>VTGB01000029.1:874663-1474663 GCA_013403855.1 Calonectria honghensis
GTGGTTGGAATAGACTTGTAGGGTTGGGATCGTCAGTGCAATTGCTGCAACGGTGCAGAACGCAGGCGATCCGGGCGGGAAGCACAGAGACGCAGCAGGTTGCAGGAGGGGGGAACCCAGGAGGGGGGACCAGCTGAGAAAGAGAAGAAAGAAAAAAAAACGACGGAAAAAATGTGGTTGAAAATACGCTTAAAGCAATGAGCTCTAATGGGGTGGAGTTGGGTCAGTGGCGACATCAGGCAGAGCAGAAGTGGAAGAACAGTGCGTCAGCCCCGGTTCCATTTGAGGAGACGGCGAGGAAGCATCGCGGGCTTCCAGACGAGATCTGGACTGACAAGAGGCCAGCAGGGCAGCAGGACGGCAAATTCGTGCCGGGTCGCTGAAGGGGTCCTGGCCAACGGGAGGGCCAGGATCGAGCATCAACCCCCCGGGGAGCCAAACAGCAGCCAGCAGAAGAAAAAGACTGATGCAGAGAAGGGCTTCGGTGTCCAGAAAAGGATAACTCAATGAGCAACAAGCTTAGTCGCACGCGCAGCTAGGCGGCTCCACCAAACCATTTGCTCGGTGATGAAATTGAACTGGGCTCGTGCTAGCAGACGCGTGTGTGCGAGAGAGCCGCATTGGCTCCCGCGGTGGGCGTAGTTCGGGGATATACTAGAACAGGGAAGAGGCCGGGGTGTGAGAAGAAGGGGTGCGGTATAGTGGAGAGTGGTTTGGTGTTTGGTAGAGGGTTGTAGCTGTAGGGGGGCGAGTGGAGTGGTGGAGTGGGAGCCCTGGCAGTAGAGTTATAGGCAGGACGAAGAAAAAAAAGACCAGTGATTTGCCGCAGGGAGCCAATGGCGACGTCCAGGCGAGCATCAGCTTTCGCAGCTTCGCAGCAAAGGTGCCTCGCAGTGCCTCAAACTGTCTCGCCAGTGTGCCTCCCGGGTGCGTCTCTGCCCCATGGCCGCCACAGGACGCTAAGTGCGTGCCGTCAGTGCCGAGCGGCGGGTACGCGGCTATCGACGATGCCAAGGGCTTGGCCAAGCGACTTGGCGACACAGAACACGGGGTGGAATGCGGCCCTCTTATTGGCCCTCGTTTCATCGCGGGCAACTTGTCTCGTGCCAGAATGCTATACCGAGACGGGCACCCAGGTTGACAGACTTGGCGTCCGTCTCCGGGGGCGTCCCCATTGTCGCTCCCTCGCCTGCTAACTGCTGCAGCTGTCGACGCAACCCATGCCCCGGAGCCCGCGTGGTGCCTGTGAAATGCTAGCTCCGATCGTCTTGGCTGCCCATGGATCCTCGCGTTGCTCACGGTTCGTTGGACCACCCCCATGCGCTAGCTATCGCACCGCAGGACATGGCATGGCATGGCATGGAATCATCCCAGGGGACCCAGTCTGCCTCTGTTAGCAGCCTTGTGTGTGCGCCTGTTGCTGTGTGTAGCCTGTCTGTCTGTCTTGTTGGTCCCCCGTACGTGCGTGTGTGTGACATAAACCCAGTTCCTACGCTTCCTGTCATCTGTATTAATACCACCCTGCCTGCTCCTTGTTTTTTTTTTTCGGATTCGAGTCAGATTTGTCCAGTTCGTCGCACAGTCTCATACTTCTCCCTCCGCCCTTCCTTCTTTCTTCCTTTTTCGCCTTGTCTCAGCCCCTCGTGGCTTTTTCCCACATAAGAGACTTCTCCCCCTCCTCCGCCAGGAAAAAAAGAAAGACTTAATTCCCAAGTACAACTTAATAATACGCAGCAATGGCTGAACCTCAGCCTTCCGCCCCGGTCGCCAAGACCGCCGGAGGCAACAATGCCTTCCACAACTTCCACAACGACTTCACCCACATCGCCGACCCCAATGAGCGTCGTCGTCTGGCCCTCGCCGAGATCGACAAGGCTCCCTTCGGCTGGTACCACGTCCGCGCCTGTGTTGTCGCCGGTGTTGGTTTCTTTACCGACTCGTACGACATCTTCGTCGTCTCCATGCTGACCATCATGCTTGGTATTGTCTACTTCGGCGACAACAAGGGCAAGCTGCCCACCAGCTCCGACAACGCCGTCAAGCTGTCCACCTCTGCTGGTACCGTCATCGGTCAGCTCGGTTTCGGTATGCTTGCTGATATCGTCGGTCGTAAGCGCATGTACGGTCTGGAGCTCATTGTCATCATCTTCGCTACCCTCGCCCAGTCCCTGTCCAGCGGCTCCCCCGCCTGCTCCGTCATTGGTGTCATCATCTTCTGGCGTGTACTGATGGGCGTGGGCATTGGAGGTGATTATCCTCTTTCTTCCATCATCACTTCCGAGTAAGTTGCCTTTGTTTTGCTGATTGGTTCCCTTGATCAATCTATGCTTGTCGAGGTTTTGGTGCTGACGGGTGGGACCTGCAGGTTCGCTACCACCAAGTGGCGTGGCGCCATGATGGCCGCCGTTTTCGCCATGCAGGGTATTGGTCAGTTCGTTGGTGCCCTCGTCATGATCTTCTTGACCCTGGGCTTCAAGAACCAGCTCAAGGGCTCCGCCGACATTGCCCACTGCGACGGCACCTGCCGTGTCGCCGTTGACAAGATGTGGCGCACTCTCGTCGGCTTCGGTGCCGTCCCTGCCTGCATTGCCCTCTACTGTAAGTCGTCAATTCCCCCGGATTTGTTCCCTTGTCCCTTGTAAGCCTTGTAAGCCTTGGCAAACTTGGCAGACTTGGCAAGCTTGGCGTGCTCGCGTGACCATGATCAAGGCTAACACGTCTTCACCACTAGACCGTCTTACTATCCCCGAGACCCCCCGTTACACCTTCGACGTCGCCCGCGATGTCGAGAAGGCCGACGACGATGTCAAGGCTTATGTTGCTGGCAAGCACGAGGGTACCCCTGATGAGGTTGCCCGTGCCGAGGCCCAGAAGGCTGCACGCGAGAACCTCCAGGTCCCCAAGGCTGGCTTCTCCGACTTCATGTCCCACTACAGCAAGTGGAAGAACCTGTCCCTCCTCATTGGCACTGCTGGTTCATGGTTCTGTCTTGATGTGGCCTACTATGGTCTCTCTTTGAACAACGGTACTATTCTCGAGGTCATTGGCTACTCCACCAAGAACGCCAACAACGTCTACGAGTACCTCTACAACACTGCCGTCGGTAACATCATCATTGTCCTTGCTGGTGCTGTCCCTGGTTACTGGGTCTCCGTCGCCACCATTGACACTCTTGGCCGCAAGACCATCCAGCTTGGTGGTTTCATCATCCTGACCATCCTGTTCATCGTCATGGGTTTCGCCTACAACCACATCTCCTCCAACGGCCTCCTTGCCATCTACGTTCTTGCTCAGTTCTTCTTCAACTTTGGTATGTTCCTCACCTTGTCCAAACCTTACAACTACTTACTAACAATCACAAGGCCCCAACACCACCACCTTCATCGTTCCCGGTGAGGTCTTCCCCACCCGATACCGATCCACCTCGCACGGTATCTCTGCCGCCTCCGGAAAGATTGGTTCCATCATCGGCCAGGGTGCCATTTCCACCCTCCGAACCCACGGTGCCACCGCCGACAACGCTGCTCCCTGGATGGATCACGTCCTCGAGATCTACGCCCTATTCATGCTTCTCGGCTGCCTCACCACCCTCCTGATCCCCGAGACTGCCCGCAAGACCCTCGAGGAGCTCTCCGGCGAGGACGACTACGCCGCCACCGGCCACCTTGACCGCAGCGTCGACGGCGACTCTGGCAACCCCAAGCCCGAGGCCCAGGTTTAAGTAGAAAACCGGGGACCTAAGCGAGATCTGGTTCCAGACCCTGTTGTGACAAAAACCCCGAAGCCCTAAATGAAAGATAAAAAAGACTTGTAAAAAAAAGACGGGGGGCAATCTCTTCTAGCGACATTCATGTCTGTTTTGACTTGCAACATACCCAAATCTCAGAATGCAAGCAATCTTGTTTTATACTACTATACAATAAATTCCTAATCTAAAACATTTGCACCCGCAAGTTTCTGCTCCTTTTTTCTGGTCCGTGTGTGCATGTGAAGTTGTATATAAGTTAATTCTAAGGTTGCGATTAAGAGTGATTTACATGATAAGCTTTCTGTCTGTGCATCATGCCCTTGCTCCTCTCTCGTCCCACCCCCTGCCCGTCCGAGCTCCAGATAAAAGCACAAAGTTTGGAAGGATTGCAAAAGATCGGCAATGTGAAATAACCCAAAAAAAAATAAAAATAAAAATAAAAGTAGAAATGAAATAAAAATGTGGAGTTTGCCAGATGTTGCACGAAAATCACGCCTTTGTCCCAAAGAGGCCACCGACATAGTTGCCTGCGCCCTTGACCCCGTCGGCAGCCTTGCCCGTGACAGCCTTGCCGCCTTCAGCCGCGCTGCTCGCCGCAGTGTTGGCAACTTTGGATCCGGGCACTTGCGCAGGCACGTAGCCCCCGTCTTCGTCCTTGCCCTGGCGCTCGGCCCGGTTGATGCCCTCCTTGGAGGCGAGGTCGCCGACGGGTCGGAGGAGGCCGTCCTGGCCGACCTGGCCGGTTACGAGGCCGTGCACGCCGTCTTGGAGGGTGTCGACTTGTTTTACGCCCGTGACTTTGGTCTTGTCGAGTGTGTCTGCGCGCACATGTTAGCATGCTAGGTGCGGCTTGGGATGACTGGGGGGATGGACCTTTGGTGGCGTAGCTAGCCTTGTTGTCTTTGGTGAACCATCGGAGGTAGAGGTCCTCCAGCCACGGAACCCATTTCTCGTATTGCTCGTTGTACGTTTGCTTGGACCACTCCATGATGAATATTTCTTTTTTTGTGTTGCGGCTGATATGGACAATGCACAAAATTTAGTCAAGCCGGGTGGCGCGGGAAATCATTTATAAAAGATTTGGTCGTTGCAACCAGGTTTCGGGCAGCCGCGTGTGATGCCACAGAGTGCGTCATTGCCAGCCGTTTATGGCGGAAAGCCCTCGTCTCATAGGTCAGATGGCCGGCGCTGGTGGTGGTGTCAAACATGCGGCGTGATGCCATCTTGGCAGTTGCTCGTCTTGGTGGGCTGCATCCCTGTCAAAACCGGTTCTGGCTCGCTGATCAACGTCATCTACCGGGATCTGGATTGCGCGCATTGGGGCCACGAACGTTGCATGTTCCAGATAGCAGGCCAGCGTTGTCGATGAGGCTGTTTAATTAATAGTCACCTAACAATTTTTCTGAATCATTTTGGGCTGGTTGGGTCGCCTCTGATGCGCAGGCTCTGTTGCCGCTTCGCGCGTAGTGAGGAAATTCGCTCTCCAATGCTTCGAAATCAAACCGGTTTTTGAAATTTGTAGCAATAAACTGGAAAACAAAGTTCTATAGAATTTCTATTTCTAGCACGCTGGATATGCTATGTAATCATCCGATATACTTTGCGTAGTTGGTGAATTCCTTGTCAGCCCTCAGCCGCTCCATGTCCTCCTCCCTCAATGAAATCGCAAGGCTGATTTCGCCGCTAGGTGCCTTGGGCATCAAATACATGAGACACTCGAATGGTGTAAATTGAGGCCTTCGCACCGACTCTGGCGCGCCAAGCCCAAAGTTGAAATCCAACCCCCAAAGATCCACCTTGGACCACGAGCTCAACATGACATCTGCCGAGGGGTTGGCATTTGGCGTAAAGGAGAAGGTGGACTTGTCCGACGACCTATGCGCGTACGTTGCGAGTACCTGGGTGCGGAATCGGAGCTTGGACGGCTCCAGTTCCGACCGCAGCTGGGATGCGACCTTGCCCAAAGGCGCATCGGCAAGCTTCTGCGTTGTCTGCGAATGGTACGTCATGTTCTGAAGGAGCCCTGGGTAATCCTTTGGAGCTCCTACAGCCGATCGCACATCGACCGCCCGGGCAAGCTTGGTGTTTTCTGCAGGCCCAAGTCGATGGAGGCGCACTCGGGTGACAGATTGCCAGATGAAGGCGGTGAGGGCGTCGTCAGTCGAAATGAACTTCGTCGAAGCATCTTTGGATTTGTCGGCTTGTGCCTTGAGTTCAGACAATGACTTCGGGTCAAATGAGAAGTAGGCCCAGACAGATGTGGGAGGAGTCGGTGCTGGTTCAGCTTTGCTGTCCGAGGCTGGCGGTGCAGGAGGCGTCGTAACCCACTCTTCGATTTCTTTCCCCAACTCATAAGTGTCGTCCAGGAACGGCACGACGGTGCTTCGTGTCAAGTTCCCAGAGGCCAGCTCCTCCCTGGTAAACGGCTCGTTTCTGCACGCCTTGGAGAGAAGCCGGATGAATGCCGCCTGTCCGGTCATGTCCATGCAGCCGTGCTGGCCATTGATTGTAAAAATGAGACCACCTTCGATGAAATTGAGCTGAAAGAGAAAGACGCGCTCGGGGCCTGATGGATCGTATTGTGGACCACCTGGCAGGGTTCTGCAAGGAGCAATGACATCCTCGTCCAGCATGCTCATCGGGAACCCAGCCTTTCGGAGACGGTCCATCGTGGGGGCAGACGCATCGCCTCGAAGATCTTTGATAACTACCAGAGGCGTCTTGTCGAGCGGCTTGATTTTGAAGACTCCGGAACCACCGTCTGGACACGGTTCGTGGACCACTTGACCAGCCACCCATGGAAAGCTCTCGGTTAACCTGACCAATCCATTTTGCAGAGTAGAAATGATAGATGGGTGAGTTGAAGGATCAGCAATGGGAAAACAGAGGCTGATCTGCGTGTAAATTCGAAGGAGGGGTTGCTGGCCAAGAATGTCCAGCTCAATGTCCAGCGCGCCGCCAGTTGTCGCTGTCGCTGCCTGCGTGTTTGCATCCATTTTAAGTGACATACAGATAATTCAAGAATTTTGAATGAGATGTTGGGAAACAAGCCGGCTTGGGGCCTTCACAACCCAAGTTTATATCTTCGATGCGATGCGTTTGGACCAATTGACTCCCCGCACTCGAGCGACCATATCTAAGCTACCCCTGTCATGATAAGTGAGACTACCTGTTTTGGCATAGTAAAGTGGGTACTTCTGTTTTGGTCGATGAGTCGAACTTGATCATCCAATGTCGAAGCATTAGTATTTCTAGTGTCGAGGACAGTTGCACACCACAACGTGGTTTCTGTAAATTTAATGAAACGAGTGGAATTAATTTACCGTGACGTAATTGTGTTTTGTGCAGAGGTGTGCTCATTCGTGATGATGTCAACAAGTCATCTTTATCATGTGAGGGGTAATAAAAAAAGCAAAGAAACAGCAGAAATTACGGGCAGGGTCGCGTCGTCCGCGCGCCCTCGATCAAAACCTTCACTGCGCGTTATTTCTTGAGAGGCACATCGCAGCATGACGGAGCCAACGGGTCCTCCCGAGCCGCCGGTTCTTAAACGGGATGGCTTTGAGATTTGCGAGAGCCGCTTTTCCGCTGGTGGAGTGCAGCGGGTCGAGGGCTCGCGACTGAAGGAGCTATTTGACCCACAAAGTCTCACACTGAAACGGGACCAAACGGCCGCGATACAATCGGCCAAGAGCTTATTCAAGAGGTCTTTCTTCGCTGCTCAGTTGAGGTATTACGGCTTTACCATATCCAAATCTGCAAAACTGCGCGATCTGTACGAGATGCTCCGCGATGCCGCTTTTGAAGGAAAGGTAAACCTACCTCCCCGGTTGGTTTGAATCACAAACTAAAGAGCTGTCTCTTCGTCCAGTGCAACAAGGTTCCTGAATCCGTGCTTCGTTTAGAGCAGACAATGAGGGCAGACTATGAGCCCGCGCACAAGGAGTGGGAGGACCAAGTTCACACCTTCAACACGGAGAAGGAGAAGAGGGATGACGAGATCTTTGCCCAGTGCAAAACCCCCGGCGAAAGGGCCGCCATGGATATTGATCGGTTCCTGGATCACTACTTCTTGACAGACGGAAAACCAGACCCGAAAAAGACACCGGAGCCGCTGGCCCTGCACGGGCTTGAGAACGGGTGGAAGTTGCACAGCGCGACAAACCGCATCCAGGGCCTATACACGCAGAGCGCCGGATACGATTTTGAAAACCGCACGCTCTGCATCGGGTGGGACCAACCCGCAGTCTTGGCGAAGGTGCGCGAAGTTACCCACCAGATCCGGGCCGAGAAGGACAAGCAAAGGCAGGCCGAGAATGAAAAGGAGATCCAGGCGCACGAAGACTACCTGAAAAGCGCTGCCGAAAGCGCCCCATCCCGAGGCGAGAACAAGAAGGGCGCCAGGAAAAACTCCCTCAAAGCATTTGACCTTCAACGATGCCAGGGCTCATTCCTTGTGCACTGCGGTCCAGTAACTAGCAACTGGGACGTCGAAGGCTCCATGACCCTAGATATCTGCAAACATGAGGAGGGCGGAAACGCCATGTTGATGGCGGATTATAACTTTGGCATCATAGAAGGGACCATGCTGCTGAGCCAATCTGAGCAAGTTTTGGACGAGGTTGCAGGCCGGGACGAGGATTCAACCGGCGCAGAAACGGACGAATTCTCGGATGGAGGTGATGACGATGACGAGGAGGAAGGCCCTGGATCTAGCAAGCGCAAGAGGTCGCTGGACAAAGCTGCTGCTGCCAACGAGAAGGCCCGAAGAAGCTCTGAAGCTAGCCAACCGGCGAAGAAGGCCAAGATGACGCCCTCCCTCTCTCGCAGGGTCTACTACCGGATGCGAGGTCGCGAAACAGGCGAGGGCGAGATATTCCCCGGGCCCGCAGCCGGCCACCTCGACTTTCTCGACGAGGACTGCACAAAGTTTGCGGGCCTCGCCTACGACTTCCCCCACCTCGACCAGAATGTCGAGTTCAAAGGGTACAAGGTGTCGGACAGGCCCAAGAGGAGACCCAGCGACTGGGAGTCGTTTTGGGGAGACGCGTACGAGGACGAAGGGGTACTTGGGTGGTGGTGACGAGCGTAGATCATGGTTGCTTCTTGGGGGTTTCCCCCTCGTTTCTTTGTATTTAATTTGTCTACTGGGCGGCTTATTTTCGACTTTGCAATGGCACTTTTTGAACCAAATCCGATACTCACACAACGATTATATACATCTGAAACTTGTGTGATGTTATCATTTAGGTGGACTGTAAGCCTATTTTAAAATTCACTTCATATCCTCGCCAGATAGCTTCGCAGAGGTTAGTTACCCTTCAGCAGAGAGGAGAGGAACGGATGTCAAACTAGCATTGCATTCGAGAACACCATTGATGCATATAATTCACCGCTAGGGACATTTGATCCAAGATACAGTTTGTATAACTTCATAAACAATCGTATATTACACATGGGAAACAAGCTGAGGCCTGCTACATCGCTTATTACATTACACTACATTCACAAGTTAAGCACTGCCCGCCTTTCCAGACTTGAAAGAAGCCTTGATGAGCGGCAGGAGGTAGGACTCGGTCCAGGTCCAGATCAGGGTGCTGTCGTTGTCCACGAAAGCGGCGCCGGTGTAGAAGGTGTTCTTCTTTCCGTTGAGGGCGTACAGCTTGCCGTAGAAGCCGTTCTTGATGTCGTCGGCCTGGACGTGGATGTGGAAGGGGGCGTGGCTCTCGTAGAACTTGAAGTCGGGGGTGCCGTACCCGATGCTTCCGGCCTTGGCCAGGTTGCTGAGCTCGCCCTTGATGACGTCCTTGACCTTGGTCTCGGACATGGTGGGGTCGAGGCCGCCAAAGTACGTGGCGACCTTGTTGGTGGGCTTCTTCCCGGCGAGGGGGCTCATGGTGTAGGTTCCGGGGAGGCTGGGGAGGTAGTAGGGAGCCTTGGAGCCGATGTTGTACAGGCCCTTCTTGAAGTTGCTGTAGCTGAAGACGGCGGATCCGTACAGGTACCCCGTGAACCTGCCAAAGATGCTGGCCTCCTCGGCAGTCAGGTCCAGGCCAATCGCCTGGAGGTACTTCTTCAGAGGGGGGATGGCGATGATGAGCTTCTTGGCCTTTACGGTGATGGGGCCTGTGGGGGTGTTGACGAGCACCGTCACCCCGCTGCTGGATCGCGTCACCTTGTGGACCTTGGCGTTGAGAACAAGACCGCCAGTCTTGGCGAGGACGCCCTGGGCGGCCCGGTAGAGGTCGAGGTTGTCGCCAGACTTGGCGTTGACGAAGCCGGTTTGAGACATGGCCTGGATGAGGAGAAGTCCGAGCGTCTTGATGCCGTAAATGGCTGGCCGGTTGAGGAGGTTGCCGTTGCACCCGGCAAGGGTGTTGACCAGCTGAGCTAGCTCGCCCACGCCGTGCTTTTCGATGAACTTGGAGTAGGGCTCCAAGAGCTCCTTGGGGACTGGAGCGGGGACGTCATAGCCCAAGGCGAGGTAGGGATAGGTGGACTTGAGGATCTCGGAGTACTTCATAAGGGCCGCGCCCAGGCTCGCCTGCGTCGTAGGCTTGAATCCCTTGACGGACTTGCCAGTCGAAAAGTCGTAGTAGGATTGCGTGCCCGGAAGGTCGGCGGCGTGGAGCTCGACGCCAAGGCTATGGAAGTATCCTTGAACCAGGGTGGAGTTGTGGTAGACAACTACACCGAGGTTGAAGTGCTGCTTGGTATCGGGGTCGGTGTACGTGACAGTGTGACCGCCGAGATGGTCTTCCTTCTCCAGGACCACGACTGACTTGCCTTCACCGAGAAGACGAGTGGCAGCGTACGTTCCGGAGGCGCCTCCTCCGATGACGACGACATCCTTTTCGACGACCTTGTAGGTAGCCTCTCGGGGGGCAATGGCGGCGGAGCCAGCCACGGCAAAGGGCAAGATGCTGAGCCAACGCATTGCAACGACTGGTGGTGTTTTGGTGTGCGAGGTAGATGCCCCGATCATAGACAGGGCGAGGATCGTTTTTTATACAAAGAAGCTAGCCGCCGGGGGTGTGGTCCTCGCGAACAAGTGGACAATTCCAGGTTCTAGCTAAGACAGCTTGTAAACATCAGCCTTGGAACGGAACAGCTCAATGCCGAGGAGACTACGGCAGCGATTGGCTGCATCGGAATCCGACTATTGATCCCAGATGCACGGGTCCATGGATAGCTTGGACCGGGACATGGCGGCAGGGTCCCTTGTTGCAGGCGCTAGCAGGTCCCAGCGGTCTAGCCCTCGCTTGGGTTCGGTCCATGGTAGTTTTGGCCGAGACTGCTCACGGTGCGGTGGGCAGAACATAAAATACCTGCCCAGCTCCAAAATTAGACTTTCGGAGCGTTTAGTTGTCCCTGACATGATGCTAATTTCTCAGATGGTCAGGGGGAAACCCCGCTCAGCCGCTCGGTAGTGTTGTGTTTTCATCCTCAGTACAATGCCATATATAAGGGCTCTCCGCATCTCGCAAAGCCCCAAAAGACTACCTCCCCTGCTGACGCACGGTAACCCTCTCAACCGTGGTGTATGGGGAGACGCGCTTCAAGCAAGCAAAGACGACAATGCGTCAGCTGAAGATCCTTGCTCATCTCCACCCAATGATCTACAGATCATTGCACGAGCATAGCGCCTTATGAGGCAATGGTGGAGAGTGGAATGTGGTCAAATTCCGCGACCCCAGACCCAAATTAAATCCTAGCCGAACAAGCCGACTAGCAAAGCCCGCCGATCCAGAACCTCTAATTCATCCCTGCAATCTCCGCGGGGCTTTTTGTGGCTGGCTGGCTTGCTGTTTAGGTCTTGTTGCTGGCCCGCGCTGACACGGCATAAACTAGCCGCAACCTTTACTTCGTGCTGGTGCGCAGTGCATCAACAGGCACACAGTCCGGCCGTCGCCGCGGCATCCTGTGCAAGAATCGCAGATCGGCACAGCGGCAACAAGTAGCGGGCTTTTGGTTGCATTAGACTGCTGGCATGGGCTGGAGGCATAATAATTGCAGTTGCGCTTACTGTTGCAGTCGATGGCGGATTAATCTCACTTTCTTCCGCTCCAGGAAGCGGCCGACGACAACTCCATTGGCCTGTCGGAAAAGAAAAGAAAAACAGCAGCTTGGCAACCTGTTCCGCTGCCGTGATTCGACATGGAATTGTTCTCCATCATCTACATGGCGCCCTAAAAAACCGATGACGCCCCCCACAGCCATGCAGGGGCATCTCGCGGTGCTCCCCAGGCGCGCTGCCAGCTGGCACACTGGGGAAAAAAAAAAGCGATAGCGCTGTGCAGGGCAAAGTTGAGCCTCACGTGAGCTAGGGAGCTTGTGCCAAATCAAGCCTTGCCTTGTTTCCACCATGGCGGTGCACCTATCGCTCGGCAGTGACCCGACCCCGCCCTCGGCTCACACCCGCATCTTACTCAGCAATCCATCACTAATTGTGGCTTGCATCGCTTATCCTCAGACATTGGCATTATCACTGTGCAGCTCATAAAAGCCGGCGCTTCCTGGAGATGAGCCAGTGATTCATATGACCAACCACCAAGACACAATGACATCCCCAAAGCTTGCATGGATTGGTGAGTCTTGGCCCTGTCTCATGCCCGCTCATCTAATCATCTAATCGTGTCAGGGCTCGGATCCATGGGTCTGCCCATGGCCACCAACCTTCAGAAGCACTTGTCCCAAAAGGGAGCGACAAGTCTGCAGTATTACAATCGTACCATGTCGAGAGGTGACTCTCTTAAAGTTTTGGGCGGAGTGCCTGGTGCATCTGTCAAGCAACTTGTTTCGGATGCCGATATTGTGTTTTTGTCCCTCAGTGATGACTCAGCACTCGAGGCGACGTTGGAGTCTATACTAGAGGCTGGGGATGCTCTCTCGGGCAAACTCGTCGTAGACACATCTACAGTTCATCCAGACTCCTCCGAAAAGGCTCAATCCAGACTTCTTGAGAAGGGTGCCAAGTTCATTGCCGCCCCGGTCTTTGGCGCAAGCCCCGTTGCCGCGCAGGGCCAATTGTTGTGGATTGTGGCTGGCCCCAACGACTCAGTCGAGTCAATTAGCCCCTTCATTGTTGGCGTGATGGGAAGAGGCGTCATCCGTCTTGGCGAAGATGTGAGACAGTCTAGCATGATGAAAACGACTGGGTGAGCACTTCCACTAGACCCCGAAAGAGCAGTGGCTAACCAGGACAATTTGCGACAGAAACTTCATAACGGCTGGAATGATGGAGCTTATTGCAGAGGCCCATGTCTTGGCAGAGAAAACGGGCCTGGGCAGCCAAAATCTCGAGGCCCTTATTGAACAGCAGTATGGCCCGCTAGCACTCAGTATGTCAAAGCGCCTCACAACCGGGGCGTATCTGCCCGCGCGAGGAGAACGGCCATGGTCAGATTTAAACCTGGCAATAAAGGATGTCGGCCACGGTATCGCATGCGCCGATCAGGCAGGCTTAAAGCTTGAGGTGGCCGAGGTAGCTATGAGACATATGAAGGCGGCTAGCGAGTTTTCCAATGCCAACGACCGGCCTCTTGATTCTTCGTCTACCTATGGAGCTCTCAGGACTGAGGCAGGGCTACCGTTCGAGACGGAATACGTCAAGAATAGGGACCAAGAAAAATAAACACCATCCTAAAGACTACGAATTAATTGAGCTAGACTTCAAAGTAACGAAAATAGTGACTCGTATTCCCATTGATTAGCCTTTTAAGACCCCTCAACCTACTATGTCATTCTAGATCATTACTATGTCACCAACTCCCAAATGAGAAACCAGGATCGAAAAACCCTCCCGAATAAATTTCGAACTATTCTATTCACTATCTGGTGTGCATATGCAAGAGCGGAGTGGCTGCTTACCCGCTCGCTGTTGCTGACGGTGAAATTGGCCACGACAAGGATGAGGCGATGGCGATGCGCCACATGGATACTAAGCACCCTCAACCTCGACTTTAGCCATGTAAAAAATCCTACAAGGGAAAGGCGAAAGTCTGCTATTTGACAGCAAAAAGCGACGTCATGTAATTTCAACTTGAAACCCCCACCGACGAGTCTATTCTTGTGGAAGTGCAATTACACTTCAATAACTCAGCCCAACGTTGAGGGATTGGTGATACTGATTGGATTCTATGCATCCTCCCAAACCTATCAATTGCATTGTCTCGGATCTGGCACCTGGTGCCTGTTGCATCACCAGCCACACGGCTGCTGCGGCAACCAAACCCGTCTGTGCACGCGGCACGTCGAAGGATCATCGGGCTTCAACAAGCCACACTGATGCGAGACTTCTTGCAGCAAGGATTAGATGCACCAGACACGGCAAGTCCTGGAACACTACCCAAATACGGAAGCAGCCTTTGTAATCCATTGAAATACCGCAGGCAGCACTGCATCAGTTTAGCGTCGGTATAGCGGTGGTGACTCTGCAGATCAGAGCGGCTTTGGCTCCGGCCCCAGCGATACGACTCCAATCTTATGTGTGAGGAATTGAACGGTCCATCCTTAGAGCCAACCATCGAGCAAGCACTGTGAAGATAGAATAAGAAAAGTCATGCCAAAAACCTCTGCGCTGTATCAAAGATATTAACCAGAGTATGGGATGCGGGTGCAATGCTTCGTTCGGTTAGATGAGCAAAATATTGATGCCCATCTTCATCATAACAGAGCTGCACTCCCAATGGGCACCTGGTTCCAAATCCCTAAGCCTCCAGCATTCTTGAACTATTTCCAACATCGCCTTGCAGTTGCCAACCATGCCGTTCACTTCAGAGAGCACACTCGTGATGCGCTGCTCGAAAAGGTGCCGCAGGTCCGGATCAGCAACGGATGCCGCCACGCAAATTGGCCATGTAATTTGCCGCGCAGATGGTGGTTCGCTCGTCGAGTGGATAGCACCGATTACACGCATCACAGCCCTGCGAAGAAGATTGGGGGACCACGAATCAGATATATCTGCGCCGAGAATCTGCAGCTGCACAAGAGCTGCCGTTGCGTAGATGTGTGTCGTACAGTTGGCTTTTGCTTGGAGTGAAGACTAACTCTTGGCATCAGCTGCGAGAAAGGAAGCGCCCAAGTCCGGACTGAAACTTACTTGCATTGAAGAAATTTGCAATGCTTCCAGGCCGTTTTCAAGCTCATCTTCGATCTTCCGTCTCCTGCAATCATACTTTTCAAAGTCCAAGGTTCCTGCCGCAACGGCCCCCGCCTTCCACTCATGCAAGCATGCGAGATCCCCAATGGCCTTCATGGCCCAGTTTTGGCAACCCATGAAACTGTCAAGCTTTACACCGCTCCCGGGACTCATCCACTGTTGATAAGGAAGCCTAGGCTTTTCGCGCGTAGATATGCAAGACAAAATATCTATCCACAACAGGACTGGGATGTGAAATGAAAGAGTAGCGCTGGGTCCAGTAGCCCATGACATGGATGTGCCTGCTGGGAATGAATTCTCATCGTTACGCATAGATGCTACAATCGAAGCAGTCGCGTGCAAGTGCTGTTGCCAATTGTTTGGGCTTCCTCGCAGAACCTACCAAAATCTTTAGTATCTCAATACTCGAGAAGGCGGCATTTCCGGTAAAATAGGGCGTGGGGGCATCGCGCTCACCTCGAAGCTGATCAGGGCGGCTCCGCAGGCAATTACTTCGACCAAGCCCTCGTCGTCTACTTGACCTTCCTCTTCCTGAAAACGCGAAATGAAATCCTGAAGTTCCATCAAGGCTCCAGAATGATAGGCAAGCCCGGCAGTATACTCGTCTCTATTGTGCGAAAAGTGAAGGTCTAAAGCAGCTAGACTCAGAGACGCTCGATAGAGCGGTCCATTCTTGCTAAGCAGCCACAGAAGCCAACCTCGAGCCCCCGCTGTTTTCGAGTAGTAAAAGTACTGCATTGGAAATACGTGGTCCAGATAGTGCATCAAAAGTGCCGACTCCTCATAGGGGAATGGTCGTGCAAATAAAGCTGACAAGGGCAAGCGATCTTGAGCTGATGATCCATTGCCGACCTGTGCCGGGACGTGCCCTGGACCAAGCGTATCTCCTGGAAGATTTTGTCAACTACAGTAAATTAAATGGGAAAAAAAGCAATAGCACAGATCTCGGATGAATCCGACTTTACCTTGCGGGGGAGATGGAGCCCCAGAACCGACAGAGTTGCAGCTCGATGGCGCCGATGGTGTATTCCGACGAGATGCGTCGCGGGATATGCTGCGGGCTAGTCTTCTAGTGGATTTCTGGCGAAGCGATTTCCTCCGCCGAAAGCTTTTCTTGACTCTAGATTTGATACGCTGCCTCTCCTCTTGCTCTCCTGCGCCGCCATCCATCCAGCCTGGTTTGGGCCCATACCCATGGCAATTTATCCGCCGTGACGTGCATTGCAGACAAGCTGGTGACGCTGCATCGCATTTAACGTGTCTCAGTTTGCAGGTCCAGCAACAAATGGGCTTTGGCGGCATTGTGGGCGCGATGCGCAGTCGCGAGGAGAATGGGAACACGGCTCGAATTGGCAAAATTAGGTTCGGAAGGGTAAGTCGGGCCGACGCCAGCGGGGTCCGGCAGCCCGAAGTCACGCCTGGTTTACGCGAGTGCACCCATCTATAACCTTGGGTGACGAGTTCAAGAATGAGATTCCTTGGCGATATGATGTTCTATTTTATTTTCATGCATGCCTATCTGGCCATTGAATTTTTAATCGGACATGGCTTCTTGTCAAACATTGCCATCTTGTCCCACGAAACGAAGTGGTGACGAGGCGTGCAAATTTCACCCTTCCAACAACAACAAGCCACTGCACAAACCATTTGAACTCTTCCCAGTAACTATGATAATAAACTGGTCCCTAGGTATGATACCTGGAATAGGATAGAGATCATTCACCAGTGGACGTTTTAACTCCGCCTCCCATTTCCATTTGCTACCCTGCACATCAACCGGGACGAACCGTGTTTCGTTGGTGAAGACAGTAATTTTTTCGAGCACGTCCGTTTCTGAATTTGAACATATACTCCCTTTGAGAACGACTTTTAGAGTCTCAAACCCTTCATGGCTAGTCCTGTTGATGGACCTTTCATCAAGGGTCAGCTCAAAACCAGTCTCATGACGCACCTCCGATGCATCCAAAATCAGGGTGTCGGTATCCAACGGTGGGGCACTGGGAGGGCTGACTCTTCTTTTACTTTTGGTTTCATATGCATATGCATATCTCAGCAAATCATTGTCACTCCAACCTTTTCCGGCAAACGTTAGCCCAACCGGCATCTGCTTGTCCGCCATCATGCCCATCGGGACGGTGATGGCTGGAACGCCCAGGTGCTTTAGAGCACGGTTTCCGTTGGAGTATTTGATGCCATCTGAAGTGGAATACCTCATTGCTTCAGGTGAAAACTCGGAACTTGTGTGAGGTACGTCTCCGTTTGTTGGGAAAACTATTGATTCTCAATGGTTAGAGACCGGCCAAACGAAGGGAAGCAGCCACAGAGCGATACGTACCAATAACATCGTAGCCATTCGAGTCCATCCAGTCTTCAAGATCACGTTTTCGCGCTTCCTCTAATGCCTTGAGTGATTCTTCGCAACCAGGCAAGTCATACAGAGTAGAAGGTCGATTGTTTACGGCGTCAATCATCTGCGAGTAAAGCACTTGGTTCTCCTGTTCGGTAAATTGAGAAGGATCATCCATGGGGGCAACTTCAGGGTGGATCTTTGCGGGATCGACTCCAACCAGTGTCGAACAGCTTGGATCGTTGTTGTATCGCAAAAAGTCATCCCAAGCGATACCAATCATCTGGCACCTCTCAATTTTCATCCAGTCCTCCGATACGCCGGGAACGTTGGCAGACTGGCCAGGAAAGAACTGCTTCATGTAATTCTCAACTAGAGGAAAATCTGTTTCAACAACAGTCGCCCCAAGATCCTCTAGATCCGACTTTGCCTGGAACCATGCATTGTGCGTAGCTTCAGTACAAACCACAACGTAGCCGCCCGAAGTTTCTTTGCCAATGTAGCATTTTGGGACAGCGATTCGTTTCCCCTGGAGAGCCCTCGTATTTCTCAGGCTGAGATAATCTAGAGGGCGTATCTCTTCGCAAGATGGGATAGCCACAAATTTCTGATCCCTCCAAAAATCCCCTACTGATTCATTATCCTCAAAGACAATGACGTTCAACATGGTTAGAAGATCCTCGACAGACTTGGCGTGAGGTGCGACGACGTCACATGTGGGGTATAGAGGCCACAATCCTCGAGAAGGGATGACTCCCCTAGACGGAGAGTACCCAACCAAGGCATTGCTAGATGCTGGAGATCGTCCCGATGAGACGGATTCGCTACCAAGACCAATAGGGGCAAAGCTTGCTGCTGTTGCAACCCCAGATCCGTAGGACGAACCCGAGGCAAGAGCGGTGGGCAGATACTCTGGGTTATAAGGGCTTTCAGATCTCCCATGAAGTCCACGCTGAGAACCCCCGTCTGCCATGGGTGGCATGTTCGTCTTCCCGATCAAGACAGCACCGGCATCTCGAAGTGACTTGACAACCGCCGCATCTGCAGATGCGACCAAATCAGCAAATGCTGGAGATCCAGCGGCGACCGTCAAGCTAGCTGCTTGGTAACTATCTTTGATAGTGAAAGGAATGCCTTCCAAGGGCCTTGGCTTTTGACCTGAAGCCCTGTACTGGTCCGAGGCACGTGCCTCCTTCAGAGCATCTGGGTTGACAATGCAGATCGAGTTCAACAGTGGACCGCGGTGATCATAAATGGCGATACGTCGGAGAAAGAGGGAGACCAGCTCGACACTGGTAATTGATGAAGAGCTGAGGGCATGCTGCAACTGTGCGATGCTGGCCTCAGTGATGTTGATGGAGCGAGAAGTATCCGCCATGGTGACTAATACGTGCCAGGTGCTTGCAAGAGGAAGATATCTAATGATCTTGACACGGATAATTTAAATACAAATGTGCTGGAAAACAATCCCGATTTCCAAACAATTATTGGTGAAATGTTGACTGCTTCTTATACATGGTGACAGTTCCGAAGTTCATGTCTAAGAAAGGAATGTCGAGCCGCTCTCCGAAGTTGAGGTTTGGGAAATTCGAAACGAACTAGAATAGCGGGGCTTTCAGGTTGACGAGCCAATCACGAGGCAAGGTGAATGGAAGCACAAGTCTGCAACACGGATTGTGGCTTCCAGCTTTGCCTCTTAAAATGAGGCCATCTGGGGCGATGCTAAAAAGCCCCATTGGTCATTAGTAAAAAGGAAGTGGTCTTCTTTCAGTCATTAATTGACGACAATCGAATCTACGTACTGCGGGGTGCACTTTCACCAGACTCTGTTCCTTTCCACGTTGGAGCGGAGCGAACTGGGACCCACTGCTCACGCGGCGCCCCGTAGAGTGGCTGGAGGCAAATGCCAATTGTAGATCTGCTCCCTTTCCCCCGATAAAAGAGGAATCAATACCTGCCTCAATGAAAAAAAAAAAACTAGAAGAAGCCAATGGCATGTGGACATAGCAGTCGCTCCAATAGCGGCAGTCATTGAGGCTGATGGAAACCTGGTGGATGAGAGCAATAGAAGCAGATAACAGCTAACGAGGCTAAGGGGCATTTCCTATCTATAGGCTGAGAATATTTCGATATCAAAGCCTTGTATTGCCCTCCATGGAAGACAACGAGCGGAGCATGATTCTTCCAAGCACTGCATCCATCTTGCAGGCTTCATGTCACTACACCAGCTTTTTATCACGTTAACGGCCTGGAGCAGGCGTGCGGGAGTGAGGATATAGAGAGTAAATGCTATTGATTGAGATAGAATATAATCTGTAAAATCCGGCGTTGCTCTAGGATGTCTAGGCGTCTGCACAATACTTTGGCTCTTGAGATCCCAGCCTGAACGGTATTGTCGGGCTCAATTGAGCACTAAACTTGGACATTCTAACTTGTCGACCCAACATGCCATACATAGAATAACTCTGCCAGCAACACTTGACCAGCTGTCTGGACTTTGGCCTTTTTTTCTTTAGCGCGGGAACGTGTCCCATCACGAAACCAATCCGAAGGCCTCGATACACGTGGCTACCAATCGCTGATGACATGTACTGGAAAAATTGAGCCACAGTTCGCAGGTGACAGATGCCACGGGCCATCCCTGCAGTAGCGGGATGCAAGTGTGTTGTTGCTGCTGCGCCACATTTTGGCCCAACCGGCCTCGAGGCAAGTGTGGCGACAAATGTCTTAGGTTGTGAACCCAAACCGAGCGGTGAGGAGAGACAACTAAAGAGAATTCCAGACTATGAAACTACATGAAATCGCAGTAAAACGCCACTCCGGACTTGTTTGACTAAACCACAAGAGGTCGCTGGATGATTTTGCATCGAAAAAAATGGCTATGTGGATGTCGCTCATAGGCCTAAGCACGTCATGTCAAATCGATGAGGCTGCATCTTTGTCCCTTGACGTGGACCCTAGTGGCTGGGAAAAGCCACCCATAAGGCCGTCACGAACACGTAGGTGCATCCCGTCCCGAGCCTTGCCATATATATTGGCTTCTTCTGGCGCCTACCAATATCAGTTCATCATCCTTACACATAAACTTTAGCCAAAATGGACATTGTCGACTTGATCACAAGTTTCTTACCACTTGTACGCGACACCACTGCATGGTCTTGCAGCGCGCGTGAAAAGTATCTGTCTGCTCGTTCAGAACTAGATGCTTTAGCGGCAGAATGTCAGACCATCAGTTCCAACCTCAGCGTGCTGCTGGCACTTTACAAAACGACGGCCGGCGTCGGTCAAGTACCGGACGAAGCGGAGATATGGATGCAAATGAAGGTTGAAATCACCTCTTGCGAAGACACAATAAAGTCTATCAGACGGAAAATGGAGCCTTATGGCCTAGAAACCTCTGTGAAGGTCAAGTACGTTATGGTCGGGGAGGACATCAGTGTCGCCAAGCAATTGAGCCGTCTTCGTGGCCATCATGCAAATTTAACTACGAGCCTCTCAGTCCTCGTAACGTAAGTCGGCCTACAAAATTCACCTAACCGCAAAGTCACTGACAGAATTCCAGGCACAACATGCAACGCGTCAGTCATAGTACTGTACAATTACGAGAGCTCTACAACAACCAGCTAGACACGCTCAGCCGTGTTCTGAACCAACCATCCTTCTACTCCGAAGGAGCTTCCAGCCCGAACGCATCTTTAACTAGCTCTCGCCGCGACAGCGAGAGAGGAAGCGACGGCAGTCTAGAAAGTTCCCCCGAGTTAAATGTTTATGTCATGACCAGTGCACCTTATCTCAGGCACTTGGTGAAGGACAGACATCGGGTGGAGGGAGAAAAGAAGCAATTAGAAAACAAAAACCACCAGTTAAGAGATGATAAGCAACGATTAAGAAACGAAAAGCACCAACTCGAAGCCGAAAAGAGAAAATTGGAAACAAGCAACAGACACCTTGAGGAGGAGAAAAGACTACTAGAAAAGGAGAAATGGGCACTTGAGGAGGACAACAAGAAGCTCATGCAACAGAAGTGGGAGCTACAAGAAGAGAAAAGGCAACTAGAGGCCGAGAAGAAGCAGCTTGAGGATGATAAAAGCCGGCTGGAGGACGATAAAAAGCAGTTGGAGGAAGAAAAAAGACATCTCCAACGAGATAAGAGGCGGCTAGAGGACGAGAAGCGACATCTCCAAGAAGAAAAAAGGCAGCTGGAAGAAGAAAAAAGGCAACTACAAGACGAGAAAGCAAAACTCGAAAAGGACAGAAAACGACACCGGGGAGAAAGGACACAGTGGATGACCGAAAGGAATGAGTTGGAGGAAGAAAAGAAGCAATTGGAAATGGAGTGGGTTGGTGAAAGAGTAAGAGACACGATAAATTCGGTTTTCGATACCATCTCTAAATTATAGTTGGGGGTTTGGTGCGAGGGGGAATCGTGCCATGGGACGGAAATGCGGTCTTTTATACGGATAATGGCGTTGGGCTTGTCTTCTTTTCAAAGAAATAAATTGATAGAATCTACTACAGGACATAATAGATGCCCTGGCACGCAACTGCACAAGATATATTTCATTTGTCTCCAATCATTACTCCATCAGCCTCCGCTTTCAAGTTTCAAATCAACTCTCTTCATGTGAACAAAGTGAAGAATTTCTGCTTTTCGTCTCACAGGTTTTGTATTACATCCCATATCTGTTTCAAAATGTCACATCCTAGATAACCCACTTTTCCGCTCCATCTTCTTGACATAATCAACATAATCATGTACGAGCTTTGCCAGACCTGCTCTAGTCGCCTGTGCCATTTACTTGAACTGGTGGGTTAGTTTTAGCACAAGCCTAGCGAGGCAAACGGTTGCGCATGCAGTGGCTAGGTAGAATGGGGAGGGGGAATAAATACTCATCCGGTTAGTTGGACAGTCAAGCCGCTGCTTAGTCAACCTCATGAGCACGTGGCCGTGGATTCTCACGTACATAGCACCTGTGGGGGGACCATTGCCAGCCAGTCAGATGTGAAGGCACGTCTGTGATGATGACGCCAGGTGCGCAGCCTGTTTTGACAAAAATTGGCTTGTATTTCATAGAGCTAGCTTGCCATCATACCGTCTGAAAGGTTTCGCAATTTCTTGGAAACTTGATTAACCCGGACGATTCTTTATCCAGTGTACAATTCCCCCAGCTCGTTGCTGGCCAAATGAGCACGCCGCGCCGATCACCTGGGTCGTGATGATAAATATTGTCAAGTCTGTGAGGGGCTGGCCCCAAAGAGGCTAAAGCGATAGCTAGCGCTACGGCCCTCAGTGATAACAATCACTATCCCATTGCACTAACAGGCAAAAGGATACGTATTGTCAAAGCTACCCATAGCTTTGACAACTAGCCATATAAGGCATTGAGGCATAGCCTCAATCCATTACAAAGTCGAGGAATAGGCGAATAGCGATTTGCCTAAACAGTTAGTCCCTATTTTGGGCTGTCTAATGCTTTTGCCAATCGCTAGTCAGTTAGAATTTACGTCACGGCATAACAAGAACACAGCATTCTTCACCATATTTAGGAAAACGTATTTTAATGAACGCGCTTGTTTACATCGGAATAAAATGGATGGATTTACGATAATAAGTTCTAATTGCTTTCCTGCCCCTGCTGACGGTAGGGTTCCCCTTGATCGGGGGCGCATCAGTAGCAACGGAGCTTCTTCAAACCTTGCCGCGACGGGGTACTATGCGCCAGCCAGAGAAGATGAAATTCATGGAGCTCTCAGTATGGTTGAAACTCCAATGCCATCGCGAATTATTCACGGTTCACACGTTGCAAAAAATGGTCACGCGGGCGAGGGAACAGAGGAAATCCTTCCAGACATGGCAGTGGACAGACTGTTTCCCAGAACGCTTATCAGACCCCCTCGTATTCCTTGGGAAATTCGAGACTTGACAGATGAGGATTTCGAGTATTCTTGTGAATGGTGCCCCTTTTTTATCAACCAACCACTAAGGTTTGATTCGAAGCAATGGAAAACCTGCTCTGAGCAACGTGCCGAGACCTCACATATTCTTACTCATTTGGTTGCCGACCACGGTTTAATTCGCGGCCGTAATTCGAAACGGCCAGCGCAAAGATTCATAACAAAATGCGCAAGTCACGATGAAGAAACCAATGGGAATTTTAATTGCCAAAAATGTGCTGAAGTGGAAATTTGGAGAGACGAAGATTTTGCGGATCCAGCACATAGCGGGGCATCTCTTTGTATTCGATGTTATGAAGAATTACCATCAAAAATGGATCTTTTCAATCATCTACAGGAACCAACTATTTGTTTGTGGAGGCAAGACCTACCCATGAAAAGAAAATCAAGGATGCTATACTCTACATTCTGTTCCAGCAACCAGGTTCCTCGGTTCAGACCCCCGCCCGAAACGGCATCACCTCATGATGGTGCACGAAAGCGTAACGCAAGGAATGTGGAGGATCAATCATCAGAGAGAAATCTACCAGTATCAGTCCAAAATGATTCTATCACTGAAACTTTGGATAAGTCTATGGAGAAAAATTGCCAATCAGGCGTGGAACTACGACCCCCAGGTTTAATACCCCCGCAGCAGCGAGAACAATCAAATCCAGTTGTCGACAACGGTTCCTCATCTGTTCCAGCACCAGACAGGGTGTCATCCGTGGCAGCTCAAAGACACACGCTGATGAAGAATGCGATTTACTCTTCCACGGACTCCGGATTTGAGTCCCAGGGTAGCATCGTTGACCTTATAGATGGGCGGGCGCCGGGACACCAGGTTCCAAGGGATGTTGGGAAATATAATTTGGAGCAAAGATCGAAAGATATCTTCGAACCAGACCTCACCATCGTGAAAAATACGATGGATAACAATCTACCAATTGATAATCAATCTCAATTGCCTTTGGGGGGTTTCAAAGTCTCGGGGCCGGATATTGTTCCGATACACCATCTAGGCAACTGCAGTGAAAATATAGACTCGTCCTTGACGCTCACGATGAGACCAGATGAAGATGATTCAAGAACTATTTACTCAACAGCTACGTCAGTCATATCTAACCTCGCCCAGAAATCCATATCACATGTTTGCGAAGACATTTATATCAAACTTTCTCACGTTGACGCAAAGAGTTATGATCGAGTGTCCGATATCCTCCCAGAATTTATCAAGGGCTTTGCACTCCAGCTAGGCATGAATGCCTCGGATAGCTTTAATCTGGGTTTGATGTATTTCATTCATAAAAATTGCGGGTAAGTGCCTCCCGCGAAGTGTCTATCACTTGAATTATCTGGTAACATTAGAGAAGAGAAATAATACGACAACTCGAACTCATGTTTGAGAGTAACAAACCAGACTCTGGGCAACCAAAAGCATTGGATGCCATGTCCCTCCGCGACAAGCTTGCTATGTGGGATAGAAATACTGGGGACGAAGGCTTTGACCTTGATGCTGCCGACCTCTTCCAGGGTGTAACAGATGAGGAAGATGATCCGGTTTCTGAGTTGGAGGTTTGCAAATATAGCAAGGCGATATTTTCAGACACAGCATATGAGTGGCTCATTGACACACTGTCCAAGCGATGTTCACTCCATTGGGGTGAGCTGCAGTCATGTGCTATGATATATGCAGTCCGGAAATGGATTTTGAATCGGCTCCCAAAAGGAATTGTCAGCAAGAAGAGGGCCCCCAACACTCACAATGTCAGAATTCATATTCCTTGGACACAGGAGGGTACTTGGCCAGATATGGCCCAGGGAAATGAACTAAAGACATCAATTTCTGACTGCATCGTCTTGACCTACTCCTCAGATAACCGGATTCAAGCAACTACAATTAAAGAGTACCTGTGCCAAACATGGGCTTTTGGAGGGGCGGAACTTTTAGATGCTGTTCAAATAGTAGTTGGGAACCCATTTTCCAAAGGATTTACTTGTAAGATACTGGTCATATCTTCTAGCCAAATGAAGATGCATACTGAAAATTGACTAGTTACACAACCAGATAGTACCGAAATCGTGGTAAGTCTGCAAGAATCTTCATTGGTGTTTTGCATCACAGGCCTTGCTCATTCTATTGCTGAATGTGGCGAACGCTTGGCTTGGCTAGGCACAGCATTGCAGCCCCCAAAAGAAGGCAGTAATACCGCTGTTTCGAGAAAACCATACCTTGGCGAACTTTCATCCTCTCCCTCAAATCATTTAGGAGATAGAGCGATGACTGGAAATGACTTTTGCAGCGACAAATTGGATAAATCTCATCATGATGTTGTACCAAGCCATACAAAGTTGGGGGAGACTATTTCGAAGCATCAAAACTGGGCAATTCGATTCAATTACGAGAACTACCCGGAGACGTTGGCATTTGAACAATTCCTAAGAATACCGGCTAAGCCGGTTGTCATAAAGGGATATCCAACTCGCCTGCGTCCAGAGCCCTGCCCCGGAATTGAGCTGTCGAAAGGTGTTCTCATCGGCTTACTTGGAACTATAACTTTAACCTATGAAGACTCGCAACTTGTTCTTACCGGGTCTATTTATAAACTCGGTCTTGTCAACATCATATCCTCGATGCTTGTTTGGCATCTCACTTGTTCACCAGCCTGCCTCCGAACTTGCGAGCCGCCATCAAACTCAAAGATTGATCTTCACCAGCTACCTGACATAAATATGACCAATATATGGAACTTTCGTCATATCATAGATCCCTGTACAAGGATCAGAAGTTCTAGTGATTCTTCATCAGCAAGCAGTTTTCTCGGTACAAACGAAGTCGACTATGCATGCGCACGTCAGCAACATATCTTTCTATCAAGTTCAACCATACTCACCAGCTCCCACGAGACATCTCTTGACTCCGAAATGCTATCGATATCAGATGTGTCGAATATTGCAGAAATCCCGAAGGCCTTGTCTGACGCTGTGCAGCCAATCATTGATATTTGCGTACAAAAGTTATCGTTGGAGTACAACACGGAAGCGAGGCCAGTGTCAAGAGCTATATCAGACATATGCAACAGTACACCCGCACCTACGGACAATGAGGGGCCTGAAAGCAATGTTGGAGTAACACAGACAACAGGAAATCCGAGGGCTCATACAGTGGGTGGCTCCTTTCAGCATCCCTTGAAGAGAAACTACAATAGGGACGACACGAATGAGGAGGATGAAAACGATTCACGTCCGCCGCCAAGAAAAAGAACTAAACTTGCCCAGAATGCGGAAGCTTCAAGACTACTCGCCTGTCCTTTCTGGAAGTACGATCCATTAAAGCATCGTCGATGTATCCGATATAGTCTGGGCAAGATCTCTCATGTCAAGCAACATCTTTCCAGAAGACATACACCAGAGTTCTATTGTGAGCGTTGTTTTGAGACTTTTGCTGAAGAGGGGACCCATGATGAGCATGTGCAGAATAGTTCATGCAAAAGAGACTCCTCAAAAGAATTGGATGGTATATCACATAAACAACATCGGCAACTAGGTCGCAAGTCGAACCATAAGGTTACGGAAGCTGAGCAGTGGTTTGGAATATGGGGAATTATATTCCCAGGTCATTCAAGACCCATCTCGGCTTATATTCCACAAGGTATTTCCGAGGAATTAC
Organism: Calonectria honghensis; assembly: GCA_013403855.1. Lineage (NCBI taxonomy): Eukaryota > Fungi > Ascomycota > Sordariomycetes > Hypocreales > Nectriaceae > Calonectria > Calonectria honghensis. The sequence continues at coordinate 901,524 of VTGB01000029.1, forward strand.
ATTGTTACCAAGAATTCTCCCGACGCCGTGGACCTTTTATCCTCACTGAGGCTTTTCGAGCTCACGGTATATTGAATTTACCTCCAAAGGCAATGAACGCAACTTTGCAACAAATAATCTGTCAGGCATTCGAACAGATTCAAGATGAGTGGATTTTGACAAATTCTCCCTCAACTGAATCAACCATATCGAGTTCGAGAAGCATTCAACAATCAAGACAAGGCACGTCTGGTGACTCACTGGCAGACAGTGCACTGGGCATCCCAATGTCAAATATCTCTAGTGAGCCGCAACCTTCAATTTCTGGCGTAAATAGTCAGTTGGATATTGTAGAAGCCGGTCCTCAGTCTAGAGCACAAGTCGAGCCTTATAATGATGAAAATATTGACGAGCTTAGATCAAATGGTATCAACAGTATAGCCGTTGAACTGGTCATTGGCCAAGAGGGTATCATGCCAAATGATGATATGGGTATGGATGAACCCGATTGGGATACATCCAACTTTTCTGTGGGTGAAATAAATTTGGATGGAATAGTTTGGAACGACCTATTCCAGAACATGGCTGGTGATATGGGGGCTGACTTTGGAACTGATGGAACATGACGTGGGTATCAAAAATGGCAAAGTACCAAATGGAAATAATCTGGTCTAACTACATGAATATCAGTTGAATTCCACTGCACCCCAGTCAAGACGATTATTTATTACTTGGCAATGGTTTCCAAGTTAGTGCAAATACTTGACTAAATCTATGAATTGTGGTGAGCAGGCCTACTATTAGCCTCGTGCCCAAATGTTGATTACGAGATTATGCGGAAGGAACTAAGATGCTTAAGTTAGGCAATATTAAAACCTGAAATATTGACAATCTAGTGAATAACGGGAGCATTACTTTGCATCGAAGAGTTTCTTTTTATTTCTTTTTGCACGCCAGTCACTATGGTGAATTGGCCGATGCGGTGAGTTGAATGCACCCAGTCCGCTTTGTCCTTTCATCCCTGTCATCGCATTGTAACTGCTGAAAAAGGGTTTGTGGCGCTTCGTTCATTTCCGCCACCATAGTTGAATTTCCAGACCATTGGGTTGGCTCTTCCACTAACTGAACGCTATCTAGTTAGGCAATGGGCATTTCTGCCAAGCCACGGGTTTTAGTTTACTAATGGAGCCAGGCCGTGAACACAACGTCCTGGACCTACATAGAGAGCACCTCCGTGGCTTTCCAGTTGTACCGAGCTCTTGTTTCCGTTGACCAAGGTGTATTGATGGCAAACTGGACCCCGCACTTCAACAATCACATCCGGTATGGTGTAGTGGCTAACATTTCGCGCTCTCACAACTTGAGAGAAAAGTTCCGCGGAGCCCAGGGTTCGATTCCCTGTACCGGAGTCACTGACTTATTTTGCCGCCAATTCTTTTGCCCAATGCGCATACTTTTTGAAATGATCAACCTTACGTGTTGGCCATGTTCATCGTGTCTCGGCTCCTGGGTCCTCTAGCTGACCCCACTTGCTTTTTTACTCAACGAATTGCTAGTGTCTATTGAGTGTATTTCACTGCATTGCATGGCGAGATTTACAATTTATACAATTCCCTTCCTTGCCTGCCGCTATGCTCAAGCCACTCATATCAAACTAAATCTAGTAGGCGTACAGGTTGACGGCCTCGTTATCCGTTGCTTTGATCTTCTTGTTTGCTCTCTTGAGCACAATCTTCATGGCCCAAGCTGTGGCAATGACTCCCAAAGAGAAGCAGATGCTCGCAATCATAGCCATTCGGAATAGTGGCGAGTCAGAGTCTGGCCATAGGTAGGGTGTATAAACAAATGAGAGATTGCCCAAAGTATTGACAATAGCGATGGCGGCAGCCTTTTTCTCGTCAGTCTGTCCAAGAGTAGCAGACGTCCAGGCCAGGTTGATGTTGTTGACACCGTAGGTTGCTCCCACAAACAAGACCATGGCGAAATACCGGGCTCCAATGTTGTGTGTTCCTGTAGCCACCGCAAAACCAACCGAGGCAATCAATTTTGAGATGGTCACATGCCAGGTGCGCTCGTTGTAGCGCCCAGACGACCAGGACACGAACACGGAAGTGAATGTCGCGATCAGGAACGGAGGGCAAGTTAAGACCAGAGTGATTGTAGTGTTGAAGCCAAGAGTCTTGACGGCAGTGGGCATGTAATTCTTGAATCCGTTTGCTGACAGATGAAGGTTTCCCTGGAGGGCAAAGATCCAGGTTCGATAGTCCCGAACTGCTTCCCAAAGACCTGCCCACGTGCTAGTTCCAATGCGCTTCTCGGTAGTGTCTTGAGAGATACGGCTATGAGCTAATTGTCGCTCCTCTTCTGTGAGCCAGCGCGTCTGCAGTGGGGAGTCAGGGAGCAGGAAGAACGCGACTACCGCGATCACGACTAGTTGGATGTTAGCAAAACAAACTGATTCAACTGTAGATGAGGCATCATAATCACCTGTGACGACACCCTGGACGAGGAAAAGCCATCGCCATCCAGATAACCCAGCCTTTCCATCAAGTCCGGCAAATACACCCGCAGCAATCAGGCCTGAGAAAGAACTTGCAAGTAGGTTTCCAGTGTAGAAGATTGCCAGTCTTGTAGCAGCCTCTTTTCGGTTGTAGAACAAGCTTACAAGATAAACTGCGCCCGAGTAAAAAGGTGCCTCGGTGATTCCGAGGATCAATCTGCATTAAAACGTGGTTAAATATTATTCGGATCGCACATAGTGTGTTGGGTAAGTGGGAATCATGAACTCACCTGCAAGCCAGCATGCCATGGTAGCTTTGGACCCTGCAGATCAAGGTTGAAACGATTGCCCATGCCATCATCCATCCAGACATATACCATGATGGCCTGACACGGGTCACCAACATATTGGAGGGTACTTGGCCGGAAATGTATCTGCATCTGTCAGCTAACCTGCTGCGTGATGGTGGCACATGAGCAACTTACCCAACGAAAAAGATGCTAACACAGGTATTGTACTGCGATCCAACCATGCCAAGCTCCTTGTCCAAGCCGTTTAATTTACCATTGACGATGGCATTCCGGTCAAGAAAGTTTAAAAAGTACATGAGCCAGAGGATGGGCTTGGTTCCATTAGCCGGGCTCCAAATTGATCAAATAGATTCACACTGACCATCAAGTAAGTGTCTAGCTTCCTGACCAAGGCAATTTCCTTGGGGTCGGTTTTCGCATAGCCGCCAAACTTGTCGCGAGCTTCAACGTCACCTGGCTTCTGAGGATCATCTTGGAAATCGACGTGATCAACGGCGATTTCCTCCTTCAGGTCTTGGTTCGTTGTTGCTGTTTGGGATGCAGTCATGGCAAAGAGATTTCTGATGATCAGAGATGGAAAGGTGATGGCTTCGAGCAGGAAGAATCAGAACGAGCGAGAAGGCATGGATTAATATACAAAAACCTGCCGCTTAGCTGATCCCATGGCCTACGCACACAACACCCTCCCACCGCCGCCTCTTGGCAACCATATCCAAACATCAAACGACAACGCGTTGACCAAGACATTTGGGGGTTGCATCCAACGCCGCCCCGCTTCCCCATGGGGTAGATCTCTAATCACCTGGGAGGGTAGACTTCACAAGGATCCATCAATCATGGGCATTGCCGATGGGGGCTCCCTGTTGTTTTTGAGTGCGAAGCGGCGCTAATCCTCGGCTACCGTTGCCCTCTGCATTAGATAAACTGTATTATCCGTCGGGTGGCATGCTACAGGGGTCCATCTAAAGCCGTATCACCGGGACACCTTTTTCTATTGGCATCTCACTTGCGTACCCCGCTCAGCCTGGTCTATCGCCGCCAAGGCGGGTCCGTCCATTGCCGACCACGCTTTTCCGCTTTTCCGTATAATCCGCCAATTGTCGGATTCGCGATCCCGACCTCGGGAACCCGACATACATATATTGCAAGATGAAGGCGCGTCCGAATTAGCCGCAGCAGCCTTTACCCAAAGCGAAATTTATCACCATGACGATCAGACACGACACCGCTGCGCCAAAGGTCTCGCCTGTCCAGGCCTTTCAGGAGCAGACCAAGCTATATACTGTCGATGATCTAATTAGAAGAAGAGCTGCTGAGTTAGGCGAAAAGCCCCTCCTTGGCTGCCCGGCCTCTGGAGTGGACGATTTCGTCGAGCACAGCGCTCGCGCAGTCGACAGATATGCCGACGCCGCAGTCGTAAAGCTGCGGGAATTAGGACTTGAGCCCGTTGTAAGTTTCCTCATTTTATTCAATTGGAAGAAATCAATTGGTTTTATTCTTCCGCGCGTTCCCAATTGACACTGGCAACCACAGGACTCGTCCCTCCCTGAGGCGCCCGTCATTGGTGTCCTAGCTTTGTCTGGGTTGCATTACGCCATCCAGATCATTGCCCTTAACAGACTCGGCTATGCCTCTTTTCTCATTTCCACGCGTTTGCCAAGCCCTGCAATCATCCAATTGCTTGACCTTGCCAAATGCAACACCATTCTTACCACCCCCAACTTCCACCCGGTCCTGGCCGAGGTGAAGCAGCAGCGAGAGCTGGAGATTTTGCCGTCCCTGGCGCACTCCGACTACTGCAACCTGGTTGCGCCCCGATTTGCCAGGCACTACATCCCCCACGAGGAAACCAAGAAGCGTGCAGTTATCATTCACTCTTCCGGGTCGACCGGTCTGCCAAAGCCCATTTATCTCACCAACCAGAGCATCCTCGCTGCCTCTGCAACAAATATGGACATGCGAGCGCTAATTATGTCGCCCATGTTCCACAGCCACGGCTTTTACGAAATCTTTAGATCTATTTATTCCTCCAAGCCTCTTTACTTTTGCAATTACTCTGTCCCCATCACAAGAGATTCAGTTATTGCAGTCATCAAAGCTACCAAGCCAGAAATCTTCCATGTCATTCCTTACGTGATCAAATTACTTGCAGAAACCGAGGAGGGAATTCAGGCTTTGGCCAGCATTAAGCTTGTTTTATACGGCGGCAGCGGCTGCCCAGACGACCTTGGCGACTTGCTGGTTGAGAAGGGCGTCTACCTTGCCGCGAATTATGGAGCGTGAGTCCACTTATTCATCGTTCACTACCAGAGACTAACACCATGACCAGTACGGAGACGGGCCGAATGATGAACTCAACCCGCCCCGAGGGAGACAAAGAATGGAAGTACTTGAGGGCTTTGCCCCAAGCTGAGGCATACATCTTCTGGGACGAGGTTGCTCCCGGGCTATTCGAGTGCGTTGCTCTCGATGGTTGGCCATCCAAGAGCACAATCAACTCGCAAGATCCCCCCAATTCCTTCCGCACCCGCGATCTCTTTACTCCACACCCGACGAGGAAGGGTTTGTGGAAGTATGCTTGTCGTCTAGACGATCGCTTCACCCTCATCAATGGTGAAAAGGTGCTTCCTCTTCCCATTGAAGGCCGCATTCGACAGGAAGAGTTTGTCAAGGAGGCCATCGTTTTCGGAGAGGGAAAGACATATCCCGGCCTCTTGGTTGTCAAGGCAGACCGAGCAGCAGACATCCCCGACGAAGAGTACCTCGAGCAAGTCTGGCCTGCCGTGGAATCGGCCAACCAACGCGCCGAGTCATTCTCCCGTGTGCCCAAGGAGCTGGTCATTGTGGTGCCTGCCGACACAGTGTACCCCAAGACGGATAAGGGGACATTTATTCGCGTCCCTGTCTACCGTCAATTTTCAAAGGAAATCGAGGCTGCTTACGCGACATACGAAGGCCAAAGCGAGGCTGGCGGATCACTCTCCCTCGAGGGCGAAGAACTCGAGACATGGCTGCTTGCCCAGCTCAAGGAAAAGTGTGACGCTGATCTCCCATCTGCCGAGGCTGAATTCTTCGCTGCTGGCGTCGACAGTCTGCAGTGCATCAAGATGTGGAGTCTGGTTAAGAGGAGCATCGACATGGGCGGCAACCAGGCGCAGCTCGGTCAGAACGTCCTCTACGAGACTGGAAACGTCAAGCTGCTCGCTCGACACATCGAAGGCCTCAAGCACGGCAAGGGAGATGAAGCCGAGGATCAACTGAAGGTTATGGAGAACCTCATTGAGAAGTACTCCTCCTTCAAGGCTCACGTCGCTGGAGAAGCCGCGCAGCCAGAGAAGGATCTCGTGGTAAGTGAAACACCGTCAAATTATTGGATAACCAAGACTAATCAATTTAGCTCCTCACCGGAGTTACCGGAGCTCTGGGTTCACATGCGCTTGCCCAGCTGACGGCTCTATCAAACGTCGGAGCCGTCTGGGCCATGGTGCGAGCCTCTGACGACGCCGCTGCCGCCGAAAGAGTTGACAAGTCCCTCGCAAGCCGAGGCATTTCCTTGACCCCGGAGCAAAAGTCCAAGATTGTGGCGCTCCGCTGCGAGCTCAGCCAGCCCAGCCTCGGACTTGAGGAGTCCAGAATCTCCGAGCTTCAGTCAAAACTGACCTGCATCATCCACAGCGCTTGGGCCGTCAACTTCAACATCCCGGTTCAGAGCTTCGAGGACCAGCACATCAAGGCTGTTCACAACCTCATCCAGCTGTCTCTGTCGGTTCAAACCCCTCAGGCAGCTCGATTCTACTTCTGCTCTTCTGTTTCTTCCGCCGGTGGCTCTCCTCGCCCCGGCGTGGTTCAGGAGTCCTTCGTTCCCTCGCCCGCCCACGCCCAGAAGACCGGATACGCACGCTCCAAGTATGTTGCCGAGCACATCACTCGAAATGCTGCAAAGAACGCCCAGGCCCCGTCAAGAGTTCTGCGCATCGGGCAGCTTGTTGGCGACACCAAAGTGGGAGAATGGAACACAACGGAAGGTATTCCATTGATGATCCAGACAGCCGTCACCCTTGGAGCCCTCCCTTCCCTCAGTGAGGTAAGCATATCTCTCAATATTAATTTGCTTCGGAAACTAACATGACTAGGAAATGACGTGGCTTCCTGTTGACATCGCCGCCAAGGCCATTCTTGACCTGGCTGATTTCGGAGCTGAGAAGCGCGATCGAAGCGAAGACAAGGACCTTGCGTATCACGTTCTCAACCCAACACGCTTCCACTGGACCCAAGAGATGCTCCCGTCTCTTGCCAAGGCCGGGTTGGAGTTTGAGACCCTCCCCACGGGCGAGTGGATGGAGAGGATGCGCAACTCCGAGCGCGATCCCTCCAAGAACCCTCCCATCAAGCTGTTGGATTGGTTCGAGGGCAAATATGGCAACAAGAAGGCTGCCAATTCCTCCGAGACTGGAGTTCTAGATTACTTGACGGAGAAGTCAAGAGAGGACAGCGAGGCACTGCGAACCGTGCTCAATGTTACCGATGTTTCCTATGTCAGCATGCTGGTTGGCCAGCTCAAGAAGCACTGGAGCCAGCAGGCAGCCTCCGAATGAGGCAATATATCTTTAGATGATTTCATTTAGTGTTACGGAGTTAATTTTAGGATAGGTGCCAATTTGAACCCTTTGATTTGATCATCACATTAGACAGAAAGCCGATGTGAATTCCCAGACGGAACTAAACGGGTGGGTCAGCGAAAGATTTGTGGAGGCTTTCGGGTTTCCCGCCGGCCTCGAATTTGTGAATTTGGACCCAGGATTCCAAAGAAGATTTACCGCGGATTGATTGGGTTTGGGGTGTGGACATGCCAAAAGCCCGTTCTACCGCATCTTCAATCACATACGACCATAGCTCTCAGAACATACGGGATCCCGTCAAGTTCCCATTTAGTTGTAAAGTAGCTCGGACTTTGGAGATTTCTGCCTATGAGCTCAGAAAGTCAGCTTTGCATAATTTGAAACGCTTGGCCTGCCTAATTTAGTAAGTAAGCGCTTAAACACAAAGTAGAGTTCTTGCACAGCTCCAAGATGTGAATTTTAACTTGCTTACTCTTATGCCCCAGGCGCTAAGGTAAATAGCTTGGCTAATAACAATGAAAGTGCAAATGGTAAAAGCCAATCGTTCCGTTCGCCTCGTGTGTCACTCACACAAAAGTGCAAACTCCCAGGTCCAACCAATTACTTTTAGTTCCACCTTGAAATTTCAAGGTGGTCAAGTGCCCCTCACTTGCTCATATTTAAATATTCAAGTCATCCTGTGAATTTCCCCAAAAACTTTTCCTCCTCAAAAGTTCAAACTCAACGCCTATTCCAGAAAGAAAAGCAAATCGAATTACCCATATCGAATATGACGAACAAGTGTCATCATAAAGCCTGTACATCGCAGAAGAAAGCCTTTACAGAAACTAGAGTTTCATCATGGTGTCCACGTCGTATGTATTATTTTGAACACAAAATAGCTAAATAATAATATATATGGATTCTAGATACTTGCCCTAGTTGCGGGGGATACAAGAAGCATGATAAAGACGAATGTCAAGGCTGTGTCAAAGGTCAAACTACTGCTTACCAACGCGGATATAATAAAGGGAGCCAGAGCTGTTGTTTATTAATGTAACAAAATATCAAAGGATAGCTATGGCTCTTATGCATCTGGTTGGAAATTGAAGCTCTTGATTTTTCACTATAGAGGGGATCTAGCTAGGTCTCTTATACCTGTAGCTGGTAGCTGTACTCCGAGACTTCCTATCTAAGGTTTAAAGCTATTCGCAGTTTAGCATTCTTGGCTACCATTATCTGATAAGGCCGGCGGCGGCCTCCAGTTGTGTCCGTAACGGTCAGATAAGCCGGTCACCGTTGTTGACGGCATTTGTATGTGAAATCGGGCTGTGTGCAGCCAGGGGCCGGTCTGTTTGATCTTGCTGTTACTGTGTTGTTCGGGCTAGGCTATTGACGCTATCTACGGTGTGTGACACAAAATGATCCGTACATCACTGCAAGAGTGATCACATAAGGAGGGTAGCCTAAACCGACCCTGCAGGGCCCTTTGAGCTTATCGTTTTCGTTCTTCATGGAAAAGCGTATACAATTAATTTCCTACTGTAACAGCCATCCGGTTTTTCGCACCTCCCAAGACAGAATATATGATGACACTTCCGAGATATGCTTGGAAGGTGAGTATCATATTCGGTAAAACTATATATATATATGCTGTTTACACATGGTTTATTATTAAAATGATGCCAAGGTAGAGATATATTTCCAATTGTGGATATCGAGACTGTGAAATCCCCAGCGACAATAATGATTTCATTCCGGTCATGGCGATATAAATGCATGTCAAAGTTCTGTAGGTACATACGACCATAGCTCTCAGAAAATACGGGATCCCGTCCGCTCTCCCATAGTCAAGCTGAGAAGCGGTGAATTAGTACTCGGGTCGGTGACGACCGGGGAATCCTCGCTGTTGTATGTTCTTTTCTTTTTTTGCGTGTTGGTGGAACAGACAACCGCAAAGGCGATCACGATCCCTTGATCAACCGGATCATATTCCTACCCAGCCCATCACTTCCAACCCTTTCGTGGTTAAGAGAGATGCCACCTGCAGCGCTCAGAGTCATTTTCGACTAGATCTAGTTTCTTGGGCTACTCACAACTCCATCGACTACATGGGAACTTGGTTACTTTCTTCGGCACTCTTCCGGGTATTAAAGCTGGGCCATGATTACCCCCAAGCAGCCTTTGATGGCACAGACACCGCGTCTTCCAAGCACGGCCCCATTTCTCTCCGCCCAAGAGATGTCCATTTGAACATAACCGTGTGAAAGAAAACGTGAGACAAAAGCGTGGTTAATTTCCACAAGTTCTCGAAATCGCCAAAAACTGCAGCAGCAATACTCTCGAGGATTCTGATGTTGGTCAGCTGGGCAATGGATATGGTATTTTCCTCGCCACGCGCAGAAACCACATGAACCCGGGTGCTACTTGGAATGAGGTGTAGCACGACGAGCCAGAAATATTCGACTTCTTAGCAAGCTATCGCAATTTTGTCCCAGAAACCGTACAAGGACAGCTTGAAGCCGCAGCGTGAGTTTACAGATACCAATCGGGGTCTGAGATGCGACATGCAGAAACCTGCAAGGGGCCACACCATGTCCACGTCACCCATCCCTGCTCTGGTTTCGAGTTGGCGCCGCGTTTCTTCCTTTAAAGGAGCCTACTTGGCCAGCCAAAAATTTCAACGAGGCCAAGAAACGATACAATCGAGAGCTAGCCTTGGCGGCGGAGGTCACCGGCACACGGCATCCGAGACCAGGGGGCATCAGCCAAGATCGGGAGGGCCAAGCCGGAAGTAAAAACTAATTCTTGTACGTTCACTAAATGTATTGCGTGCATAGAGGAATCTGCCACTTGCACATGGTTCGAGCCAAGAGCAACGATCAACGAATGGCTGGCATTTGCTCTCCTGGCAAGCGTTGGCCCCGCAAAAAATAGATGCGGCGCCGGGAAAGCGGCACAGAGCAATTACGACGGGCAGCAGGCCGTTGTTTCCGCCCCCATGCTTGCGGAAAAGGCACCGTGGAGCCTCTCGGTGGAGCGGTGCCGGGGGGGGGGGGGTCGTGCGTGCTCGATCGCCATGGTTCTGTCGGCACCCGCATACCGAGACGCCGCGTGCTTTGTGACGGCGAGGTGGCTGTGCAGACGGGTGACACGAAACGGCCAACCATCGATTTAATACAAGCGCCCGCGACTTTTTTCTTCCTGGTTCCAGTGTTGAATTCTCACTTTCTTGCATTTGATTCGGTCGCGGTTGAACGTAGAATGTAGAATGCTCAACATGATGGCAATGAGTGTTGCGTTACGGGTGCGCAGATGGCAGATACTGTTAGGATAAATACAATGATGGAGCATCCCGTCCTCCTCATCCAAACTCCATCATCTCTATCAAATCACACCTCCAGTGATTCAAGCAACCAATTTTTCCCATTCATACTTCCAAACCGACCGCTCTGCAATATTCCAACATGGGCGTCATTGGAGCCGCAGTCAAAGTTGTCATCGTTGCGGTGGTCATCCTCGTTGTCATCGCAGTCATCATCGGATTCATGGTTCGCAAAAGGGGCAATGATAAGGCCAAGGACATTGAGCAGGCGCACAATGAGCGCTTCCCTACATTCGTCATGCCACCTCATCAGCAACCACCATCATACACATACACCGGGGAGCCCGTCAAACCACCCGCTGCCGTTGTTCAGACCGCCCAGCCAGTTAATTAACGGCAAGGACGTGGAACTTTTTCAATTTTTATCTTGGCAGGAACGCAGTGACGATACGGATCATCAGGAATTTTATCTACTCGCTGTACAGGCTAGACCTGGACGTATACAGAAATGGATCATCAGGAAATCAGTGCGAATAGGAAACTTTGGGTGCAACGAATCACTTGAGCAGCGGCGAGAAACGCATTTTCAAGGGTAAATTTAAATTATGCAATATTATGGCAGAAATCAAAATACAATCAAAATTCATTCAATCATGGTGTTTTTTTTTTTTTTCGCATTAGAAATCCCTTCCGCCCCATTCCTCAGAATCCCTCTCCCGCTCGCATTGCTCAGCTCTGTTGAGAATCTCCTCGCAGTCCTCCCAGATTCTGCGCCTGTTCTTCAATCCCTTCAGCTCCCCTCTCTCCATGGCTGCCACAGTCTTCTTTCCCAAGTAGAACCAGTCAGTGCCCTCCACGTCCAATCGAAGGACAGGAACTTTTTTTCCCGCCTTCAGCAAGGTCAGGGCTTCCATCCTAATCACCTCTCGATCCTGGTGGACCTCCTCCAGCTCCTCATCCGTCATGTCCCTGCGCTGCTGGACCTTGGCAACAAAGCGAAGGTATATATCCCCGTTCTCCAAAATCTTGAATGCGCCGTCCGATGTCCAAAACGAGTAGTCAGTAGTGGACCAGGCCTCCCACAGCCAGGGCCTCTCCTGCAGGAAAGTGGTGTGCAAAACAGACTGCGGCAGCTTCCAAAAGGATCTGGACGCAGCTCGCAGGGCTCCAAGGTCAGTGAAGCTTATCGATCCGGCAATCATGACGCGGAGCTCCAGCGGCAGTCGAGAAAAAACATCATCTGGTTCCTTAGACAGCACAAGACTAGACTCGGCTCCATCCGCCTCATCGCGCCTCTGGGTTGAAGAGAGAAAATCCTGCAAGTCAGGAATATGGCAAGGATTCGCAACCAGCCATTCATCTCCGCGGATATGGTTCCACCACTCTCCCATTCCCCGCCTCACAGCGGGATGGCGGGGGAAATCGTAAAAGGTGGATCGAACAGCCTCCATGATCCACCAATCGTTCAGTGCCTCAAACTTGACAGTTCCATAGCGGAACAGAGAGGCGCGCCTGAAAACCTCGAGGCAAGCAGGGTGGAAAGGAATGGAGTGCGCGTTGGCCTCCTCGGCCGGAAAGTTATTGTTGACAACGGCCTGTATGTAGTTGTGGCGGTAGGGTGTGAATAGTGGCGTCATGGTGTTCTCCAGCCTCGGCACGCCATCAGTGAGACCGCTCAGGAATAAATCTCCCTCTTCTTCAAACTCCTCGTCTGCCAAGTCAGGCGACCAAGGATCGTCGTTCTTGCGCATGAGGCACTGGAGTATGTTGCACCCTTTCATTTCTTGGGCAGAAATCCTCTGGCCACTGTATGCACCTGCGGGAGTGCCCACAAACGCGCAGTCGGGCCCGGCAATGTGTTCTAGATACTCGTCTTTACCCAGTTTGGGAAATCGCGGGTCTGTATCTGTAACATCATCGGGCAAGGGGTCGGGGTGCTCTGGGTAAAAGTCCTCGCTTGTCTGGGCATCAAATTCGTCGGCGTTGGGGTAGTTGTTCCGAACGGTCACCATGCAGCCGGGCTTGCAGTTGCTCTTGGAGTAGTGCGTGCTCTTGACGGAGCTTCCCCATAGGGTCCTCCGCAGGCTATCCCAGGCCGAGGACTGGGGCTCGTTGACGGTGCGGAGGCGGCCAATGTTGAAGCTGACGCCGCAAATCTGGCAGTAGAGCTCCCCGGTAGCCATGTCAGCAGCTTGTTCCGACCGTGGTGCTGACCCTTGAAAGCTGACGATGGCGGAAAGAGTTTTCTGGGTTGTGAAACAAGCAAAACCTCGCAGCCTGACCTCGCTCCCCGTCGGCGTTACTTATTCCCCGAACTCACGTCACACAAAGCCAGCTTGTCAAAAGCTGCAGGTAACATAATAATACTCTGCACATGTCCGCATGAGGAAGTCAATCCGAATAAATTCGAATTCAACAAAAATTACCCGAACATTTGTCGCGTACAAGAAGGCACAGATGGCAAGGGGATAGAAGCGAAAGTTGCGAGGCATGCCCCGAATTTCACACTGCTATACTATGAATGTATTATGAACATGCATCCCGCGGGTGTGCATTTTTAATACACCATCTCACAAATGGTGCGACCTTGGAAAGCGAATGGGAAAAGCTTCCAGGATTCGGCCGCAATATCCCGACAGGGTTCAATTAGTAATCCAGTGCGACTCTGCGTCAGGCCACCTCAAGGACATGATTTTAATGGTACAAAAAGACGCATCAAAGTGGATTTAGAAAATACACATTCGCTTCCATTACACGTCTTGCGACTCAAATACGAGACGCAGTTGTTGTACAAAGACCAGCTAGTCTCGGCCAATGCTATAGTGCGACCTTGCCTCTCGATTCGAAGGGAAGCACCAGGACAATGAGTCCGGCCGCGATGAACAACGCACCGCTCGTGTACACCGGAGCGGCCGTTTCTAAATTCGCAAACGTTGCGATGATGGGCTGCGTTTGGTCAGTGATGAACACATGATTCCTGAAGGCCAAGCACTTACTGCCATGACACCAAAGATGCGATTACACGTTGCAGCCAACGCATTGCCAGTTCCGCGCTGCGGCGTAGGGAACAGCTCAGGCGTGAAGCCATACAGGACAGCATACATGACATTACTGCAAAAGCTAAAGGCACAGTTCCAGCCAAGCAGCGAGTCGCTCGTCATGGCCGTTGTCGAACAATACAAGAACACGCCTGTGAGGATGGTGCTTATTGACAACGTGCCCTTTCTCCCCAGCTGCGGTAGCTCCACGAGAAAGCCGCCTAGCAGCGCGCCGGGGACCCCAAGGACAGCAATGATTAAGCTGTTGCGATAGGTAAGGTATGTGCTTCCGTCTCCGAAATCCGCTCCCCTTGTCGCTTGGATATATGGTAGAAAGGCGTTGTACAGCGGGTAGCCCAACCCAATGAGTGCCCAAACCGCCATGATAAGACCGGTGCTGAGACCAAGAGAGTGCGTCGAAAATAGTGCGCGGATGTGGCTTAGATTCAGCTTCTCCAAATGTCGCTTTAAAACTACAGTTGCGTCTGTCTGAGCCGTGTATCCTTCGGGTTCAACAGCCTTGAGATCTTGCAATGTTAACGTGCTTATCTTGCCATTCCGTGTCGCAACGCGGTGGACGACATCGACTGCTTCCTCATCGCGGCCCTTGCTCATCAAATATTTCGGCGACTCGTAAATAGTAAACAAGCCGAAGCGGGCGATGAACATTAGAAGCGTCAGGCCGCCGACCGTTAGAGTGAAGTACCTCCATCCCATGTTGTCGCGCCGGGTGCAAGTCTCGTCCTGCTGGCATGTCAGATTGCCGAGCAGCGGCCAGGCAATCAGCGTCGCAAGCACCTGGGCGAGCGCCCAGCCCACCGAGAGGATGGTCAGCAGGTACTGGTGGGTGGACGGCAGGAACTCGAGGAAAATGGCCGAATCGACGGGCAGGTTGCCGCCCACGCCAAACGACCAGAGGGCAGCGAAAGTGCCAATGGCGGCGAAGCTGGGTGCCCCGGCTGCAACGAGCCCCCATACCGCTGTAATGCCGAGCGTAAAATTAAATGCCAGACGCCTGCCAAACTGGTCGCACCCGAACCCCCAGAACATGGAGCCGCCGAGCAGGCCAATGTTTTGCGCGAGCGTGAGAAAGGCCGGGTACTTTGGCGAAAATTCGTTGGCGACCGGTGTGAGGATCAGCGAGGTCACTATGGGCCACAGGTTGTCGCTAGCCCAGCCGAATCCAATGACGACAAACAGCTCCCACTGGTACTTTCCCATGCCAATATCCTTGATCTGGCAGCTTCAACATTAGACACGAGCCAACAGTCAAGAGGGGCGGGACGTTTGTTTGCATACAGCTCGATTGAGGATCCGTGCTTTAGCCTCGTAAACGGGGTCGAGAACACCCTCAGGGATGATGCCTACATCCTCGCCGCTCGACTCGGAACTCTCGCAGTGGCTCTGGTGCGAGAAGGTGCCGTGGCCGCCCTTGTGGTCGGGCTCGAGAGCCGAGTCCACTCTTGCTGGTGATGTGCTCATGTTTCCGCCACGCAACCTGTGCAAGCTGGATCAGGCCTCATGAATCTTTGGTGCAAGCGCCTGGCTTGCAATGTGGTTCAACACGTTCGCCGCACGGGAAGGTTAGCGCATTAATATTCCGAGCCATCCCAGGTTCGTGTCCACCACCAGCGCGGGGGGATCGGTCATCCCCACGCTCGATCCCTGTTGCGTCGACGCGGGGCGCAATGGTGCAATGTCCTGGGCCAGTACCAGCTGGATGATTGGATTTTAGCATTATGCCGGGTGGCACACAGATCTGCGGAGAGCCCAAACTGTTGAGGCCCAGTTTGCTGCGCTTGCTCGGCTGGCGGGAACCCCGAGCGCCTGTACGCCTCCGTCTGTCATCCACGCACGTTTGCGTCATGGCAGGTCTCACGAGCTGGCAGCTCGGACAAGGGTTAGAAAGCTCACCAGACTCTCTCGGGCTGATTCCTGCATTCCTGGCTCGCGCTGCGCCAATCAGAGGCGAGCAAAAGGTAAGCTAGGCTGCACAGGATTACGCCCCCCCACGCCCAAGCACCCGTGAAACTTCGGCGGGTGCCGAGATGGTGTTTGAGTCACGCCAACGCCTGTCGCGACGATTTCGCGGCGAAAGGTTAATGATGAAACGGTTTTTGGACGAAATCACGGCTTCCTTCGCCTTCCCTTCAGAGCTTGTTCATCCATGGTCTGTATAGCGGACCTCGGACAAAAGGACCCGAGAGGCCGTAAGCGAATATGCAGCCGCAAGTTAGCATGACGAAAATCAACCAACATGAACATGACACCGCATTTTCAGCTTTGAAGAGTAAGCAATCATTTGTCTCATATTGATCCACTACCTTGGCCCCGGATTCAATTGGAACCGTGAATACATGTCTCACCCGGCTCTTTGTTCTGCAAAATTGCGTAATACTGATTGAACTTGACTCAAAGTTCCAATCGTCACGTCGAGTCAATCCTTTGTCAGAATTTAGACTGGAATTTCCTTGATTGTAATTTTTGGTAATCAATTCAATAAGTTCCTTGATTGTGAGCAAAGCAAGCGAAAAGCAAAATGAAAAAAAGGGTATGGAGGCATAAGCTGCCGAGCAGCTTGAAACATGGGCAGACTGGTTTTGGGTGGTGATTCAGCATCGTCCCACATCTCTTAATCCATTGGTTAGTTCTTGGTCTCTGTCTGTGAAATAATAGCGCTGAAATGAAACAACGGAAAATTCACTCACACTTGGGTTCATCGTTGTGTTTATTCTGGGGATTACAGGGTAAGTAAGCAGTGAGTCAGTTCAGGAAGTGGCACTGAAATTTGGTCAACACAAACGATCTGCTTTTTTTGGTGGGGTTATCTGAGGGTTAATGAAAAGGAGCTTTTAATAGAAGCAAAATGCTTTCAATTAGAATAATGTTAAGCTGTGACTAGGGTACCAAGACCAGAGCCGCATGGGCTGGGGGTGCAGCCCTGCGACCTGGATGTTGCTGCTTCACAGTTCGTATCCACGCCCCACAATTGCTTTCCCCAATCCGTTGCCTCTCATTAAAAACCAGAATAGTCTAGCAGGAGAAGAACCAGTAAGAATTGCTCGATTGAACGATGACATGGCGACGAGTATTATATTGTCTGTTTTTTTATTCGGGGGTTTTTTTTTTGGGAATACCTTGTCTTCGACTTGTGTCTTTCGGGAATGCGCATCATGACCCTAGCACTTGAGATCCAAAAATTGGCAGTAAGAATAAATTTCATAAATATTTCATTAATTTCATATTTACGCGCTATCAATTCACACTCGCCTCCCGTCGCTCAGATACCCCAATTTTTGCCCCACAGCTAATCCGGCTCGTAACTTGACGGGCACTTGCAATAACAAATACGCGCTTCAAATCATGCATGTTCCTTTTGCTCAACGGAATCCTTTTCATTTCCATCTGAGCTGTGGTCATTCACAATCTCGCCCTGTGGAAGAGCTCGAGCCATGGCGACCACCTTCCACGGCGACGAAGCCTGACGGAAGACATCGTTTAGGAGTTCCAGGTTTCTGTTCATCGTCTCAGGGTAGAAGAAGTAGACCGAAATTGGAATCAGGGCCGAAATGATGGCATACATCATGTAGTAGTAAAATCCAATGTTTTCAATGGCAACTGGCGTAGCCATGACCACGACAAAGTTCCAGAGCCAGTGGTTTGCCGTCGAGATGGAGGACATGGCGACACGTAGTCGCACGGGGGCCACCTCGGTACAGTAGAGGAAGTTGCCTCCCAGAAAGCCGATGGGGTAAAAGAAGTTGAAGAGGAAAAGGAACGAAGCAGACGCGATGGAAGCACTGTGGTTCGTTGAAGGGAAGCTGGTGCTCACAGCGAGCGCAGCCATGGATAGCGACATGCCAGCTCCGCTAATCATGAAGACAGCCCGGCGGCCGAGCTTGTCGATCGCGAAAAATGCAATGAAGCAGCAGAGAAACTTCCAGGTGAGAGCACATGCTGCCAGGATCTTGGAGAGGTCGGATCCCAGCTTCAGATTTTCCTGAAAGATGGTGGACGCGTATACCGAAATCAGATTTCCACCGCACATCTGCTGGAAGAATTGCAAGGCAATGCAGAGGCAGAACCTGTACAGGAGCTTCTCGTCGTCTTCCTTGGAGAATATTTGCATCAGCGACGCGCTTTTGTCGGAGGAGTACTCGAGGGAGGATTCGATCTGGGCGATTTCGGTGCGGATGGCTTCGTCGGTACTAGGGAGACCCTTGAGGGCGGAAAGGGCATCTGTGGCCTCCGACACACGGTTGACTCGGACCAACCATCTTGGAGATTCCGGAAGAAAGAAGATGGACCCCATGATTGTGATGGTGAGGAAGAGGGACAGGACAATTGGCAGCCGCCACTCCAGAGATGAGTTGGGCACCTTGCTGAAGCCAAAGTCGATCCAGTTGCACAGGGAGTAGCCGAGACACATGAAGATGCCGGCCGTGATGACATCGCGCCCACGGTGCTTGGCAGAGGAACACTCGGCTTGCCACACGGGGATGGCAACGCTGAACTGTCCCACGCCGGCTCCGAGCAGAATGCGGCCGATGACGAACTGAACGAGACCGTAGGAGGCGGCTTGGAGAACGGATCCAATAAGAGTCAGGCAGGCACCCAGGAAAACAGACTTGCGTCTGCCCAGCGCATCGCCCAGCCAGATGCAGGAGAGCGCTCCCAGCAAGGCACCCAGCTGGAAGGATCCAATCACGGCACCCTTGCTCGTCGAGTTCTGCGACTTGAGAGCACCCGTGGTATTGATCGTGTCAATATCGGGAAACTGATGAACCCAGGACTGCAGGTTTGCCAAAGGGCCAACGCCGGCCTGGTTGTAGCCAAACAGCGTGAAGCCAGGGGCAACCACTAGTGCTATCTGCGCTACGCGAAGGGCATGGCCGCGGAGGCCCATGAAGGCGGCTTCTGATGACATTTTCTGTAGCGAGGATCAAGGAGAGGGTGTTTGTCAATTGCAACGAGCACAGGGAGAAGGAAGAACAGAAAAAAACACGAAGGCGCTCTGTGCTTTATGTCCTCCGTCCAGAGGCCCACACAACCCCAACTCCCCCACAGGCGCGCGCGGACAAGGTTGTGGAGGAGGCAGGACCTCTCCAGTTCTGCGGAGTCTCCGCACTGCAAAGACCATTTGGTCTCACGGAGCCCCCGGGGATAAGGAGGGGAAGGGGGCCAGCCGCTAGGCATTTGTGTTGCATATGCATGGAGCCTGTTGTCAGGAGATCGACAGAAAACCCCAACTTTCAGACATCATGGCTCCATTCCGCTGGAGATCCCCAGGCTGGCCGCCAGACGGGCGGTTCAGCGGTCGTCAGTTGAGGCTCTGTCGACCGTCGTTGTCTAAGACGTTGACGCCAATGCGGCAGTGGGAGCTTGGCAACTTGGCAAAATGCAATGGCTTACACTAGGAATGCATGGTCCGGCTCGCACCCTGAGCTGGCTAAATTGAATCGAGGCACATGGATCGGTAGAGTTACTTGGCAGCGGCTACGGCCTACAACAAGACGGCTTGGCAAAACGCTGCCAAGCTATCAAAAACATCAGACAGTTTGCAATCCCCCCCACCACACAGGGAAAAAAAGATGGCACATGGCTCCTCCCACCCTTGCGTTCCAGCAGCAAGTCTGCATTAGACAAATGAAGAAAGTCCGGGATAAGGAGGCTCGGGTTGCCTTTTTACTGCGCGTATAGGCCCAGAGTCGCGGCCGGCGCCGCACAGGACGCGGACAAGACAAAGTCCGTGTGGGCTTGGAATAGGCCGACACGGCACAAAGATGCCGGGCTGCGGGAGCGGTTCGGTGGGGCGCCCCCGAAGGCTAATCTGTCTTGGGTCGATCCGTGTCGGACTTTTCTAATTTACAAAACACCTTGTTTTGCATCGTGGTCGAAATATATTTGTCCGCCTCCCGCCACCTGCTGACCGCCCACCCACGCCTGCCTGCTGCGTATCGGATCCGCGGAATGCTACGTCACGCTGAGCCGCGTGGCCTGACTTGCGCAAGGACTGGGCTGCACAAGGTGTCGTCAACACGAGGAGCTGCCGAGCGCTGGGATAAATGCAGGGGAATTCCCGCCTGGTACAGAAATTAAGCGATCATAGCGCTACCCTTTTTGCAGCGATCTGCAAACTTATACGGTGATGAATTTTCCACCGCTGGGTTGGGCTTTTCGCCACAAACACTTGTGGTAGACTGCAATCAAATGGTGATGTCCATACTCGCGGAATGGAGTTGATACCCTTTGAGTGCAAAAGCAAATTGGATTCTTCAGTAAAAATCATCGTCAAACAGAATGACGCATGCTTGATCGCCATGATGTGATTCATGATTCATTTGTTGGAAGATGTCGGATTATCATGCTATTCACAAACACCAATGACGTCGGCAATGCCAAGACAGAAAATCCAGGACACACTAAATGGCTCATGCATGAAGAAATAGCGGAAGAACTCCAATGTTTCATGATCATCCATGAATCACCGTCACCGTCTGGTGGGTGTGTCTAAGAAATGCCATGCATGCACTCAATATGGACTTACATTACCCCGTGCACGGCCATTATTTTCAATTACCAAGAATGACTTCACGAAACGGCATATGTGCCATTGGTCGAATATGCTCCGCACATTGACGTCCTGGGTTATGGGCGTGAATGACATGTCCAAGTTCCATATCAACCGGCATTTTCTAAAGCCACCTAGTGGGTTCTCGAGTCCAGGATGGGATAAGCTTATTTAAAATGTATGACTAAAAATACTCACAATCCGTCCGCAGATAGATTTGAACGACATGATAATATCATACGAGAGGAATCCAGTTTTCTATCCACTCAGTTTGGAATATGGCAATCTCCGATATCCATGGACTTGAATTTAGCGACAAAGGAGACGTAATCAATCTTGTTGCCCACACACAAAATACCGGTTGATTTTGGAACGCTCCGAAACTCATGTTGCCAGTGTTTAGGGCCATGGCAGGGCGAGTGGCTAGTTCACTAATGAATGATAATTGCTGAGGACTCGGACATCGGTTGAAATTATCATTAGTAGATTGGTTGGATATAAGACAGTCGGACTCGCGTTCAATCCTCCTTTATCCCCCTCAAAGTAGCCCACTCATTTTCCAGCATCCCGTAATTGACGCGATCATACCACTTCCGATTGAACCAGTGGGCCTCACGCTCGCGACCTTCCTCGACGAACCCAAGCTTCTTATACAGGTGCATCCCTCGCTCATTGTACGAAAGGGTTCTGATAGCGACACGATGATACCCCCCAAACTTGAACGACCAGTCCAGAGCCCAGTTGATGGCTTCCCCTCCGTAGCCCTGGTTCTGGTATGCTGCTGCCAGGCAGAGGCCAATCTCGGTGGAGCGGTGCTGCACTTGAGTCGGCGGGCTGATTGTCCCGACGACCATCATGCCGATGGGCTTTGGCTCCGGGGCCGCGCTTCCTTGCCCGTTGACTGCCTCGGCGGCTGTTTCATCCTCGGACAAGCATATGATTAAAAGAAACTTTGTTTTGCTCAGCCCTTCGACCATTTCATCTGTAAACTTTCTATCTTTTGGTTTGACCATGTTCGCTTCGGCGAGGGCGATTATGGCGGCATCATTCTGGATCTGGGTATTCAAAAAGCTTCTGTCTTGTTCGTTGTTCTCCATCGCCCGGTAAACCAGTCGCTTGGAGCGAAATGCCATCGAAAAATCTTCCGTCATCATCTTTTTCAGTGAAAAGGTTTTGCTCGCTGGTAAGGGCTCCTGGAAATGGATGAGCCAAGCGCTGTTGCGGAGAGGAACCGATAAAAGTACGGAAGCGAGTGCAGCGGTAACGTGTCATTCAGACAACACCTTCCTCTTTGATCCAGATCGCATACGATCCATTAGTATCTCACCTCAGCGGATTCCTCATCATGGTTGACAGGGGTCGCACTCCTCTGTCAGTCAGCCTTATCACGAGCACGTCCTTTTTCGCTTTGGCCCGCTTATTTGCTGACGGTTTATCTTGGCAGTTTGACGACGGCGAGTGATGGGTAATTCTAGATAAGAATACGAGAAGTCATGTTCCGCAAACCCACGAGACCCTATAAATGATAATTGGAATGGCGCCTTAGTTGGGCTAAGCAGTCTCTTGGATTTCTGGACCCCATAAGCGGGCACATGTTCATTGAGCGCGGTGGGTGTACAGCGCAAACAAGTTACCTAATTGGTTGCTAGTATGCGAATGGCTGATTGCAAGCTTGACTAGAATGGGTTCGCGGTCTCATCTGAGAGCTTTGAACCATATGCTTCAATTCCGTATGGCGATCTCAAGAATAATCCTGGGTGGGCTTCGTGGCAGACGATAGCATGGCTTTTGTGCATATGAATTAATGAGAAAGTCTAAACCGGGAAGAGCTGTACTTTAGCCAAAAGGAAAAGCGTTGAAAAATAGAGATATTACACCTTCCCGGGTTATTCCGGTCAGATATACGAATTCTGCCCGGAGCTTTCTTGAAATAGCCTAGGACCGAGTGTGCTGACAAGGGATGTAGAAATGTCGTCTTGTGCAAGGCCAACGGCTATTTAACATTCTTTTGGGGAAGATTAGGCTCAATTACTTTACACTTTTCAATAAAACAAGTTCTTTCCTTTCCCTTGGATAGATGCATCTTGCTGCCATCTAGGTTGGCATCTTATTGGTCCTTGTCAGTAGCTTGGCCAGGTCAGACAGCCCAGGCAAATAACTCGACCATTCACTGTATTCGAAATTTTAATATGCATGGCAGGTCCAGGAGGAGGTTGATGCTTTCGCAGGCTTAGAAAGTTCCAACCAGGCAGGACTTCATTCTCTTCATTCTTGTCTAGCCGTCTTGTCTAGACCGGTTTCAAGGGCCGCGCGAGCGCTTATTTGCGTTTAATTTCGGGCAAGAAATGTTGCGCTATGAATTATTTCATCGCTCTGAATAAAGTTTTTTTGTGCGGAAGAACTGAGGACAAATGGTGGAATGAATGACCGATTAATTGCCTTGAGTAGCTTTGCACGACAACGTGGCCAACAGCGTACGACAACCAACTAATCAATCAGTCGCTTGTCGTCGTTCTCTCCGTTTTTCGAGAGAATCGGTGAGTTTTCTGTTCCAAGACATCGGCAAGGGCACCGCTGGCGGGTCGTACATTGACCAGCATCCGTTGTCATCGCAAGGCTATCGCGGCCCGTCCAACAAACCCCTCGCGCTGCACTCTTGCACCCATGTCACGGCCCCAGATGCCCCAATCAGCGACCATGAGGAGCTCGAAAAGGAGACATTGGTGCTTGTCGGCGGGCGGGTGTCGGTTTCCGATTCTCGGCTTGGTCGCTCCCCCCAGGCTAAAAGTGGCTTCGCGCTGGGTCGCAGCGGGCTCCCGTCGTCGAGGAAATGTGGGCGAAAAGGTCTGTCCGTGGTTGCTGGGGGAGGGTGTGCAAGTGCCTCCATTTATACATTCACTGTCGGAAACCAAGCCGAGACTGCGGGCCGCGCAACCAACCCACCTAAAAACAACCACAAACCGGTTTCGCGCGCACGGATGATGCTGCAAAAGGCTGGGCTTTCCCCGCGGGGACTGGCTTGTGGGGTGCACATTCCAGTTTCCGTAGGCGAAAGATTGCCCCTTTCGGCATCGCGTCTCTCGCGATGCAACCCCAGCGTCACCGACAAGTTGGTCAACATGCTGGACTGTAGATTGGAGCCCGCGGTGTCTCTGTGAGCCAACTATTCGGTGTCCCAAGACACGATGTTCAAAACGATAAGGGGAATAGCTACAGGCCAGTCGAGTATTTAATATCGGTGACGGTTTGTTTACTCTGGGCCTGGTTAGAGGGCATCCGCAACTAGGTATTCCATTTTCCATCTTTCAACTAATTATCATTCTCCATCATGTCTGCAAACAAGCTCCAGGTTGGCCTCAGCGGCCTCGGACGCATGGGTAAACGTCACGCCCTTATTTGGCTCCATCAAGTTCCACGGGCCTGCCTTGTTGCCGTCAGCAGCCCCGATACCCAGGAGCGGCAATGGGCCATCGAAACACTTGGGCCACACGGTGTTGCTGTTTTTGAGCGCTTTGATGACATGCTGCAGCTCCAGGGCCTCCAGGCAATTTGCGTTGCATCCGCTACTTCGGCACACGCAGAGCAGATTACTGCTGCAGTCAAGGCGGGAAAACACGTCATGTGCGAGAAACCTCTCAGCACCACTGTAGAAGTCGTAAGTTGTGGATTAGAATGTATGTAATTGTTCAACTGCTGACCCTGTCCCAAGTCTCAATCCGTTGTGGATTTTGCCGCGGCAAGGCCGGATCTTAAAGTTATGTGCGGGTTCTCGCGCCGATTCGATGCATCCTACCGGGATGCCCACAAGAAAGTAAGGGATGGGGTGATTGGCCGCCCTACCGTCATGAGATGCCAAACTTGTGACATGCTTGATCCGTCGGGTTTCTTTGTGGCGTACGCCCAATTCTCTGGCGGCATTTTCGTGGACTGCAGTATCCACGACGTGGATCTTGCTCTGTGGTTCTTTGGGGAAGACAGCAAAGTCAAGTCTGTCTATGCCACAGGTGTCGTTGCCTTAAACCAAGATCTTCACAAATTCAATGACCGCGACAATGCTGTTGGGGTTGTCGAGTTCCACAATGGCCAGGTTCTTTCCCTCTACACTTCGCGCATGGGTGCGGGGCAGGAAGACTCAACCGAAGTCATGGGCACCGCGGGCAAGCTGACAATAAACATGGTTCCATCGTCCTCTCACGTCCGAGTCTACGAAGTTGGAAACGTGTGACAGGAAATGCCGCATAATTACTGGGAGAGGTTCCAAAACGCCTTTTCGACAGAAGCCATTGAGTTTGCCGAATGTGTGTTGGATGATAAACCTGTACCGATTCCGCTGACATCGGCGGTCACGGCAGTCCGTATTGGCGCTGCGCTGCAGGAATCGATGATTACCGGCCAGCAAATCATGTTTGATGAGGAGGGAAACCGCATTGCCAGAGCTCGCCTGTGATTTTACTGCAATTGAATATGATGAAATTGAAGGCAGGGTTGAATTGGCAGATCAAGATAACCAGACATTATTGATGAAGAGCCTCTTTGAACCGGTATTTTCGTTGGCCGAATCTAGTTCGTCGCATAGAATCTAGCACAGGAGCATCTAAAAGTGATTCTTGCTCTTGGGATTCAGTGTTCAACTGGCCATGATGACATATTTATGAGAATGCGTGCTGGTTCTGGTCGCCAATCGTATTCTAACGACCATTTAGTATGCCCGAGGACCGACTGCAACTGACCCATTCGAATTCAGTCCATGCCTCGTCCAGATCCGGAGCAATTTCGCCGGTATTCCCTGCGACGAATGCAGACAGCCGACAGCCTCCGAGCTGATTGGCGATATTTCACGTTTGAGCCACCTTGGTGGGACTATGGTGTAAATATTGGCGTCATTCCGGACTTAGGACCCTGGCCTGACTCAAGGCGGAGATTCGAAGTGTGATTGGGACGGGGATCGTCCCCGGATTGACCAGGCCTAGCACAATTATCCCCGCGGGGTTGCGGGGCCCCGAGCCTGACCCGCCCAGGTGGAAAGCAGGGCGGGTCATGATAACTCGTCATCACATTGTAATGCAATCCTGTTGTGGATGGGTTTCTAAAAGGGGTTATCTATATGTATTTTCATTATATGCTGTCTTGGCCGGTGAATTTCGGTTTAACAAGCCTCCAGTGCTTGGAGTTGGCATTTCGCGAGTCGTAGGGAAACCAATATCCACGTTACGCCTCCTTCATCGCAGCCATCACCAAACACCAAGTTTTCCCTCCCGGTTTGACACTAAAATAGAGGCATTAACTAATCCCAGAAAAGACCGTGTCATCCTCCCAACGGTGTGCTGAGTCGTGTTTGCTGATGCTGCTGAGATTTCGCAACAGACACGCCCCTCTCCGCTTTCCATCTACCCCCACCCATGCTATTGCTACGTCGGACTTAACGATTGGCGACCAAGATGCTTCAACACCCGTCAGCGGAGACATCAGCGAGTTGTGGGTATAAATTCGCCCGACCATGCCCGGAGATATTTTGAATGGCCGGACCTTTGGCAAGGGTTCATAAAGAAGATTGCTTCTTGCCTTTATCGTCCGCTGTGCATAATTCCTTTTTCTGATAAACCCCCTATTTTCTCGGAGATCAATTGAGGCGCAGGCACAATGGATAAGCAGGATGATAAGAATGATGCACAGTCGCTGCATTCTGTGAAGCACCAGGAAACATCCTTTGCTACTCAGCAGCTGGAACCATACGGGCCGTCAGGTACTCTAGCAATTGTCTCCTTTTTATCATGGCACAATAAACTCACGGGCTGTAGGTTTTCGTGGAATTTTTGCCTCCCAATATGTTGCATTATGTGCTGCCTTTGCAGCAATCGGCGGTTTCCTGTTCGGCTATGACCAAGGTGTGGTGTCCGTCACGCTTGTCATGGAAGAGTTTTTGAACCGCTTCCCAGAGGTTTCAGATACCGCTGCCGGCTCAGGTTTCAAGAAAGGGCTCATGACTGCCATGATTCCTCTGGGAGCTTTCGTAGGTGCTTTGAACCAAGGCTGGATCGCCGACTGGATCTCCCGGAAGCGATCAATCATGCTCGCCGTAGCAGTTTTCACTGTTGGATCGGTTTTGCAAACGTCCGCGGTCAATTACAACATGCTTACCATCGGGCGGCTCATTGGAGGAATTGGGATCGGAATGTAAGTATTCTTGGGGAGTGAGGTGGAAAGCGTGTATTAACACGAATCGCCATTAGGTTGTCAATGGTCGTTCCGATTTACATTTCCGAAATCTCTCCCCCAGAGATCCGAGGCTCACTTCTCGTCTTTGAGGAGCTCTCCATCGTTGTTGGAATCGTGGTCTCGTTTTGGATCACATATGGCACTAAAAATATCCCCAACCATTGGGCCTGGCAACTTCCATTTTTGCTGCAGATTCTTCCTGGAGTGCTGCTTGGATTTGGTGCTATTTTGCTTCCATACTCTCCACGATGGCTGGCCTCGAAGGAGCGACACGAAGAAGCACTCGCCACTCTTTCTAAACTCCGCCAGCTCCCTGAGTCGGATGACCGCGTCCGTCGTGAATGGGTTGAAATCATTGCAGAGTCTCGCTTCCAGGCCACCGTCATGCGAGATAGGCATCCAAAACTCGTTGAGAGCCCTAGTCTGGCGAGCAAGGCTAAGCTGGAGATTGTCTCGTGGGCGGACTGTTTTGGACCTGGGTGTTGGCGTCGCACTCACGTTGCTGTTGGGATCATGTTCTTTCAACAATTCGTCGGGATCAACGCCCTGATTTACTACTCTCCCACTCTGTTCAAAACTATGGGCCTTGACTATAACATGCAGCTTGTGATGTCCGGGGTGCTGAACGTCACCCAGCTTTTCGGTGTTTTGAGCAGCTTGTGGACCATGGATCGATTTGGCCGAAGGAAGCTCCTTTTGATCGGAAGCATCTGTATGGGTATTCCCCATATTATTATTGCAATTCTAGTAGGGAAGTTCTCCCACGACTGGCCGGCTTACAAGGCCGAAGGGTGGACCAGCGTGGCGTTCTTGATCATTTATATGCTGGCCTTTGGTTGCACCTGGGGTCCCGTGCCTTGGGCAATGCCGTCCGAAGTATTCCCGTCGTCTCTAAGAGCTAAGGGGGTTTCTCTCGCTACTTGTGGCAGTATGTATCTTCTTTTCATATTCCCTTCGTTTATCCAGTATACTAACAAAACAAAGGCTGGTTGTGGAATTTCATTATTGGTCTAATTACGCCACCTCTCATTCAAAAGACTGGGTTTGGAGCCTACGTCTTTTTCGCTGCTTTCTGCATAATGTCTTTCGGTTGGACATTCTTCTGCGTGCCTGAAACAAGTGGAAAGACCTTGGAGCAGATGGACGAAGTCTTCAACGATCGCAGTGGTGCCGCGGACGTAGTGAGAAAGAACGAAATCTTGCATGAGATCATCCAGGAGCGGATTTACAATGGGGCTTGAGGGAGAAGTAATTCCCTTCGGCTTTAGTTGCAAGGGCGTCAAGGACCACCCGCAGAAACTTCTGTTTCGTAGGTCCGACTGTATAATAATTGACACACCATCAACTACCTTTCACGTTTACGACAAAAAAGTCCATCTAAAAATGCCAATCAAGTGCCTAAGGGCAATATCCGCAGCTACCGTGAATTAAGAGACGGCTGGCTAGTGGAGAAGCGGGCGGAGCACAGAAGTGGTCACCCTAAAAATAGCGCATTTTCTTTTGCCATCCAAGACTTGAATGACGGCGCTGAGGCGCAGGGCTGGATTAGAAATCAATGTTACTGTGGCCACATTACCAACAGGTAGAAATGGCCCGGGGCTTCCGAAGAAAACGTGGGATGTGATGATATACAATTATAGACATAAAGGCAATTGAAGTGGTTTCTTGATGCATGAATGCGAACCGCGCGACGATACAAAGATTAAGGGGGGCATTTTTAATTAGGGAAAAGTGTCATTTAACTAGTATTCAATTGAGATTTGTTATTATTGAAGAACTTCGGAAGCATAGTAGCTATCATTCAACGTAAATCATTACATTCACAACTCAAAGAAACATTTTCGAGCATTATCTCATCCATAGGTGCCATTTCCATCCATCGCCGCTTTACTTAGCTCGGCGTGGGCCGTCGGGGCCTCTGCCAAGCATTCTTCCCACCTGCACGATCCTCATGACCAACTCTGCGCTTTCCTGCGTCAGCTTCTCTGCCTCCTTGACGGCATCATCCAGCGTCATGGGGCGCTGTATGATACAAGTGAATGCGTCGATTCCGATGTCATAGTTGACCCGCGCGCCTGGCCCGATGGTACCAGCAATGGCGATAACCGGCAGACCATGCTTCTTGGCAAGTCTTGCCACTTCTGCAGGGATCTTTCCCTGAGGGGTTTGATCGTCAATGCCCCCCTCGGCAGTCAAAACCAGATCGCAATCATTGAAAATTCCATGCAAATCGACGTACTCGGCCACAACCTCGTATCGAGGCCGCAGCCGTGCTCCGATCAATCGCAATCCCGTTCCGAGCCCGCCAGAAGCGCCGCCCCCCGGGGTGAACCGAGCATTCTTGTCCTGGAGAATTGGTACGCTGACTTCGGCAAAAATTTCCATTGCCAGAGAGAGCAGGTCCGTTTGTTCTGGAGTAGCCCCTTTTTGGGGGCCAAACACACGCGCAACGCCCCTGGGTCCTCCAAGTACATTGTGCCAATTCACAGCGACGTCGATTTGCGTGTTCCAGATGCGATGGTCGATATTAGAGAGGTCGATGGCCCCAAGGTGAATGAGGGACATGCCACCTCCCGCGGTGGGAAGCAGCTGCCCGTCTGCATCAAACAGCTTCGCCCCGAGGGCCTGAAGCATGCCAGCGCCAGCATCGCAGATACCGGAGTCTCCGCACCCAATCAAGATTCTACTGGCACCAGCGTTCAGGGCAGCAAGTATGAGTTCACCGACTCCAAACGAGGTGGTGGCACCGGGGTCCCGCTGGCCAAAGGGTACCAGACTCAGTCCCGCAGCGGCAGCCATCTCGATAACGGCTGTGCGCGGCTCTCCAGAGCTTCGATCCAAAATGCCAAAGAAGGACGCCACAGGCTCGCCAACAGGGCCAGTGACTGCAACATCGTGAATCGTGCCTCCGGTTGATGCAACAATGGCATGGGTGAAACCCTCGCCTCCATCGACAAGTGGAACTTTGCGAACAGTTGCGTCAGGTTCAACGGCCAAAATACCCGCCTCGATGCAATCAGCTGCAGTACCAGGCTGAAGACTTCCTTTGAAGCCTGAAGGGCATACGAGGATCTGCATTTGGGCGAGGTGTTGCAAACGTAGATAGAACGATTGAAGTATGTACTGAACGAATGAGTCAAGACTCTCAAGTCTTGTCAAAGAGACGAATTAACGTAAAATTATAATGTAATTGTTAAGCGAGCGTTGTTTTGCGATGAGTATGTTGTGGGATTGAGTTGATCTCTTCATGGTATTTTATAATTTCCTAGAACCTAGCACCAGCACTAGACACCGCGCCATGATCACCGCGCCATGATCGCCGCGCCTTCTGGAAGCTCTCACTTGTCTACTCTAAACGCGGAGCTTGTTTGAACAGTTCACTCAATACGAATCAAAGTCTTCGCAGTCCGTGCGGAAGTTTGCGGGCTTAGGTGCGGAATTCCAATATCCACAGCACATGTCCACAACACCAGTCGACTACGCCACTCATGTATGATCCAGCTGCTCGATGGAGGCGCTGCCGCAAAGAAAGCCTTATCGCGCCCGGAATAGCAACTTGTCGCATGCACTGAAATTTCGCATTCAGCCTTGGGCCATCAAACATGGAGCGTCACGCGACAGGGTTGGAATGGCGGCAGCGACATGAGTGTGAAGGACGCGTCATACAGACGGTCATGTAGCAGGGCTGCGCTAGGTCGAGACAAATCTCTCGTGTCCAGACAAAGGCTCAGCAGGCGGTCAAGTCATCCAACTAGCTTCTAGAAAGGGGAAAAGACAGACACGGAAAACACTTGGCTTAGGCTTGGCTGTATAGGATAGCAGGGATCCTGGGCTGAGCCATTGGCAGTATGCTTGATATAAGCTTATATCAACCACGTTTTCTAGTTGGGGCATTTGCATGCCCAGCCCGCCAATGGCGTTTATCCACGCACCAGTCTTTTGCTGCCCTGCCCAAAAACATGAAACGGGGCTAAGAAGGTCGCTCGCTGGCGCTCATTGGGCTGAGGCTCTTGGCGGTAGCCGTATACGAGGGTTTGGATGAGCCTAATGATGAATGGGGCTTAGAGGGATCGCATAGCCACCACTATTGACGAGGAGCCCCCAGATTTACGTAGGCCCGCATTATTAACTCAAAACCCGGATGCACACACTTCGCTGCAAATGGCGTAGCAACATGGATTGGCAGTACTGATCTTCAGAAACTCTAATGCGTGCGATTATGATGTGGTCATTGCTCATCGCCCTCGGATATCTCCGGATCGTTGCCGCGAATGACGGATTTGGGACGGAATTTCATGAATCCACAGTGCATCGCCGCGGAATCATGTGGGCTCTCGGACAGTCTTGGAACGGAGTAAATCTCCCTTTTCACATTAGAGGTGCTAATTTTAAAACCTCCGCCGCTGCAGGCTGTTAGTTGACAACGAGGCGCATTCTCCCACGCAAGTGCATGCAGTCAACAATGAAGGAGGTATAAAGACATTCATAATGAACAGTTAATTACATACTTTGACTAACAAACACACACAATCAAACAGTCACTCGTTCCCACTTACCTTCGTTAATGACATGCCTAAAACTATGAATCACAAAAGAAGCACCGGGAACCTCTCACGCACAAGCTCAAGATCCTCACTTTGGAGATCTTGGAGCCCGTTGCATGACACCCTCACAACATATGAAAAGTCTCGGCACGAATACCCTTGGCTTGCATCTTCTGAACACGATGGCCCTGTTCGCAGTAGTCTTCTTCAACGCGCTACACCGTTGTCCTCTCTGACTGAAGTCTCGGATGGCTCGCGAGGGTCCTGGGAAGCTCCCGACGATGAGGAGGCAGGGGATCAAAGCTTGGCTCCAAGGGAAGACATCCCGGAAGAAGATCCCAACTTGGTAAGTAAACCTTGATCTAATGAATTTGAAATTCGATAGGCCCTATGCAAAACACACAAAGACTAATCTAACTTTGCAGGTGAAATGGGATGGGCCCCGAGATCCAACCAACCCTCGAAACTGGACGCGCCGCAAGAAATGGATAGCCACCGTTTTGGTTTCTTGCTTCACGTTCATTTCTCCGGTATCTTCCACCATGCTGGCGCCGGCACTCCCAGACCTCGAGGACGAGTTCAACATCTCGTCAGACTTTGAAGCTTATCTTATCATGTCCATCTTTTTACTTGCCTATGCCATCGGTCCCTTCATTTTAGCACCGCTCTCAGAGATGTACGGTCGCGTGGTCGTCCTTCAATCAGCCAACATGATATATCTCATCTTCAACACAGTATGCGGATTCTCCCAGAACAAGCAACAGATTCTCGTGTTCCGCTTTTTGAGTGGGCTGGGTGGCAGTGCTCCGCAAGCGGTATGATTTACACCCCTGTCCATTTCTACCAAACCAATCAACGCTAACCCTTTGGTCACGAAGCTTGGTGGCGGTGTCTTGAGTGATTGCTGGGCGGCTGAGGAACGTGGGGCCGCAGCCGCGATTTACAGCCTTGCTCCTTTCCTCGGCCCGACGATAGGGCCTATTGGTATGCAACACTATCAGTTTTGATTCTTAGACTAACTCTTCGCAGCTGGTGGTTATCTGACACAGTACATGAATTGGCGTTGGATTTTCTGGATCGTCTCGGCGGCTGATGCCCTTGTTCAAGTTCTTGCTTTCCTCTTTCTGCCCGAGACTTACCCTCCCAAGATTCTAAAAAAGAAGGCGATGCGTCTCAGGAAAGAGACGGGTAATAATGCTTTGCACACAGAGTACGAACAAGTTGGGCAGACATTTTTGCAGTCGTTTGGCCAGAATCTTCGCCGACCTGTCATTATGCTGACGACCCAGCCTGCTATCCAAATCACTGCCCTATACAGAGCGTACTTGTACGGCCTCATGTATCTTGTGTATGTAAATCAATTCCAATATCACGTTATACCTTACTGATATCTCTCCAGTCTTGCATCATTTCCCCTCGTTTGGAGTGAGCAATATGATCAGGATCCAGGTCGTGCTAGTCTCAACTATCTATCACTTGGTGTTGGGTTTATCCTTGGACTCCAAGTATCCGGTCGGCTGATCGATAAGGTAGAATTCTCTTCCGTTTTTATAATTAAGAGTTTATTCTCATATTCTACCAGGTTTACATCTCGCTAAAGGCAAAATATTCTCATCCGGGGAGACCTGAGTTCCGGGTTCCACTCATGATCCCAACAGCATTCATCACCCCAGCCGGGCTCGTATTATACGGAGTAGCGGCACACCTCAAACTCCACTGGATCATTCCGAATATTGGAGCAGCCATCTTTGCTGCGGGGCTGATTCTTTCATTTCAGTGTGCTCAAACATACATTGTTGATGCATATGAACGATACGCAGCCAGTGCTACTGGGGCTGCAGCATTCGTCCGTACCATGGCTGGTTTCAGCTTTCCTCTCTTTGCGCCGGACATGTATGATGCACTCGGAATTGCTTGGGGAAATGCTGTATTGGCAGGAACGGCACTGCTGCTGTGCTTATTGGCTCCGATGGTTCTATGGAAATGGGGCGAGTGGATTCGAAAGAAGAGCCCATATTGCGCCGGGTGAGCTTTATTTACGGCATGATAAGACACTCTTATCAAATAAAGCACCAAGTGAATGATTTGACAGCCATTCTGGTTTGACGGAGGGAAATGACACCAATACCTGGATTGGCTACCCCACGGAGAAGGCCGGATATTGGCGTGTGTTGGGCTTGTCTCTCCAAAAGGGGATAGAATTGACGACAAACGAGTATGATTGAATGGATGAAATTAATGATGTAGCTATATTTAAATTACGTAATTAATCGCCTGTTAGATAGGTGGGGGTGAGCCCGCGGATGGGCTGTATAAACATATTTGTCATATGAGATAACAGTGATGACCATGCTATACTCCGTTGGATCTTTTGCCACGTCGGTTAGGATGACTATTGAGCTGGCTAGTCCATTTCAACGACAAAGAATGCCGGTGTGGTTTGTGCAAGTAATTAAAAAAGAACAAATTAAATACAATACTCGATTGTTTTTTTATCACACACAAAGTATTACATACCACTAACAAAAGTGTGAAGTGGCTTAGTTTAGGTACCAGCCTATTTTGTCGATATATACCGTGCTGCATTGTTTTAGTAGGGAAAACGTACCCACCTAATTTACTTCTGCTCAAGACCAATTTTATCTGTCGCAGCCTAGGTGTTCATGCAAAACTCACCCGATTAACCTGTACCGTACAGCATGATATGGCATGTTCTAGTAACAAACAGATGCTGTCGCAATGTGGATACGGCCCAACACAGCGTTGAGTCTGATTGCCGTTATGCTACATTTTAGCATCGCCAAATTCCAAAATCATTATCTTGTCCATCATTCTGCTTCTCTTCGGATCAATTATGCATTCACCTTACCACAGGTTTTCAAATTTTATGTTGTTGGTAGTGTCGTGGAGGTCATAGATCCTTCTGGCTAAGACGCCGACTCCACTAGGTAAGCACTGTCGGAAGAGACAGTAGTAACAACCATCGTCATTTCCGCGTCAATGATAGATACTTCCTATCTATCACCCAGGATGATATTATGGCATTTTACTCATTTTAACTTCTCATTGCGCGATTTTAATTGCTTCCGTGCCGGCTCAAATACCGATATGCCGCCACGGCGTGATTGATTTTATCTCCGTTCCGGAAATTGGGTGGAGCTCGGGGGGCGGATGGGTCAAAGCATTATCGTCGGCACGGTAATCCTCAGGATAGGCAGAGCTTCTGGCATATATGGTACAGTTACCTTCTTCTTGGGGAGTGCCTGTGACAAGGAGTGAACCTTGCTTTGACTGACATTGTCGAGCCATTCGCCCGTCATCATGAGCTCAGGCAGCGATTCCGGTGTTCCGGGCCAATCGCAAAATGAGTCGTCGGAGGCCGGTCAGTCATCAGGAATCCCCCCCTTTTGAATGGATGATTTAGTCGACCGTGCACAGAAAAAGGTCAGCATCATGGGCTTTTGAGCTCAGAATGGATTCTGGGGTAGCACGGCTCAGGCTCCGGGAGCCGGACGGCATGACGGTAGCCAAGACTGCAGCCAAGACGGCAATACCCCGATCACGTGATACAGCGTCCTATTGTTGACTTTTATTTTCCTGTTTTGGCCAACAATGCCTGCAAGTGGAGCAGCTGAGTCGTGTTCGCCAGCGCCGCACCCAACTGGACAAGGAACCTCTTGCTAGTCTTTTATAACTTAGGATGCCAAGTCGAATAGAACATTCTGTGCAGGTCTAGACAAAGCCTCATTGATGATCTGCCAGCCGTTGTATAGAATTATTTCAGGTGAGGCGAGCATGCAAAATGTCGACCGAGAAACGCGTGAGGCCTTCCATCAAGTTGAGGCTTGCCATCTGTGGTTTTCGTGATCTGCACAGCTTATGAGTAGTCAATGGTAAGTTGGGTGCCGGGCCCCATTGTGCCCCATTGAATGCCGTCGGAGATTCCAAGAGACGATGTGGGCCTCGCCTTCGAGGGTCCAAGTCAGCAAGTCCAAGGCCGACATCTGTCTCAAACCTTGATCCCATGTCAAAATGTTGAATAATGCCTCGTTGATAAGCATTCATCTTGGAATGGCCACTCAAGATGGTATATCCCACATATCTGCTGATACTTGGAGGAATAGAGTGTGGGTATGTAAGCCTTCTGGGCTCTCTGCGAACCAACTCTGGGAGACCGGAAGTCCCGGGCCCCTGCTCCCCGAGCTAGTCCTGTACCTTCGTGATACAAGGCTAGAGTCTCAACGTCGGTTCTCCTGACAAGGACGTGGGGTGATAAGCTTATGGAGCAACGATGGGGGTTCTTACGGGGCTGGATGGGGACATTGTTGACTTAAACTGGGGCTTCGAGTTTCCTTGACTCATAAACGACCGACTTCTTAAAAGCCCGGTATTTCCCAGTGTCATCAGACCCTTTTTTCCCCAGATTCCCCAGATTCGCTTCCTTAGCCTCCCCAGCTTGCCCAGTGCCAAGTTCCCCATTTCGTCCCGTTCACTCGATCCCATCAAATTTCCCGTCTTAGACTGCAATGCTACCCGCCCCTGCGAGCAATTGAACTTCCAACCTCGAGTTTTGGATTTCGAAATCATGTTTAACAAGGAAAAAGCGCCTCAGGATACCGAGGGACAGTCCGACGGTATCCACAGGACTCCCACGCAATGCTCGCAGAATGGCTCAACTACTTCTCATATTGATGATGCTGTTTTCGGACAGGTCACTGAAGAGGGTCCAAACTACCGAAATGTGCGTCTCCACCCATTTACACCTAGAGTGGAAACTAATTTTTCTTGCCAAACAGGTTGGTTGGATCTTCACCGTGGCTCTCATGACGAAGACTCAAGTCGGTCTTGGTGTGCTGTCTATTCCTCAAACCTTTGATGCGCTTGGTCTGATCCCGGGCGTAATATGTCTTCTTTCCGTGGCGGTGATTACGACCTGGTCCGACTACGTTATTGGTGGCTTCAAACGCCGTCATCCTGAAGTCTACGGCATTGACGATGCTGGTTTCATCATGTTCGGACGCATTGGGCGCGAGGTTCTTGCGACGGTCTTTATGCTATGTGAGCATTTACGTTTCTGAGGCAAAGCGCCATGCACTGACGTTTTAGATTGGATCTTCGTCTCTGGTTCTGCCATGCTCGGTATTTCAATCGGCCTCAACTCTGTGTCTACGCACGCTGCCTGTACTGCCGTTTTCGTGGCTGTAGCAGCTGTCGTCGGCTTTCTCTTTTCCAGCATCCGTACACTTGGTCGCATCGGATGGTTGGCGTGGATTGGACTTGTGTGTATTATGACGGCTAGTGAGTCCAAGACCGTCCACTTAATTCTCAGGGCATTGCTGACACTTTCAGTCTTCTGCGTCACCGTAGCAGTTGGCGTCCAGGACCGCCCTGCCGCTGCCCCAAAAGAGGGCCACTGGGAGTCTGACTACAAACTGACAAATAACCCATCTTTCGTCGACGGCATCTCAGCCGTATCTTCACACATTTTTGCCTTTTCGGGTACCCCAGCATTTTTCCAGATTGCGGCCGAGATGCGCGAGCCACAATATTACACCCGATCACTGCTTACCTGCCAGTCTATCGTCACCATCACTTATACTACAATTGGCATTGTCGTGTACTACTTTTGCGGCTCGTATGTTGCTTCACCAGCTCTTGGCTCCGCAGGAGACGTCATGAAGAAAGTGTGCTACGGCTTTGCTCTTCCTGGCTTGATTGTTACCGCTATGCTGATGATTCACGTAAGTTATCAACGGCTGGCCCCCTCGAGGCTTTTTATCAAGTTATCTCTGTATCTTTTAGAGCCCAGAATGTTAACTATGCTGCAGATTCCGGCCAAATATTTGTTCATTCGTCTTCTCCGCGGTACAAAGCATCTGAACTCAAACAGCGTCGTTCATTGGAGCACATGGCTCGGTTGCACTGGTGGCGTCACTATCGTCGCCTATCTCATCGCGAGTGGTATTCCCGTATTCAGCGGCCTTGTATCTCTCATTGGGGCCTTGCTCGGCACGTTGATGTGTTTCCAGCCGTACGGCTGCATGTGGCTATATGACCACTGGGCTGAAGGAAAGAAGACCAAGTCACTCAAGTGGTGCTTCATGGTCGGTTGGTCCATCTTTGTCATCGTAATAGGCACATTTATGATGGTTGCCGGCACTTACGGATCTGTTGTCAGCATTAAGAATACATTTGAGGAAAATGGAGGTTCTGGTGCCTGGTCTTGCGCTGATAACTCGAATTCGGCCACAGCTCACTGAGGCTATAGTGCCTGAGCATATGATGATAGAAATACATTGTCAATAGATTGACTTCTCAACCCAAATGAAATTTCCGTTTCTACTAAGTCTAGGTAGGGTCATGTTCCGTTTCCGGGAAGCAGATTGGAGTGAAAGGAAAGGTTTCCTCCTTCTAAATGATCCCAATATTCCCATACCCACAGTTTTCAACAAAACCATAAGTCTTACACTTTTGGTTCTCTGAAAATCTAATTTCATATTGTTCTCAATTGGTAAGAATGCAATGACCCAGGTTGGGAGTTATGAAATTCATAATTGTAAACATGTAGAGACTAAGCTGCCACTATAATTCTGATATATAATATATTAGCACCCCTCCCCCGACGCCAATCCCTCTACGAAATGAATCAAGAAAAGCTGCTAGAATCAATCGAAATTTAGGAATTATTTGATTGGTTCAGACTTCAAGGGTTAGGGTTAGGGTTGTGTCTTGTCCAGGGTTATATAACCCTAGCAACTCTTGTTGATGATTTCTGTTCAAATTCGTTCGTCTTGGACCCTGCACCACCAATAAGTTGACAAATAAGGCTTTCAGTCTTATGAACATAGCCCTATTCGTTCATTTTGTGTTTTAGCAACTTATAATTCCCAGCCATCCCATGGCGAGCAAATCACAGGACGGGTGCGGATAATGGGGAGGTGTAGTAGAAGTTGTGGGAACTCTGATGATCGATGTGGTTTAAACAATCCATGGATTCCAATAATGACTATGTTTTTTCTTTATTAATTTTTGCATACGAGGCAAACAAAATGACAACTGGTAAGATCTTAACGACCTTACTTCAAGTCCACTCACTCACTCAACTCAATATCTCGTCGGTTTATCTTCCATCCATCCAGCCATGTTTGAACTTTGCGACATATCATTGATATCTAAAAGCCTATATATATACAATCTCTTAAACTTCCTTGTGATTTGAGGTGGGAGCCATACTAGTAGAGTGTTGTGTTCTTAGGAACAGATTCGTTGCATTGGCTGAAGGAGTTTGGTGAGGAACCGAGGCGGGCTCCAAACACGACCGTTTTCAATGAATCGGTGTCTTTTGGATTTTTTCAAAACCACAGATCAGCATGCTATTGTATGTTTCCAGTCTACTAGAGCAGTCGGGTGGCCGCCGCAATCGGCGATTCTTATTCCAAACTTCGGGTTTATCTCCAGTCCACTTTCTGAAGCATCCACACAGGTTCCTCTAATTACGTAAACGCGGACATGGCCACTTGAAGAGAAGTTAAAATGATATCATTTTCATGTGACCGTATACATACCTCAGACTTGCGTCAAGTGGCACTGTTGGCCATTGCGTGAAATTGCTTTGCGGGACCTTGGCAAGGCATTCAACGGAATCTTGAGCCTCAACGAAGCAACTAACTGCCTGGTTGATGTTATTAGAGTTCATGCTATGTACGTCAGCACCACTGAAATATCGAGAGTCTGCCGTGCCAAGCTTTTAATAGTCCGGCATAAGGGTATCCCAACGACGGCTGTGTCACACCGCTCGAACAACTATCAAACAAGGTCAAACAGAGCCAGCCCAATCGCGGGAGTTTCCAGACGGGATCACACCCCGCTCCAGCTCAATTGCAACCGAGGGGGCGCGCTGTCATTATTCGTAATAATCCCTGAGCCCAACCCTTATGCTAAATCATGGTCATAACCAATGGCGATCACCCAGAGCCTCAAGCCGAATTCTTGCCATGCACATTCACCGTCTCTTTAGCCGCATGGGGACGGATGCACGACGGGCGCACCTAGTATCCATCTTCCCCTCGTACCTCCTGAGATATACGAAAGCGATCCAATCAGGACGCACTCCCCGGGCTCCCTCATGCCTAGGGCTAGACTAAGAATAGCCTATGTTTCAAGTGGGATAACGGTGGTGTGGCTCAACCATGATGGGCACTGATACCGTCAGAATCTCGCTTCCACCGGACTTAGCCCACTAAAATCAGGCGGCTGAACTCAGGTGAGATCGACGAACCCACAAGCCTTAATTTTGACCGCTCTCGTTCGTCGTTTAGAACAATCGGATCAGTGTGCCCACATTTCACTGCATGGACTAGAATGGGCCTCAACGGAGCTAAACTCGTATACGGAATCTTCCGCGGTCAGCGCACACTGATCTAGTTTGACCCCTGAACTTGACGAACCTCCAGCCCTACCAGGTAAACATCGCCCAATTTCTATGCAACTCTCTTTGTGAGGGCTCCCAAATCCTCACCATTGTCAATCCAGCCAGCATAACCATTTTCCCTGGCATATTTATGTTATGCAAATCATCCATTGCGGTACTTGTCGCATGTTAATGCGCTAGCTGATGAAAAAATCCGAAAGCGAAAGCGAAAAGTTACTCGTACATGGTCGGCGCGTATAGGCTCGCAATGTGGCGCAGACGCCAGTCAGCTTGGCGCCAGGGGCATCTTAACTTTATACCCGTCTACCCTAGTCGCATAAACAACTTACGATCTGAGACACCTGGGAACGCCTCGTTGTCAACTATTTTGGAACCGGCTTCGGGTTATTCATCCAGCCCGAATATAGCGACGGGATACGTTTGCAAGTGAATCGGAATTCTATATAAGCCTGTCTTCAACTCCTTGGATTGACTTGAACAAACTCAGCAATCCAACATCCTCATTCACAGCTTCCACCTCAACACCTGCAACAACTCCCATAACATCTAAACCACCCACAACTACAATCATGCCTATCTTCACTGTCGTCAACCCTGATATCCCCGCCGAGTCCAAGGACAAGTTCCTTGCTGCTTGGCCAACTCTCAATGCCGAGGTGAAGAGCCAGCCTGGCGTTGCCGGTGTCATGGCCGGCCGCGTCGTCGCTGAGGACGGCAAGGAGCTGGTTGACGAGTTCAAGTGGGTTGAGTGCCTTGGTAAGAATTCAATGTCAATTCGTTGACAGCTTCAAAAACTAACAATTTTCAGCCTTCAAGACCACCGAGGACTTTGAGAGCTTTGCCAGCTCCGCCTGGTCCCAGGAGCAGAAGGCCAAGTACGTCGCTGCCCGAGGAGCGGAGCCCAAGGTTGGCCGATTCGAGGTTGCCGACTTCCCCGTCAGCGCCACCGGTCCCACACCTTACATCCAGTTCTCTACCATGATTCTCGATGACGAGTCCAAGGCTGAGGAGGCCAAGGAGGCCTGGATTAAGTTGAGCGCCGCCCTTGGCAAGGAGGCCTGGGGTGGAAAGAGCGTTGGTGACGGCCCTACCGTCGGTCTCGCCCTGGTTGGCTGGGACAGCCTTGAGGTATGAAGCCAAATCACATTCTATTATTCAGTTGCTGACTCTCTTTAGGACACCATCGCCGCTTTCAAGAAGCCCGAGGCTGCTGCCGCTCTTGCCGCTTACAAGGCTCTTGGCAACAACCGAAATGCTCTTGTCAAGATTGAGTAAATTTTAGCTGTGGACAAGCTCTCGGAAATATTATCCTAGCTCAAATAGGTGTTATTTCTTCACTGGATCTTTCGAAAGACTCCGAAATCTAAGGCATGAGGTTTTATAGCAGCCTATTTTCATCAAAACAATAAATCCACGCTATATCTCGAAGCATTTCACATTGTGCCCCAGTTTCCTCTTGCGCTTCTGATGAGATCCGAAAAATGTTGTTCTTGTTACATAATTAGACTTGTGTCAAGTGATGTGGTTAAATCTAGTGAGACTTGACAAGCAGCTTCTTGAAACCATCCTCTAACGTAACCCAAACGGCTTCGTCTTGTTTTTTATCGAGTATCGTAGTTGCCAAATCTGTAAATTCCAACTTGACCTTTTTTTCCGCGATTGATGAGATTTCCTGGATTATCTTTTTCAAAATACCGTTCCTGCGGTGAGGGTCCTGCGCGCCCAGTATCAGGTTATCCGTAATGATGGACATTCGAGTGAGGTTCAGATCAGTCGCAGACAATCCCAGAGCAGATTTCGCCTTTGATATTGACTCGTCATATACACGACGATATCGCTTAAGTTCCTCTGGCGCATCCTCCAAATGCTTTTCGAATTTATCGCCCTTATGTGCTAGCCTATTGTTGTAACCATACGTTGCTGGATCCCAGTCTCGAATGAGCCATCTTGGGTATTTCTCATTTCCAATGCTCTGTGGAGTTGACATGACACCACTCCACCCGATAATAGCCCTTAAGTGACCTTCTTCAGAGACAATAAAATTCTTCAGGTCGAACTCTGGGTGAGCCAGGACAAAGGGCTGTTTCCCGTTTGGTTCTGGTATCCATTCAATAAATCGACGAAGGAGCGCTGTAACAGATTGTAGAGCTGGGTTGGTTTCGGGATGCAAATCTAGAAAGAGGGAGTAAAATTTCTTGGTGTCTGAACACGCAGCACTTTCGGTCCATGTAGGATTATTGCTGCGGTCTCCGTGTAGAAATCGACGATTGAGAGCTGCTATGCCATCGGGAAGTCTCACTGGACCTATACTGGATGGACTTTCGTCCCAGTCAAATTCAATGGACCCGCCATGGCCGAATTCGTAACTTCCCAATTGAAGCATTGCAGATGCGATATTATTCAACGCCAAAACCCGACGTGAGTGTACGATGTTTGTATCAGTACCATTAAGTTGGTTACCAAACCAAACATCATATAGAGAAAGACCCTCTATGTTTTCCATAATGATATATGGGCATTTGATAGCATTGCTTGTTGTGGAAGAATGGCCCAATACTTCAGGGATGGGTATTTTAGTTTCGCGTTTGAGCAAACGCATAGTGTTTGCTTCCGTTGTCAAAGCGGCAGCTGAAGCCTGGTCCCATTTCTCCGCTACTCCATTAACGGGAATTTTCACATGCCACCGAACGCCATCTTCAAATTCAATTGAAAAGATGATGTGCGAAGTATCCTTAATTGGCGCTCCGACGGCGGAGATGCTGTGATCCACTCCTGGTTGGACTAACTGACGAGTCTTGGCGGTGAGCGCTCGCAATTCCTGCACATCGACAATTGGGTGGGTAAGTGAAAATAAGTCGTCGTCTTTCGGTTTGTCGGGTGAGTAATCCTGCGAGGCATTGCCGGGTACGGGAAGTGGATCGTCGATGCTATCCATGTCGCTGGGTTGCAATGTCACGGTTTGGCTGCGAAAAGGCGGGGATATTGAGCAATGAAACAATCATTCTCACGTGAAATATTTAATTTAAGCGAAGGGCAACTTAAAACTGCTGACTCATCTTCCTGTTGCGGTGAGTTGTGTTGGTTGGGGCGATCTGACGGACCAACAGGCGGTCGGCTCTCCGCCTCCAGACCCAACTTCGTACCTTCATCCCGCAGATGCATAACGCTCACATCACCTTAATATCAGCTGTAAATTTTCCATTTATTTCCGTTTAAATCCTGAATATCCTAACTTTTTTACAGCCCTCAGGGCCATGTCAGCAATGCCGATACTCAAATAGGCCCCAACGAAAACGTTGAATGCGCCACATCCCAACCCTAAACTCAACCCTCCAGCCACTCAAACTAGAGACGAATTCGAACTTGAAGCAAACCCATATTGGATAATTTAGATGCTAGTTGTTTGTCTTTTGCAGAAGTACCAATTCATCTGGCAAGAAGGTAGGGGACTGGTTGGAACGATGGAGTATTATATCACATCCGAACAAGCAGCGACTAATCACAAAGCAAACGGCACCACTTTCTCACTAACTCAATGATCAGCCAAAGCTCAATCTTCTCTTAAATCGCGAAACCATGACTCATTTTAGTTTCTCGTCTATGAGTTACCCTCATACAAACGTCTCCTTGAATAATTGGAAGACTTTACCAGTGACTAGCGCACAATATTACACTCAAACAGTCACAACATTCAAGGCAAAAAGCTTAAAAAATAACATAAGAGACGATATTTAGATAAATAAAATTACTTTTTTATCACCATTTCATTTATTTTTTTCGCTAAAAATGCTGAGATGAAGCTATATTGCCGCATGACGATGTTCAGCTGTGCGGCAAGGTGTAGGGTAGCCCCTCCCGCGTGTTCGCCAAAATACTTTGGGAATCTAACATCATTGCTAGTTTTATGATCTTATGCCTTGAATAAGGGATAAATATACAAGAAGAAAATCAAGCATTTCTCATGGTTTAAATTCCGGTTGTTGAATGGAATCTACCAACTAGCTGGGAAAAGCGCTAGTCTATGCTTGGTTGAAAACTGCATCAATTTATATCCGCCTTGTATCCAATGGATGAGAAGCCGGGGGAGTAGGGACAGGGCAACTTGTTCATTTGGAATTCTATTAACATTCACCCGGAAATGCAGCTCAACTGGGATTGGTTTTTCGTGTCCGTGGCCAGTGACAGGTCGATCAGTGCGGTTTTAGGAGCACAACAGGTCCACCCGAACATGGCCATAGCCTGAAGGATCAAAGCTTTTTCCCTTGCTTTTTTGGCGATCCTATCCGCAAAGTATTTAGATTTGACGCGTGCGCAATTTAACTCTGCAAAAATCGCCTAGGTTACTTCCCTGGGACTGGGCCACGTTGTGGGAATGGGGCGTCGGCGAACCAATTTCGCGGAGGTCTCGGCGTTTTGGCGTCCGCAGGCGTTGCTATGCCCCGAATTGGCTGCGTAGCCAATTACCTCTTGCTGGCCCCCATTTTGGTGATGATAGATCATGTCAGTGGCCGGGAGCAAGCCGACAGCCAATATATCCTCGCGGAGAAAAAAGAATTTTCTGGGAATTGGCCGAGGCAGGTGACCATGGATTATGCGGTTAGCTTGGTGCATTATAACTATACTGTTCATGCATAATTAGTGACCCGACATCCCCCGTTTCGGCCCTCGTTTTCGTGTGAGGAATGCACTTTTTCAGCATGGATACCCCTTGACGCAGTTCCATAGGACGGTGGCATCATGCTCGAAACAAAGGGGGTTCTATGAAACAAGGCGCAGCCTGGATGACACTCTAGAAAGCTTCCATACGCTAGGCATAAAGTAGTTCAATTACCAGCTGCAATACAAGCAAACGTCTACTACTCATGATGGAGCACAAAAGACAAAGCTCAGCAGTAGCCCACAACCGATGCGACATGTCATGACACATTCTCTAGGTAAGCCAGCTTCCCTGCTCATCCTCCAAGCCAAAGTCCACCACGGACCATCCTTGGATCGTGCGCTTCCCGTCGATCTCAACCCACATGTCTTGGATGTCGTCAGTGATATAGCATTTCTGGAGAACCTTGTGGGCGCCGCTGATCGTTTGCATCTCCTCTTCGGTCAATCTTACGAGTTTGATGTTTTCCTCAATGCGTTTTTTGGAGCTACTCTTCGGGATCACAGTGACACCTCGCTGAACAGCCCACAACAGCGACACCACCCCAGTCGAGCAACCATGATTGGATGCGATGCCAGTGAATATTTCATGAG
This sequence comes from Calonectria honghensis, assembly GCA_013403855.1. Taxonomy (NCBI): domain Eukaryota; kingdom Fungi; phylum Ascomycota; class Sordariomycetes; order Hypocreales; family Nectriaceae; genus Calonectria; species Calonectria honghensis. Next base: position 946,287 of record VTGB01000029.1, read on the forward strand.
CGAGGACCTGATTGTTGATACCCTTTCTTTCTCCTCCCTTTGTCCATTTAGAATCGTTTGCCGAAATTTTGGTGCCTGTCACATAATGTCTATAAGCCTTACCTCCAACTCATGACATGGATCCCATTGGCTTCACAATACGGGACGAGTTTATGATTTGGGTGCAGGGCATGCAGTTCGATTTGATTGACAGCGGGCACTGCCGAGGCATGCGCGAGCAGTTCGCCCAACGTCTTCTGTGTAAAATTGCTGACGCCGATGGACTTGCATTTCGGACCGACAAGCTTTTCCATCTGTTGCCATGTCTCAACAAATGTTGGGCTCTCGTGGATGCGCAATGGCCGATTCTCGGGCGCGGGTGTTGATGCACACGGCCAATGCATGCGAAAGACATCCACGTAGTCAATTGAGAGCGCGTCTAGAGACATGAGTAGCACGGTCTCTGGGTCTGGTGCCACTGTCCCCAGAACTTCGTAACAACGACGATTTCAGATCGAGGGATTCCGCTGTTCCGGATGGCCCGGCTGACAACGTGCTAAACGCCATAATGCTGGGCAGTGTCAATCAGGCGATATCCACTCCGCAACACATGGGTGATGGAATCCTCAAGGGACTTTTCATCGTCGGAGCCGAAGCTCCCTGGGTTTAATTAGCAGACGGATGTGATGCTCAAAGGAGCGACAAGGTTATTACCTTGCCAGGTTCCAAGTCCCACGGCCGGCATATACTCCCCTGCTCATCGATAGCCGTCAGCGTGACCCTGGATGGAAGTGGACAAAGCGTCGTCATAGGCTGCCTTACCATTGTCCAGCTCGAACGTGGTTTTGCAAATTGGCGCGGTAGCCATGGTGTACAATTTCTCCTCTCTGGTGTTTAAATCGCCCTAGCGTGTTTCTTTTGACAAGACGAGATGATACCCAAATCTATCTGAATGTACTTTTAGACAGCTGACCAATAAATGGTATCAAGAGAGTGCCAGGTCACTCGAGCAATTATCTTGCAAGACAACATCGTAAGAAGTGATCAGCAAAAGTGACTACGGATTGCAAACAGTCGATGATGCAATCTGAGGCGAAGGCACTTTGCCACGGGCACAAAGAGGGGAAAGTAGAGGCTTGGCAGGTTGCCAGTGGCACAGATTGTGGAGTTGTGGAGTTAAAGCTGACCCACTCTATAGCGAAAGCGAGTTCCCCTTGCTGAAACTTCTCTAGATCTATTGAACCATGGCCCAAAGTAGGGAGTCGTAAGAACAATCCGAAACATTGCCTTGGAGATCGTTGATTAATCGTATTGAGAGAATTTACCCGTCGTATACAAGCGGACTATTGTTTCGAGTCGCTCCCATTTTCAGGCCTTCCCAAATAGATGCATACAACATTCGTTATGCAGAGCAAAAAGTTGACCTTGGGTCGGATGCTTGGGAAATTAACCAAGTCTATACGGCATCAATCTAACATCCAGCACCTCGGTGTCACATGCAACTTATCAGCAACCATTTCCGTTTCATCTCCATAAGGAGAGAAGGGGAAATGCAATTCGTTTGGCAATGGCTTTTTGTGGTAAATAAAGCTGTTAAACCTTAGCAAAACTTTCAAGCGACGAAATCGACCGAGGTGCCATTCAAAAGCATCCAGAATATTCGCGCAATCCTCTCTTGCTGTGAACGCGGAGCTTGCAATGATGACAGTGAGGCCCAGACGACATACTTGCCATATTGGGGGCCTAGTCGATCGGCAGAACCACGAGTGAATCAGGAACGCGGCAACTTTGAAAGGTCATGGGGATGGGCTAGAACTATAAAGCATGACTATCTGAAAAAATAGTGCCAAGCCAAAGTGGGAAGGTGCCGGAGAAATTCTGGCCCTGGCTGCTGGTCGCCCTCTGGCGATTACGAACAGGTAAAGGCTCAGGGGTTACACGGACTTCGCCTGCGTAAATCTACGGGGTAAGTTCGGTTGGACGATGAAGGGTCAAAAAATGACCGATTGAATGGGTAAGCGAGCTGAAATAGAGATGAACGGGGTCGAGGAGGGGCACAATACAAATCTTTGTGTAGGTCTAATGCAAGCGAGCTGAGTGGCGGTCACGATGATATTATTTCCAGTGCTCAATACAATCCCGCCCAGGCCACAACGAGCGGTCCAAGTGTCTACAAGTGCATGGATTGGAACCCGCTAGCAGCTGAGTTGAGACGTCGAGCACGTTTGAATGGTATGGAACATGGGTTCGCATTGAGAATGCTCTCCACGTGATAGACGCATGCATACGCGGATGCCTGCCAGGCGGATATACCAAGGGTCTAGGAGCATCATGACGGGAACGAGAGCGACAGGGCAATCTCAGGACCAGGAAGCGATGTGCCAAGTTGAGGACAGAAACTTTGCATCATGAGAGGAAATGTTTCATCCTATTTCCCACTCCTCCGCTGCGTTCCAGACTGATTGTGCTTTTTTTTCTTCTTTTCTTTCTTTCTCACTCAAGTAGGGCTGACACAGCTTGTTGTTTCCAAATCAATCGTCGGTAATTATCGATGCGATAGTACCTATTTAGTGACGTCTTAGTGCGGGAGGCCGATAGCCGTCAAACACACGCCGCCGCACTCTTTCAGCGGCAGTTTCCGAGCTAGTGTGCGCCCGAGAACGAAATGAAATGCGGGCCCGCTGTCAAGCCGCGTGGGAAGCCCCGGACGGTGCCAGTGGCCCGAGAGTGAAACAAGGGAACAGGGTTGCAGCTGGCATGGATCATGCTAATGACAGTGCATAGGTCAGCTCTGAGGGTTCCACATCGGTTGCCTTGTTCGGTCGTAGTGCGATTCGACTTGGAAAAAGGCTGCCAAAATGCCCGACGGGTTTGATACCTCGATACGAAACTAGCTTTCCTAGTGCCAAAGTCTATAGCCTCCCACTCCGTAACCCGCAAGGAAGAGGATGAAAGATATGGGGAAATAAATGACACTGGATATGCGACGGATGCGTTTGATACATGGCGGCGGGTGGATCAGGGGCGAGAGCAGGCCTGGGAGTGCTTCCCGAGCCACCCAAGTGGAAAATATATCAATTTGTCTTATCCACAGCGCGCGCGCCGGGTTGCTTCGCAGGTTGCCAATCTCTCCCCGACGCCGTGCACCACGGCGAGGGTCAAACGACAATATGGACTCTCTGAGCTCTCTGAGCCCGGAAATCCTCGCCTCCACGCCGGTGATGCCCTCACCGGATGGCAGTGCACCAGAATTCGATGGGCCCCTCACAGAGATTCAGGTCGCGACAATAGTGGCCTTCGCCGTCACCTTCTTCTTCGCCACCATCTCCATGGTCCTTCGATATGTCCAGGCGTTCATGCTTTCCAAGAAGATCGAGGTGGATTTGGGTGAGCACACACGCCCCTTCGGACGAGCCCCGCCGATGCCTTCGATTTCACACGACCGCAAACTAACAATGCCGGTTGCGCTGCATTTTCAGTCATCATCACAGTATCCTACGCTCTTTCGATAGTTTATTTTGTCACCATGAATACTTGTAACTCAACCCGCCTTGTCATCTTCGGAGCCCGACCTTCTGGACTAACACGACGATAGTAATAGATCATGGCTGGGGAAGGCACATGTGGGATGTGTCAATATTGGATTTTACCAGGCTGATCAACGTGAGAAAAAACGACCACTCAATTATTACATGTTCCCTTTTTTTGCTGACGAAAACCAGTCCTTGCTCCCCAACAACTTGTCCTATTTCATAGCTCTCTCCGTCACCAGGTTTGCGATGCTCGCAGTCCTGTACCACATCAATCCCAACAAATTATACCGGTACATCGTAATCGGCATCACCGTCGGTAGTTTTGCCTACACCTTAGCTTTATGCATCATCATCGGCGGCCCTTGCAACCCCTCCAAGTCAGTCACCAGCAATATCACGAGTGGTTCATGTTTGGAAAACACGACAAAGGCGCACGCCATTCTCAACATCGTGTCTGATCTTGCCGTCGCTATCGTGCCCATTCCCACCATTTACGGGCTCAACCTTCTCTTTAAACAAAAAATCATGATCGGATGTATCCTCGCAGTAGGATCAGGGTACGTTCCCCAGGCCAATCCCCAGCTAAATAACATCCCATTAACCCATCCGTTAGCGTCGTGGTTTGCTCGATAGCTCGTCTACCATACGTCTTTCTCATTGAAACCGCAGATGTGACACATACCGAAGCTATTTTGGGTGTGTGGTCCATTGTGGAGGTGAATTTGGGCATTCTCTGTGTCTGCGCCGTTCGCCTAAAGCCGCTAATAAAAACATACCTGCCCCAGCTGGGTCTCTTTTCATCCCGCTCACGCAAGAACAGTCAGTCTTGGAGCAAAGGGATCAGGGGCCAGAAGAGCAGCGAACAACACTCATATCAGCTGCACAGCATCCAGAGAGCCAACGAGGAGTTGGATTTGGACCTGGAGAGGAGGGATATCCGAATCAACCGCTCCTATCACGTCGACGTCGAGTACGTGGGCCCAGAGAACAGCCGAGATAATGTTCGAGATAATGCGAGTACGGAGGGGATTTTAACTTGACGTATTCCGGCAGGCTCCGTACAAATACGACGATGAGACGATATTCACACATCATGTTTAAATATTTTTTAAGACTTTTACTAGCGTCAATATGACTTAGACTTGGGATCATGACGATTCCGATTATTCTTTTACCACAGCCCGCTCAGCCTCCTCCTAGTGCCAATCGATGTTGGGTTGCACTGACTCGTCTGACTCGAACTACGCGAATATTGATACGAATACACAAGTTCACGAAATCGAAACCGGAAACGCTTTGTGAACGGATGGCACAGGTGATTTCTCTCTTATACCTTGACGTGAAATTGGTTATTTGGCACCGGTCCAGTGAGTGCCCACAGAATCCCATCTTCAATCACCTTGTCCCAGCGCGCAGACGCCGGTATTTTGTCATCATAATGCCTGAATCCATGGGGCAGGCCGAGAAATAGATTAACGTCCGTCGGAACCCTGTCGTCTATCAGCAATAGCATTCAAAGTAAGCAACAGATCGCCTACCCAGCTTCCGTTAGCATCTTGGCATACAGCAGAGCCTCGTCCCTGAGCGGGTCCAACCCGACCACCCCCAAAACCGTCGGCGGCATTCCTTTTACCTGTTCTGGGGATGCATTGCCAGGGTTCAGTTTCGTGTCTGTGACGTCTGGGTTTTTCACTTTCAAAAGTTCAGAGTAGTAACGGAGGTCTGCGACGGATAGCATTGGCGCGTTCTCGTTCTGCTTGTAGGATGAGATGGACCGGTCCTTCATCTTCCGCAGCTGCGGCTCGTAGCAATCGGGATAGGCAAGGCACGGGATCATTAGCACTTGGCCTGCAATCGGTGGCCGCGCATCGGATTTTCTAGACATGTGCCGCTGAAGAGTCAAGGACGCGGAAAGCCAGGCGCCGGCCGAGATACCGCCAATTATTACCTTGGTCGGGTCACCCACAAGCTGGTCCATGTTGTCGTGAGCCCACTCGAAGGCATCTTCTGCGTCGTTCCAAGGAGTCGGATATGTGTGTTCGGGAGTCTGTCTGTAGTTGACATTGAGTACGGCAACCTGCGAACCGCACGCTATACGTGCGCAGGCCGAGGCTTCTCCATCCAGCGTCCCAACCGTGAAGCCCCCGCCCTGAAAATGTATGTACACTGGCAGTGGCTCGTCGTTTCTGACGCTAACTGGGCGATAGCTACGAGCTTGGACGAAACTACCGTCTCGGGTCGGAATCATGTATTCGCGGATGTGTACCCTGTGTGCGAGGGATTTCATGGCCTTGTTCGAAAGAGCCTCACGTTCATCGTTCGCGATCCTCCGAAGTTCGGCCAGCGAGAGTTGGGGCCCGGTTGACGGCGGCAAAGTGGTCTCGACAGCCAGCCACTCCTCACTCGGCCCGTCATAGCAGGAAAAGTCGCACATTTTCTATTACCCGAGTCCAGATTTCCAAGTGCGAGTGTGTTTATTCTGGGTTTGGCGCTCATACATCAAGTGACCTGAGTTATGGAGGGTTGATGATACCTCATTGAGAAAAATATCTGAGCTAAAAATTTTAAGAACACCGGCTCCTACTCAAACGATTATAGTCTAGGACTAGGCCACCGGCAAATTATCAGCTGAGGTGAGATGGCGAAATTCCTTCGAGCCGCGGTAAGGGTGGGTGAGCAACCATTCACGATTCTCCACCCAACCAAGCACTGTTGGGTAAGTGGGGATGTGGCTTCACAACATTGGTGCCTTGCTAGTTTGCTCCGGACAAACGGTCTAGCCGAGGTACACGATAAGGTTCCCAGGCCCCGTCCTGGTTAATCGTGCCAAGGCCCAATGATAAACTGAGGCAACACAGGACGGGAAGCCATTAGCTCTACGCAAGTACCGAGGCAACTAGTTTTGAACCAAATGTTGAATTTTATCTATTAGAATTATCATAAAAAGTGGCCAAGCCATGGCATAACCCTCTCTTCATAGACTTTAATCATTGTCTCATATTTGTGAATAACAAACTCCCAAATCCTCGGTTACGCCCCAAAGAAAAGGAAAAGGGGTATCATTTTCGACCGCGAAACATCTTAATGCATGTTGAAGCATTCAATAGGGCCGTCTAGGCCTGATGTTTATCATCAAATCACTTTCAACCGAACTTAGGAGCTTCTGCGACCGTACGGCTCGTATGGGAACAAAACGGAGACTCCTGCCATTGCAATGAAAAGAGCTGCGCAAATGTACAAGGGGGCTGGGGTGTCAGTGTTTGCTTCAGAGGCAACCACAGCAGATACAATGCCCATGATGCGATTGCAAGAAACAGCAATGCCGTTTCCAGTAGCTCGGTGGGCACTCGGCAAGACTTCAGGAGTATAGGCGTACAGAGTACCATAGTAAATGTTGATGCAGAAGGCAATCAGGCAGGTGAAGGCCGTATCTTGGGCGGCCGTCTTGACAGCAGTGTAAGCAAAGAAAAAGGCCATGGTGACCAGAGCACCAATGACCATGGTATACTTGCGCCCAAGCTTGGTATTACACAAGAAACCTGCGAGAATAGGGCCAGGGATACCACTGATGTTAGTCAAGGTATAGTTTCGCCATGTCTCGAAGGTCGTACGGTCAAATACCCTCCCGTTGTTGGCCAAATAGGTGCTAAGAGAAATCATCAATATCTCAAGTTCAGTCTCAAAAGGAAGGGCCAAGTCCAAATGCATCAAAAGTACTTACGGCAGGAAGACGTAGAACAGGGGGTAAGCGAGACCAATCAACGTCCACGAAAGGAAGATCAGGGAAGTTGAGAGCGACATTTTGGCGTTGACAAAGAGGCCCTTGATGTGGATCCAGATTTCACCCAAAAATGAGCGATTCTCACTGTGAGCGGTCTTGATGGTGCCGCAAGCCTGGAGGTCCGCAAGAGTGAGAGAGCAGGTGCGGTTGTACTTGTTAGCAAGATACTGGAGCGTCTCAATGAGCTCTTCCTCCTTGCCCATTCCCAAAAGGTACTTTGGCGTCTCGCGGAGCCTAATGATGGTAACTCGAAGCACGGACATGACGAAAACAATGGCGCCGCCGGTGAACATGACATAGCGCCAGCCCATGTTGTTCGCCCTGGTGCATTCAGCATCAACATCACAGTTCCACTTCTTGGGGACCATGAATCCCCAGGCGATAAAACCAGTGATGGCTTGGCCAAAACCCCACCAACAGGCAAGAAGAGTTAAAAGCCACTGCTTATTGCTAGGGAGGTATTCCAGAAACACGGCAGTGTCCATGATGAGGTTACCACCAGCGCCAAAGCTGAGGAGGGACACAAAGAAGCCTAGCGAAGCCCAGCTGGGCATTCCACCCGCTACAATGCAGCTGGCGGAGCAAATAAACAGGGAACTGTTGAATGATAAACGTCGGCCAATCATGTCTCCAGTAGCTCCGAAAAACAGGGCTCCCGTGAGCATTCCAACGTAAGTGGCGATGGTGAGGCCATTTTTATATCCGTTGCTCCCAAATTCAGCAAACGCCTGGCTGGCAATAATGGACTGGAACAGGGTGATCATTGAGTCCACAGCATAGCTACGACAATTTGTTAGCATTCATACTCAGTTGAATTCTCTCAATTGAGTGCATTTATCCCTCGAGAAGGACCAGCTCAACAAGCATTCACAGAAATCAATCGGCCAAATTGGGTTAATTGACCAAGCCAGTGGCGCGGTGGTGGCAGCGGCCCCGGATAACTTACCCGAAGCCATTGAGGAAAAAGAGTTTCAGGTGATAGGGCGTCCATCCGATTTCGTCGATAGCCTATGGTTCTCATGTCAGATCTCAATTGTGCCAAGCGAGCGTCCCCCGGAACGGGGATTGATTGAATGTGGCGCACATTGTTGACCAGGTGCATCTTCTGGTTCAGGGCCGGATCGAGGTCCTGCAGGTCCAGGATGTCCTTGCCCGAGTGAATCGAGCTGTCAGTGTGGGAGTAGTCCTCGGGGCCGAGGTCGCCCATGGCGCGGGCCTCGCTCTCAAGCTCAGCGGCATCCTTGGTCGGGGAAGCCATCTGGTCGCGTGCGTCTGCCGGGAAGTGACGCACAGTGAAGTGTGTTGATCTCGGAGAATTCCTGACTGGGCTGCAGATGCACGTCAGAATATGGGCGAGGCGATGCAAGAAAAAAAAAAAAGGAAGCAATTTTCGCGTCCCTTACGTCGTATTATGAGTGTTGATGGTACCATATGAGGGTGGAGATTCAGACATGTTGAAGAGCGGGGTTCGCTGATAGGCGATGGGTTTTTTTTTCTGCAAGCAGTCGTTCGTCCCCCTCCAAATCTCGGCCGGCCGTTGCAGGGTTAATAATATGAAGAGTGAGACCTCTGAGGCTGGCCCGACAAGGAACGTGGTCTCGGGTCACACGATAAGAGGCAGATCGGCGGCGAAGGGTGCAGACCAAGACTGGAGGCACTAGGCCTGTTACAGGGACCAACGGGGTGATTAGTGCTGGGGAAGACGCCCACGTGCTGGCCAGCAGCGGCTGGCGAGAACGCGCGCGAAAGGCGGCCAGGAGGAACCAAGAGATAGATGCGTCTGTCGTGTGACACTATTGACTAGCTAGTCCGATGGCACTGGATGTCCTTCCAAATAAAGCTGCTGACCGGCGGTGAAGACTCCATCGCGTGTCTTTGCACGTGGGATGAGACCCCAATTAGACAAAAGAATGAGCCCATGCAACAAACGTTGCTTGTAAAAGTAATAAAAATGGCTGAAACACGCACGGGTAAACCTCGCGCATATAATTTCATTTCGTTTAGTCCTTTTTTCCCTTTCAATGGCTTGTCGCTAGCTGTCTGCTTCTACCCCATGAGATAAGGGGAAAATCTGAGCGACCACCCGAACGAACTTGCATGCACGACATGACGCAGGTCATTCACAAAACTAAAAGTCCGCAGCAAAATATTTAAATCAAGGCCCGATGATAGTGTAGAATATGAAGTTCATTTATTAATATACTTATGCCATCATTTATTCGTTCCCTTCCTGATTAAATAAATCTGCAGTATTTCCTCCTTTCAATTATTCCAATTTTACAATTGCAAAATGTGCCTTTTTCGCCGCCGAAAAATAGAGCAAGCGACAACTTAAAGCCATTGAACAGACTTCTCGCGAACCAACACAATTGGAAAGAAAAGGAAATACGCGTATTTTGAGCCTGGTTTCATATCCCTTCCCGTTTTGACATGCGCAGGCACCGCATCCGATATGCATGCACACGTTCGGCGAAGCAAAGATCCACGTCTAGGGTTCACCAGGGTGGGGATGATGGCGATACACGAACCAGTGATATCACCATCGTTCAGCCTCGATTAGACCCTTGAATACGGCAACGGCCCGTCCCACAAGAGGTGGCAGCGCTTATAAAAAATGGTGCTCTAGATCGTCTCATGCTCTTTTTATGTAGCCTTGTCAGGTTCTATCTAGTAAGACGGATCCCAGAGCGACATGACGCAAAGTCTTGGTCAGAATTCCCTGCTCAGCTGTGCAAGAGCTAATGCATGAGAGGGGGGCAATCACACCAAACCTCCGGTAGCCAGGTCCTCGTTTCTCTTATTTTTACTTTTTTATATCCGAATTTCCATTGCTTGCATTGGCGCCATGCCTATTCGCCGCTCAATGCCTTGGTCATCCCTTACCCATCACTCACTCCACCGGCGATGACCACATCTGTCCATGTCCCCATCCGACTCGTCAATAATACTCCTTTCGTCTGGAAACGACTAGCACCCCTCCTCTCAGTGACTGTTGGCCGAGACCTATGTTAACATGTCCCGTCCAACACCATAGAAATAGGTACACACTTCTCGCATGTAAGCTCAGCCCGCATCCCAGTCGGCTGATAATATCCGCAAATAAGAGCGACCAGCCGTAATATTCCCCCGCGTTTTCAAATTCTCGTAATGACATGTGCTCACGAATTCTCCGCCCACAAGGTTAGCGTCGCGGGTTCGCCACCTCTAGCCGCTCCGAGCTGGGTCGCTGACGACACAAGCCATGTCCGACCAATTTCCGTCCTTAGCATCTCCGCACCTCAAAGATACTTGGCTCGACCGACGATATCGTATCTGTATTAACCCCGCCGGGATGGCTAGGCCCCGCAAGCATCGGCCAACTTGGCTAAAAAGCCTGCCACGAGATAATGCCCCTCTCTGCTGACAATTCCTTTCGGTTAGTGAGGGACACCGCACCTCATCTCAGCTATTTCCGTGTTGAAAATTTGCAAAAATTCAAAAAAGATTCATCAATTTGTCTGTATATTCAAACAGTCTGCCATCATGTCTTCTTCCGCGAAAACTGCAGCTCCCTTCAAGGCTGAGCACATGGGCTCCCTGCTCCGGCCCCAGAAACTGCTCGACATTAGAGAGCAGATCCGAGAAAAGGGAATCTCAGCTGAGGAAGCGGGGCTCCCTCAGGTCGAGAAGGATGCCATCGCCGAAGTTGTCAAGCTGCAACGCGAGCTTGGCTACAAGGCCGTCAATAGCGGCGAGTTCAACCGCACTCGCTTCTGGGGGCTTATGTGGGACGAGTTCGAGGGCACCACCAAGCTACAGGACGCCGACGCCAGTCTTTTTCGCCTCTACCATCCCGACGTGGTGAGCTTGATCGAGCCCGGTCGAAAGGTCATGCCTGGAGAGTCCGTCATTGCCGGCGCGAAGCTTTCCCACAACCCCGAAAAGTCTATTTCAAACCTTCACGAGCTTCGCCTTGTGCAGGAGGCTGTTCCCAAAGAGGAATGGGCCAACATTAAGCTCACCATGATTGTAAGCACCACCTTGGGATCGATAGTCGGACAACACTGACATTGAAATAGACTCCTGCTTGGTTCCACATGAGATATGGCCAGGGCAAGGCATACACCCCTGAGGCTTACTCCAACGATGCCGACTACTTCAAGGATGTCGCCAAGGTGTATCAAGCAGAATTAGACCAGCTTTACAAGGCCGGTCTGCGAAACGTTCAATTTGATGACCCTGGCATGGCCTGTAAGTGTTGAATCAGAGATCTATTCAGTGTTGCACTAACATTCCTCAAGACTTTTGCTCAAACAAGTTCCGCGATGGTTGGGCTGCCGATTCCAACAACACTGGAGCTGTAGATGATTTGCTTGACGCATACATCGAATTGTATAATGACTCTCTCTCCAAATGTCCTTCTGATATGCACACTGGCATTCACCTTTGCCGAGGCAACTTTGTAAGTGAACATGTATCCTGGTTCGTCATCATTTCTAATTATTGCATAGATTGGCGGCCGCCACTTTGCTGAGGGCGCATACGATATAATTGCCGAGAAGCTCTTCAAGAACCTCAAGGTCAACACCTTCTACCTCGAGTATGACACCGAGCGTGCAGGTGGCTTTGAGCCGCTGCAATATCTGCCCAAGGACAAGCACGTTGTTGTTGGCGCCATCAGCACCAAATTACCCCAGCTGGAGGACAAGGAGGAGATGAAGAAGCGCATTCTCTCTGCCGCCGACTGGGTTGCCAAGGGTACGGGTGAGACACGCGAGGAAGCCCTCAAGAGAATTAGCGTGAGCCCTCAGTGTGGTTTCAGCACCCACGAGACTGGTTATCCCCTGGGCTTCGCGGAGCAAAGCGCGAAGCTTTCTCTTGTTAGGGACATTGCCAATGATATTTGGGGACAGCCTTAATAGGTCCAAAATGGAACAGGCATCATTGAAACCACTGTGATGTATATTGATATATAAGCCACTGTGGGAACTTGACCACAGGATACGATATGAATGATAACATTATTTGAGGTTCCGTTCCGCATAAACCAAATTGTAGACAGAAATATGTTCATCATCATTTTACTACATAATCCAAATGTTGGTTATTGAAAGTATGATGCAAGAAAATAATTACCAATAATTAGAATGCTTCGTATCTCTTTCCTACCGTGGTCCCATTGTTGCTGGATCGGCCAGAGTAAATGGACAATGTATCCGTTGTGTTCTTATAGTCCACACCGCATTCTTCCGAAAATCCGCTAAACTTGGCCACTCTGTCCTGCAAGTAATCCTCAAACCCACTCCTTGAGCACATTGTTCCTGGTCCGTCGTGGCAGTCAGGCAGCGGCTGTGGTGCACTGTTGACCAGCACACGATAATACTCTCCGTCATCATACCCATAGCTTCCCGTGCAGTTGAACCGCTCAATTGCAATATTAGTGAGAAAAGGTAAAATGTTGGAGCTCTTCCAGGCGCGTCGATAGTTGATTCGATCCAACGGCATCGTGTCATTGATGGTAGACTCGCTACCTCCAAAATCAGAATTGTTGAACAGCCCCATGGCAACCAGAACCATGGGAGGCAGCTCACGGTGTGTGAAGCTGACGTAGAGATCCTGATTATCATCGCCTTGGTTTAGCAGCAGGTTTGATGTGGCGTTGAGCCAAGGCAAACCAACGTAGCCGGCAACCTCGTTGCCATATCCGACATTGTAATGGTATCTCACGTCCTCGGAATACTCCCAGCCAAGCCAGTCATCGGGGGTAAAAAGCTCCAAGTCGCAAAATGGCGACTTTCCGCGGATGACGGTTTCATAACCACACAGCTGCTGCATTCCGAAAACGTCATTGACGGTAAAGTTGAAGTCGGGTGCCAGGTCGTTGAAGCGAGCGATGATTGGTTTTGCGTATTTTTCTTGGAAAACTGATGACTGGTCACTGCCCGCAGAAGAGGAGTATGCTGGACAGGCTGAGTAGGGCGTCAAGCTGTCAGCGCCTGATTCTTCAGACTCGTAAATGCTAACAACATTCATGGTGTCGTCATCCGTCTCAAGGCCACGAACTAAAGACTGGGCTGATTTGTAGGTCCTTTCAGCAGATGATGTCCATACTCTCTTTGGCAGCCTTAGATTAGGGTATCTAAACTGCAGGTCGACTCCAAGAGTGGTGGCCTCGAGTCTGCCGACCCGGGTCAGGAGCTCAGATTCAGCCTCGGAAATTGGTGCCGACCAATCAGCCAGGAAGTTTAGGTATGGTATCTTGCTCCACTCAATTCCAGTCTTGTTTCCGAGTTTCTCGACGAATGGTTGGATATATTCTTCATAATCAAAATCATTCGCATAGATCGCGGCATGCCGCACCAAGTATGCGGCGCGCTCAGCCGTGCAGCCTTGAGGTGCATCGGGGGACGAGGAAGGATCCTGGGGCTCGAAATAGGGCGAGATACCGGCAAGATGTTCAAGGGGATTGAATTTGTACGTTGAGTACAGGGTTGAGGCTGATGAGAATGCAGCAAAGAGCAGCAAGGGAGAAAAGAGCCTGGGGCTCAGTGCGCGGCGAGGGGCCATGACTATGGCTTAGAATAAGGTACAAATCCAAGAACAAGTCTAACGATATGCATATGCTAAGAAAGGTGAGGACTGTCTGTTCTAGCCATGCAGTACCTGACTGAGAATTTAAATCCCACCGAAATCAATTGCATCAACCATTATGTACTCGCTTTCTCTAGTTCCATAGACGCCAATGCAAGTGATGAGCTGTCACGGCATCTATTTCCCGATCTTGACGTCATTCGTCAAAGCTCTTGGGGTCAAATCAGGACACACTTTTACAGTTCCCCACAAGTGAGCTGCGAAGCCTGTCATTACTCTAGCTGGGGCGTCATCGACATTGCCAGGTTTAAAGGTGCGACAATGCAGCAGATCAGAACCAGTTGGTCAGTGAATGATGGTACTGCTCAGGTCAGCAATTGCAGCCGATGCTATCAGAGATGGGGCTAGGTTCAGGCTGGTCGAGAGAAGAGGGTGTGGATGCTCCACCGTACCGTGACGCTAACATTTATATATCTCATCCGGTCGGCCAGATTCCAACAGGAGCTGATCCACCTACACAGGCGTTACGCCTGACATCTTCCGTAGTATAGTGGTCAGTATGCAAGCTTGTCACGCTTGAGACCCGGGTTCAATTCCCGGCGGGAGAGATCCAGCCACATGTGTTACACGTGTTATTGAATTGTTTTTTTTGCATTTGTGTCGATTTCTTTTTGTTGGAAACGCAAGTTGGAAGTGGCTGTTGGTTTGGCGACCAAATGGGCAGAAATAACATCCAAGCTCGCAAAATTCAACCAAGGAGTGGGGACGCACGCAAACGTCCCCGTAATTGTACAGAGACCCAATCAAAATTGTCATTGGAAACCAAAATGCGGGGGAAAAGCATTAGCTGCTCCACTCCATGGCTGGATTTCGTGAGATTATTCCTTTGGCTGTCGCAGGCTTGCATTAAGGTACTTTGACCCAATCACCAGGGCAGAAAAATGCATTACCCAAATAATATAGTATTTATTGGGATGAAAAATTCTATTAATGGTGAAATAAACATACTATTCAATTTGAAACACTGTACCATCAATTTGGAGCTTTGTGGTTAGAAGTGCATCTTGCTTGGTACCTCGGCGCAGGCTCAACAAGCAAAAAGATATAGTATGAATCTTTTTGCTTATTGAATCCAGTCCCTACTGACTCCCAACATTCTCTATCCGAATATTTGAAAAATCTGCTGGATCAAGCACCGGTTCACCTCTCCCGACCGAATACACACCAAACATAACCCCTGTGAAGCATCCACCTATTGGGGGTGTTGTTGTAAGATCTTTTGAAAGCACTGCTCTCAATACAGTCGTAGATGGAGTATGCAATCGAATATTGTACAAGGTTGGCTCAGCATATATCTCAAACTTGATTCCTTCCTCGGACAGATCAGGCAACTTGGTGTCCAAAATACTCGTCTGTCAACAGTTAGCTTGTGAACGTGCAGCGGAACCACAAACCCTATACCTCGATTCCCTGGCTAGTTTCTCTACCCGGTTCTTTATAGGTGATCTTTGGTCTGATGCTACCATCTTCCTGCTTGACACCAACGATTCCAATCGTAACGTAGGAGTATTGGCTCCACCAAAGCACAACACCTGCTTCGTATCCGGCGACAGTGGGGTTGAACTCCATGGTAGCGCAAAAGTGTTGGTTGTAGGACGTTTGCTTTCTCAATAGCATGGCTGGAGACTCCGGGCTGGAGAGGTCGAAACAGTTCCCATAGAGTCTTAGAAATCCGGGTCTCGCGGCCAAGCTGAAACACTGTTTCAATGGAGTGTCTGCCTGATGTTAGTCAACAAGCACCTCTATCTATTGTCGCAAAAGATTGTACTCTTGTGATACCACCCAAGTTCTAACGAAGACTTGGATAAGTCAGCTGACCAAGTGCTGGGGCCGGTGACTTTGGAGAATGCTAAAGATGGTCTTCCCATCGTCTCCAGGGTAATATTCTTTCCATCGTTGAAGATTGGCCAGTCATCGCGCCACTCAACCGTTACCAAAAATGATTCGCGACCTACTAACGTCAGTTGAAAATGGAAGGGGTGAGGATTGTACAAAAATACCCATTTGGGGTTCAATGAATGACCCTTCATACTTTACCGGGCGTACACCGAGGAACACAGCCCACCACAGACCATCACCATCTTCAAATACATCGGCGTGGCCTGTCCTTTGGACTTCTTCGTCTGGTCCGTTGTACCACATGGGCCTTCCCTGGCTTTCCCAGGGGCCAAAAGGACCATCACGACTTCGTAGAACCCACTCCTGGTGCCCCGCCTCGGTGCCCCCCTCAGCAGTGAAGAGATAGTAATAGTCACCACGCTTGATAATGTGGGAGCCTTCTGCAAGGCCGTGCGGAGATTCACGAATCACCTTTGGCGCAGTCAGAGTGCGCCCAGTCGGTAGATCAATTTCCGAAATGTGAATGGCAAAATCCTTGACCTTGGAGTCAGGAGATCGCCAAGCCAACCGCATGGTTGTTGACAAGTAGACCTTTCCGTCATCGTCCCAGAAGAGCTAAAGGCGGTCAGATTCCGCTTATTTGAGACAATAGCAGGGGAGAAGTACATCTTGATCAAAGCCGGGGTTGTCAAAGTATACCGGATCGGACCAGGCATTTTCATCCCATATGTTGTCAGTCCAAACGTAGAATCCGCGGGGAAAGATGCGTTCCTGTAAGCTCAATAAGCTCTAACGAACATGGAGGTGTCGAGGTAATTAGCCAAACTCTTACATCAGCCGTGGGGCGGTATCTTTGGAAGACACCATTTGCTAGATACCACCGCTTCTCCTCTGGCCGGTATCTCAATGTACTTGCCCAGCTGCCTGCGCCTGGTTCAACCGTGCGCATCTCAATCTGAGAGCGTCTGTTGAGCGCATGGCCGATCAGCGTCCAGTCGACGAGGTTCGTGGAGGTGTAAATGGCACATCCTGGGAATAGCTCAAAGGTGGATGTGCTGAGAAAGTAGGTAGTGGGTGTACTGGCGGTTGCAGGCACGACGCAGACTGTTGGATCCGGGTTGAACCCGCGAAGGACGGGATTTTGAAATGTCACGGTTGAACTTGATGCTGCCATTTTACGCCGCGGTGCTTGAGCTTCTAACGAACTATGACATAAAAAAGCCGCCGTTTTCCACACCCAGCACATTTTTAAAAATCCAGCGACTTGCCATTGACTTTTTATGTTTCATCATGTTAGTGCCTCCGTACGAGTCCGGCCGATATCAGTTCACTCAGCCGGGCGGGGTTTGGTGGAGCTCCAAATTTCCATCAATCGGAACAGGTGGGTTGGTGGGTGAGCAGTGGTCGCGGGGACGGGAATTTATCTTGTCGAGACATATTGCGGAGGAACCATGTGTTACAAGTTGTCTATAATTATCTATCTTGGATTTAACCGGTATCGTAACATTTTTCGTATCATCTTGCACGTTTGCGCAAAGTAATAAACGTCAACGCGCCAGATCGGACGGCGACAGCCCATTCACAGCCGCCCCAAGTCCGGCGGCACATCTCTCTCTGTTCACACCAACCAAGGGCGCTCACTACTTTAGCTCTGTGGGTTGGGCACCAATATTTCAACGCCAGTTCTGCAAAAGAAAGAAAGCCTCAGCAGTGCCCGTCACCTGACTCGCTGCGCCATTATTGTGCGCAATCCCCTGGAGGAGGCAGGCAGGCTGAAGATGCCTTCGGCCACAGAGTCACCAACTACCCGCCATACCCGGGCGCCAAGACCACCCGCAAAGCGTCAAGGGCGCCGCTAGCTAGGCGGCCAAGCCACAGAACGGAACAGCGGATCGACGCGCTCACCCAGGCGGTGTTGGTGGAGTTTGCCAAGTAGTTCCCCCTTTGGTGCAGGTACAGGTACAGGGGGCCGCTCTCAGCGCGACCGTTAGGCGGCGAAACAGAAGGCCACAAAGCACAGCGCAAAAGCATCGCCAACAGGCTGAGACCAAGCAAGGCGCTTACAGTACATAGTTGTGGGCATCTCGGTCCCCAGTTTGGCCTGTCACTCCTCACGCAAACCTGTGGCAACTTCTGCCTTGAGTTGGTCTCCATCTACAGCCCTTGCCTAACGCAGGCACATACGGCGCCAAGATCATGTTAACCCACTCACTGCCTCTTTCTTTTTTTTTCTCCTCCTCTCGCATTGCAGGGCTTCGCATCCTACCCTCAGGTGATCTCACGCGCGTTTGAGACCGCCCGGTAGTGGAATCCTCTAGCACAAAATAGAAAAGGATGAAAAAAATATTACACAACACGGGTTGAAAAAGATCGTCAGGCCAGTTTCCGCTTCCCCAAAGTGGCTTGTCAGGCGTATGACATAGGGTCCTATCGCTATTCGCCGTCGTCGCACACCGTCCTTCGCCCCCACAGGACCGATGGCTTGGAACTGGAGGCTCAACCGCTTCCCCTCTTATTAATGTCTGCCCTGGCTCGTTCGACTGCTCGCATCTCGAGCCCTTCCAACCTAGTGCTATAGACACTTGTCTCTTGCAAAGTTGTTCTCCTTTTCACTCCTTCTTGCAAGTCCATCGCCACCATGGCTGACGGCGCCCGGGGGAAGTCCCACCAGGGGCCAGCCGCCAAGGCAGAAACGCCACTACAAGCCCAGTTCAGCGCCATCATCGAAGATGCTTCCAAGCGCCTCTCCACGTCCTCCGACGTGAAGCTGAAGGATCTTCTAGACCCCCCAATCAAGTCGGTGGGGGATTTGGAAAAGGCCATCGATACCCAAAACGCAAAATTCGAACAGTTCCGAGAGCACCGGCACAAAATCTTTGGTGTTCTGGCTGCGACACTGAGCCCGATTGAGATTATCGGTGAAATCGTCTCTGGCGCCGCCGAAGATGTCTTCAAACCCGCCGAGGGCATCTTTGGCGCTGTCGTGTACCTTATGAACGGCGCTCGGGATGTTTCGTCCAACTACGACGCCATCGTTGAGCTCTTTGAGCTGCTCAAGGTAACTACAACCCCGCCTGCCAAGAGAACCTGACTAACTCCAGCTGCTAGGATTTCACATCAAGGCTAGAAGTATATGCGAAGCACCAGATGTCCACTTCTCTTCGGACAAAGCTCATCGAAATTCTTGCTCTCCTGTTTGAAGTCATTGTGCTTGCCTCCAAAGAGATCCGCCGCGGCCGTTTTAAGGCCTACTTTAAGTCCCTCTTTGGTTCCGAGAGTCCCGTGAAGCCTGCCCTCGAGAGGCTCAAGGCTCTCACTCTCGGCGAGGAGAGATATGTCATTGCCGAAACACACAGCGGCGTAGCAGAGATCAACGTCAAAACGAGCCATGTGGAGGAGCTCATGACCGAGGTCAGCCAGAATGTTATGAGTCTGCGCACAGAAGCCCGCGAGCGAACAAATGCCGCTCACAAGGACAAGCTCAAGGAGATTCTGGAGCCGTCCCCGTTCCCAGAGGACTTTTTCACGGCCTTCAACAAGTCCCGGGTGCCAGAGACCGGAGACTGGATTCTCCTGGATGAGGGGCTTACGGCCTGGCTAAACACCGAGACCCAGTATCTTTGGATCTGCGGCGCAGCAGGCACAGGAAAGTCGTTCCTTACTACCCGTCTGATTTCCTGGGGATCCGACCACCTATCTCACCTCGCATACTTTTACTTCCGCAACAACAACCCGGAAACCCGATCGGTCCTCCAGGCCCTGCGCGACATTGCGTACCAGCTCAGCGAGAGCGACGCCTTTTACGCGAAGCAGCTCCTCAAGCTCCTCCACAGCAGTGACGAAATCAAGACCATCCCGAGCGCCTTCAGAAAGCTCCTTGTGCAGCCCTTCCAGGAGGACAAGCAGGAAAAGAACATATTCATCTTCCTCGACGGACTCGACGAGGCAGACCCCGACGATGTGCAGGAGTTGCTTGATCAGCTTGGCTCAGTCGATGAATCGGTACAGAGGCCAGAGCACTGCAAAGTCCAGGTCGCTCTCATCGGAAGGCCTCACTTGACCGAGACTGTAAACTATGCTCTGGATCCCATGGCTGACGGCCAGGTTGTCAAGACGCTCCACGTCACAACCGAACGCAATGCGGCCGACGTCAACTCATTCATCGCCGACAGCGTCTATCACTCGCGTGCACTTAGCCGTCTTCCTCCGGAATTTAAAGGCGAAGTTATCGAAGCTATGCAGGCTCAAGTCGATGGCTTATTCATTCTCGCCAAGTTCATGCTGGCCGAAGTCAGCCGGAAGAGACACCCCCGGTCCATCCTGCAAAGCTTGAAGTCCTACCCCAGCGAGATTAACGGCATGCTGATGCAGTCTCTCAAGAGTCTTTCTGTCACCATCCTTGACGACCAAGCAAGGGATCTTAATGAGCTCCTGAGCTGGGTTGCCTGCGCAGAAGAGGTCTTGAGTCTTGGACAGCTCGAGGCCATTCTCGTCCTCAAGTTTGGAGATCCACCTTTTGCGCTCGAGGAGACGCTGCGAGGCCCATTCGCATGCTTCTTCGAACTTGAGAGAGCAGATGGTATGACAACAGACGATTTAATCAAGGACTACGAGAGAAAGAACCGCCTCGAATACGGTCGACGGTCGAGCTCAGCTAGGCGCCCGAGTTCCTCCAACTCGGCTCGACGGCCCAGCTCAGGGCACAACGGTAGCCCAAAGCCCCGAAACCCTTTTAGGAATTCTGATCCCACTCTGGATCTGATTCGAAATCTCTCCCCCAGCGGCCGCAACTCACGCAGTCAACTTTCACCAACCCACAGTCCCATTGGAGGGCGCAGTCCACTTGGACGTAGCCCTGTCGGACGAGGCGCTGCACGCAGCCCACCTGCACCCACACGTAACTACAGTCCCATGTCTAATCCTGATGTATTCGACTTTGAGACAGACATGGAGTTTCGATCAAACAAGGCCACTACATACGTCTCATTCTTCCATACATCGGTCAAGGAGTTTTTCAGCAAAGAAAACTCAATCACTCGTGCTGCTGCGGTGGGTTCCGCTGCTATCGGCTTCGACCCGACCGCAGCGAGGGTTCATATCTTGAAGACTTGCCTTTCCATCTTCACAGACAAGCCTTGGTTTGAGAAGCATGACCTTGGTGAGGGGCGCGATGCCATCATGGAATACGCAGCATGGTACTGGCAAGAGCATGTGGCGGCAATTGACCCGGCCGCGCTCTCCGCTAAGGATAGGGGAATCCTCGGTCAGCATATCTACAAGATGCTCACTGACGATGCAGTGATTCTCGAGTGGAGCATCATGTACGAGAAGAACAACGAGGGTCTCGAAGTCCTCACGGATGACAATATTGTAGGTCTCCGAAAGTGGATGAGCGATCCGGACGTCTTGGCTTCCCTCACTCCCGAAGCTAGGGAATGGGCTGCAAAAGGCGTGAAGGAATCTCCCGGCATCTTTAGGCCCATTGGTGAGCTTTACGCTCGGGCATGGCTGTCTAGCGAGTTTAACAGATATGTCCCGACTCTGTTCTGCTTCAAGATTGTCCAATCCATCGCCTTCATGCAGGAGGGCGTTTCGTGGTCACGCACTAGAACACACTGGACAGACATTGCCGTTTCGGAAAGAATCGCCAAAGCAGCAGAGTGGGCAAACATCAAGGAAACAGCTCATTACCATTGTCGACTTGGAAGCACGTACTTGACCAACGACATGAACACAACGGCACTCTTGCACTATGACAAGGCGCTCAAGTACGACCCAAACAGCGTCGAAACGAAGGGCCGCATCGCCTACTGCTTATGGAGGGATGGTCGCTACAAGGAGTCTCTAAAGCAGACCCTGGACTGCGAAGCCCTTGAGGAGCAGAGCCAGGCAAAAGGAAACCTGGAGGAGCGGGCTCTAAAGAGCTCCAAGTGGCGGCTATATAAGGACCACTACCTGATTGCCGAGTGCTACAGCGAACTCGGGGAGGTTGACAACGCGCTAAAGTACTTCAAAAAGGCCATCAAGAGCTCCAAAGAAACGTACCTGACCATTGCCGAGTCATTCGAAGCAGAATTCGGATACTTGGAGCTCCTGGCAGTTGAGAACCGCCACGACGAAGTCGTCAAGTTCCTCCACGACCTGGAGAGCCAAGTCACTGACCTGGAGAACGAGCGGACCCGGCTAACGGACATGCTCCTGGAAGAGTACAACAAGCCCATGGTCATGGACTGGATCCCTAAGGCTGTGAGCAAGGTTGGCGAGGAAAGGTTCCTCATTGAGCACCTGCAGAGCTCAATTGAACTAGCCCACGAGCTCCGCGACCCCCTCAAGGCTCTATACCTGCGACATTCACTCGGCGTCACTCACGCCTACAGCCGGGATACGGCATCCGCCATCAACCTCTTCGAGCAGGTATCTTTCCATGAATACCGGCCGCGCGGTAACGTGCCGACCCGACAGACCTACACCATGGCCTTCCAGAAGTTGGCCTCGCTGTATAAGGGCAAGATCCTCTGGGCTGGTCTGCAATCGCCCGAGGCAGCCGAATGGATCCGCAAGTTGGAGCAGGTACAGGTACAGCAGAGCAAGCACCAGAACCAGGACATGCCGCTCAGCATGGTGGGCTCTGACATCAACCGGGCGGCCATCTACCTGTCGTGCTTCTACCGGCTGCTGGGCCGCCGGCCGGAGGCGGACCCGATGCTGCGCAACCACATCCTGGAGAGCCTCAACATCCTAGCCGACGACGATGAGCAGAACGACGAGTACGCCCTCGAGAACCTACTCTGCCTGCTCATCGCAGCCGACGACATCGACAATGCCCGCGCTCTGGCCCAGTCGATGCGCAAGGTCGACGCCCGCCTGCTGGGCACCCCGACTGACAGCCCCGTCGCCACGCGCAATGAGCCCAAGCTGCCCGAGATTCAATCGATGCAGCACAGTTGCGCCCAGTGCCTTGACTACATCCTCCCGGCCGACGAGTACAGCATGTGCGAGTACTGTATGGAGAGCTACTGCAACAAGTGCATGAAGGACATCAGGGCCGACGGCAACAAAACGACCGACCACAACGAGAAGCTGCTCTGCCGCAGCGACCACAAGTGGTTTTCGGTGCCACCGCTGACGAGGCGGCTGCACCACGGGGATATTCTACTCGTCGACGGAAGAGTCGCGAGCTTTACCGAGTGGAAGGACATGATAGAGAAGAAGTGGATAGAGTAAACGGGGTTGTTTGGTTGGTTGGTTGGTTGGTTGCATAATGTATAGATGATATCCTGGCATACATGATTCCCCTTTTTGTATTTTATTATGACATGAGAAGCCATTACCATCTAGAGAAATCTTCAAAAACCCAGAGGTGTTGTGTTTTGCGAGTTTAAGATATCATCATGTTAACATTAAACACTGAGAATTAGCATAGTCATTTATTAAGTTGGGTAACTTTGACGCATTTATCTTTTAGTTTTCAATGATATTTCCCATTCATTTTCCCCTTCCCAACTCATAATTTTGACGAACAACTTCAAAAACGTACCGCTTGCCATATCGGAAAGTGATCATGTTGTCCCCGCAAAATATGAAGTCACCATGAGTTTCAGCACAGATCCATCGCAGTGTCAACTCAATCGCCCAATGGCCATCTCTGAGAAAAGCTCAGACCTCAAATCATGCAATTAGCTTTTTTATCCATGATGTCAATGCCGCACATTTCATCCGAATCTTCAGAGGGTGCCCCCAGGCCAGCCAGTGTCGACAGGGAAGTGTGCACGAACAAGTGGGAAGCCCCTGCAGGCCAAAAAAGGAGGATATTGGCCAACCCCTTATCGAGTCTATATATAGCCAGAATACGGGTCTATCAAAGTGTGATGGGCGTATTTCATCTATACAACCACCAAATTTAGAGTAATTGCAGTGTATCATTTTCTCGCCATTAACGAAATAATAGAGTCCATTCGCAATAACCACTCTCTCGGATCCGCGCTTGAAAATAAAACTTGTAATTTTTCAAGGAGAGGCATTTAATAAGACATTGATTGATCCCTTTCTCGAATGCGATTGTGAGACTCGGCACGAACTGGTGTGGCCTAGCCCTTGCATATGTAAAGATGTCATCGTGCACTAGCCTGCGTGTCAACTGAGACAGCGACGGCCTTGCCCTAAGCCTCTTGGTGGTAAAGTAGCAGGGGCCCGCTCCCTTGACTCTGGGCAATGGGAGGATTCGGTTGTCATTTAATCATCACAGGCGACATCTCAGGTCTCCAAGCAATTGCACGGCCATGGGCTCAACGACTCGTTCCGCACTTATGGGTCTAACACTATTTTTGGTGTCAATGGACGAAAACTAGCGAGACTGTTCTCGTTGCGACGAGCTAAGGAATTGGCCTAGAATAAAAGAGTCCACAGGCGGACACATGAAATATATAGAACAATGCATACAATTTTCGAACCATGTCTATGAGCTGAAAATAAGATATGAAATAAAATAAAGATAAATAAAAGCCAGAACAAGCTCAATAGCTAGCTGTCATGAAGCCTGCCGCGACATCCCAATCATGACCAAGCTGAACCCATAAAATGCTGCCATGTTATAAATGGTCCCAATTTAGACATAAAAATCGTTAAAAGAAGACTGATGTATAACAATAAATTTTGAGAAACAGCCGTATGTCTTTTATTTCCTCCCCATCTAAATGTGGAGGCAGCACTTCGGTGTTACGCCCATCTGTAGGCCAATAATGACAGTTGGATATTATCGGTATTTCGGTTCCCGCCTAACCTTGCCTACGGTCAAAGTTCCAATAACATGGCTGTGAACGAATGGGAGGCGTGGTGCCTCACTGCTGCTTCCGCACATCAAAGAGAACCTATCGCCCCTCAACGGCAACTAGTCATGACGTGCAGTTGACAGGCCGTCGTGCCGCGCTACCAAGAGCTGGGGAGCTGGCGGCTGGTTGGGCACCTCCACAGGGCTAAGCGGTCCAACGGTAGTGGGCTAACCGCTATTAACCCTCCATGAGTTTCAGCGACATCGGCCTGTAAAGCCTACCCGTCAGGCTGCGTGTGTGTGGTGACGAAATCTATTGGAATATTTTCCCCACGTTTTTCAACACCCGAAAAAAAAACCGTTTGGTCTCCCATTCTCTGCTCCGTCCCACCCACCCACCCCTCCAATTCTTGCCCACCATGGCCACGGCTGCTACTCCCCAGGACTCGGCGCCCGAGAAGAAGAAGACGCCCAGCGCTCTGCGCTCCGTCCTTGCTGGCTCGACCGCTGGCGCAATTGAAATCGGTATGTTATCGCGTGACCTTGTCCGTCCAATTCTCTCAGCTTTGGGGCTAACCGGTTGCAGCCATCACTTATCCCGCCGAATGTACGTCGCAAAGCCCAGAGCTACTCCCCAACGGCCGCGAATTGACCGAGTTCGAATGAAAGACACGGTCTAGACCCGAGTCCACTCGCAGCGCCAAAAGGAGGGGGGGACAAAAGCCATAATTCTAACGTTTTGCAGTCGCAAAGACCCGATCACAGCTCAACCGCAACCTAGCGGCTGGCCAGAAGCTGCCATGGCCGCCGTTTGGAAAGCAGTGGTATGCCGGGTGCACCACCCTAATCATTGGTAACTCAGCCAAGGCTGGTATCCGTACGTTGGACCTTGGGCTTCTGGCGCCCCGCCAGAAGCCTTGCGCAGAGGCGGTCGTGGGGCTAACCCAGCAGCAGGTTTCGTTGCCTTTGATCAGTACAAGCGAATGCTCGCTGATGCCGACGGCAAGCTCTCCGGGCCTCGAACCGTCCTTGCAGGTTTCGGTGCTGGAGTGACAGAGTCATTGCTCGCCGTGACGCCCACCGAGAGCATCAAGACGACACTGTGAGTGCCCACCTACACAGACAGACGCCCGCGTCTCCGAAGACCGGAGAGTCTCGGCTAACACCAGGGCGAAACCCCTACAGCATCGACGACCGCAAGCTGCCCAAGCCCCGTCTACGAGGTTTCCTCCACGCCGTGCCCATCATCGCCCGCGAGCGTGGCATCCGCGGCTTCTTCCAGGGCTTCCTGCCCACAACGGCCCGCCAGGCGGCAAACAGCGCCGTCCGCTTCACGGCGTACACGTCGCTCAAGCAGCTCGCCGAGTCGTACACGGCGCCAGGCGAGAAGCTCGGCACGCTGGGCACCTTTGCCATGGGCGGTCTGGCCGGCTTCATCACCGTCTACGCCACGCAGCCCCTCGACACCATCAAGACGCGCATGCAGAGCATCGAGGCCCGCGCCATGTACGGCAACACGTTCCGGTGCGCCGCCATGATCTTCAAGCAGGAGGGCATCCTGACCTTCTGGAGCGGCGCGCTGCCCCGCCTCGCTCGCCTCATCCTGAGCGGCGGCATCGTCTTCACCATGTACGAGAAGAGCATGGACCTGATGGACAGGCTGGATCCCGAAAAGAGATACATCTAGATGGCTCCTTCAGGAGGGGGGTACAGCCAAGTCGTTCACAGCTAGATATACAGGGCGTTGGGCAAAGAATGGAATTGGTCAAAAAAAGAAGGGATTGTGTGATGCACATACACAAATTTCTCTTTTGTTACAGATAATATACAAAAATGGTATATATGTACACAATCCGGGTGTCGTAGCATGGGTATCCTTTGCTCGCCGGCAAACCATGGTCTCCTCTTTTTTTCTCTTCCTGTGCAATGTCTTCCTCTAGATGCCATGCTGTGTGGTGGCTGGTGGACAAGTTTCGTGGAATCGTGGTGTTTCGTTTATGTCTTTTTTTTCCTCTACTGGAATCGAATCATTCCAGAGATCCTCTTGCCAAGTCGCTCAAGCCATGATCGGTTGGGAGCTTCTTCGATTTCCCGGATTAAATCTTCGAAATATGAAGGCTGGCTCTTGGGCTCCAGGAGGCGGCCCTTGAGCTTGAACTATATAACGGGTTAGCAATGCGGGCATGCCGAGAGTCTACTGGCGATGGCACTCACCCGATCATTGTATCGGTCTTGGGCGAGGAATTGCAGCGCCTTAGCCTTTGAGAGCTCCTCGGCTTCGATGGATGGGTTGTATTTTTGGTATCGCTCGGCGACGGCCTTGCCCAGGACGTCCTGGAGCTGGTGGTCGGGTCGGAGGGCCTGCTGGGGCCACCGGGCAAAAACCTCTTGGTATAGTTTGTACTGGCGGGCCGGTCAGCAAACGGGGAGAGGGAACGCATTGGTGCAGCGGGGGCTGAGGTTCATGCATACAGAAGCCGATCGCGACATGTTGGATCGTGAACAGGGGTCTTCGGAGGGAGGAATTCGTGCGGGGACGCAGAGTGCTGGTGGTCGAGTCGACGTCAGAAGCGCAGAGTGAAGAAATTCCGGCAGACAGTGCCCATTGTACAGTGCGCACGTAATATTGCGACTGTTATTGAACGGAATCCGATTGGACAGAGATCAATAATCAGCTCCTCTGCCTCAGGCACGCACGCCTAGCCAGGCTGGGTCCATTGCCTCATCAGCTAACGCCGGTTCGACGGAAGAGGAAAGGAGGCTGCGCAGCATCGGGCGGAGTTGGCGGAGCAGTGTGGAGTCCGAACCCTGCATTTGTCTGGCGTTTGTCTGCTGACGCTGATACAGGCCAGGGTGCCCCGACGACTGGTTGCGTAACCACTGACGCCGAGACACGCCAGGGGAATCTGAGGGGAGACCCAGGGGGCCTTCCAGCGCATGAAAGCGCTTGACGGCGCTGTAAGGCCCCCCGCGTTAATGCCCTGAAGTGCGCTGCGCTGGGAATTCTCTCAGGGTCCCTCGGGGCGGGTTCCTCCACGCGACCACGGCTGGCCAGGCACCTAATTATTAGCCTGACTCAGGCCGCCCGCCTATCATAGCCCCGATCCTCCGCGTATTGTCGCTCTTCGCGCTCGCCTCTCCCCTCCAACCTGCATCCCCGACGTTCCCTCGACTTCTCCTCTCCTAAACTTTGCCACTCTCGCATTGCGCGCTGTGCGAATTGTTCCTCCATTCCTTTTTATTGGTTTTTTAACTGCTCTTTTTTTTTTTCCGTCTCTCCTTGTTGCGCTCCCACAGCTGGGAAAAACTGAAGAGAAGAAAAGGCGCCAAGTTCGCTTCGTCCGACCGTCAGGAGCCACTGCTTGTTCCAGTTTTGCGTCACTCGCCCCCATCAGTCACGAGGCCACTTCCTAGAGGCCGCCCGGCTCGGACACCGCTAACCGACTACCTCCCATCTCACCATCCAACAACCCATCATCCACATCAACGTCGCTCGGCATCCAACCATCATGTCGGGACGATACGAACGGGTATGTGCTGGCGATCCGCGACCTTTTTCTTTGTCGCTTTTCCTGGTCTGATGCCCAGAAACCACGGCTGTTCTAACACAATTCGCTCCAGGTCAACGCCCACGACGATGACGACGTCGACACTCCCGTCGACCCCCGAGGACTCCATCCCGTTCCTAACTCGCCTCCGCCCTCATTTCACTCTCGGGCATCCTCTCCTTCACGACAGAATCGCGTTGATCCCGCGCTCGCCGACGCCTTCGACGACGATGATGACAGCGACGACGAAATCGACGACCGCCGCCGCCTAGTCCGCCAGAACTCGACTCCAAATGTCTCATCTTCGGACAACGTCAGCGCTTTCCAGCCAACTTTCCAACCTCCGGCTCCCGCGCCCTCCGGCTCCCGAACTCGTATCGTGGGCGGAGGAGTTGGTTCTGATGGTGTCTTTGCCAACCTGTCTGCCAGGCCCGAGCGTGGGGACCCCGAAAAGGACAAGGATGAGCTGCCACCCGTATGTCTAAATCACCAAGATCCCAATGTGTCCGCAAGTGTCGCTAACCACTGATGCACAGTCCTACGAGCAAGCAGCTGCCGACGCAGCGCCCCCCTACTGGGAGACGACAATTCTCGCCCCTGGCATGGGCGGCCTCGACGAGGTTTACGTTGACGGCATGCCCGTCGGATCTTTCTTTTCGTTCATTTGGAACGGCATGATTTCGACCTCTTTCCAGCTCGTCGGTTTCCTCCTCACCTACCTCCTCCACTCGACCCACGCGGCCAAGAACGGTTCCCGCGCTGGCCTTGGCATCACTCTTATCCAATACGGCTTCTACATGAAAGGCGTCACCGACGACGAACCGCCCCAGATGAGCGGACCCGACGGATACGCTGCACCCCCCGACCCGAACTCGCACGACTTCAAGGAGGCGGATGTAACGGACGGAGGCGAGTGGGGCACCATCACCGGCGGCGAGTGGCTCGGATATGTGCTCATGGTTGTCGGATGGTTCCTCCTTATCAAGAGCGTGGCCGAGTTCCTGCGGGTGCGCCGACACGAGCAGCTGGTTCTCCAGAGCCCCGACCGCGGATTGGGTGTTGCTGTGATTGCAGAGGGCGAGGAGACGGTGCGCGTGGTATAAGGGATCGTATTTTCGACAAAAAAGTAAATGCGATGCCGGGTCAATGTATATTATTAAGCGAGGTCATTCCCGAGACACATTGGTGCACTCATGGGCGTTATTCTGGATGGTAAGGAAGCTGGATATACGGGTTTATTCTTTGTTTTTTTCATACACTACACACGGTGCTGCCGTGGCGCACCCTCACGACCTGTCTTGTAGTAGATAGAGTCACTGTCCAAACGACGAAATGGGCTTTCCTAGCGTTTCATGATATTTTACTTGGTCCACCACGTGCTCTCCAGTGTCTATTGTGCGAAATATGGTTTAAATCCCTTGTTGATCTGCAGCTTCATCGACTTGGTCAAACTCACAACCCGATTCGCGTGGGGTTGCCGCCGATCTCGATTAGAACCGGCCCCGCACCAGCTCCGGCGTCAAACGTCAACCCTGTGTCATAGATGGGTGTTGGCGCGTCAAGCTACCTCTCCTCCTCCCGTGATTGCCTCTGCTCGCATCTCACCCCTCTGCCGATGCAAGTGCACGTGTCTCTGTCTCTGTCGCCCTCATGAGAAGGAAGCCCGTATTGCTCCCCTCCGACTCCTCTTCTTTCCCACCCCGACAACATATGACCCCGCATCCACTCCACCTTGATAGCAACATAACTCATCCACATACCTTGGACGAACAAGTGGGCAAAGCTGGCGCCGTCAAGCAGGGCCCTTTGCGTCCCTCGCCTCCCGAGCAGAGGGCTTTTTAAATCCTTATTCTCACGAGCCAGTGCGAGAGCAAGAGCCAGTGCTCGACATCGCATGAACATGGCGTGGACCTGCTCCGGCGCCACCAACGCGGCGCTTATCGAGAACATGTGGAAGAACGGGCTTATTACAGATGCCCGGGTCAAGGATGCCTTCACAAAGGTGCAATGCAATAGCTTCCCCCCGAAATAATGTGCCGTGGCTAACGTCTTTCCAGGTCGACCGCGCTCATTACGCTCCCACAATGCCGTACCAGGACTCGCCGCAGCCCATCGGCTACCACGCCACCATATCGGCTCCTCACATGCACGCCTCCGCCGTCGAGCACATACTGTCTTACCTCCTGCCCTCCAGCACGTCTCCTGCCCCTCGCATCCTCGATATCGGCTCCGGCTCGGGGTATTTGACGCACGTCATGGCCGAGCTGGTCGGCGAGGGCGGCACAGTTGTGGGGCTGGAGCACATTGACGAGCTGAGGCAGCTCGGCGAGCAGAACATGGCCAAGAGCGCCGAAGGGAGACGGCTTCTCGAGAGCGAGAAGGTGCGTTTTGTCCTAGGCGACGGCAGAAAGGGCTGGAGAGAAAGCGAGGGGGAGCTCTGGGATGTCATCCACGTGGGGGCGTCAGCAGTCAGGATTCACCCAGAACTAATCGACCAGATCAAGTCGCCAGGATGGTAAGTGCGAATCTTGAGAATCAGCAAAATCCAACATCTTCTTCTTCTTACACACTCGAAAGCATGTTTATACCCGTCGACGATGACGAGTCGGGATACAGCCAGCACGTCTGGCGGATCGAAAAGGACGGCAACGGAGAGGTCACGCAAAAGAAGCTATTCGGAGTTCGCTATGTTCCCCTGACTGATGCGCCAGCCAGGTAATGGGTGCTTTTTTTGTTCTTCTTTTGAGGGGTGTTCAAAAGTAATAATGGATGTGAGAATGTATGACCAGCTTTTAGCATGTGATACCCGACTGCACGAAAATTTGACAAGCCTCTCATGCGATTTCTGAGATGTATGTATGTCGCCATCCTGACGATGATGAATAGCATAGATAGGTGTTGGAAAAATTCTGGTATTAATTGCTAACACTACTCTATCTAGTTGGTATAACCTCCTCCGCGTTCCAAAAAAAAAAAAAAAACCTGTCGGACGGACCCCTTTTTGTCCGTCTACCTTTTAGTCTTACAATCAAAAAAGCCCCTGCTCTTACACAAGCCAAAAGAAAAGAAGAGAAGAAGAGAAGAAGAAAATAGGCTCCAAGTCTTACATGACGATGGGGTGGGCAATCATGCAGGCAACCATGGCCGCAGCGATGAAGCCTCCAGCGACCCTCCTATGTCCGGAACTAACCACGACGTGCTCACAGTTCAGACCAGAGCAGGATGAAGCAGCAGAGGGCTTGGGCTTGGGTGTAGGCTTGGCCACAAATACGGTACCGTTGCTGAATTGGGTGGACGAACCGGAGCTGCTTTGGCTACCTCCAGAGGTGCCTTCATCGACGCTCTCCGTCTCGGTGCTACCGCTGCTACCGTTGTCGTTGCTGACCTCCTCGGACGTACCAGGAATCGGAGTGCTGGTGGTCCAGCTGGTGCTGTAGGTGTACGTATATGCGTAACTGCCGCCTTGGGTTTGGCTCCCAGAGGAGCTTTCGCCGCTGTCGTTGCTGTTGCTGCTAGTGCTGCCTTCGGCGCTGCTTTCGTTGTTGTTGTTGTTGCTGCTGCTGCTGCTGCTTTCGTTGTTGTTGTCGCCGCCGCTATTGCTGTTGTTGCTGCTACCACTGCTGTAGTTGTTGCCGCCGCTGCCACTCCCACTAGTGCTTCCTCCACTGCTTCCGCCGCTGTTACTCTCGCCAGCAATCTGATTTGAAGGTTCCTGGATTGTTGTGCTGCTGCTGCCGGAACCACACTTGCCGTCTGAGCAGCCTTGAGATGTAGGGTATTCGCCACTGTTGGAGCTAGAGCTAGAGCCAGATCCTGAGCTTGTTTCCCCTGAGCTGCTTCCCTTTTGGCGATAAGGGCAGTCAACGACATCTAGAGGACACTCGTAGTGGGCTGCCTGGCGGTATGGGCAGTCCTTCACCTCAGGGGGGCATTCGTGGACAACCTGTCGGTATGGGCAATCCTTCACATCCGGTGGGCATTCATGAGCAACGATGGTGGCGGCTGCACCATAATGTATGGTTGTCGTTACCGCATTCACGCCAGTACCCTCAAGACCGCCATCACCAATGGCTGGTGCCGTGCCCGTTTGGCCACCATGACCAGCAGCTGGGTCCGTGTCCTCTTCCTCGCAATCCTCATCTTCTTCAACATCCTCCTCGGTTTCCTCAGCGGCCTTCTCTGCAGGCGCTTCAACGGTCTGCCTCCTACCCAGCTTGATCGTCCTAACAAGACGTTCCGCAACACGCTCATACAAGGTGTACCTCTGGGGGTTCTGCGCGCTGAAGCCTCCGCCGCCGCAAAAGCCAGCCTTGGGGTCTCCGGGCACACAGTTCAGCATGCACTGGTCTATGCCAACTGTCGTATATTGGATAGGCTCGGTGATCTTGGGGTCGCTGCAGTGACATCCACCGCCGAGGGCCGCATACTTGGACTGGTATTTCACGCCACACTCGGCCTGGCAGGCCTGCGCGCTGAAGAAAGGATCGTCAAAGGTAGGCTTGGAGGGGAAATAGACGGTATCGTCGGTCTCGACGCAGCCAACAAACCTCCAGCCCGGCAGGGAATACTCTTGTTCGGCCATGGCGCTTGCGGCCATGAGGCCAGCGAGGAGAAGAGATCGAGCCATTGGAAGGCTTTTTGGGATCAAGAAAAATAATTGGAAAAAAGGAAAAATGAGATTCAACTCTTTGATAACAGAAGTAACTCTCTTGCCGAGCTCCAGAAGAAAAAGAAGAAAGGAAAACTAACTAAGGAGTGAATGAAATAAACGAAGCACAGTCGAGGAAGTGAAAAAGAGGCTGACCGGTGGAGCAACGACGGGAGCCATTCATCCCTGTTATACATGCCAAACCCTCGCCAGGGCTACTCGAATCGAATTCTCGCGCCCTCCCGCAACCTCTGCAAGGTATGGAAAAAGGACGGGCGCTGGCATTTAACGGCAAGACATTGGCCTGCTGATGTCTCGCGGGCCGTCCAGGGGGGGAACGTTTGGGCTCCCCGGGTCAGGTACAGCGTTCCAGAAGAGCGCAACCGGGGAGCGGCTGCCCTTGATAGCTTCTGAGACATTGCGCGATGGTCAATGGCTAACAGGGTGGGTTACATATTGACTACTAGCTTGTCTCACTGCCGTGGTCACTGCTGCTGGGCCGGAATACCGGGCCCTCGCTGGGCTCGGCTGGGGTTTAGCTTTAGCCCAGACGTGACGTGCCCGGTCCGACGTCATTCATTCCAGGTGCCGCCTGCGTTGGTGTCCAATTTTGCCGAGATCTGCCTCCTACCTAGCCTATGTCTGGGGTCGACCTCTTTTAACCTGAAAATAGTTGCCATACCATGCGTTCAGTTGCATCGCGGGGGATATGGTCTAAGACTCCCTGCCAGCAACGGCCGGCTTGGTATCAATGCTTATGAGCTCAATCCGTGCAATCCCTTTGTTTTATTCCCCCTCTTGACAAGCTGTTTCTGCAAACAATGGTGTTCGCATCCAGTCCAATTACAGTTTCCTAGCCGTTTCGAATATCAGGGCATCGCTTCCAGACCATACTGTTTTGGGACATGATAGGTTGTATATATATATCCACTCATAATCGCATTCCTTGCCTTGCCCCATTGTGAAATTTCGATCTGAGCGAACATGGCCCTTTTATTCATCTGCCACACCAAGACATCCGTTGTGCCGCCACCATCTGATAAGCAAAAAGGAGGGGCAAAAATGGAGGGGCCAAAAAGATGCAGAGGCGCAAAAATGTAAGTCTCTCCGGTACAGGGAATCGAACCCTGGGCTCCGCGGAACTGATCTCTCAGGTTGTGAGAGCGCGAAATGTTAGCCACTACACCATACCGGATTGGTGATTGTTGAAGACGGTGGTGGAATTAGATCCTAGAGAGCAATCTTCATCGGTTGGATGAGGGAGCGCAAGGGACTTGTTCAAGGACGACTATGGCGGTGATTGATTCCATTGTGGACACATCCCCGGTTACACATGCGATAATCACGCAAGTCTATAGCTTCATCGTAGTGTTTCGTTGCACCAGCCCATTAGGTAGTGATATTTTGGCGTGCCTGAAAGTCGAATACCCTCAACGTTCTACCCTATTCTATACTTGGCTGATCGCGAGTGAAAGCCTGAGTGGAAGTTCGTTTCAAATCAGGCTACAGACTCATATAAAGAGACTGTATTTGATGCACTCCAGTGTCATTTATTTATTGCGTCTATTGTTTATTCACCTTTATGCCATATTGTGATTGCTCGTCGACATATCCAGCCGTGTCAGTCCACCAAGTCTCTGAAGAAACTCTTGATTCTCAAAAACCCAGACATGAATACGGGGATGGCCCAATCTGACAACGTAACCAGTCTAACCCTGGAGCTGAATAACCTCTATTTAGACACTCACACATTCACCACGGCTGCACGCTGCCACTCACGTGCGCAACCTTGACCACATCCGCATCCCTCTTTCCCTCAATAACATTCTTGATAAAATTTCCGCTCACAGCAGGGTCCCCGGCGCCGCGGGCCTTCTTAGTCTCGTCGGCCATGCCTCCGAGCCCCGTGCGCACGAAGCCGGGGCTAATGCACCACGTCTTGACGCCGTCCGCCTTGAGCAGGTGGTGCCACACCAGCATGGCCATGTTGAGGCCCGTCTTGCTGGACCTGTAGGCGATGGACGTGAGGAGGTTCCTCTTGGGCCACCCGGCCGGTGGCTCGACTGCTGCGTTGGGGAAGAGCCCCTTGGAGGTGCCCTCGAGAGTAGACAGGCCAGAGGTGATGAAGAGCAGCCGCGGGTTGGAGGACTTGATCAGCAGGGGGGCAAAGACGGCTGTCATGACCTGGGCGCCGGTCGTGTTGACGTCGTACGCCTTGTTGAACAGGTCTCTGAAGTTGGAGGCGTCTTGGTCAAAGAACATTTCATTCGTGCCACCTGCGAGCCGTGTGTCAGTGAATGCTTGGACAATTTCCACGGGGGAGAATTACCGGCGTTGTTCAAAAGGACATCTATCCTGCCAAATTTTGATTCGACAAACTGGTATGCCTTTTGGATGGAATCATCATCGGTGACATCAACCTGAATCGGCTCGACTGTGCTTTGCGAGCCGGGAATCTCCTCCTTGAGCTTGGCGATGGCAGCGTCGGCCTTGCCCAGGTCACGACTTCCAAGAAGAACGTGGTAGGGCTTGGGCGAAGAGAAAAGAGCCTTGACGGTCTCGAAGCCGATGCCGGTGTTGGCACCGGTGACGAGGACAATCTCGTTGGTAGTCATGATGGAGTTTTGCTGAGCAGATGTGATGAATGATGAATGCAAGTGTTTATCATACGGCCCTTCTCTACATACACTTTAAATATGTATTTTCTGATTCTACAATCACATATGAACGTCAGGACAGCTTGGTCTCGCGACCAAGTACGGACATTGTAATCCCGTATCTGGATCGGATTTAAGGGGTCGGCCTCCAGCGATCAAAACTCCATGGCTGGTCATGTTAATGAGCACGGACAGGATGCTTATCCAGACCAGCATATCTCGCTACAATTATAGCGTTATGTATCCCATTTTCAATGTGCCGGAGAGGCGACAACGCGCTTGTCGGCGTTAATATTGTGTAAGAAGTCCATAGAAATACTCAGCACCCAGCCTACGGTCAGGCTTCAGTCCATCAAATGCACTACCCGTTGCTCGTGCGTAAACAGATAATGATGCACATTACATTACAGTACGCTAAATAATAATTGTGATGATTCTCTTTGAATATGAAAATTGACCAGTCTTGATCATGGTTGAATCCAACAATGGATCCGCAAACAGTTGACGGAGCTCGCGCTCGGAAATAAATTCGATTGTAGATACGCGCTCTGTACTCGTGCGAAACCACCCATATGTTAGTCGAAATACGCTAGGCACAAGCCACCATCGGAGGATAAAAGCGCGAGGCTACGGGATGTCGGGGTTAGCTACGCTGGCGAGAGCGAGAGTGGGGAATGAGACAATAAGAGGGGCAAGTAGACAAGCCAGGCCAGAGAAGAGAGTGATTGAGCACCTAAATATCGGGTTGAATGATATCATGCTAGGTGGTTGGTATCAATCACTTACATTGCCATTCATTATACTTCTTGGATCATGGCATTATCCGCTTCAAGGGTAAGCAACCCAAGTCAGGCATCAAAATTCGGCCAATTTGTCTGCGCGGTAACCTTCCCCAGTTTGCAGCCTATCTTCCACTCGTTGGTCATGCAACCCACTTCCTCTTGTACTGGGCACGCCCTTGAATTGACCGTCCAGCATCCGGAAGCTTAAACCGACGCCGACAATCGGAAACAGAAACCGACAAATCGGCAGAAGATGCAGGAACAAATGGTTTTACAGGCGAATGACGGAATAGCAAAATGCTGCCCCGCACCTCACAATTGAGATTACCCCGCCATACCATTCATTCACATTCACATTTGGCACGCGGTTCTTCAACAGCAAGACAGCATCGCGAGCCGACCATTTGAAGCCTGGTCCAGAAACACCACCAAGTCTGCACATATACTGTAGCTATGGCCCTAAACAAGGTCTGCCTCGTCGGAGGAAATGGAAACCTCGGCACAATCCTCCTCGACGGCCTCGTGGCTGCCGGTGACTTTACCGTGACCGTCGCCAAGCGAGCATCATCCAAGTCACAGCCCGCCCACGCCGGGTCCATCGCGCAGATCACCATTCCGGATGACATGTCAGTTGACGGCCTGGCAGAGGCCCTCCGCGGTCAGGACGTCGTGATTGCTTCGTTCCCCCTCGCAGACGTCAACCAGCATCTGAGACTCGTCGAGGGATCTGCCAAGGCTGGTGTCAAGCGCTTCATCCCCGCCGACTTTGGCAGCTGCGACGCCGCAAGCCCCAACGCTCGCCGTCTTCTCAAGCTCTACCGGGACAAAGACCTCGTGCGCCAAAAGTGCGAGGAGATTGCCGCGGCCAACCCGGGCTTCTCGTGGACGGCGCTCGTGTGCGGCCACTTCTTCGACTACGGCGTGCACGACGGCCTGCTGCACCTGGACCTCGAGAAGAAGACGGCCGACATCCTCGACGACGGCAAGGTCAAGGCATCAGCTTCGACCCTGCGCCGCGTGGCTCAGGGCACAGCTGCCGCGCTCCGCCGCCCCGATGCCACGCGCAACCGCACCCTGTACATCCAGAGCTTCAGCGTGACGCAGCTCGAGGTCGTCGAGGCGCTCGAGAGGGTCACGGGAGCACCGTGGACTCGCAGGACGGTCGACTCCAAGTCGTATGTCGAGGAGGCGTCGCGGAAGCTGGAGGCGGAATTCTCCAAACACGTCATGGAGGAGATTGTCTTTGTGCTAGGAGCGCTTGAGGCGGACTGGACCAAGAAGGAAGGTTTCGCAATGGATCTTCTGGGGCTTGAGGACGAGAATCTCGACGACGTCTTGGCCGAGGCGGTGGCCGGCATGGGTAAGAAGCACTAGAGAGGCGTACATGGCGATAAACGGCCGCTACGTCGTGGCAGCATCTTGGCCATGGATGCCAACGACAGCGGAACGAAACCTAAAAAGAAAGACACATGAATCATGTCTATTTATAACGGGCTAGAGGCATCTAGACACAGACGCAGCGTATTTTAGAAACAAGGTGTGAATAGATATGTGACGACGATCAACTCACGTTGCAACATGTAGGCTGCCGTGTATGCATCATTCCAGTTCCTGTGTTCGCAGCCTTCACGTGGGGTCGGGTCATCAATCCCTCCTACGCATGCACCTGTGGCTTGGTACCTGTACCTGTCAACCTTCCAACGTCACCGGCCACCCATCCATCTTACACGCATCCCAACCACCTAGCTCCAAACTTTAGGTATGTGCCATGGAAGCATCAGCAAGTTCCGTCGATCTCACCAGTCCCATCTATTCTATTTCTAGCCCCTATGCCACCCTCAGCACCTACAACTCCCGAGATATGCAGGGTGCCGATTTACCCTGGAGGGGTTGATTGAGCTCTAGGCGCTGCAGCCCGCTGTGATTGGGCCAGCACCCACAGCTCTCGACGATCATCAGAAAATCCCCCATTCAACGCACAGCGCCGGCTGTTTTGAGTTGCGGGGAGGCACATCTTCCCAAAGGAGGGGACTTTTGGGCCAAGTTACATTCTCGGGTGGCAGGTCCGTCTCGTATTCCTCGAGAACAAAAAAGAAACATGTCATCACATACTCTATCTGCACAACAATCTGGCCGCCACGGGGTACAGCTGCAGGGAATGTGTGACGACTCGCCAGCCACTGATCGCCAAAAGGAAAAAAAAAAAAAACTTTCTCCATCAATCAGCAGTTGCGACTGAACGGGCACCTCGCAATGTGCACCTTTTTTTTTCGTCCGAGCTATGGAATCGTCGGTGTGCCGTGGTGCCGAATCTGGCAAACGTTGAGCTACGAAATGACAGAGGACTGTGCCCGCGTCGCACGGGAGACGGCAATCGGGTGTAATCAAGGGAACACTATATAGGACCGTTTGATCCTCTGCTTCCGAGTGAACATGTTATTCCCACAAGCTGCTTCGGAAGTTTTAAGCAACGGACGCTACTTTCATCTACACCCACATCGCCGATATTCTGATATACACCCTTAAACTCACAGCCCATCATGTGGTATAAGCACGTTATCGTATCTGCCCTGCTGGCCGCGTACGTATTTGCATCATGTCTCCATATTTCATTAAAATGCGGATAAGAAAACACCAAGCAAGAAAACCAAACTAATCGTCCCTTGGCAACTCAAACAGGGCCCAGCTATCGTCAGCTGAACCAGAGCCAGACCACACTCTGTCCGTCAACCCAGGCGGTCCTATGATCCCGGCGTGTCCCACCGTCACCACCACGGCGCACGTCTGCAGCACCTGCATCACCCATCCCTGCGTCAAGCTCTCCACCATCGTCAACCCCGGCATATGCCCTACTCATGTGCCGACCGTGACCAAGAGGTTCCCCTGCTACCAGAGCGCCTGCCCCGGTGGCTGCTCGACGCAGTACGTGCTACCCTGGACCACATCCACGACTACGCCGCCGCCGACTACGCCGCCGCCGACGACGACGACGACGACGCCGTGCCCCACCGTCACCTCGGTGCTGGGCCGCTGCTCGACGTGCGTGCTGCCCATGTGCGAGGCTTTCTCGACAATCAGGTCCGTATGTGGTTGCCCAGCGGCAGTGCCCACCGTCACCACGAGTTACGCCTGCGATGGGTCATGCCCCGGCGGGTGTGGAGGCACCTCTTACGCCTACGACACCGCCACGCCGACTTGTACGGCGTAATTTGAAGCCAAACAGATCCCCATGTTACTCTCCGTCCCTCACACACTCTCTCTACGCGGAAGTGGAGTCTTGGCAAAAGAGGTGTGTGTGTGTGTGTGTGTGTGTGTGTGTGTGTGTGTGTGTGTGTGTGTTTGTGTTTTCGATTCTTGGCGTTACAGGGTTATTAGTCTTGAGGCACAAACGAAAAAAAAAACTCAAGTTTGAGGCGCGCGGGGCCATCGGGACGTCGATCAATGCGTTCGAGCGAGGCTTGGACGTGGACGTGGGAACGTTGGATGGGCAATGGAAAACCGGCACTACGGTGCCCTCGGTGAGAGCCTTGGCAAAAAGGCTCAGTGAAATATGGAACAGGTACCGAGGAGATGGTGATGGTGAGTGCCGCAGAGAGCGGGGGTATCCAAGCTTATCTTTTTGGGCTAACCACCCCTGGACCTTATTTTCAATGTTATTTATTTATTTATCATTTTTTTAGATGAACTTTTCCAAGCTATTTTTTATTTTTATTTTTAACGTTGCGGGTTGCCCGAGGTCACCATTAGTAAAACATAAACATTGGTAATCTGTGCTGGAATTACAAAGTAGGTTGTGGTTTTTTTTTTTACACAACACCACAATACCACAACCTGTATCACTAAGTAAGTATCTGAAACAGTGATTCAAATGCCGTATGAATCACAAATGGCCTCGTCAACATTGTGGCTGTGAAGTTTGACCATTCTGTGGGATTTCGCGTAATTTAAAAAGTAACACCATGTAGTTTATGCCGAGTAAAATTCCCGCGCCGAGCATGTGTACGTGCGTGCGCGCATCTTTTCTTTGCCAGTTCATCCTAACACCATCCTAGCATCACACCACAAGCTGGAAGGCTCGGCAGGTGGAAACCTGGGGGGGATGGGGCGGGGGCGGCGGCATGGATCAGGTTGGAAGGGCTCATCGGCGGCGTTCTGGCTGGTTGGGGCCAGCAAACAAGGCAGAACCGGGCAGCAACCAGAGGGTGGGTTGTGTTGTCGGACGGGAGCCCGGGGTATCCTGAGCAGCCGAACCGCCCTACAGCCCAGCTTGCTGGCGCCGAGATCTTGGCCGGAGCCGGCGAACCCGATCCCGGCACCGTGAGCCGTCGGGCTTGACACGGGAATCTCGCACTGTAAATTTTCTTCCTCTTGGGGAAAGCAATCCCTGCTCTGCTGAGCGGCACGCGCGATGGCCCGGCTGGGGGTTCGGGGGAGATGACGGCTCGACCGTTTTGCCCGATTAGGCTTCTGGGCTTTTAGGCTTTCGGGCATCTAGTCAGGTACGTCCGCCGAGAGACGCTGATGGGCAGAGTGTGCTAGTAGTGGCCTCGGGGGCCCGCGGGGGGGGCCAGATGGACCAGACAGATTTAGCACTGGTGACTGGACATATTCCGCCAGGGCCAGACGCCACCACTCAGACGCCATCCCAAGTTCCAGAAGTCAATCCCTGCTGGGGTAATCTGCAGCGCAGTGTAGTGTAGTGCAGTGTAGGGGGGGCACGCAAGTGACGTCGGGACTGCGTGTTCGACATCCCCGGCTAGGCAGAGTCAAAACTAAAATCGAGAGAAAGTGGATGAGCACAAACAACCATGAGAATTCTCACCTTTGACTCGCATATCTGCCGTTGCGTTGCTGTAGAACTGGGCACTAACACACTCACTGGGTATGTGCATCGCCCAAAAAGAAAGTGGGCGGGCAGTGAAAGCCGCAAATGATACGTCATCAGCCCGGCCACGACGACCACGGCGGCGGCGGCCACGATGGCCTCGTTTGGAACCTCCTCTCGTGCTCCCAACCCCCCCAGTCGTCCCACCCGATTCCGTGCGGCGCTGACCAAAGGGCATTTTCTTGGCAGAGCTCAGCGGCAGCAGCCTTTTCCTTTTTGTTGTTGCTGCCGTTGTTTTCGTAACTACGACGCAGACAATCACGCTGCTCCGTTTTGGTCCCCGCCCGTGGCTCCGTCTCACCATGTGGGCGCCAGTGCATTATTTCCCACCCCAGAAGGCCGCT
Organism: Calonectria honghensis; assembly: GCA_013403855.1. Lineage (NCBI taxonomy): Eukaryota > Fungi > Ascomycota > Sordariomycetes > Hypocreales > Nectriaceae > Calonectria > Calonectria honghensis. The sequence goes on from VTGB01000029.1 coordinate 987,680, forward strand.
GATGCTTGCTGAGCTGAGCTGAGCTGGCTGGCTGGCCCATTGACCACTCCGTTTTGTCCCCCGTTACACAACCGACGCCCATGGGCTAGAAAGAAAAAATGAGGCGCAGGCCGAAAAAAACAAGCGGCCGAAATATCATGGGGAATTTTGTCATCTACAGACCACCCTGAGGCATGAAATGATCCAGAATGGGCCCGTCCAGTGTTCCTTCCCCTTTTTTTTCTGTTGCCCTTCTATGCATCTTCCCCGTTTCCCTTCGCCCCTTCACGCCAAGGAAGATGCCAAATCCAGACGGGGCTCCGAATGCAGCATGAAAAAAGAGAAAGCAGATGATTTTAATTAATAAAAGACCGTGACCCCCATTCCCCTTCCGACCTATCTTCGTCTCGCAAATGGCTGGCTCTCGACCGTATTTTGGTTATTAGACAAGACGTGCTAGAAACCACCACCAACCCTGCGTACGTATACGCCGGCGCCAAAATAAACGACACAGCCCCCGCCAGCTGACGTTGAGCATTTGCCTCGACCTCTTCCTCCCAGCTCGCAACGGCTATATCGAGCCCGTCTGCAATTTCGGCTTTTGCCTTTCGCTCTGCTTCTTTTTTGGGGCTCCCTGCTTTCTCTGGCACCACCCCCCGTCTTCGTGACTGCCAAGACAGGGCCTGACTCTTTTCCCGTTTCTGCCACGTCGTCGTTCATCGTCGGGTCGCTGGATATCAGTCGCCCGTTCTCCGGTACCCAAGAGCCAAGAGGCAGACGCAGCGCAGCGACCGCTGAGGACCCTGGTCCTGCACAATCATCCGTCCCCCCCTCCACTCGCTCTCACTCACAGAACCCACTCGCGCAGCCTTAGCTCATAAAGCTTCTTGGCCCCCTCTCATCGCAGATTATTATTTACTCTCGGGCCCTCCCCCCCTTCATCTGCTATATATCAAGACTTCATCCCGTCGCTTTCGCGCGCGCGCATCTTATTAAAGCGCGGTGGAGCACCCGTCACTGGAATCCTGACCCCTCGCCTGTCAAACTGTCAACTGCCGGCTCCACTAACACAGACCCCACGTCCCTGGAGGCCGCTGACGAGCTCCGCTACGCGAACGCTACGCTACCCGCCTGTTGTGCCGACCTAGACAACGTCCAAACCTCGCTTTCGCAACTGCAAACTGCTCCTACAACAGCTTGTCTAACTCACTTGCAGCCCAAGCGATGGAGGCCCGCTCCCTCAGGTCCGTCAACAACCTCGCGGCCAACCCGCCCCAGTATCCTGTGAACCCAACAGAAGAGCGTCAAGATCCCTTGGTGCTCTATATTTCACGTGTCCCTGGCACCAGAGGTAGGCCCATCCTTCCAGCTCCAACACGCCCCCGCCCCCGCATGTCAAAAAAAAAAAACCACCCCGACACCACTAACCATCATCTCTGCGCTCTAGACGTCATTCTTTCACCCTTTAAGCCTCAGCAGAAAATCGTCTCTGCCGAAGACGTCGCCAGCTCCCTTTACTACATCCACCTCGAGCAGCACTCTAGCGACTACCGTTCGCAGCCCCCGGTTCGAGACGATGGCTTTGGGTCGTCAGGCGATGAGAGCTCCGTGAGGAACATTCCCCGAAAGCCGGTGCCCGAATCTGCGAACCCACCTGGCGCCGCAATCCGAGAGAACTCCTTTGTCACCGGTGACGATGCTGGGTCTCTGCGGACGCGCGGCTATACCGTCAGCTCTACCCTGGAAACGCCCCACCCTGAGGAACTTGGTCGACGAAGCCTCGATGGGCGCGGGTTCGAGGCTACGGCTGATTGGACCCCTGTTCAGCGCCAGAACCCCTCAGACCTTAGGCGTACCCAGACCATATCCCGAAAACCCATCGGCCCAAGATCTCGACCGAACCTGAAGAACAGGCCCATTGTAGAAAGGCCTCTTCCTCTGACACCCGAATCCTCAGGCTTGAGAGAAGGCGAGAGGGTGCCTGCTCAAGGATACAAGCCCAGAGACAGCCTACAGACCAGCCGATCTCCATCGCCAAGGAAACTGACCGAACCTTCTTACACCAATCCTTTTACCCTGGCTTTGATTCGTCGCGATCCCAGCACAGGAAACCAGTGGAACGTCGCTCATGTCTCATCATATCAAACAGAGACAATTGTGCAACCCGAGGCAGAGGATGCGGGCCCGCTCTTTTCACCCGTGCCTCCCGTCACCCAAGGCCAGAACACTGCTGCAAACCCACCTATCAATATCCAGATTGAGACGCTCGGATATGGCAAGTTCCGCAACATGCCCGCAAGAAGGAGTTTCGATGCTGGTCCCGGAGATGGGATCCCCGACGAGGCCAAGTTCCCGCGAAGCGAAGGTGCTGTTCTCTCCCGACAGGTCCTCATGGGCTACGCCAAAACCTGGTCAACCAACTTCCGAGAGAGGTGGAACCAAGACAGTCTCAACCAGCAGCGGGGCGAGCACAGGCGACACGGAAGCGTCGCTTCAGTGGAGTCTGGCGGCTCCAATTCTGGAGAGCTCTCGCCAGGGCCACAGACGTCTTTGGGATTCCCGCTCCCGGGCATGAAGCCCCGTGGATATATCTTTACTAGCCCTTGGAACGGCAGATGCGAGTTCCGAACTGGAACTACAGGTCGCAGCCTCCGTTGCTATCACATCCTCAATGATGAGAAGCCGGCGCTCAATCATATGATGGAGCAGCAGGGACTTCCCGCACCTCCTCATGGACTCTCCATGCCCCTGAGCGAGCTCCGTTTCAACCTGCCAACTCATGAGCTTTTCAAGTCCGCCGAGGGGCGGGAAGAGGTCAAGACGCAACTGCAGGGACACTTTAACAAGATCATCAAGAAGCTCGACAACCGACAGGAGCAGAGTGACGATGATGACGGCACACTTTCGCCGTTTGATGTGAATCTTGGAAAAGAGAGGGCCGGTGGCGGCAAGAATGGAAAACGAGCCAAGCTCGGAAAGTTGATCATTTACCCCGATGGGCTGAAAATGCTGGATCTGGTAGTGGCCGCCAACATGGGCATCTGGTGGGGCGCTTGGGAGAGAAGCTTTTAGTGGTTTTCTCAGCGAGGTTTTTCCAATTGAGTTCTACTCGAGCGATATGGTTTTGGAATGGAATGGTATAAGGAGCTGGCGCTATAATGGTTTGGATAGACTATGTATACCCGCGAGGAGGCAGAACGATGATGTAACGATCTTATGGGATCACGGGATAACGAATTGCGGATTTTTTTCTTTTTTTTTCTGGTCAATTATTAGCGAGTTGAGGGGGGGGTTTGAGAAAAAATTGAATGGATTTCTTTCTGTTAAATTTGCGCCTGCTTCAGTTCGTGTGAACTCATTCTGAATACAGTTGAGGTAGTTGGCGGGGCTAGACTTTGAGCCGTTGAAGTTGATGGACCCACGTGACATTCCACGTGCAACATAGCCACCAATCAACTGCCCAGCATTGTAATCCCGCCTGGGTCCTGAGCAACTTTCCCCGAGCCGAACACATCGACCTCAGGATCCCGATCACGTTCCCAATTGCTCGTCGCCTCGCCCGCATCCCGCCCAATTGGCCTCCCGTCAATTGTCCTCGCCTCTCCACTCACTCTCCCCTTTGCCATGGCGCCGGCTCTGCAGACCTCGACCGCCATGCTCGCGCGACAGGTTCCCCGAGTGGCCTCGAGCGGCCTCGTCGCTACCCGAGTGCTCGCCTCCCTGCCCGCCCAGCAGCAGCAGCAGCGCGGCTATGCGACCCCCAAGGGCCCCCCTCCCGCCAACTTCCGCACCAGCAGGCAGGTTACCTGGACCTGGGACCGCGAGAGCACCCTCGACCGCATGGGCAAGTTTTTCCTCATGACCGAGATGGCGAGGGGAATGTACGTCCTGCTCGAGCAGTACTTCCGACCTCCGTACGTTACCATATCCAACCGACGACGACAACGAATGCGATAATTCTAACACACACGCAGCTACACCATCTACTACCCCTTCGAGAAGGTATGCCTTCGCACCATCTTCCGCCTGGACCGAACCGTGGACTGACCCGATACCCACAGGGCCCTATCTCTCCCCGATTCCGAGGCGAGCACGCCCTGCGACGATACCCCTCCGGTGAAGAGCGATGCATTGCCTGCAAGCTCTGTGAAGCTGTATGAAGCCCTGCCCATCAAGTTCCGGCAATCCGCGAAGCTGACCCGGAATAGATCTGCCCCGCCCAGGCCATCACCATCGAGGCCGAGGAGCGTGCCGACGGCTCCCGACGAACCACCCGCTACGATATCGACATGACCAAGTGCATCTACTGCGGTTTCTGCCAGGAGTCCTGCCCCGTTGACGCCATTGTCGAGAGCCCCAACGCCGAGTACGCTACCGAGACGAGAGAGGAGCTTCTGTACAACAAGGGTACGTTTCCGATTTCCCTCATTTTTGCCCAATTCTTTTGTGGAGCACCTCGATGGATTGTCAATGTCGTCTTCATGACGAATTTGCCACTCCCGGTGTTTCCTGAAGCTATTTAGCACAGTTCAAGGTTGCGCGGTTTTGTCTGGAACACCTCGGCTAACACAGATATATAGAGAAACTCCTTTCCAACGGTGACAAGTGGGAGCCCGAGCTTGCCGCTGCCATCCGTGCCGACTCGCCTTACCGATAAACAAATAAAGCAAGAAAAAATCACGACGACATACATCTGTTTTGTTCCCTTGGGTTTATTGTATCTGGCTTGACTAGTCGTTGTGGGGATTTTTTCTGTTGGTGGAAGGATACGGGGAGCAGCAGCATCGACTGTGCGTTGGCTTGCCTGCCTGCGGTCGTGAGGCAGGTATTGGGCAAGCGGGTGGCATCTGGACGGCGAGGTGCAGACTGTACATAATCGAGAGCTAAAAAAAAGAAGCCCTTTGTCACAGGCCATTCTTTGTGGGTTTATATTTGTGAGGCAGGCTTTCCCAGACCTCAAGGCTTTGAGAACCAATTGTAACTTTAACATCGCGGCAACCTTGATGCCGAGTCTGTCAAGTTGTGAATGAGGGCGTCAAGAAACACTCGACTTTTTACATTCAACACCTTGTTATGGACGCCTTGATTAATGGTTACAGCCCGTGGCTGGATGCAATTTGGGATAACTTCCCGCAGGCGAGATAAGACTGAGGTATCAGACATGGGCTGCAATTCATGCCAATTAGCCAAAAGCACCGCATCTAAGCAATATATGGGTGCGCTGAGACAACATAAGTGAAGCATTTTGGTTCCACAGGTCAATATGCACCAGTGCTTCGGTCAACAACGTCTAGGTCCTGCTTGCTTTAGGCTGAATGCAACTGTCCTACTCTATTTGGACCATCTTTGAGCCAATTGACCAACAACAATCCAGGATACGGGATCACACTTATCCCCCCCTCTTTTCGTATACCGAGCTCCTAGGGGGGCAAAGCTTGATAAGCTGCTGCCCTGCATAGTTTGTGAGTAAGATGCTCATTGGCGTGGCATTCCGCCCTGCGTCTTGTCGTGCCACCTCTTGGTGAGAAGGTGTATCAGCTAGCCATCTGACCTGATGCAGGTTAACGAAACGCTGGCATTTGCCTTTTTTTTATACAATGATTTTTTTCCCCTCCTTGCGGAGCACGAATACTCGATAGGTATCCGTGCCGGCATACAATTGATCCCGAGGCTAGATGTATAATTCTTCTCGATTCCACCAAATCTAGTCTTGTTTTAGTAGCCACTATTGTGATGGGCATTTGTTTCTCCTGATTTGATGATGTACTACTACGGTATATCGCGAGGCAGCAAAGAAAAAAAAGGGTGAACCTGAGCTGAACTGCTGAACTAGGACAACCATCTTTCCCAACGCTCTCGAAGACACCCTACCTACCCATCTCAGCCGTACTCAATTGACCTCTGGTCTGGTGTACATGGCTTATAATCTGGTGCACCGAAAAAAAAAGGGGGAGGGGGAGGGGGCTGCATTGGGAACCAGTACTCTCACAAGGCAGGCTGACTCCTACTCTCATCTGCATCTACACATACATGCACCCCGATATTGCTACAAAAAAAAGAAGAATCGGCGACAAAAAAGAAACAAGCAACGACGTGGGCCTGATTTGAACAGACGCCTCCGAAGAGATATGATTTCTAGTCATACGCATTAGACCACTCTGCCACCACGCCTGTGGGTTACTTTGCAAATCCCAACCGTTCTGGAACACTATATGCGACGGGTCGGGACTAGGGCCAAAAACTTGCCCCTGTTTGAACGCTACCCAAGCAGCCACATGCGAAAGATGAAGCAATGGCGAAACTCAAGTGTAGCGATTGTTTTCATTGATGCGCATGACCTGGAGTTCTGCAATTTTCTCTTCTTTGCTTTTGAGGTGTAGTTCTTAATCCCACCGGATTTCCATCGCCCCAACAAGGGCTGGACGGCTCTTCTCTCATGGGGTCAATCATAGACTTCATTCATCAACCTATCTTCTAACTTCTATCCCCTATTTACTTGGACTGTACAAAACATCGGACCTCATTTGTCATAGTTGTGCGTGATAGACCCTGCCCTCGCGGCCATACGTACAAATGCAAAGGCTATTTATCCTTTCATGTAACTCAGACAAATACTGCATGAACACTGTACGGAGGAGAGTGATTGGATAGAATTTTGATATCAATGCTGACAATGTATTCTTGTAATGACATGCAACTCATTAACGCGACCAGCGCCGCACATTAAAAACGTCTCCTCAACACTTAACCACCTGCACTGGCCCTGTTGCTGCCACGCTCAACAATAGCTCCATGAATCCCGCGCTCACTTCTCTCATCCACTGATGAAACTGGCCAGAGCTTGGATAGAACGGACACGGCGCAGCAGTGCTTTCTTCGCCGAACTCTATTGTTATGCCCAAGACCTTTCCTGGGCCGCACCGCCGATTGTACCACCTCGCCATAACGTAGTCGGTACTGCTCCCGGAGGTTGGGTAGAGATCAACCGATTGCTTCACCTGGTACACTAAGCGACCCGCGAGCGTCATGGCCTTTTGCATGCGTCCACCCACTATAAGCTGCGAGGTCAAGTCAGAGGGCTGCATGAATTCACGGTATCGGGCCTGTGGAGGATCGACACCGGTAATTCCTCGTTTCTTGTCGTATTTCTGGCTTGTAAAGTTCTGGTTGGTGTCACGAGTTTGAAGATTGTCATCTCCCCAACCGTAGAGAATGTCTCCGGCAAATGAGTGTAAATCGACGAACCACGTCAAACTTGGAAACGAATCCAAGATCCATCCAATCGTCTTCGTCTCGGGTTCTGACATGGGTGCAGTGCCGTGAAAGACTTCGCTGGCGGGATCTTCAGAACCGATGCCATCAAAATCTGCGTCAGGAGAGAAGTAGCGTGGGTAGTCCCATAAGAAGTCAAAGTTGCGGTTCAAGTCGACCCCGACATCAAACCCATCTGGGTCGCCCTTTGAGCTGACTGGGTTTCGGTTCTTGCGCCAGCACGTGTCGGTTGCTTGATCATAAGCCACACCGTCAGGATTGAGAAGTGGAATAGCAACAATGCCTGCAGACAGTGCGGTTTTAACTTGCTCATATGTGTATGTCTTCCCCTTGTATCGGAGGCCACTGCGCGTTCGGTTGGCTGCAAGTAGATCTGACAAGAAATAGAGGACATAATCTGGCCCACCTCGTTCTCGGGCATGCATGCCACTGACGAGGAAGACCCGCGGGTTGTTGCCAATACGTATGCCATTGATGGGGGCTTGCTCGTAAGTCCGATGAGGCGAACTAAACAGCTTGGCTTCCGGAAATTCGTTGGCGAGTGCGCGCAAGCCCGAATTGATCTCGCCTGGGTTGAGAACCGCCGGGATTAGGCGGTTTTGGATACCCACTCCTATGGGCATGGCCTTGCCATTTTCGAAACGGTCGCCAGAACCGACGGGGATATCAGATCGAGTGCCGAGGGCAAACCGGACAGGAGCGGCGTGTTTGTGTCTTTCGGAAGGGAGGAGGCAAGGAGAGACGGAGGTGGTGAGAAGAAGAAGGGAAACTATGAGCTTCATCTTGAATGATGAAGCCAATATGAGCAGTGGTGGCATGAGAATGAAGAATGGGGTGGAAAACATGGGGATGGGCCGCCACATATATGTAGCTGCAGAGAGTAGTATGGAGCGGACATGTTGGCACCTGAACGAGGGAGTGACCAGGCGATTCAGGGAGAGGGGAGACTACCGAAAGTTGCCAAGCCTATAGGCAGGCAATGGTATGTTGATGCAGGTCCTCAATGCGCCATTCCTTCCGAGCCGTCTAGGTGTAAGACAAGTGTATCTCAGTGAGGTAAGACCCTGTTGCCAAGTACAACATAGTGCGAGCCCTTCGTGTAAACAAAACTGCGTAAATCTGTTGCTCGCGTGCTAAAGGAGTGTTCGAAGCAAGGACGTATGAAGTTGATCGTGGTCATATATACATCATCACAAGGGTGACATGGCACAGAAACGTTGGACAGGGCAGCCAGCTACGGCAAGTGGATGCGATGGTGTGCGGGTGACGGTTTCAATGAGAATATCAGCGCAATGATCAAAATGGGGTTAGCAATGTAAAAGATTGGCAACGTGGTGCGTTGTTTGGGAATGAGTATTCCTTGCAGTGTCTAGATCAGTACGTGCAGTTGTGCGGTACGGCCAGCTTGTCTTTTTTTCTTTACCTTGTGCTTAGGCGAAGGGTTACGTTGAGATGAGTCGTCGCGCCAAGTGCAATTGTTGATACTATGGCTCTTACCAAGCTCTCTTTTAGCAAGATCTACTCGAGACTGGCTCTGCAGAAGCAAGATAATAAAATACAGGCCCTATACCGCGAGCAGGCGGACAAGGTTCGATGTGGTGGGACCAATGAGGGCTCGGTCTTTTGTGCTGACTTCGTCGAAAGGGCCGGGGAGAAGAAACAATTGAGCGACGCAAATGGCAGTGGGGAGCTCACAATGAGAATTGATGCAGAAAATGACGTTCCATCTCCTAAATGAACTATTTTTCAAAGCTCAGAATCCCTATGCTCAATGCCCAGTTGAATTTCCAACCGGCAATCCCCCACTGCTTGGTCGCGGAGATATTTTATCCTCGGGAAATGGGCGACCCAATGGCAGCGCCGCCATGCACTGACGTCTTCACCGAACCGGGCAGCCCAGCGAAAAAAACGGCAATCACGTGATGCAGCACATCCCAGCTAGCTCCGACTCTCCGTGACCCGAGCAGCAACGAGAAATTTATCATCACCACAACCGCCAACTAGCCAGAGTTCCCGGTCCTCCCCCTCATCTCAACTCCCACCCTCCGCCTCCCACCCAATTGAGAAGACCTCGCTCTCACCCGCCAACATGTTCCGCACCGCCATCCTCCGCTCCGCCTCGGCCGCCCGCGCCACCCTCCGACCCGCCGCCACCCTGCGCGCTGCTCCCCGTGTCGCCGTCGCCGTCGCCATGCCCAAGATCCAGAGCTTCCAGTCCGTGAGGATGTACAGCGCCGGCGGCGCCCTCAACAAGGAGGAGGTCGAGGGCCGCATCGTGAGCTTGCTGCAGGGCTTTGACAAGGTGAGAAACATCCCGCCCTCCGCCCGGACGAATACCCCGAACATGAGCAAGAAGCGTGGGATGAGTCGGGATGGCCAATTCGGTCTTGTCAGCCTTTAAGCTGCACGAATTGAGACCCAGGAGAGCATTGGTGGGCTTGCAGCTGTCTTTCCGACCTTATCACCGATGCTCTCGGTCCCATATCCTGCCAACCCGGCTCTTTCCTTCAACAATACCATATCGCATACATGCATCAGAATATAAGCTAATAAATGCCCATTTCAGGTCAACGATGTTGCCAACGTACGTTTTCGAGCTAAATGATTCTCTCGCGCCATAATGAAGTGCCTTCCTAACACATTCCGACAGATCAAGGGTACTGCCCACTTCGCCAACGACCTCGGCCTTGACAGCCTTGACACCGTTGAGGTCGTTATGGCCATTGAGGAGGAGTTCAGCATTGAGATCCCCGACAAGGATGCTGATGCCATCCACTCCGGTATGTTCTCGCTTCCTAGATGTCCATCCTTAACGCATAGCTAACAACTCGTCCAGTCGAGCACGCCGTTGAGTACATCCTCAAGCAGCCCGATGCCAACTAAATTCCTCCCAACACCCACCTCCCCGCTGTACAATTAACACCCCCGCAACCACCCTTGCATCTTAGACATGTTGGGAGAGGCAAATAAACACATTCCTCTTTTTTTTTTTTTTGCAACGGCGCTTTAAATACCTGGGGAGGGATCGCCGGCGCATTTCATGCACAGTTATTTTCTCTCCTTTTGCCGAGGCTTGGGACAAACTCATCAGCCGACTTTTTATAGAGGGCTTGGGCCCAAGATCTCCGGGGTTGAAACTAGCTGGACAGATTTGGGGGAACAAACAGAGGATGTGTTTTTTCTGCCGTGTGCCCTGTTTTTCTTGTTTGTTTATCAACGACGGAGTTTTGTTTCCCCAAATTCCCCTCTCTCCCGGACGACTTTCTTCTTGTTGGGAATCGAGGCAGTTGAGCCTTTGTAGCTGATGGTGGGCGGCCTCGGGGTGTGGGAAAAAAAAGAAAAAAGAATCGTCAAGTCTTTCACGCCACACGCTCTGTCCCCTTTGCCTTTAGCGATTGTGTGCATTTTGCCTCCGGATTGTGACTTGCCTTGCATCTGTTGATGTGACTGACCAGTTTGAACAATGTGGTATGGCACATATCAAGAAAAATGGCAATGATGATGCCCTTTTACAAACAATCCCATGTACAGCTGTCGTCTTTTGCACGACATAAATACATTTCTTCACGAGTTGTGCGTACTGATCAAAGGCGATTCAATCATTTGGGGGGTGGCATCGTCATTATTTCCCTCCATGCATCGTGCATCAAACTCAAAGAATGCTAACTATACCCTTCATGCGTCGCTCCTAAACACTCAGATACTTCTTCACTCTTCTGTACAAATATACCCGGTCATACATGTTCTCGACTCGATTCCGTAAATATCACATCGCTCCTTGTTTCAAACAAAAACTAAATACTTGTCCTGTCTGTCATTCTCCTTACATCTCAAGAAATGTCTGTTTTTTTTGGGAACCCAGAAACCCCCAACACCCTGGCCCAGACCCAACCCGCATTGTTCCAAATACCAGATGGCTGCTGATCCACTAGCCTTGTCGCCTTGATCCAACATGCGTAACCAAGCCGACCAAGCCCTTCAAGTATACGTGTTACTTACGGGCAATACGTTGTGTCAAATCAGCTCCCATCTGCCCTGGCATGTCGAGTATGTATGGTCACCCCGATTGGTGATGATCGAAAAAGGTGGCAAAGTTACCAAGCAGCAAACTCCTTTCCTAAAAATCACGATGAAATACCATAAATAAGTATAAAAAAAGACGAAAAAGAACTCCATGCCGTGTATCCTATATCCTTTTGAGATTCCGGGGCCAACGATTTGCAATGAAAACACTGGATTTTCTCTTTCCGTAAAGGGCCCATATGCTGCAAGGTGGAGAGCCGCTCGGCCGTAGATACACATTGTGTGCTTCTCGTCCATGGAAATGCAATAATGTCGTGTATAGGTTCGATTGCGACGTCGTAGCTCGTATGATTTGATACCTTGGTCATCATCTATAATTGCCAATCAATTGATGGCTCGCTTTTAGTTTTCGTTATCCGTCGTAGAGAAACGTCGTGAGCTAGATGGCGTGGGTCATCATCGTCCGCTCACAGGCACCGAATCCCTGGATCCTTTGGTTCCGTTGGCAGCGCCCTTTCCGGCCACAACGCCGGCGTAGCTGCTCCAGGGGCCCATGCTCAAGCTAGCTGCAGTTCGCTTGGGAGTCTTGGAGGCTGTGGACTCGCCGTCCTCCTCCATGCCCTCCATGTGGAACATTTCATCATCCTCGTTGATGGGTGTGGTGAATCGCCCATTCATGGAGGAGCTGATGCTGCCACTTGATACGTGGCGCTCCATGCCGCGCTCCTTGCCAATGGGGCTGATGGGGCTAATGGCGCTCACAGGAGCTCGAGCAGTGGAGGGGTGAAGTAATGGGCTAGCACCACTGGGGGCGTCATCCAGCCGGCTCCGCTGCAGCTGCTGGGAGAGCATGGACATGGACTCGCTAGTGGTGCGCAGCGAAGAAGGGCGGGCGAGGCTGCTGGCATTCTTGTCCATCTCCTGGGCTAGAACCGAGTTTCGGAGCGGGCTGCCGACATGGCCAAAGGGCGACACGGCATTTCGGGCGGAGCGAGCGACATCTTCCTCATCCTTCTGTCGCTGGAACATGGGGCCCCACCTACTGGGGCTGGATCCGATCGGGCTTCCGTACTTGCTGAGTCCATCCAATCCTGCGTCGCTGCTGTCGGCTCGCATGGAACCTCGTCGGGCCTTTTCAGCAGGGGTCAGCAGATCCTGTAGATTTTCGGGCACATAGTTTTCGGGGAGAGTGTCGTCGTCCTCGCCAAAGGCAAAATCGGGCTCCCAGTCCCTGTCGATGGATGTGGTCTTGGGTACGCTGGATGAGAGCATCCTGGGTTTAGAGAACCTGGACGAGTGCATGGTTCGCTTTCCAAAGTATTCCTCGCCATTTGGCGGGCTGTTAGGAATGGGTGCGATGAGATGCTCTGAGGAACCAAAAGCCGAAGTGTGTAGCAGCTTCAGGGTTTCAGAAGTACGAGAATCTTTGGCGTTGCTGAGAGACTGCGAGGGCGACTCAAGCCCAAATTTGGAGGGAACCGAAGAAGGCCACGGGGCAGCGGGGAACCTCGCGGCATTGGAAATGCCATTTGAGTCGAATGAAGCGGGAAGAGGGGCATCCAGAACAGACAAGCCCTTCGCATTAGCCGGGGACAGGCCAAGCCCAAAGCGGTGCGAATCGTCATCCCGAGGAGATCCGTAGGCAGATTCAGTGTATGACATATCGATGGTAGGGAGGCCATTCTCGAGACTGGGCTGGCGGCCGAGAGAGGGTTGTCCCTCCTCATAGGGGTAGGCGGTGGTGTACGAAGGGCCTTCGGCGCGGTAGAGGGAGGTGGTGAGGGCACTGGTGGATGGCTGGTTCTGTGACGATGTGGGGTTGGCTCGGCCTGCGAGGTTGATGGGCGCAGCACCTATGGTAACGCCATTCTTGCCGTAGTTGATGCGGCGGCCGTCCGGGAGGACGTGGATGTTGGCGCACTTGGGACCGAATTTGCAGTTTCCCTGTTGCGAGAGCAATTGTTAGGTTTTCAAGACATTTTCCAAGAGAGGGGTTTTGGCATTGGGCATAGTGGGCATAGCGTCGGGTAGTGGCGGGGGTGTATGAGGGCGATCGTGATATGGCGCACGCACCTTTGCGAAGTATTTGCAAACGTTCTCAGCAGCAGCACCGAGATCATGGCTAAAGGGACAGGCATTGCCAGCTTGGCAGGCACCCTGGCGAAAGAATTTGCACGGAACGTGGGAGGTGTCTGTCATGATGAGTCGGGTCAGTCTCCATGTGGGACGGGATGATGCGACAGGCGCGATGGCTTGTCGCGGGGTGTCGTGTGCAACATACTCGGAGGGCTTCGGGGCCCGTCGAAGCGGGAAGCAGGTGCGGAAGACATGGAGGTAGTCTGAGCTCCGTTGGTAGGCGATGAGACGGTCAGGCTGCTGCTCCGAGAGTGACGATATTCGGGCATTGTAGGAGCAGAAGACAACGTCGTGGAGAGTGGGAGAGCAGCCGAGGCGGGGGTGGTGTAGGAGAAGGAATGGGAAAAGGGAAGTAGAGGCGGAGAAGTAGCAGAAACCGGGGAGGAGGCTGAGGTGAGGGTTGCGTGAAAGCGGCGGCGGAGCGGGCGGCAAAGAGGGTCCCCCTCGCTCGTTTCGCTCGCTCGGTCGTAGTAGGCGCTCGTGGCTCAAAGACGAGTGTGTGGAGGGTTTCGGCGCTGTGGAGGGCAATAGCGGGCAAATGCGGCGGCGGTGGGAGCAGAGTGGGGGGGGATCAGAAGGCGGGCGCCGCTGGGTCGGGATACCTAGGTTGGGCTTGGTTTGAGATCGTTTTGGGTAATTGAGTTGGTGCAGGAGTGGCTGATGGCACTGTGAAGCATTAGCGGGTGCCTCCCAGCAGTAGGTTCTAGCTCCCTTGGGTGTGGTGGGGTTTGGAATGGCAGTGACAGTGGTGTCGGTGGTAGTGGTACAGTGCACATACCTACTGTAATCGACGTGGGAAGAGGGGCGTCCGAGAGCTATGGTCGCGAGTCAACCCCCGGTGAGACGGGCTGGCCAGGGCCCTTGTGCCTGAGTCTGTGTGAGATGTGGGATGGGATGTGGGACGCGAGATATGGGGATGCCGACGGCCTGGGCGCCGGCGGCTGCGAGGACGCTAATGGGTGAAGATGAGGGTGATGATGCGAGAATCTGGTGTTTTGGAGGAGATGGGGAAAAGAGGGGACGGTAATGATAAGGCAAAAATGCGATATTGTTAAGCAGAATGTGATTGCGGGTGTTGTGCTGCACAAGACAGAAAGTGGAAGGCACGATGATGCCTGCCAGCCGATCAGGGAAGAGGTTGCTTGCATCAATCGCCAGTCAGCTGGTAACCTCCGACTGCACGATTAGGTCACTCTGGGTACGACGCCGGCCGATGCGCTGTAGCGTAGGGGCAAGGCCGCTAGGTTGGTCGGCCTTTAGCGGGTGGCGGTTGGCCGAGTCAGTGGATCGATGCCCTGGGGGATCGGAGTCTCCAGCGCTATTCCTGGGGATTGCGGATGGGTCCACTGGGAAGCCTGGCACTCAGGAACGGACGGAGCCTTGCTGCGCTGGGTTATGCAGTATGTAGGTACGCCCAGTCGGTTGGGCGAGAGCAGTGCACCGCCTTGCTGACAGCAGGAATGGATTTATATGCGTATGCACAGGGGAACATGAAACTGGCGGAAACTGGAAGGAGAAAAAGAAGAGGCCGAAAATACAGTTTCGGGTCGCTTGCTCTTCGTATAAGTGGTGCTATCCCAAGGCCGTCGAATTAAGAAATAGCCGCACAAGTAGTTCCGAGAGGTGGTTACCAAGAAAGGCGGATGGGGCGGAAGACACTGTCGTGAGATGAGTGTGAGAGGTGTGATGATGTTGGCAGAAGGAAGGGTGGGATATTGTTTGGCACGCGACCGTGCTTGCCCGTCATCGATGGTAAAAAATTGGGAAGACGTGGAAGAGACTGTAAATGACCAAGTCGAATTTTCGTGGCACAGACGACGGCACTTGATCCATAATATGGGTTGGGCGTCTTGTGAGGATGGCTGGGGCATGTGCCGCCTTTTATTTCTCTGGGGGACAATGTCAGGACGGTACTTTGCCTAGCATACGTGAATGGCCACGGCAAGAGGCAGACGAATATCCATTCTAGTGCCCGTGTGCCAGCTGGTTGGTCGATGGTGTTGGCGGTGGTGGGAACGATAGTCGTGATGATTAGTGGTGGCCTACACCTCGCGTCCCCGTTCTTGGGATATGCCCGCGCCTGAAACCTGCCAGCCCAACAAAGCAAGCCATGCGTAGCCACCTCTGTTCTCTCCTCCCTTGACACCGGCATGAGCGTTGTTGTCGTTGTCGCCGCCGCCGTCGTCGTCGACGTTGAGGCTTGTTGGCAGGCAGGTACCAGTCCAGGACACAAGGCACAGCCGGACAATGCGGAACAAGGACCAGGAACCGGCATCCTTGGCTCCCGAGACTCTCGAGGCCCCCGCCATTGCGCCCATCAGCATGGTCACTTCCATAGCAAGTCACAGGTATCCACTACCACGGGGGAACGTGATGTGGATAAAGGACCTAGGTAGATTTACAAATATGTTTCTTGTTTCGAGCTTGGACTCGTAGTGGAGGGGAGGGTACCTAGGTAGACGGGCGCACCGTCAGCTTGGAATCACTGTCTCAGCGTAGCTTGACTCCACTGGGGAAACAAGCTTCAAGAGCTGGATGTCGAAAGCCGCATTTTTTTTCCTCGTCTTTTTTTGCTTTGCTCGCTCGCTTCTTCTGTCGTCGAGACATGGTGATGCCCAAAACATACAAAACTAGAGACAGCGACGACGCCACCGTCGAATCAGGCCACGCCAGGTGCGACTCGCCGTGCGGCCTCTCGGTTGGTCACACATCTCCTTCAGGCGAGCTGGGGGGTGGATGTGGCCGTTTTGGGCTGCCGCTGGACTCATCTCAGCCGGGGCTGGACGATGATGGACTGAGTTTGGGACACCGGTAGAGCAAGTAGAAATGCAATGTCTTTGCCTCCCCTTCCTTGGCCTTCGCTTTCTCCATGGCAAAAAGTCTCACTCCTGATGCATCGATGCGATGAGTCCGGAATAGATGGGATGCAGTGGCTACCCGTCCTGAACCGCCATTCCTCGTTTATTGATTGTTTCTCCTGCCCACCCGCAATCGCGTTGGTGGATGGGAGCATATCCGAATGGCTCCTTTGCCCTGCACTTTGCCTGCGACAGGCTCGGAATCGTGGCCCATGCCACTCACATCACATCCTCCCGCCCCTCCTCCACTCCGTCGTCCGTCATGGCTGGCTGCGTCTTGGGTTGGGTGTGAGTGTGAGGGGCACACTCCTCGCCGTACCACGCCATGAATGGTCACCAGCCATCATCCATCATCCTGGCCCGTCCACTGCGAAGCTATCCCCATCCACCTCGTCTCGCATATCGCCCCCCTCAGTGCCGTCTGCAACCTCCACAAACCCAATTTGTGCTAGAGTAAGACAAAGAGACTCACGTCCACCTACGGCGCAGGTCAATAACAAGAGCCAGATGAAAAATAAAATAATCTGGGGGTTGGCCATTGATCCCTGAGCCTCGCCCTCGGCATGTCTCGTCGATCGCTCCGTTGACCACCGCCTGGCCACAGCCTCACTCGTAAACCAGCTTGCATCTCTACTTCCCCGGGTCCCGAAGACCTGTGGTGTGCACTGCGCAACACAACACACGACAGAAGGCAGTCCTTGGTTGCCGTGCCCGGGAGTCCAAGGCCTCGTCCTCCCCGGAGTCTAGAGGGGTCTCGCCTTTCCCATTCGCGTCCCCCGTCTCCCTTCGCTGGCGACGCGTGCTCTGAACTCAGACTCACCTCACTCGAAACCATGCATTACCCAGCAGCAATGTCTCTACCTGCGTCTCGTCTCGCCTCACCTCATGATGGCTTCCAACCCCTGCCTCTTTCGCTTCATCGCCTTGCCTGCCCATGCCCATGCCCCCCATGCCCATGCTCTTTTTGCTCATGCTTGCGGGCCCACACCCTGGCGGCCATGCCCTCCACCTCCAACCGTCGCCGCCGTCTCGACGATCAAGGCAGATGTCGGCCGCTATCCCCGACTCGGCCGGGCTAGGTCCTTGGTCGCTCTTGTGCGACCACTCATGCATGATCGATAGTGTCGCAGGCTCGTCGAATTCGTTTAACCGACGGGGCATGGGAGGCTTGATAGGGAGCTTGGACGCGACCGAGCTTGCGCAGCTGTCCGCGGCGATGCAGTCAGAGCTGTAATGGGCAACATGTGTAGCTCCGCTGCAGGATAGATCCCGGTAGATGCTGGTCCATGATTGCCCAAAAGACCATCAAGACGTGCGCTTTCGTCCCTTCTAAGAACGTCGCACCCGACTGTCGTAGCCGTTGAGCGGTCGTGTAACCTCGCACGAACCCAATCACTCTTTTCTTTTCTTTTTCCTGTGGCAAGGAATCTCTCCGCACTGAAACTGGCGTACCGGGGGCCCTTCCGGCAGCCAGCCGCAACCTGTAGCTATTTGAGTTGTGGTTTGCAGTGTCAAGTAAAAAGCAATAACAATCACTCGCTCACCCGGGCTGTAGGTTGACTGACGCCATTCTGCAGCAGCACTGGCCCGCCGTCTCAGCGCCTCGCAGGGATCAGCTCACTGCCTGCAAGGCGCGGGAACGCAACATTCCCGATACGTGCGGTCTAGTGCGCGCCGCAAGCCACTGGGCGGGTGCGCCTCGCGCGGAGCTTCCTCTCAAAATAGCGGCTCTGGTTCTCGCCAGTGAGCGGGTGCGTCCTGGAACACTGGGCGCCTGCTGACGCTGGGCGGGCTCTGTGGCTCGCTGGGACCGAAGCTCTCGAGCTGCTGTAGCTGCTAACACTTGCAGGGGGACACCACCACCTTCGGGTGCTATCCTGGCCCAAGGGCCCGAGCGCCTCCCCGGCATCTGCCAGAAATAGACCCCGCATGGAGGTTGACCTCAGCGTGGGACTCAGGCAACATCTCGTGGAACGCCGTCGGGGTACGTATCGAAGATGGAACCTCACCTCAACTGACATGCTCCCAATCACACACCACCCACTCACGGATCTTGTCTATTCTGAATTCGTCACGGCGCACACACGCATACGCACACTCTCACACACATGCCATCCTCACCAAGCAAACAGGTTCGAGCATGGCTTCTCACGCACCCAGACTCCCACCCTCCAGCTTCACTTATTGGTCTTGGTTACGGAGCCTGGGAGCTGCGGGCTGGGGCATCAGCTTCCCCGGAAACAGCCCTGAGCCTCGCATTCGCGGCTAAGGCTTCGAGGCTCGAAGAGGCGTCCCTCTGGCGTCATGGTACTGGGGTAGCGCGTACCGTAGTTGTCTCTTTCCCGGTTCTGACCTACAACACTCAACCCATCATGACCTCTTTTCTCTTCCCTCCCTCACCTCGCCCTGTCGCAAACATCCCCCACAACTCATATATCCCTCCGCTTCGTTTCCTTTGTTCGGCTTTAGTGCAGCTATATCGGCGAGGTCTGCCTGCTAGCTCTGTCGTTAGAAAATATGCCGTCGATCATCTCCCACCCTCCAACTCGGCGAACGCTGCAGGCTACTCTCTAGCTCCACGCCGAGTGGCCATGGCTCTGCACTCCGTCCAAAGCACCCTAGTCAATGTCCTGTTACGTATCTCACTTCTGGTTGCTAATTCGCTCCTAGGTCTGCAGCGGTTCTCGCTGTTGCCCACTGCAGCATGATCGGCTTTCCGTCTTTGTCCCTGCAGACAAATAATATCTAATGCCAGTCATCTGCCCATCCCTATGTGGCCATGCAACGCGAGCGCGAACCCAAACATCGTGTCAACACTCACTTGCAAAGGCGCTATTCCTCGTGAGCCATCATGTCAAAGGTGTACCCGCTTCCAGATATGTCCTGGGCGCTGGCGCCACAACCTTGGCCAGGTGCGCCCGTCTTCCTCTTGGGGGTTGTCTCAGGCGGATGACCACACCCACACCACAACCACCATCCACAGCTTCACCACCATCATGATCGAGAGCTCCATCACTCATTCTTCTCCCCCTAGCGGTTTATGTCGACCCCCCCTTACTCTGGACCGCGTGCGAGTTGCGAGCCAGTACCTGCACTCCCCAACCACCTTGGTCCATATGCCCTCGTGTTAATGTCTATTGCCGTGCCCACCTGACTAGCCCCGTCGTTGGTCTCCGGCCTGGCGCCAAACCACCTTGGTCCGGCTTACATGATGCCCCCAGCCTTACACTCTGTCCACTGGCTGGCCTATATTCGTGATGAGCCTGGTTCAGTGGCTGTTTTGGCGTCCCCAGATTTGGCCTCGATTGCCACATGCGTGGCGGACCTATCGAACATTCTACCCGCACCTCTCTCACCAGAACGCTGGGTTCGCCATGTCTTTGATCGTGCCCGTCTCCTCGGAGTCTGGACTTTCCGGCAAAGCCTCCTCTGCTGACGTCAAACCCAAGCCAACCATGCGGGACCCCCGTTCTCCCGCCAAGCATCCACCAAATGTTGCGCAGACGAGATAGATACACACTCTTCAAGCTGCCCCAGCAGCGAGCCTCGAGCAGCAAGGGCCATACATCCTTCGAGCCCAGCCCCCACACCCTCAACTCTGAGATCGGCCTCTTCCCTGGCCCAGACTAGCATCTCACAGAATCTCATGATCCCTGCCCCACATCATCCGACCGGAGTCCGGCGTAGTCGTCAGTCCCCTTCACACACCACGGGCATGTCCCTGGTCCATGTTTTTGCCCCATCGACGCGTCTCCGAAGAATCTTCCTTATTTCTTGTTACTAGTAGGCACCTTTGTTCAATACCTGGATATAACTACCGGCGAGAATGCTCCGAAACGGGTGCCATGGTCCACCCTCTCTCAGGCCCTGTCCGAGGACTCTTTTATTCCCCACTCACTCTCAGTTGTGAACCCTTTTGGCTCGGAGACTCTTGATCCTTGAGAGAATTTGCAATGATTCTCATTTATCCGGATCCAGTTGGATGTCAGTTGATGCACTAGGACATGCAAATGCCGAGATCTTCAAGGGTCCCCGAAAGGGCTGGGTGACCGATCTTCTGTGGGCACTGATAATCACAACTTCATCTGAGCAAGAGCTGATCGTGATGCATTCATGACGCCAATTTTGCGTTTGAATTGTGGCGATCTGGCCGTTACACCCGAGGCCTCCTTGGACGCGCCTCACGAGGGTTGTTTAGCACCGTTTGAAAAGACCGGCTCCTTGGCTTGACAGGGCTGCCACGAGAGCCTCATTGATCAGCCAGTCAGACAGGTTGGGGAGGTAAGTGTTTCAAGCCACTTCCCACTAACACCAGTAGCATCACTCGGCCCAGGCTGATCCCGCTCAGCGTTGCCATCAGGCTAGAGCGGGCGGATGACCAGGCATGTGACTTGATGATGGTGTGCGGGTGTCTGGAACCGGCTGGAGTCGCGGGGTGCACTGCAACATCTACGGGCGTTACGGACTCGTATCACGGTGTGGGATAGGATGACGAATAGGGGGCAAAAGATTGTCGGGGAGGTGAGTTCCAGGGCAGCCATGGCGAGGAGGATGGACGCGTGACGAGGCGCGTTTTCATCCCAAGAGTCATCGCTATGCAACCTTTTTTACCTGATCTTTCACATGCCTTGGTAAGCATTTGATACAACTAAAGTAAACTTTTCGTGCCCCGGCGTATATTGGGTCCAGACAAAAAAAAAGAAAAAGGAGAAGAGAAGTTCTGGACCAGCAGAACTTGACCTCCCTTTCAGAAATAGCTGACAAGATGATGGTGTTGTGGCGTGGTTTAACGAGGTCCTTTCATATCACTGAAAGCTAGGCCTTTCTGAAACATGGCTTTCATGACAAGTGCTGCGACTACTGGCAAGCTTGTCACAAAAGCAACTCCCGTTCACGCCGCAGCCGCCGCGGGCCTTTGGCGAGACGGCTCGGGCTCGGGCTCGGATCCTCTAAATAGTCTGAACTCTGGATGGATGAACTAACGAGCGGGATGAGTGGGTATGAGAGTGGGAGAGGGAGTTGGAGAAGCAAAATGATCTACGGCCCGCCCCAATCGGGCGAGCTACTGGTGTGCGGTGGGTTCAAGCATAATGCCTGTCAGGATGAGGCCGAGGCCTAGCCTGTTATGCACCAAAGCGACGGTCACGGGTATGGTGTGACGTAGGAGGTGTTGGCTTCATGGTGAGGCGAAGGGAGGCTGTAGGACTCTAGGACGCACAACAACGAGCTCGCCATGATATGATATCAAGGTGGGTTGCTTGTTTAGCCTTGCTTCGAGGCCACAGTCTCCTCTTCCCCAGGACCTTCCTGGCCGCCTGATGTCTTAGATTTTGGTCATCGTGACTTTTACGTGCTTTTTATGTAGGTTGTTTATGCATCGTGGGGTACAAACCAACTAGCATGGGACCTTTTGCTTGGCAACTTCCGTCGCGGAGCCGAACCTGGCAACCCCATTGTTTCGGGTAGACGATGGGACAAAGAGAGGGCAATCATATGAGACGATCAATAATGAACTCAATTCAATACTTTGCTGTAGCTCTTGATCATCGTTGTCTACGGGCATGAGCCCTTACCAGGCGCTGATTGGTATACGTTGCAAAGCGGTGAAGCCAGCATTCGCCTGTGCCCTGGAATGATTCCCATGACAATGTAACACAACGTCTTTGCAAAATACCGCACCACGAGACCTTCCCGATACTTGGAGATGTCTAATTTACGAGGCTAAGGAGCAGAAGTAAGGCATAAACATAGCCCACACGATCCGCCCACAGATGCTCATCCCAACACAACTGAGCTCCTCCGCACTCACTATAGTGATGGCAGCTCTTCAATCATCTTGGAAAACAATTAGAAACTAGGAGGAGTCTTTTGTATTCCATTGAACTCGTACCTCACTGTTCTCTACTTTTGTTCCGACATCAAAGAAGCAAGAAAGGCATTCGCATGCCAAGTGAATTGCTGCCCAAGCGTAACATGTGGCAAAACGTCGTCGCAGCGAACCAACTGGCCAAGAGCATGTCTATAGTGTTTTATTTTGGGCTTTCTCTTGCTCTCATCTTTCTTTTTCTTTTTACCCCGTAAATTATTATGGGGACCTTGAGGCCTTCGGGAAATCTGCAATGGACATAAGCGAGTTCTTTGCCGTCGCAATTGACACCCTGAAAAAGTGGCACCCACACTACAGCTCCGATGTCCCGCTTGATGGCCACTGCGTTTATGTTGACGCCGTAGAACTCATAAACTTTCGTAATCCACCCATAAACAAAGGCAATGATGCTTTAGGTTATTTTTACTTCGCATTGGATCTAAGCATCTCGCATCATCACCTCGTTCCCGAGTTCCACAGGGGTAGAACTTGGTGAGATGCTGTACTTTCCAAGATCAGTAACCTCTGTAAACGCAGCAGGAATAATGCAGACAGTTAATTTAAGAGTTTGCAGTGAGCCTTGAAAGAAGCCAATTGTTTGGATAAATTATAAACAGACCGCATACGTCTTTGAACATATTCCTGCAGATTTCAGTGCCGCCCTTCTCTAAGCTGTACTGATAAATGCAAAATAGTTCGCTCGGCTAAAGTTCAGCCTGAAGGAAGAGAGCACTGGCCGTCCTTGTGCCACCAGCCGAGGTTATCTTCTTCTAGAGTAACTCGGCTATTTCATATTTGTCCGGTTGATGCTGGTACAATGGAGGAGTTCCGTAAGTCTCATACACGTCATTCGCAGCGAGAAACTCGCCCACAGCAGCCACGGAAATTTTGAAACCACGAAGAAGTGACGTAGATCCCATCCTCAATGGTATCTCAGGGTGGTATTATTGGAGAAAAATATACTGTGTCGATGAATTTTACAGAATTGCTCAAGCTGATCACATGTAATAGAGGAAAACCGGACGGTGTTACGTATATGGACCCTAGGTCAGGCCAGGCATTCCTGGCGGTCCATCGCGAATGTGCATCATATCCAACAGTATCTAAATACGAACGCACAAATACACATCAATTGTCGTTTGTGGTAACTGTATAAAGAGGTGAGTAGAGACATTGAGAGGCGTGCGCTAACATTAAGGATGTTTCCGCTGCGGCACCTGGGCACGACTTTGGTGATGATGTCTCCCAAGATGGCATGGCAAATGTTGTTATATAAATATCGCGATCGCAAACTGCCTCTTGCCTGCAATTGATTCAGAACTACGACAGGTTGCTCTTCGTCATCCGAGCCGAGCCAAGCGATATATTGCCAGCTTTCTCAAGTCTTGTGCCATGACTGAGGAGGTTAGGAATAGTCGCCAACGTAGCAACAGTAGGCTCTCAGCTTTTTGCTACTGAAAAGTCCTTTTGAATCGGGTCATCAAGTAACACGCTTACTTGAGCTCGCGGCCCGTTTATGCAAGTGCATGTGAGCTTTTTGTCAGCAAAGCAAGGTGGAAGATGGCATCAGATGTAAGGAGTTTTTGTCGGCAGGGTCACGATATCCAAAGCTGTCTCAAAATATGGTTTCGCCCGGGCATATGGTATATGAATCCCCTTTCAAAGGTTCTTAAAGAAATCCGCATTCCAGGGGAAGAGGAGTCAGAAATAGTCAGTGAGGGGGTAACTCGAGCCATTACATCTCGTATCCATCAGCAGTTTAGCTACCTTTCACAACAAATCCAAATCCACTTGAATAAGAAGCTATACGAGGCCGCTCGCCTCACTTATCTCCGAGTATACCCTGTATTTGACTAATTGTCGGAAGAAAACTTTAAAAATACGAGAAAAAGAACGGAGTCGGCTGTTTCAGCCCTTCTACAGAGTATCCCTGACATATTCCCCAACAGCTGCCAAAAGCCCATAGATGACCAATCCATGCTATGTTACAAAGCACCACAGCACACAAAGCGGTGTAAGAGCCTCGTGGGAGCACTCTCTATTCTCGAGGACAAGACTCCATGTTTTCGATTGCGGACTCAGTAATGGCTCCAAGGTTGATCAGAGTAGTAAGAAAGTCTCGAATCCATTTCTGGCAATTCTCCCCCTACAATGCACATTCAGCATTTTCCATACAGAAGAATACCATCAACACATATTCTTACCGCGAACGGATCGAGGGGGTTTGGGCTCCTGCCCGGTGGCGCAGTCGACATGGCGATGTCCTTGAGGCGGTCTAGCCAATCCTCGGCCACGTTGGCAATAAAGTGCGTCGTATAAGGCCTGCCGGTGGTTTCAAGGTCGTAGAATGCCTGTACCTCCGGGTAGTACCCGTGAAAAGGAGACCCAATGGCGTGGTACTTGGGTCCTGCAAGACCACCCTCCTTGTCTGCAGCTAGGATCGCCCAGTGGCTGGGGGCCCTTCGTCGTCCTTGATCATGGTAGGCGATGAGGTAAAAGTACAGTGTCATTTTATACAACCCCAAGGCTTGGCTCGCGAGAATATGGTTGCAAACGTTGGTGCGTTTTGGTTTAGTCTTACAGCGCATGTACTCTTTCTCAATTTATCAACAATGCCTCCTTTGGGGGCTTCTGCAGCTGACCAACAGCCCATGGCATGTTGGCCAATCCGTGATAACCATCCTAAGGCATGTTGGTTCTATAAGTTGCATGCTAGGCAGCGATGGCAATTCAGCAAGACCAACAATCCAGTCCAACAATCTAGACGACCCAACAGTCTCAATGGCGGACCACCAGTCACAGGAAATGGACATGCAATGGGACAAAAAGAATTCGAACAAGGCTAAATCAATCTGAAACCACCAATGCAGCGCGCGCACAAGGCTTTGGGAAATCCCATGTCTTGCGAATATGAGGAGTTGTGTTCTTGGCTCCATTGGATCTTTTGCTAGCTTGTCGGCTGAGCCCGCATACGCGTCATGAGCGTCGTCGGACGGTCCAAATTCGCCAATTATATGCTTAAAAATACGCAGCTACTTATAATGCCGCAGCGGGGGTTCTAAAAATACGAATGTGCGCCTCCACTGCTTTCGCGGTGTGGGAATGTTGCTGCCTGGGCAAAATCACCTCGTTTGGACAGCTCACAAGCACACACTGCGGGTGCAAATTGATGGCGATGGTGCGAAACGAGAGAAATAGAGAAAAGGGGAAGGAAAGAAGCCAATCTGGGGGAATTATTTCTGTGCGCTCATGATGTCTGCGTCCAATCACATTATATCCGTATCGTCGCTTCCTTCAGAACCGTCAGTTACATTCGAGCACTCGTCCTTTTTCACTCGCAACGGGCCCGGCGCCTCTCTTCCCTCTCCCTCCGACGTTCTATCCAAGGCGGCAGCCTCGGGCGCATCAACTTCGAAATGGGCGAAGCGGCCTATATGCTACGAATCGCTCGGGCTCGTGGTCAAATTCGGCCGAGAGCCACGGGTGACGGTTGCCGAAGGCCAGTGTCTATGGGCTCTTGGAAATTTAGGCTTTCCTGTGCCAGAGCTTTATGGCTGGCGTCAAAACGGTGAATACACGTTTTTGTACATGGAGCATGTGCAGGGCGTCACGCTTGAGGCGCACTGGGAATCGATGGGGGACCAGGACAGAGTGGGTGTCTGTGAACAGTTGAGATGCATACTCAATAAGCTACGCTGCTTGCAACAAGAGCCAAGCGATGCGTTCGTCGGTAGGGCCCCCTCCCCGCATTCATCTCCACGTATTAGTGTTTGACGATAAGGTCCCGAAGGCCACATCAACCGTGGTCACCTTCTTGATGTCAGCATCGCCAACGGTTCATTACCTCCAGCGGGGCCGTTCTTGTCTGTCAGCGAGCTTCACGATTGGCTATCGCTGATGATCCGGAGCGGCAAGGATGCGCACTGGCCCGGGATGCGTCCCGACGAAATCCCCGACCCCTACAGACGGCTACTAGATGATGATGCCAGGATTGTCTTCACGCATGGGGATCTTCACCGAAGCAATATAATCATCTCGCCAGATTCTCCGTCAAAAGTCCTCGCACTGATAGACTGGCAACAGTCGGGATGGTATCCTGATTATTGGGAGTACATGAAGGCGGAATACACGGCCAACTACCAATCCGAATGGGTTCAGAAGTACTTGCCTGTTTTTGTGGACGAGCCTTCCTCGGATGTAGCAGAAGGGTTTTCGATATATACCAAGGCTTTCGGGCATTAATAGTAATAGACATTGTCATAAAGCTTCTCCCGCTCAACTTGGTATTCACTAGTTGTCTTGTCATCCAGCCGCTACTATTACTGCTGCTTTTTCTGCTGTTTGTGGTACTGGTGGTAGTGGTGGTGTTAGTGATGCCGTTGTTGCTACCAGTGGTAGCTTTTGCCTCTGGCGGCGGGCCCCTCTTTGCTCCGCTCCAACCTCCGGCTCAGGAAGGCACACATTTCGGTGAGGATACGTACCACGATACGTGCCCTGGATTAGAGTCAACCAATGGCTGACGAGTTACGATTGATCTGACCAGTCGCCGAAGAGGACTTTTTAGCGTAAACCTAGAGGGACTCGTTTTCAAGAGGCAAAGCTGAAAGCTGCAGCCCTTCACTCCGTGTTGCGGACTCCCTCTTCTGTTCAGCTTTGCCTAATTACATAGAACACGTCGAGATACAAATTATCTGAGTGTCCTAAGGCAACAAGCAGGTCACAATTAATTGGATTAGGAAAGCCTAGGTGTACATCCATTGCCACCTAATGTGAGTGGCCGTAGAAGCCATCAATACAGGACTCAAGAACATAGGAAAGCCAGTGTGGCTAGTGGCCGAGCACCCACACATGTCGAAGCACTTTCGGGGCAATAGAGGGTAATGGAGGGTAGCCATTTTTGCCCCATTAGTCCAGTTATGCCGAATTTTAAATACCCCAGACGGTGGCCGGACCCAGGCGACGGCCAAGGACCGTGGAATCCGCGCCGAAACGGGTCCAGTTTCGGCAGGTTCTTCGATAAGAGAATGTGGCATGCTTTCGGCCGAACCGACCGCGCCTTTCCCAATCGGGGCACCCTCATAATGAGTCATTCTGGCTCATCCTGATTCATGCGAGGGGCGGACCCACCCTTGCGACGCCAAAGCCCCACGCAGCGTTTTTGCTCGCACACCGTTTTGCAAACGGAGGCTAGCGAAGGAAGCCCGGATGTTGTGGGATCGAGATGTCGTCTTGGCCCTTGGAGAACGTCAAAATGATTCATTTTGAGTATAGATGAGCTCAGAAGTCTATATGGGCGTCTCCTTCGGCACGGGGTGATGGATAGAACCCGAACCTCATAGATATCTAGACACATTTAGCCAGTTAGATAAAAGATACAGACAGCATCTTCATCAATTAAACAAAACCGCATCAAGCAGTACGCTGGAGATCCACCACAGCCTCAAGCACCGTTAGCCCTGTGTAAGCGCATCCCATTTCCCCAGTCCCCGCCCATCAAGCCACCGTCTGTGAAGAGAGAAACGGAATCCGACGACATCACTATGAGTCGCATGAGCCGAAAAAGGAAGAGAACGACATCGTCTGAAAGACAAATATAGAAGCACATTCATTTCGCAACAGAAATTCCTTTTGCTCTTTGCGTGCTAACCAACGTGCATTTGAACTAGTTGCTAGTCGACAATTCGCTTGTTAGGCTAGACTTCACAGCATCATGGCATTCGATGGCAAGGTTGTATCACCCAGTCACGACAAAACCAATCCGTTCAAATCAAATATCGCTATATTTATATTACTAGATGATAGGAAGCATAGTGTCCATGTACTGGACCCTATGTCCCCTACCAGCGTCGCCAGTTCGCGACGTTCGCTGAATCATCATAGGAGACAGCTAACAAGGTTGCTTTGTTGACTAAATAGCGGGGAATCCCGTTCTTCTTCAATCCCAATAGTTGACAGAGTCAAAGATAAATGACAAGGAGGCTAGTTCACCGTCTTACTTCTTGGCCAGCATCTCCCGCAACGCATCCGCCTCGGCTTCACGACGCGCCAGCTTCAGGCGCAAATCGTCTCGCTCACCCGTCATATCAGCAAGGGCCTGTTCCAGTTCAGCGATGCGGTCGAGGCGCTTCTGCCGATACTTGCGAGCGGCCATGGTGTTGCGTTGGCGCTTGAGATCCTTGACTGCAACATCGTCTTCAGGAGGCGATTCTGCCTTGCGCTTGGTGCCGCTGGACGCACTGCTGCTGCTGGGAGAGTGCTGGTTGTTGACGTTGAGGGTGAAGGTGGAGAAGCCAGATGAGTTGGGGGCGTAGGAAGGTGAGTTTGTAGAAGATTTCGATGAAGTGGTAGTTGTGGGGGGGATGAGCATGCTGGTTGTTGATGCATCTGGAGGGGACTGATCAAAGGTCGAGCCAATACCGTTGGGGGTATCTTGGGTGAAGAAGTCCGCTTCGAGTTGAAGCGAAAACCCGTCACTCAAACCGAGCGGCATGGTTTGAGTGGCCATGTCGGGAATCAAGACACCGCCACCAGAAAGATCGATACTTGGGTCCAGAAGACAGCCTTGGAGGAGCCAGTGGTCGTCGGCTTGGTTCAGTCCGGTATCAGACAGTAACAAGTCGGGCGAAACGCTGGCGAGGTCAAAGGCAGAGGCAGATGAGCCAACAAAGTCGCATGCAAATTCGAAAGCGGGAGAGTTATCGAGGAGGTTGTCAGGAGATTGGGATGGAAGTAGGCTGAGAAGCCCCAGGGCATCTTGTTGGCTACTCCTATGGTGGTTCGACGAGGTCGAGGAACTGGCTCGGCTGGTAGAAGAACATAACGTTTCGGACACACATGGCTGATATTGTACCGGCGGTGACCATTGACTCAGAGTAAGGGAGAGCGGCCCCCCCTACGGTTTGGAGAGGCCGTTAGGCTTGAAAGGAGGGAGAGTGCGGAGGCGGACTACTTTGCAGTAGATCCGGTGAGCTTGATGAGGAGAAGAGAGGCGGGGTTGGAAAGGCGAGAACGAAGGAGCCTTTATAGCAGGTTATCGGGGAACAGAATGCGCTGGGGACTAACCGGCGCACAGGCGATCTGGGTGGGTCATTTGCGAGACGCAGCGCCGACAGTTTGTTACGGGCCGAACGGGCCCAATGGGGGAGGTGGTGTCGCGTGGTGTGTCGCACTGTCAACCTCCAGCCAAACAGTGGCTTGGCGATCATTGGGGCAGTACTATGCGCTGCAATGCACCAATTCTGGAATGACTCAGAGGCCGAAATCCGTCTACAGCATTTTTATTAACCTCGATTGGCCCGCCGCGTGCCGTCGAGTGCCATCGAGTGCCTCGAAACATGCAGTCGGGGCGGCATCGTAAGACGGCACCGCCGAATCCCTTCTCTACCGTCGATCCCATCACGTCGGCGGCGCGCTCTAGCAAAAGACCCTGCGCAGCGAAACTCGTGTTCAGAGGAAGCAAACGCAAGTAAGCACACTAGCAACAAATTGAGGTGCAACGATTGGGCTGCGATAATGCTGGTTGCTATAAATTGTCATTTGGAAAGGTACAACGCGGAATTAACAATCATCTCCTGTGGGCCAAATGCGAGGCGGCTCCCTTTGGCGAAAATGTCACGGCCCCAAGTCCAGCCGCCGTCGTCGGTGGGTTTTTTTGGTTCAAAACTCAAAACACACAGTACTCAAAACTTATTTGGCAACCAACACTTGGAACCGCCACCACAACCGTCTAGTTTCCTTTGTTCTCGACTTCCACCTCAGCCTCGGTCTTGCCGGCCTCAAGCTCAACCTCAACCTCGTCCTCCTCAATCTCAACCTCAACCTCAACCTCAGCTCCGACGAAGCCGGGCATTTTGGCCTCGACTTCGGTCTCGACCTCGCGCTTCTCGATAACTTTTCCAGCGGAGCTCAGGTATTCCCTTGGCTTGACTTGGAGAGCTCCGCTTGAGCCGCCGGCGCTGCTTTGCTGTGTGGCGATGGGGATGGCGTAGGCCACGGCGCTGAGGGCCACAGTAAGAAGGTAAGAAGAGCGCATTGTGTATTTTAAATGAGTGACTTGGGTTGGTAGCGCAAGCAAACGAGTGTAGGTGTAAAGAAAGTTGGGTTGGCTGCAAAGGCGTGTTATTTTCTCCCCATTTAACAAGTCCAGACCCCAGTAGTTTTTGGCCTGTCATGAGAAGAAAAAAATAAGCATAATATAACTATCTATCTTATCCGATCGACAGCCCCATAAAGAGCGTTGCAATACAGCAACTTGGAATTATGATCGCCGCAGCCTGCTGGCGCCAGAGCCGGTTGGCGACCAATCACCAGCTCAGAAATGAGATAGCCAACGCTAGCGATAGGATACGTCAGCGTGGTTTATCACGAGGCGTCGATGCGAAATGAGCGCGAGCAGCCTCCTGAGAGGGAACCCGGGTCTTCAACTTGCCAGTTTACAGATGCATAAAGGAAATTCACATTATGCTAGACTGACAAGTTGTTCGAATACCGAGTAGAGTCTGGAGACAGCCACTGGAACTGTCTCAGTTCACAATGGGAAATAAACGAGACAGTCGATGCCGCAATGACGTCAGTGTGCTCATTTATAAAAATACATAGACTTGCGGAAATGGGTGCATAAGCTGGCGGAGTCTCGAGTCAATCAGAATGAATGCGGAGAAACCCGACCCGGGGAGCCGGTCGGTGGCTTCGCTGAAAAACACAGCATCATGGGACTTTTTCCTACCCCAATAACTTATGTTATTCATAAGTTCAATAGCCTGACACATTATCTCTTAGTCAGGAACAGTGCAGTACCGCACGAAGGGGATTTTCAACCATCTTTCAGCAGTCGAATAACGTAGGAGAAAGAAAAAGAAGAGAAGAAAATGAAACAACAAAATAAAATGCACTTGCTTGAGATTTGAGATGAGTCATGAGATTTACAATATGTTTAGGGTAAGCCAACTCAAGGAAATAAAATACAACACCAGCCCACGCGAGAATAATATGGGCGGGTGGGCTCATTGCAGACTTGCTCTAAATATGAGTTTGTATGGGTTGTTTAGTATATCTATTATATTCTATCTCACTTGGAGTTTAACTATGAAAACTTGCCAATGGTGTGTAGTCAAAACAAGAGCTTGGCACAAGCCCAAGGCGCCTCAGCCCTACTTCCTTCCGCTAATCACTTTGCCTCTTTATCTTATCACCTCGCTTATCACGCATAGCCTTCATGAAGATCCGTGTCCCTCTGCAGAATTGACTCTGTCGGCCTCCGAAGTGCCGACATTTTCGGATTCTAGGCGACACCGCCACGCGAGCCGGGGATTATCAGACCATTCTAAGTTTTTGTTCCATCGAGAGGCTGCCGAAGCCAAGACAGAATCCCTGGACACTCGGGGCAGAGATGGATGGATGGAAGCAGAAGAGCCGTGAAGGCTTGGGTCGGAAAAATTGTCGTCTGGCTGGTTGGGATGAAGTGGCTCAACCTAATTCTATTCTTGGGTTTTGTCTCGACTACTCAATCAACTTGCTGGGCGGTGAGCTAGCTTGCTCAGCGAATGAAGATGATTTGGGAAATAATTGTATGGGTCTAGATCACTTGAAGGTTTACGCAATCATCATGAACTTGTAACATTCTTCAAGCCCTCATGAACCAACAGAGTGGCTCGGCGTCACATCCGTCCGACGAGTTCGTCTGGCATATGTACTCACCATGCACAACGGAGCGAATAGGACGGCACAAAGCCACTCCATGCCATGGGTTTACGCGTCTTTACGCACTAGAGTCTTGTTTGATCGTCCACTGTGATGAGTTGGCGAACCCGTCTCTGCCGGAAGGATTCACTGAAAATGCCTCCATCACGGGATCATGCAAAGGTGTGGAGGGGCTCTTCGACACCGACTCTAGAATCGATGAGGCTGTGCTGTTTTCCAATTATAGAACTGAAATAGAATGCTGGATTGGATGATTCGGGGAGGCTGAGGCTCGCGTGGCTCTGGTGGGCACTGCTTCCATCACAGGGCCCGATTCATCTAGTCTTATGCCATGCAGGCCGGAATGATGGCGATTGGGTAGCTCAATGGTGAAACAATGCAACCCTACGGATGATGCAAATTTGCAAGCATTGATTGGAATACATGTATGTATACGAGTTTAGGGAGGGGTGGAAAGTGCTGTCAAGATCCCTGGTCGAGCTGGGGACAGGGCTGCGTGCCGGCCAAGCCACAACCGGGACCCGCATGCTTAATCCGCAAATGAAGCATACACCATGCCGACTCTTGAGAAGTGCTTGCAGGCTGTTCCTGCTGGTCACGAGACTGATGGCAGTAGGGTGGCCAGACGACTTCGGCCAGAGCACAATTTGATTTCCGCAAACCGGGGCATGGCCGCCTTTTCGATAAGGAAGTAAAAAGAAAACAAACTTTCGGCATTGTATATCCAGGTGGAAAAAGTCAAAATGGCATAGCCAAGCTTGTGGTTAAGATTGGATGAGAGGAGGGGCCACTGCGTCCCGGTGGGGGAGGGGCTCGATTGTTAGTGCTTGGACGAAAACACCACCATTGGCATGTGGTGTGGTCTGTATAGCTGTGTTGGTGTAGGAGATCATGCCCGATCTGTTTGGCCATACCTATGGCCCTATGGTCTGAAACGGCCTGATTAGAAGTATCTTGCAACATGGCGTCCCCCGAGCTGGCTTCGCCTGGTAGCCCCCGCACTCTTGGATGCAACAGACAAGGGCACCAAATCCCGAAGAACCACGGGGGGGAGCAAGACGAGAGCCTCATAATTCCCAATGTCCACAACCGTGGTTTCGGTATCTCGGCGCTCGGACTATTCATTGACCCCGCCGGGCTGTAAGGTTGTAGAGCCCTGTGAGGTTCATTTTCGGCCCTACCAGCTCCCTGGTATCTTCCGGTGATGTTTAGCGGAGTCGGACCAAAACGACACGGACATGGTGATTTAGAAGTACCAAGCCTCGTGGCTAAGAGCGTAAAGGCGTACGGGCTTGAAATGGTATTGGTAGAACCCCAATGATAAGTGAAGCTGTCGTGTATAAAAAGACAAGGACAATCCCCCTAGTTGATCAATATCATCATCACATTCACATTCACATTCACGTTCACATCATCATCATACCTCAAAGCACTTCATCCTCACTCCAAACATCACCTCTTACAATAATCAAACCAATCTCCCACTTCAACCCTACCAAACAAACATTCGTCATGTACTCCAACAAGATTGCCGTTGCTGTTGCTTCTTCCCTCTTCCTCCTCGCCCGAGCCGACCTGACCCTAGACTCTGACGACGTTCCTACTCCTTGCTCTTGGATCTGTAGCTCCATCGTCAAGTTGTCCAACGACTGTGACAACTCGGCCTCCTCGTGCATCTGCGACCACACTGCCTTCGGTGTCCAAGGCATTGCCGCCTCCTGCGCCGGTTGCATGCACGTCAACAAGAACTGGAACATTGCCATCGACCGCTCAGAGGTTGACACCACTGGTGAGCTTTCCCTCCATCGTGACTAACAGAGCTACTTACTTCCCACGAAAAACTTGGAGGCTAACCATTGCGGGGGGGCAGACATTGATGACATCTTGACCAGTTGCGGCTGGCCTCGAGGAGTCTGGAACAACGACGACAACACCACTGGTTCCAGCGCTACCGTCGAGGCCACTGCTACTTCTGCATCTTCCAAGCCGTCCACCACTCTCGTCAGTGCCACTTCCACCTCAGCGGCGAGCTCCTCCAGCGCTGGCTCTACATCCAGCGGTAGCAGCACCGCCACCGGAACCAGCAGCGGAGCTTCCTCCACCGAGAGCGCTGCCCAGGCCAATGCTGCTTCTGCCCTGGCTCCTTTCGGCGTCGCCGGTGCTGCGGTTGCCTTTGCCGGTCTTGTGCTTGCTTAAACGGGGGCCCAACTAGTCTCCAACATCTTCCCCCTTTGTCACTGTAAGCCGCAAACCGTGGCTTACAGTGCAGAAATTGGGGAAACCATTTCCTTCTATTATTAGTGTTGAAGAGATGATCAAGAGAATGGCTTGGAATAATGAATCAGAGAACCAGAGTCTCAGGAGCTACGATTTGGATTGAACCATGTTTCCTATTTTTTTGGTTGCCTCAAATACCCCCTCCCGTCGCTACAGAATCGATTATTACTTAATTTAAAGAGTGTTTTTGCATAAGTTTCAGCCTTAACATGATCCGTTGGTGTGAGTTGCTTGGCAGCACCTGGCCAAGGATGATCCACAGCAGGCCCATTTAAGTGCCTTCTCCTTATTCAGTGATGATATGATGCGGTATGTACAGAAGTAAAGGCGTATTTCCGAAGTTCACTGTCAGTGTGTTGTGGGTGGTTGGATAGAACAGCACTCAACATTCAGTTTTTGACATGCCCCCCTGCTTATTACTTATCTCTTCCTCGCTGATATCCGATTCTGACCAAGATTCCTCCCATGCACCCCATATATCGGAATTACCCCATGGTCTTTTTTCCGCTTTCATTGCGCCCCTCCATTGTCCTGCGTGGTATTTGGCCCTTACTTCTCAAACCTCACATCGCCATCCAAATGCCTTCCCACGACCTCCATCTCCCGGTCAAACTCCTTTTTCACTTCAAACCTGCCCCCCATTCTCGCCTCGCACCGCTTTATGGCCAGCCTGACCCTCGTCTCGCCGATGACACGGCTGTACTGCGCCTTGAGCTCTCGCAGCCGGGCTAGATAGCCCTGACGCTGCTCCCGCTGCACCTGCTGGAACTCCTCGCGCTCCAGCGTATACCACCCGTCGTCCGTGTGCCATAGTAGTAGGAAGCGAGCGACAAGCATCTGTCGGACGCGGTGCAAGCGACCGCGGGGCCGAGCCGCTTGGAACGGCGGCGTGAAAGCTCGGCGGTCGTAGACGCGGTGGCGCCACTCGATGAGGCCGATCCAGTACGAGACCATGTGGCGGTAGGACAGCCAGTCGACAAAGTCCTCCCACTCGTCCATGAGATCGAGAACCGCGTCGCTAAACTCTTCTATGGCGGCCATGGCCTCGTTCTGTTCCCGTCAGCCCTGTTCTTTCTCCCCCTGGCGAGGCGGTACCAACATAGTGCCTGAATCGGTCATTGTTGTATAGGAATGCCTCGCTGACAACCGACCCGTCGTAAACCCATGGCGGGTACTGCATGTGCTGGACATAGGAAGTCTTTCGCGTATCGCTGCGGACCGCACCGAGAAACTTGGTAAGCGATGCCATCGCAGAAACATGGGGAACCTGGCTGTTGAAAACCTCGAAACAACAAGTTCGCAAATTCATTCAAAATATGTTGAGAAGCTGTCTGTGATTTTGTTCGGGACAACATACTGCGCTATCAAAGTCAATATCGTCTAGGTACCAAGGAACCGGGAACTCATTCGCTGCATCATGTGTCGTGACGTTTAGCAAAAGCCTTCATGCACACTCAGACTCTAAACCATTCATTATTACATTATGTGTAACATTCTTTTCATTTTATCTAAACCATCCAAATTGGCCGTTTCTCATGACTGTATAGGACAATGATGTTAAAAATAGGGGATAGTGATATCACTTTGGCTTTGAAGTGACCACCTCTTTCTTCTCTTGTTCTTCTCTACCTTTTGGTGTACTTCTTCTCGAGGTATCTCAAAGGAACGTAAAATAGAGAGCTCAGCACAAAGGCAAACTCGAACCCAATATCTCCGGTTGTCTTGGCGATCGGTCCCGTCCACCACACTTGCGCCATGGAGGGTACGACTAAGCCAAAGCAGAGCACACTTGCGGCAATGGCTGCGACTCCCAGCGGCAACTGCGAGGCAATGTTCCAGATGGCGTGGTCATAAGACTCGTAGTTGCCGCGGCGGAAAACCAGGTGCTCTACGGTGACGATGCCGATGAAGGATGCAGACCAGTATCCAAGCAGGGCCACAAAGTTTTCGAGGTTGACGAAGAAGTCCTGCTGTGCTTTGATGCCCACGGGGATGGTGATGACAGTTACAACGATGGCGAAACCATAGCGAGGGATTTTAATGAGGCCGGGGATCAGTGTCTGGAAGTTGAGTGTGATGGCGTACATGGTGCCTCCAGTGTTGCCGAGCAGCGTCAGGGACAGGATGACGACGACAAACTTGCCAAAGCCGCCGGCACTCGATAGCATGGCTGCGAGAACACCACCGACCAAAGTTTTGTCATAAGCCTCCGACCACTCGGGCACGTTGGGGAGTGCGCCAGCAATGGCGGCGCCCAGAACCATGAGGGGAACAGTGGGGGCGAGAAGACCCCAATAGGTGTAAGTAAACACGCGCCACCTATCAAGTGTTAGCGATACCTTTGCTAAAACAGAAAAAATGACCACACAAAACTTACGATGGAACCTTGGGGTCGAAATACGTGGTGAGATCGCTGGCAATGGCGGCCCACGGGAGCATGTAACTAGCGACAATCATGCCAAAGCTCAGCACCATGCTGGCGGTGGCCGGCTCCGCAGGAGGAGCCTGCTTCTTGAGATCAGATCCTCCACATCCTGCAGCAATAGCGATGGCGATAATGGCAGGGATAGATGCATAAGTCTCATAGTAGTGAAGCACTTGAAAGCCGCAAAATGAGATGAGGAGGGAAAGGAGACCGATGATGACAATGCCGACGTCCGGGGTGAGGTTGCCACCAGAAACAGCAGAAAGACATTGGCCACCGACGACGTAAATGATGACAATGAAACCAGTTAGCGTGGCCAAGTTGAGAAGCACCGGGATAGAAACAAGGTATCGGCTACAAAAGGTTAGCTATTTTTCTGGCCAGAATGAAGCATTCAATCTCGTCATACCCAAAGCTGTATCGAGCCTGGATCATTTGCCTCATTCCCGTCTTGGGACCGAGAGTGGCAAGGTAAGCAGGCGCCACGGTAGAAAGCAGGCCAAAAAAGAGGATAACCAAGGACGAATCCCTGAG
This sequence comes from Calonectria honghensis, assembly GCA_013403855.1. Classification (NCBI taxonomy): domain Eukaryota; kingdom Fungi; phylum Ascomycota; class Sordariomycetes; order Hypocreales; family Nectriaceae; genus Calonectria; species Calonectria honghensis. Next base: position 1,024,749 of record VTGB01000029.1, read on the forward strand.
GCTGAGACCGTACGCAAGAGGTCCCAGCATGCCAAACGTGATGCTACAAAAGGTCATGTTAGCAAATGTCTCAATTTCAAGGCGGACCGGCTCGTGCGACGGACGGGCCGCCACAACTCACTCACCCGAGGATATTTGCATTGATGGAAAACCAGACGGTGAAGATGTTGTAGAAACGGGTCATCTGGCGGTCCTCGACGGGGATGGGCTGGATGCCCTTCTCCTCAACCCGTCCCATGCGCAGGGCTTTGTGGAATATCGACGAGGCCTTGACGCTGAAGGTGTCACTGTGGTCGTCGTGCTCCGGCCCCGGGGCGGTTCGCTCAGCGGGCACTGCAACAGAGGCTGCTGGCACGCCCTTTTCTGCGTCGACAGCCATGTTAAATGGGAAAATGGTTGCGAAGAGGAAAAGAAAAAAAAAAGTCTTGAGACGCAAGCACCGTTCACCTTGGTCTCACCAAGCGAGAAATCATGGGATTCACGAAAGGGCAGGCGTTGGAATGCAAGACGTTGATATATCGTGGTTGAGCAATTACCTAACTACTGTTCCGACCCTGGTCCGGTCCCCTCCACCAAGCCGGAGAAAATTCCTGTCGTAGACTCGGGCGTCTTGGACTTACGGGCCGACGAGCGTGCGCTGATTTGCGGTATAAACCTTGCAGGGCTGGCCAGACCAGCTAATCACAGGCGGTCCAGAAGCTCTAGCGCAAGGGAAATGCCCGTCCCAAACAGGTGAATGAACTGCCTGCTCTTTTTTCGCCATCGTGTGCCCTCATTTTGGCCACTCCTAGTGCTGGCTATCCGGATTAGCTCTGCTACCCTCGTCTAGTTTAGTGTGGCCTGGGCGCGGCTAAAAAGAAAAAAATTGCTTGCTCCTGCGGGCTATATGCAAGTGAGTCAAATCTTTGCACCGTTGACAGCCGTCTTCTGCAGCGGAGGCGACGATTTGCGCCTCTCCGCTCCTCCATGCATCTCATGACTGTCTTCTCCGCAACCGTTCGCGCGCCCGCAGCCGCTAGATGGGCTTCCATGCTCAGATTCAGACCAAGAGGTAGCGTGATTTCATACAGAGCACAACACTTGTTGGACGACGCCCTGTCCATGATGTGACGTGGCCCCGTCTATTTCGCCGCTGTCTTCCTCGACTTCTTCTCTCGGAAGAAACCCCCGACAGCGCCCATGAGTCCCCCGAGACCTTTCTCGTGACTGTCTCCAACCAGCCCCCCGCGGATCCACCCTGGGAGTTTGCCGCGGATCCGTTCTGTCCCATACCGTCGATCAACAAGCACAATTGATGCGTAGTCACCCTGGTGCCGGATGGCGCGCCCGATGCTCTGGTTGACGGCCCGCATGCATGCATTTTCGTAAAAGTCTCGGGCTGTTTGCTTGGCTTTGGCCGTGGCCGTGTCCTTGCTCGCGCCTTTCGCTGTCAAGTTGGCCTGGGTCGTCGTCTCAATGTACTCAATCTTAGCCTTCCAGTCTGGGGAAGCAATGTTGGGGTATGGAAGACCGATGACGATGACACATCGCCCCAGCCGATCTGAGAAGTTAATACCCTCTGACATCTTGCCACCCACCACGCTTAGTAAAAGGGCACCTTTGCCGTTGCCCGAGTTGCCCAGAATAGCTTCTGAGTATTCCTGGAGAACCTCATCGCTCGATGCACCCCTCGTCTCTTTGAAGAGGGCCTTCCTCGACCCTAAACGATCCCATATTGGCGGTCCAGCATCCCCTTGTTTTTGCTGCCATGCCGCAACCACTTGATCGAGATATCCGTAGCTAGGAAAAAATACCACCACTCCATCTGGGACGAGAGAGCACAAATTAACAATGGCCAAGCCCAGCTCTGATATCATTTTGCTATCACCACGGCGTTGGTAGCTGAACTCGAATGGAGCTGCCCCAGGTCGAGATGAAGCTAGTGTCCAAACGCAAAGGTTTTCCGGAGGAATCACATGCCCGCAGCTCAGTGTAGTGATCTTTTCACCCCCCAAGGTGGGAAATAAATGATCTTTGTAGTCTTCAAAGGGAGACATGGTTCCTCCTGCAAGAACTACAGCTCTCGCACTCGACATGATGGAAGAAAAGGCGTGGGTCGGCGACAAGAGTAGATAAGAAAGTTTAATATCAGGCCCAGCGTCCTTCAACTTCTCGTAAAATATGCGACCCTCGGAGCCGAGGTTGGTAAGAGCAATAAGGAAGGAGACCAAGGTGTGAAGCACCGGTGTGCTCGACCGGGACACCGCCTTGCCTGCCCCATCTTCGCTCTCCACGTGAGAGACGTAGCTCTCAATCTTGTAGGCCAGCTTCGACTCTTGGATGTATTGAATCAACTCAAACATGTTGATTTGGTCAATACCTTTTGGCCTAGTAAGGTCATTGGAATCCACAATTCCATGTTCTTGCTGTTGAGAGTCAGTGATGGCCCAAGTAATACATCGCAAGACACACCTTGAACTTGAGAGCTCCCTCCATCCATTCACTGAGTCCTTCTATAACTCTTCCCACTCTCCCAACACTGACTCGATTGGCGCCTTTGAGCTTCTTGCCAAATTTCTTCACATATATCCCCAGCATGCCTCGTCCTCTTTTCAGTTCGCTGAGTTTGATTTCTGCGGCATGTACATTCGCTACGGCGTCCATGATATTATGTGCTTCATCGATGATGACAATATTCCCTTCCAGTTTAATACCAAGGGCATCTCTTGCGCTTCTTTGTAGAAGAAGCGGATAGGGAAGTGTAATAATCTCGGCACCTGGCAATGCAGTTCGTGACGCATAGTAGGGACAAACCGCAAGAGATTTTCCTAACTGGTGCAAATCCTCAATATCAGGAAGTGTGGCGAGGGCGGAGTCGCGAAATTGGTGGGTTTGTGACAACAAGTCCTCTTTTGGAACATAGGAGCACTTTTTGGTTGACTTTGATTGCTGAAGCTCAGCACAGCGGTCGTTGATGGCTTGAACGGATCCAAGTCGCGAGACTGATGGGTTGATACAAAGCCTTTGGCGGGATGACAAAGGCAGTAGCTTGACCGGTTCGGTTTTAGGTTGGTCCTCCTTGGCAAGTGACGGGGGTAAAGAGGGTGGGAATTCAGGGCGACGGAGTTCGGTGATGAACTGGGAAAGCTGGGAGTGGGTTCTTGAAGTGTAATAAATCTATTACTGTTACTATTTTGGCCTCTGGGTTGGGGAGGCACAGATATCGCACCTTGATTTCTTCTTCAAGGAGATCTTGGTCCTCTTCCCGGGCTCGTGGGCCACCCAGGCCAATACTCGCGAGCACGTCTCGCGATTCTTTACTCAAACCAGAAAGAGGGTCATTAGAGTTAGTCTCATTATCATCAACATCGTCAAGCAGCCATTCGGCGTCTTCATCGGTCACACGGGAAGCTGAGTGAGCTGGGTCGTCAATGCGCCGGCGCTTGCGCCCACGTTCCTCAAGGGCCTTCTCTTTGAGTCTGAGACCTTCAAGTCGCTTTTCACGGTCTTCCCAACGACCGACGAGTTCTTCTCGCTTTCGGCGTAAGAGTTGTTCAACTACCCATGATGGCTCATCTTTGTATGCCTCAGCGGAGGCCTGGAGCGATGCCTCAAATTTTGTCGATTTGTGATGGCGCAGCCATGTTAGTGAAGCACAGATGAGTGATAGCGATTTTCCCTAGAGAAAATGTTAGCATGGGCTCTGAGGCAGGGTGTCATGAGAATCATCATCAATTTCAGTGTTACAGCCCCCATGCACCCCATTCTTTATAGCGGGAATGGTGACCCAAACTTACAGTACCAGTTGGACTCTCCAAAATGCCAACTTGGCCGTTTCCCGTCTCAAGAACATCAAAAACTGTTTTCATAAACTGTTCCTGTACGCTGTATGGTGTGAACGGGTGATGAAAATCCAGTTTTTCGAGGCCCTTGGCCACCTCGTCCACGCTCTGTTCTGTCATGTTTCTCACCGCGTCGTAGTTACGTGCCAAGTGGACTCAAGCCGTTACCATTCATAACCCTGGTCGTGCAGCCACACTGAAGGTCCGCCACGCCAATGCCGCGACGTCACCTGACAAGTAGTGCACGGGCCATCTACATCAGCCACAAAAATTCTGGTTAGGGTTGTCCTGCCCTCGTCTAACAATTTCGAGGGTGCTAGCCATTGGAGTGCCGTCGCAAAAACATCACCAGCAGTTCCAGTCTTCGTCCCAGAACACCGGAAAAGCGACAACACCACAGCCGTCGCCATGCCTACCCGTTTGTCAAAGACCCGCAAGCAGTATGTGCTTTCCCTCACTCCCGACAGCAATCTCTCTCGCAGAGAACGGCGCCCTGTGGCAAACGAGAAATTTGAGCTCTGGAGCCCTCGATTGCACAGCCGTCGATAGACCGCAATATGGAACATGATAAACTGACTATTTTCGCTTCACAGCCGCGGTAACGTCTCCGCCGGTAAGGGACGTGTCGGCAAGCACCGCAAGCACCCCGGTGGTCGTGGTCTTGCCGGTGGTCAGCACCACCACCGCACCAACATGGACAAGGTTCGACAACCCGGATTCGAAAAGAACGACTGCGAGAACATGGAATGGCTGACTCTTGGATAGTACCACCCTGGTTACTTCGGAAAGGTCGGTATGCGATACTTCCACAAGCAGCAGAACAACTTCTGGAAGCCCGTCATCAACCTGGACAAGGTACATATCCCTCCCGATTTCGCGATTTATCCTTGTGGACTACAATGTGGTGGACACGAGAGGAGAACGAAAAAAAAAAAAAAAAAGAGTCGTGAACTCATTAAAAAAATTAATTGGCTAACTCTGGATATTAGCTGTGGTCTCTCGTCCCCGCTGAGACCCGTGACGCCTACGTCGCTGGCGAGAAGAAGGACACCGTCCCCGTCCTCGACCTCCTCCCTCTCGGCTACTCCAAGGTCCTCGGCAAGGGCCGTCTCCCCGAAATTCCCCTGGTCGTCCGCGCACGCTGGGTGAGCCGTCTGGCTGAGAAGAAGATCACTGAGGCTGGTGGTGTTGTTGAGCTTGTGGCATAAATTAAAACCTGTGCTGGCTGGAGTCGGGCTTGTGGATTTGGGAACCGGATTTTCATGGATGAAAATGGTCCTGGGCCCCTGGATACCTAAACAGGGAGAAGGGGAGGGACCTGGGTTGATCGGCTTCGAGCATTGCATCAGGGACTCTCGAAACGGAGTTTTAACGAAATAAAATCGATTTTCGCCCATGACCCATTATGTCTCGGTTTCCCGGAGTAGGTGTCAGGAAAAATGGAGTTTGCTTTTTTTCTTCTTCAATTCATCCTCAAGCGAGCTCCGTCAGGAAACAGGCAGGGTCGTGATTGATGACGGGTATTACATTCATCTCTACTGTCGTATGCTTGGATATCTGACCGAAGCTCCCAACCTTCTACCGTCCTGGGTACCCCATAACGCCGCCAATGATGATGGTCTATAAATACACAGACACGCGCCCCATCGATGGCACTGTCTTGATTAACAATATTGACCCGTTCCAATTAAGCATGTAATATATCCATCTCATCCTCCTCGCCAAGTTCCTGGCTCGCGGGCAGGTCGACCCTAAGGAACTCGTGCTCCAGCGCCTGCTCCGCCGTAATTCTCCTGCTCGGGTCCAGCTCCATGCAGCGCTCGAGGAACCTGACCGCGAGCTTCTCGTCTGGGGTCAAGGGCTTGTCGTCGGTGCGGCATGTGCTCCAGAGAATAATCTTTTCCATGCTGAACCCTTGCTGCCCCACCGTGGGGATGCTGGTCTCGAAAGCGCAACCGTGCAACAGACCAGCAGCCTTCATCCGCTTGGAGCCAAAGATGGTGGCGATTTCAATCATGGCTTCAACATCGTCCGCTGAGTTGAAGAAGGGGAATCGTTTTGACATAATGGTAAGAAGAATAACTCCTGCAGACCAAATGTCAATTGATGTCGTTTGCTCTGTGCACTTGAAAAGAACTTCAGGAGCACGGAAGCCTCTGGTGCCAGCACGGTTTGCACGTCTAGAGGAGCGTGTGTCGGACTTGGGATACCCGGGCTGGGGATTGGTTGAGTTTTGGGCCCAGGCGGAGTTGGCTTGACGGTGCTTGCGAACTTCCCGTGTCTCATGGCAGAGACAGGGCTTGCAGTCCGATCCCTCTCGCTCGGCGAGACCGAAATCAACTAGAACACCCCGCTGACTAGCCGGGTCGTAGAGGAAGTTTGTCGGTTTGATATCTCGATGGAGAATCTTGTGTTCATGGACGCTCTTGAGGGCTGTGAATAGCGAGCGCAAGTAAATGGCAATGTCCGGAATGGTCATGTCCCGAAAATAGGCACGGAAGTCGCCATGGCGAAAGTACGGTAGAATGGCAACAACCTGGTCTGTGTGGCGAAAAGCGGTGATGAGAGGGCAAACCGACGGACATTGGCGCAGATCATGCAGGAGCTCAAGCTCATTGAGAATGCGTGAGGGACTTGACGTGACGTAGATTTTTTTTATAGCAACGTAGCGAGTCCTGCGACGTGGTGACTGGTGCGACATGCCACTCCCAGTTCGCTTCAGGGGTGGCGGCGTCCACTTGGTCGTGTCCTCGTCAATGTCCCAGCTGTTGTCGTATTGGTCGTACATAATGTCCATAGCCTTGTAGACAGTCGAGAAGGTACCTGAAGCGGATCCAATCAGCATGATTGTCTATGCAGACAGGGATTCGATGTTTACCTTCGCCAATGCGCTTCAGTAGACGGTACTTGTTGCGAAAGCCCGGAAAGTCGCTGGTCAGTTTGTCCATGTCGGCTTGGACGCCACTATCAACGGCTTCATCTTCAGAGCTTTCTTCTGCCATCTCCTCCTCCTCCTCTTCTTCTTCTTCCACTTCGTCGACGGGGTGCTGATGCTGGTGGTACTGTGGATCCCCATGGTGGTGATGATATTGTTGTGGCTCGTCGTCTTCCGTAGGAGGAGCAGCCTCTTCGGTGCGCTCCTCCTCGGCCATCATCTCGGTATCTTCTGTCCTTGCATCCTCGTGGATCTCAAAAGGCTCCTCGACTTGCTGTTGGTGGTGAACCGCTGTGGCCATTGCGACGGTCGCTTCGACTTGTTTGTTTCGTGTCGTCGACTTTTGCTTCCCAAAATCCAGTGCAATGTCTCGTCGTACAGAAAAGAAATTCTCCAAACCGCAGCCGCGCTCAATTGACGAGAAACGTACACGCAGCACACGCACGCAAAGACCAACGAAATTCACACAACAAAGAACATGTGCATCTGCAGGTTTTCAAAGTGGAAGAGTTTGGATGGTTTGGTGGAGGGGCTTATTCATGCACTATAATTCGCTGCAGGGGGGGTAGGCCAGCCATAACACGCGCTGTGTTTTAGCGAGCAGCCGATGGCGGGGAAAAAAGTGACATGGTGGGCTGGTGCGCGTCAAAGAAAACAAAAACAATTCGTTGCTGAGAAACCTCGCAGCCATCACCGCCATGCACCTAATGCATAATCGCTCTCATTAACCATCGCCGCTTGTGTCACATATCATTCATTGCTCGCCCAACCACGCACGCGACAGCGAAGACGCGTCCATCTCCAGCTATAGGCGCAGAGCTATACGCTGTACACTCCCACTGTACGCCACTGCACGCCGCTGTACTGCCGTACCACTATACCGCTACCACCCAGCGGCACACCAGTGTGGCTTGAATCCCCCCAGCCTGGAAATGATCCAGCTGTGATTTGATTGCACTATTTATCATTTCCCTGTTCCACCCCTCCACCCCTCACACCGTCTCGCCTCTCCACCTTACCTTCACCTCTTCATCATCATCATTACCGCACACGCGCGCCCGCTGCGGTGACGCCCTCCCCCGATTGCCCGCCATGGAGACAATCAACTTCGATATCAACGATGCTCTCAAGCATTACATGTCGGATCCCGCCAGCATCTCCACGCCAGAGGCCGACAGCGCCCTCTTTGACTGCGAAAATGACCCCGAAGCCCTCACAAACCCCGTCGTCAACGCCGTGTTGAACCCTATTGTCGATGCTGTCGCAGACAATCCGGACGCCATTATGCGTGCCTCTCACATGGACTCGCTCCAGTTCCTCCTCAAGTTAGCACCCATTTCCCTTGACCCCTCCTCTCCCGATCCTCCGGCTGCTATGGGACGCGATTCTGAGCTACGTGAACCCGACAGATATACGGCCTACCTCCCCACTCACGCTCTCAGCAAGATCTTTGATCTTGTTATGAGCGGCCTGAGTGCCGAGGCAGACGCCGTCCACAGTGACATCGACTCTCCTGACGAGCAGGACGCCGTGCCGCACCACAAGAAGCTCCTCGAAATTTACGGTTTCCTCTTGCAGTGGACCATCGCCGCCGTTGAAACGAAAGCCGCCGAAAAGTCGACAACAGCCCCCGCCGCCCGCGGGCGCGGCAAGCCCAAGAAGGGTTCCGCCAAGGACAAGGACGCCGCATGGGACTCAGCAAGCCAGCTCCAGGCAGCACTCGACATCATGTGCAAGGTTCTGAAGCTCAAACTATCCAAGATCTTCCTCACCACCCCCGAGAGAGATACTTTCATCGGCCTCCTCACCCGCCCAGTATACATGATTCTCGAGAGCGAACAGCGGGTCAAAGCCACGGCAATCCGCATGCACTGTTTCAAGGTTTTGTGTATGGCCGTCAAGCACCACGGCCATGGATATGGTATGTTTAATTTTAGCAGCAGGTGCCGCAGTGCAGCAAATCTAACAACACGCAGCCGCTCAAATCAACGTCATCCAGAACCTCACCTACTTCGAACACCTCTCAGAACCCATGGCCGAGTTTTTGCATATTCTGGCCGACACATATGACTATCCACAACTTGCCGATGAAGTACTGAGAGAGATTAGTAACAAAGAGTTCAACTCCAACGATACACGAGGACCCAAGTCAGTTTCGTCCTTTATTGCCAAGTTATCAGAGTTAGCACCTCGTCTAGTAATTAAGCAAATGACGATGCTTGCCAAACAGCTGGATAGCGAGGTCAGTTGTTGTCCTAGCGAGCTATATAGCGGTTCTCTTATTAACATTCACAGTCTTACACTCTTCGTTGTGCTTTGATCGAAGTATGTGGCAACATGGTTGCCCATCTCAGCAGACAGGACGAGCGCAGCGAGAACCACAAATCTCAGCTCAACGCCTTCTTTGACGTTCTTGAGGAACGTTTCCTCGACATCAATCCTTATTGCCGCTGCAGAGCCCTCCAAGTTTACATGAAGCTATGCGATCTTGAACAAAAGTTCCCCAAAAGACGCCAGAGAGCTGCCGAGCTCGCCTGTCGAAGTCTAGAAGATAAGAGCAGCAACGTTCGACGAAACGCCATCAAGCTGATCGGAGCTCTTGTCAAAACCCATCCCTTCACTGTGATGCACGGTGCGCAGCTCTCGAGAAAGGAATGGCAGGCTCGTTTGGATAAGGTCGACGAGGAGCTGAACGCTCTGAAGCCGCCACCCGGCATCCCAGGTTTTGGTGGAGAAAACGCCAACACTACGGTTGATACGCAGCTTTTGGATGACGCCACCCAGATTGGCTCTCCCGAAAAGCCTAAACCAATGACTGAAGAGCAGAAGCTGGAGATCATGAAGAAAGCTCAAGAAGAGGCCGCCACCAGCGAGGCCATCGAGAAGCTCACTCTCACGAGGAGATACTACAATGAAGCGCTCAAGTTCATCGATGTTCTCCACGATGCCACCACCACGATTTGTCAGCTTCTTGGAGCCAGAAACAAGAGTGAGGTCATCGAGGCCATAGATTATTTTGAGATTGGCGATGCCTATAACATTGAGCAGAACAAAGTCGGCATCCGTCGCATGCTCCGTCTCATCTGGACCAAGGGCAACAGTGATGAAGGTAAGGGAGTGCAAACTCACCTCATCGAGTGCTACAAGCGTCTCTTCTTTGAGGCGCCCGAGTCCTTCAGCCCCAACGACGCCGCAAACTACATTGCTCGCAACATGATCAGTTTGACATTTGGCGCGACGCCTGCCGAACTCACATCGCTTGAACAGCTACTAGCCACAATGATGAAGGGGGGTATGATCCCCGAAGTCGTGATCACTAAGCTGTGGCAGGTATACGGTGTTCAGAAACGTGAGATTTCACGAACCCAGCGACGGGGTGCCATCATCGTCCTGGGCATGCTGGCAACAGCAAACCCTGAGATCGTTGTGGGTGAAATGGAGACAATGCTTCGCACTGGTCTCGGATCCCACGGACGAAATGACCTTCAGTTGGCCAAGTTCACCTGCATTGCACTCAGGAGAATCAACCCAACTGGTCGACAAGCCAAGGGCTCCCAAATAACCTTTTCCCGCCTGCCTAACGACCACGCCGTCTCGGCAAGGCTCGCAGCCATCACCGAAGTTCCCTCGGAGAGCAAGGAGTGGTACGGTGTAGCAGAACAAGCCATCAACGCCATTTATGCCGTTTCCAGACATCCGGATACCCTGTGCTCGGACATCATTCGCCGAAAAGCTCGCCACGTCTTCCAGTCGCAATCTCGCCCTGGCTCACGGCCGGTCTCCCGTGATGATACTAAGGCTATGCAGGACGACGACCCAACTGCAACCCAGAGCGAGAAGCCCAGAAAGAGAGACAATGCCATTGCGCTGTCTCAGCTCCTATTCATTATTGGACATGTAGCTATCAAGCAGATCGTCCATCTCGAGTTGTGCGAGCAGGACTTCAAGCGTCGCAAGCAAGAAAAGGAGAAACAGGCTCCTGCCAAGTCGGACAAGGACAAGGAGGATGCTGATGAACTAGATCTCATCGGTGGAACTACAGAGGATGACTTCACCGAAGCCATGGCCCACATCCGAGAGCGGGAACTTTTGTACGGTCCCAGTTCATTGTTGGCCATGTTTGGACCGCTTGTCTCCGAAATTTGCGCCAACAACACGACATACGCGGACAAGGGCCTGCAGGCAGCTGCAACCTTGTGCCTGGCTAAGCTCATGTGCGTGTCCGCTGAATACTGCGAGGTCAACCTGCCTCTCCTTATCACCATCATGGAACGCTCCCCTGACGCCACTGTGCGATCCAACGCCGTCATCGCCTTGGGCGATATGGCCGTCTGCTTCAACCACCTCATTGATGAGAACACAGACTTTTTGTACCGTCGCCTTGCTGATGACGATGCATCTGTCAAGCGAACTTGTTTAATGACGCTTACTTTCTTGATTTTGGCCGGACAGGTCAAAGTCAAGGGACAGTTGGGCGAGATGGCCAAGTGCCTCGAGGATGAGGATCGCCGAATTGCTGACCTGGCGAGAATGTTCTTCACGGAGCTCAGCACAAAGGACAATGCTGTTTATAATCACTTTGTGGACATGTTCAGTCTGCTCAGTGCTGGAGGTCACATGGAAGAAGAAAGCTTCCGCAGAATTGTGCGATTCCTATTGGGCTTTGTTGAGAAGGTAAGTCGCAATTTTTATAATTTCTAGAGACTTTGGAGCCATAATTGCTAACTTGATGCCCAGGACAAGCATGCCAGACAGCTGGCCGACAAGTTGGCAGCCCGACTCAATCGGTGTGAGACAGAGCGACAGTGGAACGACGTTGCTTTCGCTCTTGGCCTGTTGCAGCATAAGAACGAGGAGATTACGAAGCTAGTTTCTGGAGGTTTCAAGATGGTTCGGGCGTCGGCTTGAGATGGCACAACAGTACATTTTAACACACATTAAAACGGGTGGGAATTGTGTATTATAAGTCGTCAAGGAAAGCGACGGAGTTTGGATCATCCTTTGACATGATGGCATGACTGACGGTGGAACGCGATGATGAAATCTATAGATGTTGCCATTTTGTAATGCTGATACCAATTTGTTGTGCGCAATTGAATGCCTGTTGATTTCACAAATTCTGGTTGGCAGTATCCACTTTAATCCGGGTCGATTTTTCCGGGTTATGGGGGCTCTGGAAACATTCCAGTGCAGAGAACCGACTGATAATGGATTGGAACAAAGTGATGCCCTTACAGATATCGACATGGTTAGGTGCGAGGCTCTCTTTTTTTTTTATGGCTGGCTCAATTGGCAACTTGAGACTTCAAAGTTAACTCAGCAGGATATCACTTGGGTTAAAAACAGTGAAAATTAATAGGTATTAAAGGACAACTTATTTGTGGGTATCAAGTCTTGACACCAAGATATAATTGAAGAACACAGAAACCCAACACTCCAAAAAAAACAACAACAACAACTAGATTTATGCATCATTATTATCTAACCAGTCTCGGTTGATGGTAAAAGGTGACTATAATGTTGATCGGGTGTCTAGGGTAAATGGCGTGGTTGCGCCTCAGCAGACATAACTCCACACCCGCTCCGCTGACAAGGTACCGTGACTGCCCCGCAAGAAGCTTCACGCAAACTATTAGCAGCAGTTGGCCCAGTTAGCCGGCTCGATCAGGTCACCGGACTGAGTGGCGCGATTCAGTGACAGCAGTAACAAAGAACAGGGACCAGCGAGAGGCCCAGAAGAAGGCAGCTAATGCACAGAGCATTGAGCGCATTGAGCGCAGGACGACGCGGATGGACGCCCTCTGGCCGGGGCTATGGCGTCGATTAGGATGAATGACGCCCAGAACGGAAGTGAAGGGACCCGGCAGGTACGTATTCCATGGAGCTGCGGGCAGGTACAGTACGACGCTGGTGGCATTGGCCCAGGGCAGTATCAACTGCTTTAGCCAAAAAAAGTACAAAAAGGGCGGGTCCTCCCACCCTAAGCTCACGGCAGTTGCTTCGAGATCATAGGACACACTGTGGCTTAGATGGGCGAGTCCACTGTAGGTATCCGATACCTCTTTGCCCCTCTCGTTGTGATCTGACCTGTCAAGCTCGTCCTGCGTGCACCCGCGGGTCGTGCCTTTCCGCTCCGTGACTCAAAAGTACCTGTACCTGTGCGTGTACTTTGGGGACCAGCCGGAGTGGTCTGGTCTGACCAAAGAGTCGCGTTATAAGCTCCCCTTCCTTCCACTTCGACCTGGCCTGATAGCCCTTGCCTAGCAGTCCCCTATGCCTGTTACCTATACCTGAGGTACGCCGCTCACCTGTTGTCCCAGACCCAGACACATACGCCCGCCACGGCCGCTCGTGCTCGTGCTTGTTAAAGCTATTCCCCCTCCACCCCGCCAAACTGTACGACATCCCCTCCACCGTTACATTATTGGCGGCGCAGTCGGCCTTGTTGCTTTTTCCCCCCGTACCTAGCCTTTGATCTCTTCCTTATCCTGCCCAAGACCCTAGTCCGGCCGAAGCTCAGACCCCGTTGCCCCTTCACCTTGCTTTGCAGCTTTCGGATTCTATATCCATCCTCCTGCTCCGACACATACACAGCTGGAAACAGCTTCCAGTCACCAAGCTCAGACCACCCGCGACATCAACCCACTTCGCGCGAACCAGGGCCACGTGCTAGGCGCCACCCATCTGCGGACTAACTTTACTGCGAGATTCCGGCAACCCACCTGTCCCCGGCACGTGACGCGCTTCAGTAATCTTCCGTGGGTCCGTTTCCGGCCAACGAGAGCTTGCGCGACAGCGGGAACCACTTAAAGCTGAGCTTCTGAGCTTTAGCCCGTCGCTTTGTACCAAGTGCGTCACTCCTGCGCGTTGCTGTGAGTGAACGTGAGAGCCTGCGCCTTTCACCCAACCACAACCACTGTCAAAAGACATCACCAGCCACGAGGCCGCACGCCGACATCTGAACGCGACTCACTACCTGGCCGACGGGCCTTTCCCCGGCTTCTATCGCGCGTCGATCAAGGCCATTGAGCACGCACTCGGCAAGGCCTCGAGCAGGCTTCTGCCGCGACAATCCATCCCCTGCATTGCAGCCTCATTGTTTTTCATCTTCTGCCTTTGCCTTGGCAGCCACATCGCCAGAGGGCGAGGACATGGGCTTGATAGGAATACTTGCACCGACTCGCATCAGGAAGAGGTCTCGTTTCTAGGTACGTTGCCTTCCATTACTCGCAAGCCTGCGAATCAACCAAACTCTTTTTCTACCCGCCCCTGCCTGCTCAATTGCTATTGGTATTGCGCGGGAAATCAAGCAGACACGCGCTGACACATGTCGCCTGCATTACAGACCTTACTTTAACCTACCAAATCCCTTTCCTTCGCCGGCGTCAACAGCCTCGCGCGACGGGCTGTTGTCGCATCGCCTAAAACCATGTACGACAAACCTGTACAGCTAGGCTCACGCCTGCATTACCCGATTACAATCACAAAGCTGTTGAAGAAGCCTGGCGACACGCTCAAAAAGCAGGAAATCATCTTTGAGTACAAGTTCACGTGGAGGCGCAAGATCAGTGATGATGAGTGGACCGACGAGTCCACATATACCGAATTTAACAGCCCTGCCGAGGGTATCCTCAAGGAATGGCGCATCAAGGAAGGAATGGAGATCGGCCGCGATGCACCCTGCATGCTCGTCGAGGAGTCGTGTGGTCATGAGATTCAGATTCAGGGCCTGTGCACGCTCTGTGGTGCCGACATGACGGAGATCAACTGGGCCAGTGAGGCGCGCGAGACTGACAGAGCCATGATCAACATGACTCACGACCAGACTGCTCTGATGGTTAGCGAGAGTGTAGCTACGAAGGCCGAGCACGACACCCAAAAGCGACTTCTTCGGCAGCGCAAGCTGAGCCTTGTTGTCGATTTGGATCAGACCATCATCCATGCCTGTATTGAACCCACCATCGGCGAGTGGCAAGGCGACCCATCAAATCCCAACCACGCGGCCGTCAAAGATGTTAAGAGCTTCCAGCTCAACGACGATGGTCCGCGAGGACTGGCCAACGGATGCACATACTACATCAAGCTGCGCCCCGGCTTGGCCGAGTTCCTTGAAGAAGTTTCCAAGATGTACGAGTTGCACGTCTATACGATGGGTACCCGTGCGTACGCCTTGAACATTGCTCGCATCGTTGATCCCGACAAGAAATTGTTTGGCAACCGAGTCATCAGCCGTGACGAGAACGGAAGCATCACCTCGAAGAGCCTCCAGCGACTATTCCCCGTGAGCACTGACATGGTTGTCATCATTGACGATCGTGCCGATGTGTGGCCGATGAACCGACCCAATCTCATCAAGGTGGTCCCTTACGACTTCTTCAAGGGTATTGGCGACATCAACTCGAGTTTCTTGCCCAAGCGTACGGACATTTTGCCAGCCCCTCCAAAGGCGGCACCTCCAGCTCCCGGGGCCAGCAAGGCGTCGCCACTTGACGAGCTTGCTAAGATGAGCGGCGGAGATGATGCGGCCAACCTCAAAAGCCAGACGGAGGAGCAAGAGAAGACGCTAGAGAAGCAACTTACCGACCGACCATTGCTGCACATGCAGGAGGAGTTGGACAAGGAAGACGAACAGACACAGGACCCACAGAACGGCGACTCTTCGGCCAACCACCACCGAAACCTCCTGGTTGATGATGACGAGGAACTTATTGCTCTGCAAGATCACCTCACGGACCTTCACACTGCCTTTTATGAGTCATACGATAAGAAACGTGCTGAAAGAAAGCAGTCGGAACCCAAACATCCTCCCAGTCACAGCAAGTCCCGGCGGAGACCCTCAATCGATGACGGTGTAGATCTGTCCATGGTTCCCGATGTGGGTGATATTCTGGATGAGCTCAAATCCAATGTCCTGTCCGGGCTAGTTATCGTCTTGTCCGGTCTTGTGCCGTTGGGAGTGAGAGTGGAGGAGTCTGAAATTGGCATGCAGGCGCAGAGTTTTGGCGCGCAAGTCTTGGACAGCATCTCCAAGCGGGTGACACATCTTGTGGTTGCGTCGTCGCGGCCTCGGACAAAGAAGGTGCAGCAAGCAGCCAAAATTGCCAGTATCAAAATTGTCAACCAGAACTGGCTCACCGACTGTCTAAGTCAGTGGAGGCGGCTGAATGAACAGCCTTACTACCTAGACATCCTCGAGGCGGACCGAGAGAGGGTGGACGACACCACTGAGGTTGCTTCAGAGGAGGATGGGGAGGAGGAGGCCGAGGCAAAGAACCTACAGGACTTTGACTGGGATACGGCTGACAAGGACCTGCAAGAAATCCTTGGCCTTGACGACGACGACGAAGATGATTCCGAACTAGACAGCGCCACAAACTTTGATTCCGAGGGCAACGAGACGGATACTTCCCAGAAGCAAGGCATGAAGCGGAAATCTCGCGCTGACGCCGACGAGTCTGACGACGACGGTGCGTCTAGCCGGTTTGGAGAAAGTGCTCTAGCAAAGAAGCAGCGGGTGGCAAGGAGTCGAGGCACGTCTGCACTCCGAACGGTGTACACACCAAACGGCGATGATGGCGACGAGGCTAGCCTTCCCACACCGGGTCCTACCGGCGATGAGGCAATGGACGTGGACAACGATGCACAAGGTGCCAATGGAGATGATGGGGCAGACTTCGACGATGATGACTTGGAGCGAGAGCTGCTTGCAGAGCTGGAGGCGGCTGGAGATTGAGCGGCATATGTTATTTGAAGGGAAAGATTGGAGTGAGGTGTTGAACACGAGATGTGCATAGGGAATATGCTGGGAGTTCTGTCAATGTCAAATGTAGTATACCCCGTTTCGGAAAGATGGGAAAAATGGATAAGCTGTGCATTTATATGAAGCCGCATGTCGATGGAGCTGTCTAGGCTCTTGGTTCAGGTGTGATTATTATTGTTGTTGTGCATTGTGGTGTAGTCGACGTAAGAGGCTTGGTGCGTGGCGGTCCCGGACGAGGTTGGTCCAACCTTGGAGTCCTGGAGCTGTAGGCTGCAAGACGTTAGCAGCTGGAGATGTGCAGTGTGTGACTTGTCCCGGAGCTAGAGGTCGACAAGTCCGGAAGTCTAGGGGCTTGATAATCAGGAATCCGCCCGTCACTTTGAAGCTGATGATGAACCACCCGCCGGGCGAATGCTCTCCGACCCGCTGTGGGTCACACCCGGGTTTACATGCTAACCCGCACTATCACGTTGCAGTGCATGGCCACCGCACGCCGCGTTAACACCTGTTTGCCAGCTATCCCGCTCCCGACCGGCCAGAATATCCGCCCGGCGTGGGTGGGCCCAGGCTGGAGCTCTCCCCCCGGCGCGGATGGGCGTGGCTTTGCAATGGCCACAAAGGCAATCTTGGACGGCGCGGGACAAGCTTCCAGCCTGGACTCCCAGCGGTGCGGGCTTCGTTGGGTTTGGTATAAAGATGATGGGCTCTCCCCCCCGTTCGTGTTTCCTGGAAGCAAGTGGGAAGTTAGACATCAGCCTTTTCTCAACAGCATTCCTCTCGCATACGAGTTATACTTTTTATTCCATTGATTTACTTTGGTCTTTTTTCGACAGCACAATCGCGAATCGTTTTTATAGCTTGTCTATTCAGCATCATGACTTCGTACTGCGGTTTTGACCCGGCTCGGGACCTTCCTGAGCTCCCAGGCAAAATCATTCTTGTCACGGGTGGTACGTCTCTCTAACATCAAGAGTTTCCAGGCATTCTACTACTGCTTGGACTAACACAGATGGTTGTGAACAGGAACTAGAGGCATTGGCAAAACGGCCCTCCTCCACCTCGCAGCCAAGAACCCCGAACACATCTACTTTACCGGACGCAACAAGGCAGCGGCCGACGAGGTGCTCGCGGCGCTGCCCTCGGGTGTGCAGGGGACGTTTCTCGAGTGCGACCTGACGTCGCTGGACAGCGTGCGGGCGGCGGCGGAGCGGTTCGCGCACGACCGGCTCGACATCTTCATCGCCAACGCGGGCATCATGGCGGTGGACCCGGCGCTGACAAAGGACGGCTTCGAGATCCAGTTCGGCACCAACCACGTGGGCAACGCGGCGCTCCTGCTGCGGCTGCTGCCGGCGATGCGGCGGGCGACGGAGACGCCCGGCGCCGACGTGCGCTTCGTGAGCCTCACGTCGCTCGGCTACCGGGGCCACCCGGGCGAGGGCATCCGCTTCGACTCGCTGCGCACCACCCAGGACGACATGCCCATGGGCACCTGGGGCCGCTACGGCCAGAGCAAGCTGGCCAACGTGCTCTTCGCCCTCGAGCTCGCCCGCCGCGAGCCCAGCATCACCAGCGTCGCCGTCCACCCGGGCGTCGTCCGCACCGAGCTCGTCACCGAGCTGGGCTTCTGGAAGAAGGCCCTCGTCTACGCCACCAACCCCATGGGCCTCATGACCCCCGAGCAGGGCGGCATGAACACCGCCTGGGCCGCCGCCAGCGCGGAGGTCAAGCACAAGGTCGACACCGGCGACGGCAAGGTCGCTCTGTTCTTGCCCGTCGGCAAGCAGGATGCCGGCGACAAGACGTGTCTGGACAAGGACCTAGCCAAGCAGCTGTGGGAGTGGACCGAGAAGGAGGTTGGAGTGAGCGCGTGAGAGGCAAAAAAACAAGAACAAAAAAACAAATAGCCCGTTTCCATGGTTTCCTGTACACTTATAATTATCTGGGAGTCGAATTGTTCAAATGCAAGCCTGTTGTTGGTCTTAGTATGCTGCTCAGATTGCAATCAGTATCATAATCCGAATTGCATGTCATGTTTGCTTAAACAAAAAGAAGGAGAAAAAAAGTTCCAGAATGAAACCAGTGGGTGTTTGTTGTGATGCCTTTTTTTTGTCTGTCTTTCTTCCTCTCTAGTTGCTGGACTCGTAGACAAAAAGCTACCAGTGTCAAAATACATATATACACAACACGCCCCGAGCACGTAGGAGAAATATTCGTCTTTTATTGTTTTGAGTTCTCCCCGGCACCAATGTCTCAAGCCCCCATCGCTACACACGAATTTCGCTTTGCTTAATTGGTGGTGGGGGCAGGGGTAACGGCAAAGGTGGGTTTCACGAAGCTGGATGCGGATGGTTAGAGTGTCATTTCGGAGGGGGGAACGTGTGAGACTAACCGGTCGGAGTTGTAGACCTTGGTGTTCTCGCCAAGCAGCTCCTTCTCACGCTTCTGGTCGGCCAAGTATCGGCGGACCTGGTCACGGTCCTCCTCGGCCTGGAGAAGAGGGATCAGGTGGATACGAGACCACATCTTCTCACGGGCAAGCTCGCTGTGTGTCGTGGTTAGCAATTGACTCTGGGAAAGATTTGTGCTGTGATTGCCGCCATGTCCTGCCGTAGACATTTTCGACATATATTGAGCATGGTTATCTCAATTGTCGCTGCACCTCTCAGCAGGCATAGTTGTGCATGGGACGAATCTCGGTCGTATCAAGAGTGTGTTGGAAACGTACTTGGCCTCTCGCATGCCACCAATAAGCTTGTACCAGCCGAAGCCCATGACGGCACCCATTCCGAGCAGTAACACTCCCGGACGGAAGCCCCTGGCAGGGAGGTTTCGCTATCGAATTCACCAGTCAGCATAACGTCCTGTGGTCCATTTTCTGGTCAATTGTCCCAATCCGTGCCCAACCCTGCATGTCTGGTTCACAATCCGTATCCCGCTCTTCGCAGCTTCAGATCCCACCCTCAATGGCTCCCCCAGGCCAGGCCAATCTTTGCCAATTCCACCCCTCTCCCAATCAAACCCTCCTCCAGCTGCAGTAATGCCAAACGCACCTTGTACTGGACGGGCTCGTACCCGCCCTTGGGGGGCATATCCTGAGGCATGGTGGGCGTTCGGCTTTGCGGCAAACACGGGTCGGTTTGTGGTCGTCAATTGGAGTCGCGCTCGCACGGAAACGAGGATGCTTCGTCTGGCTACCCTGGACCCTCTGTCGGCGGGTGCGGTCGGTCGTTGGTTTCGAGGACGATGTCGACGAGAGGCGTTGTCGGTTCGTGAGGTGATTGTTTTCCCGGGCTCCGGGATTCGTCCATTCTGGCCCATGGGCCATCAGATTACATAAGGCAACCTAATTGTGGGGCGGTGTGTGTGTGTTGCGAACTTGGCTTGGTGGGGGCAGCAAACACCCCTACCCTAGAGCATAGTATCCACACAGCCAGTAGAGTTACACGGATTATTAACCCTAACATTGAAGCTATTCCCATAGCCATGGTGGAGTTGAATTGTATAAAATGGATGTTATAAGCTCTGAATTTCTATCAAAGGTCCACAGAAGGCGCATTTTTGCACTCCTACATGGTAACATGATTATTGTTTGCGTTCATTTCGGTATCGGAAGTTCCTGCACCTCTGCATCAACTTGTGCTCTGTTACACGATGTACATGGGTTGAAGTATTTGTCACACAGGCTTCCAACGCCCAGCAAAACAAAATCCCTAAAAGTTTTAATAACCGCGTAATACCGATGTTGCATCCTCCATCTCTTCTAGAAACACTTGCGCGTTGTTCTCCCAAAAGACTAGAGCACTTAAATTTACCCCCACGCTGAAGTCCTCTGTTGCTATCCCATCATCATATTCGAAGCGCAACGAAGCACCATATCAGCCAAGGGGATATACTGTATTGGATTGAACTACATAACAACTACCGCGTCCCCTTGTCAACGCAGGTGAACAAAGGATTGTGTCTTATGCATTGCCGCATTTTGGCAGTGCATGTTTGCTCATTTTGACACATGCTGGCAATCACGAACGGAAAACACACGCTCACAGCAAGATGGAATGCATTATAAAACTTCCAAGTGCTCATGGATTTCTCTGGGAATTTTATCAACGCCACGAGGCACCCACCAGGAACAGAAAGAACGGATTCCGAAAACGCTGACAAGCTTGTGTCTGCCCCAAGAAGCTTGGTTGACCTTGAAGTATTCACGATGAACCACCCAGAGAACTTTGACAGTGTTGATAATCCATTCCGCTTGATGGTGGAAAGCCCTCTGGATCTTGACAAGCGACAACCTTCTCAGCCGTGGCTCAATGTTGCGCGTCAGGTACAGGACTTTAAAAGGTCGCGCACTTCCGCCGAGCTGACGGCGCGAAGGCTTCGCAAGATGAAATTTGTCTGGATCGCTCTAGTGAAGCATGTGGAATCTAACACCGTTCGCGATGAGCAGGGCGCTGTCATCCCTCACGGAGGGGGATGGGAACGCTACCATTTTCTGGGTGTGATTGACTGGTATCGTAGAGCTTTCACGATGCCGGGCTGGTGGCAGGTGCCGAAGAACGAAAGAGAGCAGCAGAGAGTAGACAGTGCGCACCGGGATGGCGTTTGGCTGACAGCGCTTTTGACATCGCCGTGGTTCGATCGTCCCGAGTTTGACGAGGTCAAGGGCCTGAGCAAAGCCTGCTTGAGGGACCCGCTCAGGTATATGAGAATCGATAACGAATACGGGCTGCCATTGTATCCAATGAAGGAGCATGAAAGCGATGAGATTTTGCAGAAATTCTTGGATATCTGGCAAGTTGTGGCTAACTCGATGCCCATTCCCCTCGATAACGTAGGGGAGGCCATATGCGGACAGATACCAATTCGAATCGTGAGCCAGCTTCGATAGAGATAGTCACATGTAGTCTGCCTGGATCAGCACTTGCCTTGCGGGTGAGTACCCGTTAGATACCTACCTAATCTGAATTGACTGGACTGGGCTTCTGGTGCCTTCTTCTTTCCGCGACGTGAAGTGATGAATCACCTTACTTTGTCCCTCTTATTCCAAACGTACTGCTTCAACCTTAGCTTCACATGCACATGGTTACTTTGAAACACTCCGAAGCCTTTTCTTTTTTGGAACGCATCGCAACTTTACAACGGGAAATTGTCTCACAACCGAAAATACGCAACTCTCTGCTTTTTTGTCTACACTATTCTCTCATCATGTCATCCAGCGTGAAAGACGGGACTGATGGTTCTCATGTTGCCATCTTCCCTTACCCATATGACAAATCTCCTCTTATTCGGAACTCTTCTGCACTCGACCCCGATTGGATCCTTGCTGCCAAGTCCAACAATATATTCGCCAAACAAGTACCGTTGCCTCCTGACGAGACAACCCGAAGCAAGCATGTGCGCTTATCCGAGGAGCAGGAAGCTTTTCTCAATGATCAGGAGGTGCAACTGAAGCTGGAGCACCTTCAAGTACATTTTTGGTCTGCTTTGGACTGCACCAGACGCATCGAACACGCTGCTGAAGATGTTTTCTTGCTCCAAGACGATCCAGAAACTGGAGGCACACTGAGAATCCGAGTGCGACCCGACACAAAATGGCGATATTCCGACTTGCGAGGCATGGTCAACTGGTATCGATTCTGCTTTTGTGGAGTACTTCCGGACCAAATTGAGTCTGAGCCGGAAGACGGCATGTGGTATCTAACTATGCAGACGTCCCCATGGTTCAACCGCCCTGAGTTTCGAGACTGCATTGGGTGGAAAGAGTTTGACTTCAAGCGGATATCACCCAAGGGGGGTGTCACTCAATCGGAGAAACCTGTGAACCATTGTCCTCAAGAAGAGTTTGTGAGATATTGGTGGTCTCTAGTTAGATCCCTGCACATTAACCGCTTTCCCGATGCATCTTTGGTGATGCCCTATAACTACGAAACGTATGTTCGCCAGTACGTGGCCAAGAAGTGAAATCAGAATGGTTCAAGGGTTCTGGAATGGATGAGGAGGAAAGGTTCTGCGGAATACAACTCGGGGTATTGATTCAGGTATATAATAAAGTCCCATTTTTCTTTGTATGGCTTTGCTCTGCGTATTGTTTTGGTTCATTGTAAATGGCGGTAATACACCAATGAAGTGACTACTTCGTGGCTTGAAAAAGCTAGATGAATCATTGTGCGATGCTCCTTTGCCGATATGTAGACAAGATACACCCATTAGCTAGTGAAACGTAGTGATTTGTACATGGGATCACGAAACAGGTCCACCTCCCGTTTCTCTGTGCCCTGAGCATGCTACTCAGGTGGCTGGATCCCACATAGCACAGGGGCCTGCATTCCTTTGATATGCTGGGGCTAAAATTGCACCACTTCAGATTTTGCGGCTATCCTTTCTGTGTTGCCATTTTCCCTTGTCCTGCTGCGCTTCTCAAGCTACGACTGAAAGAAGCTCGTACAGGGAACACTGCCCTTTTGTGCGTCACAGCTACCCACACGGCTTCGGCCACATTGACTTGGCGCAAGGCGGGAAGTACACGAATACCTGAGATTCGGGATCCGTTGTCAAATGGGGCTGTAGATGGAGCCCGCAGAGATGTTTGGGGGAAACGCCGCTGTTCCAGATGCAAGCGCGCTGATGGCATCACTTCGTGCTCCTGCGGAACTATGGCACCTGATCATGCCCGAACCCGGTCTCCCTTCGCCTTGGAGGACTAAAGTAACTGCAGTGAAAGGACGATGGGTTCTCATTGGAGATTTGATCGCGGTGTCAACGATTTGGTCCAAGTTTGTGTGACACCTGCACATTGGGCTCGCTCGGTTATAATACCGTTGACCTCCACGTTCAATCACATACGACCATAGCTCTCAGAAAATACGGGATCCCGTCCGCTCTCCCATAGTCAAGCTGAGAAGCGGTGAATTAGTACTCGGGTCGGTGACGACCGGGGAATCCTCGCTGTTGTATGTTTTTTTGCTTTCGACATCTCCATTTATTTTTGCTCCTTTGTCTTTGTGTGTGGGTCTGGGTGTGGGTAGCCGTTGTGATGCGGCCCCAGAATGATGCACAACATTCATTTTGGCCTATGAAAATAGGCGAAGAAAGGCTAATCTTAGAAATTCTAAAGGAGGGGTTAATATTTTTATGTATTATATGTATTTACTTTGGCGGGAAATCCGACTCATAGTCTTTTTGTGGGGATTCTGCGGAGCCAAGTGTTGGACTGACAATCGGTCAAGGGTTGTATTGTAATTCGCCACTTCTCGCCTTGACTGTGGGAGAGGGGACGGGGCTTCTCCTGGGGGTGTGTTTCCTCACGGAGCAGAAGGTCAAAATGCTGGATGAGCTCATCGACCTCCTCTTCAGGTTCATTTACCCACTGCAATGCCTCGAAACCCTCCTCTCTATCCAGCCCGGACGATGGATCGGGCAACAAGTCAATAGCATCAGCTGCTTCTGATACTGCAGCGATTTTGATCTGTGTCAGATGCGTCGTTGTATTCGCTGTTGTTGCTGTCGTCCTTGAAACCGCCCGGATCGTCTTGCTGTTGGGCTTCAGACCATTTCTTCCTTTGACTATCGGGATGGCTGGCAGTGCCCTTTGTCTCTGTAGACTGGGAACCCTCATCTGGGTCACTGTACTGCATGTATTCTGGGTTGAGCTGGCCCTTCAAGATAATTGTTGCAAAAGTTTCTCATGGCCTGGAAAACCCCGATGGCTTTTGAAGGGTGTGCCGTGTTGAGTGGCTTTGGTGAAGCGCTGCCGTGAAAAAAGACACGATAATGATGGGAATAACGAGTATGGCAAGATACAGGATAAAAAAGAAAGAGAGAATAATGATTTACCGGTACCTAAAGTGAGCTTAGATGTAAATCTCTTACTTCTCTAGTCACCAGCAGCTCCTCAGTTGTTTCCAAAATTTCAGACACAGATTTAACAAAGGCATCAAGGTTTCCCAGCAGGTGAACCTCTGCCCGCCCAACAGTGCTTTGACTTGCCCTTCCCTTGCGGCTTTGCTATTGTCACGGTATGTTTATGGGTTGGTCTTGTGATTAAAAGATCCTCCCGCCCATCGCAACTACAAACATGCGCCACTGTGATGTGATGGGGTCTAGACTGTATCAAATGTTCTATATTGCACGCCATCCTCACCTTTGCGCATTCTGATTGTAAAAAAACCACCAAAAAAACTATAACTCGATTATTTCCAGACCCAATTATTGTCCGTGAATGCATTCTATCATGTCTATTGTGCCAATGTCTATGCTTCGGTGTCATAGCAGCATCAACCAAATATGAAGAAAAAGAAGTCAACATTCGTGACCCGTTCCAATCAACATCCAGACGCCGTCGTGTACACATCCAAATGGTGCATTTGCGTGGCCCATTAACACCAATATCCAAACATGTCAATCAAATCCGCGGCCGTGCCATAATTATGTCGCAACCACCGAGGCGCTCTTTAGGGCTGAGCTACCCAGCGACTTCTCTCCGCTTATGCCTAGACCCTCAAGTCCGTCACTGAGTTTCTTGGTGACCTGGTCTGGGTCTGGCTCATCTCTCCCAATAAACGTCCAACTTTCTTCGGCCTCGTCTTCCTCGGCTGCATCGGGCTGCGCGTTCTTACCAGCCTTTCGTTTAATTAAACTCTTTGCGTACTCCAAATCTCGATAAATGCATTGAATTGCTGTCTCAACACCAGTCTCCTGCATCAAAATATTAGCAAGGGAACACGAACAAACTTGGTTTAGAAACTTACGCTTCGAATAGACTCGCCAAGGACACGAGCCTTGACGATCATGCGTTCATTGCGAGTGGCCTCCCACAACGCTCGGCCGAAACTGTTCGTTCCCCATTTTTTCACCCAGACGCCAACACCAAGGTCTTCAACTCTGCTGGCAAAAAAGTACTGGTCCCCAAAGAATGGCCGAATGATTGTGGGAATTCCCGCTCGCAAGCTGGCGCCAGTGGTGCCCGAGCCGCCATGATGAGCTGCCGCATCAATCTGGCGGAATAACCAGTCATGTGGTGCCGATTTGATGACATGAATTTCTTCTGGAATGGTAGGCTCATCGGGTTTTGCCTTGGAGTCGTCGTCCTTGGGTGCTATGCGATCGGACCAGCCCTTGGAAAGGATACATCGCACATCCGCCTTACGGACAGCATCGATAACTTCCTGTGTCATCTTGGCAGGATCATTCACAATGATGGATCCAAATCCGACGTACACGAGCTTCTTGCCGTCGGCTCTGGCTTTGTCGATAAAGTCTTGGAGTTCCTTCGGGGGCTCCCACTCGCCACTACCCTCGTCCAAGAACCAGTACCCGGTGACCCTAATCCAGTCTGAAAAGTCAAGAGGTGGTGCTACCACGCTGGGGCTGAAGTTGTACAGGAATGGCACCTTATTTGGCTGCATCTTTTCAAGGCTTGTGCTGGGAAGACCCAGTGTATTATTTCTCCATCGGTTTACCTGGTATGCCGTGGCCTTCCAGAAGATGTTGTCAAACATGACGTAGGTCATGTAATTGTAGGCACCTCCCATCTTGTGTTCCGGCATGATGAAAGCATGAGGGTAGGCTCGGGTTCTGGTCCATGGCATTGTGAATGCCCGGAAATAAGGAATACCTAGTTTCTCGGCAATGTGAATCCCTGCCATTGCGGAGGGGGACTCAATGAGAAGCTCCGATCCTTCACAAGCCTTGTAAGCAGAGTCAAGCAAGTCGTCAAGCCATCCTCGGAATGTAGAGTTGGCTTCACGCAGGAAAGCCCAAGTGAACGTTCCATTTTCAATACACAGACGCATGAGCTCGCCTGGGTCACCTTCGACTCTGGCAAACTCGATTCCGTGCGACTCGATCCAGCCTTGGAACTCGGCGTGGGTGGCAATTCGGGGCTTGTGGCCTTCGGCTAGGAGGGCCTTGCAGAGCGCAATGTAGGGCTGAACATCACCTCGAGAGCCAATTGTTAGGCATGTGATTTTCATGGAAGCCTGAGGCTTAAATGCCATAGCTGAAGAGTTGAGATCATCATAGAGAATGGTTGGAGCATTGGCAACCTCGGAGCAGTCGTGGGGGAGCTCCAGCTCATGGTTGGGAAACTCATCCTGTCGTGCCGACTTCAATGCATCGCGTTCTGCCATCGCGCTATCCTCTTCCTCTCGGCCTTCGTTTTCAAGTAGGCCAGACTTTTCTAGGTAACGGGTCGTCTCTAGACTCTGCAAGAGGGTGATTGCGCAATCATCTCTCACCTCAGCCTGATTGAATTCGAAAAAGAGCTCCTCATGACCTCGAATAACAACGACAAGACCAGAATACCCAAACCGGAAGCCCTTTTCCTTATGAACGGTTTCAATGTCTTTGAGGGGGAGAATGAGCTTCGTCCTGGTTCCTGGGAGCAAGCTTCGGAAGCAAAAGGAGCGATCACTGATGTAAAACTTGCCGTAAAGAGGCAGGACCCGAAGGATGTGACCAAAGTATGTAGCTTGAAGTCTCTCCGTCTCCGGGAGGGCAAAGTGAGCTCGGAATCGTTCCATGGATGTTTGGACCTTGCCATCAGCATCCTCCTCAAGGTCATCATCATCTGCTCGAAGTCCTGCAGGCTCATCGTAGTGCCTGTGGCCACCCTTCCACATGCCCGATACCTTTTCGACGTACCCCATCGACTCAGATGCGAAGAGGGAACCCATGCGCTGGCTTGTCTTGCTGAGGTACTCCGCGAAAGCGTTCGCTCGCTGAAGAGGGTAGGCTCCCATTTTGGTGATGCTTTGCAAGGTTGGGGTAACCGGTTGTTGGCCATCGACGTTCTCACCTTGCGTACTTTTCAGCGAGCCTGTTGTTGCGGCATGTGGCAATTGATGGGGTGCGAAATTAGAGCTCGAGTTTCTCGGCGTTGCTTTCTTGCCGACTGATCCGCCTCGACTATCTGATGTTGATCTTCGCAGTGTTGGGCTGTGAAATACTTCACTCCCTCTGAGGATTTGACTCGCCGATGGGTCCTCAATCGAAGAATCAATATTTGAGATGCTTGGGTCATCGATAGACGATTGAACGAACGAGTCTGTGGAATCTTGTTCTTGCCGAGGTGTTTGGTTTCCATCACGAGGTCGTCGGTGTGTACCGCTGAAGCTCCTTCTGGGGATGTCACTGCTGATGCCAGACACATCGAGGCTCTTACGTCCACGATGTCTGAAAGCGTCTAGGCTAGACCGGTACGGCACATCGGAGCTAGCTCGAGGGCTCAGCGCACTTGGCGACTGAGGAGACAGGGTTGCTTTTACCTGATCTGTAAACTTCCCAGTGCGAAGCTTGTCCAAGTGAATACTGTGTCTGGTCGAGGCAGGCGGTGTCCTGGTCGAAGGGAGCTGCAGGGAGGACTTTTGCTGTCCTCGTTCGAGGACTCTGCTATCGTCCTTGTCCTCTTCAGTGGCGTCTTCGATGAGAATCTTAAGAACATTGATAGCTTCTTTGCCAAAGCTAAAGAAGCAAAAAAAGTACTACACAGATGAGTTAGCCAGTGAATTTCCTAGAATAGCATGTTCCTGAAAACCTACCTCGTCGATAGCGTATGTCTCGTCGTTATCGATCACACGAATCTTGCAAGTATCCGCAAACTGAATCATTTGCGTGTCTTCAATATCAATGACGTTCTTGATAGGAAGCGAAATTTTGACGCTGTCTCCATCGTTGTGGCTTCGAAAAATGACCCTCTGGAGGCTCTTCACCCACTCTTTGGCGCTGGGTGCGCTGTCGGCCTTGAAGTGGTACGTGCGATGATGCGTAACAACCGAAAAGTGAATGCCATCCTTTTCCTTGTCTGTAATGTTCGCCGAGATGCCATAGCGGAGATCGATTTGGCCGTGGGGGAAGTAGAGGTTAGTCGAATCTCGATAGTAAGCCAGGACGTCGCCTTTTAGTCGAAACCAGAATCTGTTGTATTTGGGATTTCGCTTGCCACTCTTGGAGAGGTACCCTGACTTGGCGACTTCGTGCTGTTGGTTGGTTAGCCTAGGCTGAAGTGGTAATAGGTACAGAATCTAGGATTACTTACAGCTTTCTTGGGGAGATAAGCATAAAAGCAAATGTGCTTGGAAGTAATGTACATGTATCCTTGAAGTAGAACACTCTGCAACAGCCAGCAGGGGTATTCTGAGAAAGTTGTTAGTCAACCTGAGGCCTGCTCCTAGTGACAAGAGAATAATGCATGAATGGCAACGAACCTTCAATAACCTGTTCAGGTTCATCGAATTCAAAAATTTCCATTAATTTCTTTGCCAGAGGAGGAAGGTCAGCAGCTTCGCTCTGGCGGCTGATGTCGGAGGAAAGCCTGTCCATGTCGAAACTTGGTCGACTTGACATTTCGGCCTTGGCCTCTAGCATCCGGCTCATTACGGGCGCCAAACGGCTATCATGGCGGGTGAGAGAAAATGTGGGAGGAGTTGATGCGCCGCTGGCACTGATCTCACTTGTCTCGTCGGCTTCCTCTTTAGGCGCCGAGAGACGGCTGGACAGCCGTTTTGACTTGGGAATTAGTTTGGGCAAGGTGGGTAAAGAATGTAAAAGCTTGTGTCCTGACAACCTTTTGCGACGGCTACTCTTGTCCTTGGAGGACACCTTGAGGACCGAAGTTTGGGCGAGGTCATCTGGCCGTGTGTCTTGCTGATTGGTCTCGTGGCCCTCCTCCTCATCACTACTCATACCATCAAACCTATCGTTAAAGTCTACGCGAGACCCGGCGGCGGCGATAAGGCCAAAAATACTCTGGTTCATATTCATAAACATGGGCGGGCCCTGGCTGGGGGCATCTTCTTCTTCGGCCGAGTCATCGCTATCTCGAAGAGGCTCTGGGAACATTGTTGAATGGCGCTCTTCGCGCCTCTTCCTCTGGAGCCTCTTGCCTACGCGCTTTTTGATATCATCGTCGCCAGCGCTGGCCCGAACGGGGCCGGCATCTGAATCGGGTGCCATGGCAGTTGTGAGGATCGAATCGGGTGTGGGGGACGGGGCCGATGGAGGTAACGGAGTCGCTCGACTGGAAGTAGAGGCGCAATAGCGGAGCGTCTGGAGCCGAGCCGAACGGGAATCGGATTGTAGGAAAATCGGCGGGCTCGGACTTAGGAGATGGGAAGATGATGGAAATGGACGGCGAGCGAGCAAACAGCCCGTGTTTGGTGTTGGTGATCCGAGCTGCGTGGCCAAGCGCCCGCGAGCAACTGCACGGCCTAAACAAGCTCAGAAGGTATCGTCAAGGGAAGGCGGGTTTTGGACATGGATTGCCTGTCCCGTCCGGTTTGGTGGGCCCCTAGCAAAAAGGAGGCTCCTGCGGAGAGATGGCACGGGCGCCGGGGCGAGGCCTGCGATGCCGTTCGATCTGGGCGCGTTGAGCAAGATTTGCGAAGTTGTCGGAGACGAGAGCGAGAGCGAGAATAGATGTTGCATAGATGCCGCTGTTGGGACAAGACTAGGGCACTGCCTGATTCGGCGCCTGCAACCTGGGAGTGGATGTCGCCCGTCAGCGCCTCACGCATGCGTTCAGAGGACATGTTTAGGCAGCTTCTGGTGCCTACAGCGAACCTAGAGCTTGCCGACGGCTCAGCGCCTGGGGCGGGGGGTGACAGCGGGCCCAGTTTGGCCTGGAGGCCTGTCCCGTTGCAAGGCGTCGCAGCGAAGTGGACCCAGGCCCTCCAAGGTGCCGCTGGGAGCTTGGCCCTTGTGGAGCAAAGCGTGCTTGCCATTGGGTCGTGGCTTATCGATAATGCAATGACGCCAGCGGGGGCGCTGACTCTACCTGCTGGCTATGTCACTCTTCACCACCATGAGACGATCACATGCGACGCTTATTTCCAAGTCAGAGGACCGATGATAAGAGGGTCTAGGGTGATTTTCCTTTGGGGTGTGCTGACTGGGAATTTGTGCGCATGCTGGGTCTCGAGGGAAACTCTGCGATCATCAGGGCCCGCCGCTTCCGGCTAGTTGAGCAACGCGCAGCTTTTAGCGCATGGAAAGCCTCATCGTATTCGTTTCATGCATGGCGCACTATCGTTGTCATGATCCTATCACAAGAGTCAGAAACCAGGTACACGGAGTGCATACGACATAAGTCTTTGACAAAACCATCTTTTGTTGTTTTCTACATGCATCTATGCCCCCGCCTATCACCTTGCATGGGTTGCGCCCGACTTTTACCGTCGTCTTGCTCCAAACACAGCCGAGCCACCTTTCGCGGACTCGGCATCCTTTGTACATGTAGCGCTCAAATATGAACCAACCGGATCAAACAATCCATACAACCGTTACACTTCACCCAACTCCTCTTGAACACCAGGCTAACCGGAAATATGCACCCATGTATCTTGTATGGAACTTTTACTGGCCAGTTACTGCCAGAGACAAAGCTTACCACTAGCCGTTGCGCCTGCAACCCAATCCAAAGTAGGATGGAAATGTGCCACAGCCGGCACGGCCGAGATGCCATCTCCATCTAGCTGAGCAAGCTGGCTACCATCTGATGCAAAAACATCAACGAACCGGTTCATGTTTCCAATAACGAATTTTTGGATACCGTCGTGTGGCCTTTTCTGCCACTGTGGTTTTAGGATAGTGACCCATCTACCAGTCTGGTTATTATGTGGCACCTTGTGGACCGGCTCCACGGACTTGATGTCCTTGCCAGCCTTCCATGACCCAGCATCGGAGAAGTCGTAAATTTTGACCGTATCGTCATATGATGAAGTCGCAATGTGCCCCCCGGCGCTCCATGATGCGTGAGAGACCGATAGCCGCGACTCATGCTCCCCGATAAGGGTTGGGTGTCTGAGGTCACCCTTGCCGGTGATCTTTCGGAGATCCCATATCTTGAGCGTTCGGTCAAGAGAAGCTGTCGCTATAAGATGAGGTTGAAGAGGGTGTAGAGAAAATCCACCGATTTTCTGGGCGGAAAGAGTCCAAATTTCGGTATCGTTTTTACTTCGCAAATCATAGCGGCCGACGCCGCCGTCGAGTGTAGAAAAGAAGATTAAATTAGGCTCGGAATCAGCCATATCGAGTGCAGAGATGGGCATGTCCTCGTCAATGTCATTGGGCGCATATATCTGGACAGATGTTTCCTTTTCAAGATCAACTTTTCGGATAGACGAATCGTACGATGCCGAGTAAACAGAATTCGTATCGTTCGGAGGGAACACAAAGGAGGTGATCGTGCGACTGTGCGCCTTGAAGGCAGAAATTTGAGGATCCGGGACATCGGCATCCTCCTCCTCGTCAACTTCTGGGATGGTCTGGGATGCATCAAATACACCCATGGCTCCTTCTTTGTCTCCAGCAAAAATGATCGGTTTCGTCTCGATGGGGTGGAACCCAAGAGCATAAGCTCGTTGAGGGGTGATCTTGATGTCTAAAAATACTGGTCAACAATGTGGTCTCAGCCATTGGTTGCATTGGTAACCTACCATTTGGGACCCATTGTTCGTACAACTTGAGACTACTCATACGCAGTCTCAATTCCTTGAGATCTTTATTCGTCGTCTCCTTAACGTCATCTTCTGTAAAGGTCCGAACGCCCGGCTGCGCGCCGCGCATGATCCCCTTGAGACCATTCACGCCGGCCTCCCACTTTTTCCCGTCGATCGTGATGTCGCCGAGGCTGAGATCACCATTTACCCTTAGTTTTTTAGCCTTTGCCAACTGTGCCGCTTCTTCGGCTTCAACTTCAAGCTTTCGCTTCAGAGTATCGTTGTCTGCATCAAGACCGGCAAGTCGGGAGCTTTGTCGGGTTGCTCGTGTGGGTTCTTGTTTCACTGTTGCACTCCTGGTCGATCTCGATCTCGACTTCGCAGGAGTAGATTTTTGGGTTGGTGTTTTTGGTACAATTTTTTCAGCGGTAGCGGATAGGTCTTTTAGGAGAGCTTGATTCGTGGTGATGTTCTCCTTCCGCCTCTCAGCGAAACTTTTCGGTGGCATCTTGAATTGGCTTGCGTTTGCGTAGATATAGCGGAGGGGGAAAATCGAACGAAGAAAGAGCAAAGCAAATGAAGCGACTAAAAGAGATGAATGAAGAGCGCGACTGATCTGAAAGTCCGATGGAAGGCCTTGATTTGAAGGGTCAAGGCAGAAAGAGTGAAGCCTGGGAAGAGTGGGATGCGCCCTGCGCGAGACCAAACGCGAATCCATAAATTATTTTGGCGCGAAGTCACGCGGCGCAAAGCAAACGCGCACATCAATTCCGAGATTCAGCCGCTAGTCCAATCCACCCCTGTCACATTTTGGTACAATTTTCAAGATGAAGTAGATGATGAAGTTAGAACCAGTCTCTGCAGGAGACAAATTATTACAATCCTGAATCGTGGTTTCTTGAAACCGCGCATTTAATCATGCCTCCCGGTCATCTTTCATTTCTATACCAGACCCGCACTCTGCAACGGGTTTGCAGACGGCCTCCGTCTTTTCTTCAGGTTCACCGAGCTTCTCTCGCCACTAGAGCACGAGATGCCAATCCCAATAAGAACGATGGCTCTATTCCCTTTGAATGGGACAATGCAGAAGATGCCAAAGATCATTTGACAGAAGAAGAAGTAAACCCGAATACCATTACACCAGGTGAAGCGTCCATCTTCCAGGGCATCTTTGAAGAGATTGCTCAAGGTCGTATGCCTAGGCCAAAACGAAGGTTTGGTGCGGACGGTAAGGGGACTGGAGCATCGGCAAGCTCAATTGTCGACCAGGCTCGTGACAGTGAATTCCGGGATACATTTCTGAATCGCTATCCCTCGTCGCTGCGACATGCTGCAGAGGTGTCTTTGGGCAAGTTTGAACTCGCCCCAAAACGCCCAATCCTTAGCGGCATGATCGGGCTGGAAGAGGCCGAGGCTAAACAGATGGCCGAATGGAAGCGATATACTGAGATTCGTAATCAGGAAAAGGAGAGGGTTAGTGCGCTCATGGCAGCCTGCAAGACTGACTTGGAGCTGTGGCAAGTCATGGAAACAGAAGTCTTTTCTCTTCCAAAACGGCTTGGAATAGCCGGTGTGTCTCCAATTAAGCCAGGCCCCAAGAGGGGAAGGAAGTCAAAAAAACAAGAGGCAAAGTCGCAAGCTGCAGCAGAACCATCAGTACACGCCGCCGAAGATGGCAACATGATCATGGATGTCCACGGGCCTCTCTACCCTCATTACCTTGCCACCGGTGTCAGCCTATTTGATACTGCCTTTT
The DNA here is from genome assembly GCA_013403855.1 of Calonectria honghensis. Taxonomy (NCBI): domain Eukaryota; kingdom Fungi; phylum Ascomycota; class Sordariomycetes; order Hypocreales; family Nectriaceae; genus Calonectria; species Calonectria honghensis. The sequence goes on from VTGB01000029.1 coordinate 1,058,458, forward strand.
CGAAGCCATCTATCCTAGCCTTCAACATCCTTCCCCGCATCAAGGCCCTGGGGCTTCCGTCATACGTGCTCGGAGTGTCTACCAACCTTTTCTACAAGCTTGCCCAGATCCACTGGAACCGATTTGGCGACCTCGGCTCTACCATCAAAACCCTGGAGCAAATGAGGGAAGTTGGGCTCTATGCAGACCTCGACACCAGCGTCCTGCTCTCGCGGATCCGCGAGGAACTACACGCCTGCGCTTGGGGCGCCCAGGGTGGCGTAGTCATGGCCATGGCCGAGCTGCCTCCGTACGACAGCAGCATGAATGGGCGACTGGAGGAAATCAACAACTATATTCTGCACTCGCTGAGGCAGCAGGGCCTTGGCAGGAAGCAGGCCTTTGAGGATGGTATCAAGTACGAAGAAGACGATGAGAAGCAAGACTCGCTCTAAGAGAGCCGGGACTTACTGTACGATCAGATGAACAACTGTATCATTCATGTAACACCACCAAGACACACGCGGTACGGAGTTTGACGGGATAATTACGTGCATGACGCCAATGGCCACGGAGCCGTTTTGTACACTACATAGACATAGATCAACCAGACATGATGCAACGCCGAACTGCCCGCTCGCACTCGGGTCTACAGTCCAGTGATCCTCGGGGGTTACCTATCTTTTATTCAATAGACAAAGATATTGTGATATCCAACGTCACTTGCCGTGGGCCAGTCGGTGGCGCAAGACCAATCCCGATATTAACTCGGTCACCAAAGGAGATTGCTTATTTGATAGATTCCAGGCTCAATTAATTGCTCTGCGTAGGGCAGGATATAATCGCGGCCGTCATCCCAACTTGAGTTGTAGGGCCAAGACATTGCCCGAGCCTTCCCGTAAGACAAGATGATGCAATCACACATGTATGTGCGTGCCTTGTCATCGTGACAGGGGCTACAAGTGCACTGTACAGTCACCTTGCAATACACCACAGACTTCAGTACCATTCCACATGCCCGGAATATCATGCGGAGCTTGTAGGCTTGTACTCTCCACCTTGTCTTGAGCCATGTGCAACATCGATCGAGGAACATGCTTGATATCGTGTAAGTGGACGAAACACTTCGCAGGGTTGTCATATATTTATTTTTATCGGTGCTAAGATATATTTCGTCATCTAGTATAGGTATCCGTATCATATTGGCCCAGTCGACGTCATTCGTACGGAACCTTGAGTTTGACATACCCCTATCGAATCGAGCCGGTAATCATTATGGGGAAGATGTCATGTAATCAGTTCAATGCTCTTGCAAATTTACCTTCATCATTGCAGCCGCCAAGACCCAATTTTTACCACCTAGGATGTCTGCATTTGTACTTATTGGTGGTCCTAGCGAGGTTTTGTTAGTGTTGTGACTAGCACAGCAACTTCGTCTACTTCAAGACATGGTTGTTGGTAGGTTTTAGTTCTCTACAGGTGAGACTCGAATTGCTAAACTGCAGGTCAGCTTTCCGGCTGTCGAATGGGTCAATCTAACATGTTGAACTGTATTAGCAGTGCAGTATGGAGAAGAGCAGGTGAGGCTAGTTCACGCGGCTTGATCACCTGTATCACCCACAAGCACAACTCTGGTCACTTTTGCCTCTGAAGTAGAGAAGGGGCGCACGATAGCATACGACTAATTACGAATAATTTTATGAGCGAGCAGAATAGTCCTGGATCAATAATCAAGCAGGTTCAAGTTCTGTTCGCTTCCGGGCTCGGCTTATTGCCGCTGAGGCCATGCGTTGTTGAGAGAAGATCATGGTTAATGGATCGCACAAGCTCAGAAACGGCGGGTCTGAAATGAATGCGCCGCATCAAACCGGCTAAAATCTCCCGCTACACTTACATCACACTCATATCATGATTAATTTAGATATCAAGCAATGAAATGTTGAGGGTGTATCAGCTACTAGTATCTTGGGAGTCACGGATACATACCTCTCCACAAATTCATAAATTCTATCACCCAGTTAAATCATATTCCAACTATCGCAGAAACTTAGAGTAAGCATTGCCGAACGGAGAAGTCTAATCTCCAGTATCATGAAATTCCATGTCATATCTGAGATGCCTCTTTGGATTAGCAATGCACCCTTAGATGTAACGAAGGCGATGGGGAGCTTAGATCAGGACAAACAATTCATATTCTTGTTTTTAGAGGATTTCACATGCAATAGGAATGGGATAGCATATCCAGGGTGTGATTTCTGCTGTAGAAAGCCACCATGTTGCATTTATCAATCCGTATCGACTCAATTCATTCCATCATGTGACGAGGTTCAAAGAATGGAAATGATCCAGCTTGGAATTTGATCTATCTTTAGATCCGAATCCTTGGGTGAATATATTTACTGATCAACAATACGTCAGCACATCTAGATATTTTTGCCCGTGCTCACATTCTGATTTGCCTGAACGCTGGCGTAGCACTTGGAATCCTGGCCGCACGTTCCATCTACGTCGCAGTTTAGGCTGGCAATGGATTCTAGGACTTCATTTTGGAGAGCGGGGATCTTATGCTGACGTGGCAAGAGATGCCATACAGAGAAAACAGTATCATGAAGATTCATCAGATGAGGCCTCATTAACGTGGATAGGCATACGAATACATTGCACTTTGAGGCTATTGGGCCAGCGTATTATACTTTTCCGGATCGACGGCACCCCTGCTTAGAAGAATTTATGTGATACCTGCTGTAATCATGTGTTGAAGACAGGCAACTTTTACACAAAAGCAGGCTTCTGATGACAAACGCCGCTTACCGGGGCTCGGCAATAGTGATGTCCTTGATGATTGGCCACGCATTTGGTGGAGCTTAACTGACAGAAGCAGCTGGGTAAGGCGGGCGACACCCAAAGTGCATTGCCTTGCTGGTCATCATGCCGACGGGGTTGTGTTGATGGCAGGCAGGGGTGGTTAGGCTTGGCAATTAGAGTAGCTACTGGTCGGATGAGCCGAATTCTATTCCCAGCGGTCCACATGCACCCCGAATGTAACGCCAGGGAGGGCCGGCGATCGAGGGCCAAGCCGCAGCTTGCCGGTATCCATTTTGGGGGCCGATGACTTGGCACATGCCGGCAAGGGCACTGTCGAGTGTGGGCCAAATCCGCCGAGCCGTTTGGTTCATATCCAGTCGAGGTCCATTGCTGATCATGGTTCTCGCGCAGTGCTGACTGAGGATGCGTTGGGTACGTTTGCCAAGTAGAGTTTCTCAAACCCTGATGTTTTACTGAAGTTTACTGTAGGGCTGGATTATCTAATACCCTTTTTTTGTACAAGCGGGTGCATGTGAAAATAAGGCTCGCAGAAACAATGTCCTGATCTACATTGCAGGGTGAAGGATGGAAGGTTGTAGCGTCATCGCAGCACTTGAGTGACTTTGACACATCTCTTGATGACCACCTTGCTTGTACGCCACAGAATTATGGGAAACCCAGAATCAAAAACAAACAAAGCAGTGTTGCGCATGGCATCCAACCTCGCCATCCCAATATGGCATGCGGCAGCACGTGGTTGGAGGATGATCCTGGGAGTTGAGCTGTTCGATGCTAAAATAAGCAATCCCGCTGCCCTTTCCAGCGGGAAGGGTCGGCCGCTTGGGTGCGGGCCCAAACTTCTTCCCCAGATCGATTAAGATCGTGCACACCAAAATTCGGGGGGCGCAGCAACGACTTTGGTCTACGGCCTCGACATTTGGGGGCTAGTGGCTAGCCGCGCTTACCTCGCGCCTACGCCGAGTCTTTTCGCCTCTGCTAAAATGTAAGCGTTCCTAATTTACTAATGCTGACGGGAAAGAAAAAAAGGTCGACTTCCGGGAAGGTGACGGTTCTTCGGAGCGGCGGTGCTGACTAGTGCCGGAGGGTTGGGCTGCCGACACCATCTCCTCCGTTAGTGGCGGCTTAGAGCACCGATGAGATGAGCATAGCAGGGCTGAAGCTGGGGAACTGTGGCACAGAAGCTACATTCTGAGGGGCTGAGGGTAGATGTCATGTACGTAGCTGAGAAGCCTCACCTGGATAACCCTGAGGCGACTATGTAGAAATTATCTATATAATGAGATCGCATGCCGGCTTCAGTCAATACTCTCATCATCAGCATCAGCATCACAACAACAACAACACCAACAAACAAACATCCTCATTTTCATAAATACCTGGACCATCCAGCTCCTCTCCATCCTCTTCAATAACAGCAACTTACAAACAACATTCAAGATTCAAGATGTTCTCCTTCAAGACTCTCTCTGCCGCTCTCCTCCTCGCCGCCAGCGTTTCTGCTGCGCCCACTCCCACCGAGTACGAGTACCCCGATGGCACTGTCACTCTCACCGGTGTCACTCACACCATTGCCGTCGGCCGCGCCGGTCTCAACTTCGACCCTGACAACGTTGTCGCTCCCAAGGGCGACATCATCGAGTGGCACTTCCTCCCCACGAACCACTCGGTCGCCCAGGCCGACTTCAACTCTCCCTGCGCCCCCTCCGCTTCTGGGGAAGGCTTCTTCGGCGGCTTCAACTTCTTCACCACCGAGAACCAGGCTCCCAACGTCTTCAGCGCCGTTGTGGTTGACGACAGCACCCCCATCTGGTACTACTGCCCCCAGGCCGACCACTGCCAGAAGCAGATGGTTGGTGTCATCAACCAGAACTTCAACGACCAGACCCACAGCCTGAGCAAATTCCGACAGCTTGCTGCTGCCTCCGGCAAGACTGTCATTCCTCCTGTTGTCCAGGGCGGTGACATCATCCCCAACCCCAACCCCAACGCCGGCCTGTAAGCGACCAACTAATTGCTTCTTCTTTTTTTTTCTTTGGGCCCCCTAGAGGGGCAAGTCGTACCCCCAAGAGGGGAATCAAGATGGATACAATTTGCCTTCCTTAAGATGTAGCATGGCGATGCGGATGGATACTTTGGGATTTTCTGCTTTTGGGATTACATTGCATTTACGCTAGTTTTTCTTGTTTGACACATTCCTTCTTCAACTTCTTAGTAAATATTACTATTTATTATTCAAATGGCTGGAATAAAATCCGTTGCAGTTGAGCTCTTACTAGTACTTGTTCCCGAGTTGTGATATGAACCAAGTGAAAGATAGACAGCAAAATGACCTAACTGGGAAATAGTTCCCTAGAAATAAATTACTTTTTTCGCTACTTGATCCTTGAGCAAACAGGTTACACAGGTCGGCGAAGCGGAGTGACACGGATACGGTGACATGCATCTCAAGTGGTGGCCCACTCATATCCTGCAACCTCGTTAGTGGAGCATCTGATTAGCCCAGATACCCATCATCAACTAACTAAACTTTAGCATCATTGCTACCCCAACAGCACATCGGTAAACGCGCATCCGGCAGCTCCGCATTTTTTTGTTGCATGTTTTCAAGAATCCCTTGACCTGGCTTCATAAAGCGAAATCTTATCGAAGTAACCCTTCCCGTCGGGACAAAGTGCCTGGCGCAAAATGATGGAGGGGTCGAAATTTGGGGGCGGTGACGTCTTACTGATGCCTTTTTCCTGCTTCGAATGTCGAAGCCGAAAGCTCAAATGCGACCGCCTTGAAAGCGGGTGCGCGCGCTGCGCGCAGTCAGAGACCAAGTGCCAGTATCCAACTTCGCGCAAGAAGCAAGTCATCACAGCAACGCGGCCAAAGGTCAAGGAGCTGGAGGCTCGACTAAGTATGCGGGGTCCAACTCTGGTTACCCATGCCCCTTGCCCCCATCACCATCGCATGAAGGCTGACCAGTCATGGTAGAGGAGCTGGAATTCCGATTAAAATCAGGCCAGGAAAATGCCTCGTCGTCGCCGTCTAAACACTCCCCCTCGTCGGCCGAGGATGAGTTGGCTGAGACAGGCCGGTTCGAGCAATTACCTCCCCAATCTGTTGTTGAAGAATTGTAGGCTAGATTCGTAACAGTGCTGATCTGGACACATAAATCTAACCTGGGTCTGTAGAACAAATCTTTATTTCGCAAATCTTCACTCGGATGCACCCATGCTCCATCCATCGCGATATCTTGCTTCACTTTATCTCCCACCTCACATGCAACCTCCCATGTGTCTTCAATACATTGTCATGGCGGTTGCTGCTTTAATATCGCCATCTTACACACCATTTGCGCAGCCATTCTATCGAAGAGCTCGAGCCTATTTTGAAGCAGATGAGTTGAAGGTATGTGGACATACTAACTCAAAACCAGCTAACCAGGTTCGTAGGGAGATGGAGAGCACTTTGTTACACTTTCGCACGTCCAGTGTTGTGCGCTCATGGCGCAGTTTGAAGTCAAAAATTTGTGGTTCTCGCGCTCCTCGATGAGTACTTCCAAGGGCGTCCGTTTGGCCCAGATCCTGGGGCTACACCAGCTTGACGAAGATGGGGGACTGGGAGCTATAATGCCTCCGCCCAAAGACTGGTGCGAGCAAGAGGAACGCAGGCGTACAATGTGGGTAATATTTTGCTGCGATCGTCATACCAGCAGCACCACCGGATGGCCCTGCCTATTGGATGCGCAGCGTGTGAGAATCAATACACTTCTGTGCTAGGCCACAGCTAATGCCTGCAGATAAAAACCCTTCTACCTGCTTCTGAAGAAGCTTTCCAGCTTAGTATTGAAGAACCATCCGTCAGACTAAATGAAACGCTTCGCCAATTTGACAAGGGGCAATATTCAGTTTTCGCCTGTAGGGTTTTGACAGCTTACCTATTCCATGAATGCCTTGACCATACGTATCACGCTCAGGATGACCCCAACCCCAAAGACGTTGACACAAGCGTGTTCTGGAAGCGACATCAGGATCTGAACAACGGGCTGGCAGCAACATTCATCACTCTTCCTGAAAGACTTCGAAATCCCGAGAAAAGCAACTGTCGCGATGCTGTGTCCCTCAACCTCCAGCTCCACATCGCGACAATCTGCCTGCACCGTATTGGAGCAGCAAGAGCTAAAAAGTATGATATTCCACGCGAAATTCTTTCCGGCACTCAGGTGCGGCTGATGCCAGCCGCCGAGGAAATATTTCGCATCGTAGCCTCTGTGGCCGACGTAAATGCCATGTTTCGCAACCCGGCGGTGGCGTTTGCGGCATACATGGCTAGTTTTGTATTCATGGAGGATTTTATCGACACCGAAAACACGCAGAGCGAAGCCAAAATGGGTGCTTTAATGGATTTGATGATAGCCATCGGCTCCCAGAACCTGATGACTGCCTCGCTTGCCGTTCAGATGGCCCACGCAATCCAGAGAACAGGCATTGACCCGAGGGCGGTTGACAAGGTGAGAATTTTGACGCGGACAGATCAATGGGCTACAGTTTGAGGCTAATACTTTTGGTACCAGGTCAGGGATCTCATGAGCACAATGGAACTCAAGGGGCCACTAATGGCGAAGCCAAACGAGGAGGCAGGCAGTGTGGTGTTCTGTCCTTTTGAGATGCCCACAGCGACTGAAGGTGTCCCAATGGCTTACCCAAAAAGCATATAGTAACGGGCTGAACTCTTAACATGATAGGATTGAACTGATGGCGAGTTGAACAAAAAATTACCTCGGCAGCATTGGTTGAAACTCATATCAACGGCAGTTTTTTCCTTCCCAATCTATTTTTTTGGGCCCATTGGTATCGTTCAGGTTCTCAGTGGAAGTAAGTCTCCACTTTCTTACTTGGGGAATTGCAAAAGAAAACTTCAATTTGCGATTTAAATGTGTGTTTTACACACACCCAACTGTCCAGCTTTTTATGTCCACGCGAAGTGAGCACTTTGGCAGCATAAGTGGGGAACCACTTCCAAATGCAATGTCGAAACGTTCCGAATCGCATAATTTTTTTTTCCCACGAAAGAGAAAATAAGAATGATAGTTGTGAAAACACATGCCTCAGAAAGTTTTACAATAGCAGGGCTAAAATGGCCATTTCCTTTCGTGATGTAGCTCCATAGTGAATGACTGAACAGCAACGGCTGGCTACCCTGGGGATACTAGGCTGCCATCGAGCGGGCCACCTTACGTAATCGCAACCCAGTCATATCAAAATTTCTCACAGGATGAGATTTCTCTCTTTTCCTTTCCTCTTTCAAGCCATCGCCCTTTTCAACGCTGCGTTTCCATGCTACAAACAGAGAGACTTTGCGCAAGCGAAGTCTCTCGAAAAATGGCGAACCCTGTTCGCTTCATTTCTCTCCTCGCATGTGGGAAATTCGGAGTATGCTTCACCACCACCTCTGCCTTGCCTGTATTGGCTTGGTTCGAGGTCTGCCAGTAATGGCCCTGCGTCACTCGACGTTTGCAAACGACATCAGAAATCTCAGAGTCCGGGCGCCCTCGTGCATACCCGTAAGGGGAAGACGGTGGCGCGACCCGGGTCTCTATGGGAAGTCTTTGCGAGGCTGGTTGGGAATACAACTGAAGTGCGATACGCGGCGTCTTTGTCTTTGCGGGGTTCGCTCCGCAAGACAGGATAACTCAATTCCGATCATTCTGTAAAGGGCGATGGCTTCACCTCTCTTCTTCCCAGGTCAGTACTGCTCTGTTGCGTTCCTCCCAACGGACAAAGGATACTACTAACGATTCGGAATGTGTTCACTTTAGGAAGCCGTATTTTTTTTCTGAGTGGGGTCCTAAATGTACCCATTTTATTTCATTCATTCATGATTTGAGAGTGTCACTTCTATCGTACAAGCCTCTCTCTCCTAGTAGCCATTTGCCCATTTTGTCTTGGAGCACCCGTGTCAACCAGTCCTGTTTTTCCATGCCGAGTCACGAACCAAAAAAAGAAAAAGAAAAACCAGCCCAGCCGAACCTAAACCCAAACCCAAACTTGCACTTATCCTTGGATAAAGAATAAAAGAAACCGTCCAACGCCAATCCTTTTGGCCAAGTTTATGCTTCGCCGTTTGATGCATCGCCCTCTAGAGGAGTAGTCTAGTAATTATGTTCCTCTCTCGTTTATGAGTCGTGTCGGTCCAAGCCTCTGACGATGGCGTAGCTCGTGCCAGCAGCCATGACGCCGATGACCAATGTCTGGATGGCACCCCACAGACCGGCCTTGTGGTTTCGGATGGCGACGTAGTTCTTGACGTAGCCAAAGACGAGAAGCACGACGACGGTAATGCCAATGGAGACCCAGAGGGCCTCGCGGACGCGGTCCATGATGAAGTAGGGGATCATGGGGATGAGGCCACCGATGAAGTAGCTCAGGCCCATGGTGAAGGCCGAGATCCATGCCTGGTGGACGTTGGGCTGGTCGAGCTTGAGGTCAAAGTCCAGCATGAAGCGGACGAACTGGTCCGGGTTCTTGCACAGCTCGTCGACGAGGGGCGTGGCGGCGGCGCGCGAGACGTGGTACTTTTCGAGGAGCGAGTAGACGCCGTCGCGCTCGGCCTCGGGCATGTTGCGGATCTCGTAGGCCTCCTTCTCGGCCTGGGAGTGGTAGCGGTCGCGCTCGGTGACGGCGGCCAGGTAGGCGCCGAGGCCCATGCTGATCATGCCCGAGAAGAGCTCGGCGAGACCTGCGATGATGACCACCTTTGCGCTGCCCAGCGACGACAGGCCGGCCGTCAGCGCAAACGGCACCGTCAGGCCGTCCGAGAAGCCAATGATGACGTCCCGCATGACGTCGCTGTAGTCGATGTGGCACTCCTCGTGCAGCGACTTGCGCGGGTACAGTGCCACCTGCTGCTGTTGGGCGTGCTCAACGGCAGGCTCGGCAGGGAGAAGAGGGGACGACTCGTTGGCGAGATGGGTCATTGTTGCTTTGTGTATGCGTGGATGTGTGTGTGGTAATGGGAGAAGAGATGTAGAAGAGGAGGATGATGGAGAAGAAGGATTCGAACCAGGTCGACCAGGGAGGAGAATAAGTAAGCTTGTATTAGGCAAACTACCCCGGGTCAATAGGAAAGGTCTGTGTGGTGTGTGCGTGTGTGTGCTTATCGGAAACAATGGGATGTAAGTGAGGCTCAATGGTGTAAGTCAAGGCCGGATGGAGGTCAATGGCACGCAGCGGAATACCAGAAGCTCGCGGTGATTCGAGGTAGTGATACAAGAACTGATCTATCTAGAAAAGCAGCAAAAAAGCAAAGGGGCTTCGCCGTCCCGTCTTTATACGCAGCGCGCCGTGGTGTTGCCCCCGTCGGCATCAATAAGCCGTCGCCGCCGCCAAATTTTGAAATGCCCGATGGCCCCGGCTGCAGGCTATTACGTCTGGCCGCCCGTTCATTTGCCCTCCCCGCACTGCGTCGCAGAGCTATCCCAGCTATCCCAGCTATCCCAGCCCTGCATGGCCGTATTCGACTTGGTCTGGGAGCACTGACCCGCAGCTTGGCTTGTCAGGGCCCCTTCGGCGTAGGTGAGGCGCTGGTGGCAATTGGCCAATCAGGAGGCGTCTTTTAGTCAGCGCGTGGTCAACACCTGCGCTCCCAACGGCTAAGCGGCCGCTGAGATGGTGGTGGTCAAAACACCACAGAAGCCAAAAGGCCGCCATCGCTTGGCAGTAGCACGAAAACTTATGTATCAAAGGGGCCAGACCCGCTCCTTTGGCTCGCTGGGACTCTGCCGACGAATGAGAGGCCGGCTAATTAAGACACTGGACAAACAGGAAGAGATTACGAGGCGAGGGGAAAAACGGAGATATGGAGATAGCGGCGGCAGTAGCTCTGTCGCGCGCATTCTCTTACAGCTTGTGGTCGCGCTTCTTGCGTTGGTACAGGGCCACCGCGACGCCCTTCTCGACTCCGCCCTCGCGAATCACTCTCCGCAGGATCTTGCCGCTGGGTGACTTGGGGATCTGCTTGACAAAGACGATGCCGCCGATGAGCCACTTGTATCGCGCCGTGTGGCTTTCCACGTGCACCTTGAGCTCCTGCGCCAGCGCGTGAAGCTCCTTTTCAGAGAGGTCGGCCTTGCGCGGCACCACAAAGGCTCGAGGCCACTCAGTCGCCTCGTCCTTGTCGTGGATGCCCACGACGCCCGCGTCGGCCACATCGTCGCTGCTGCACAGGAGGGCCTCGAGTTCGGCGGGGGCTACCTGGTACGCGCGCACCTTGATCATCTCCTTGATGCGGTCCGTGATGCACAGGTTGCCGTCCGCATCGAGCGTGCCGACGTCTCCGGTGCGCAGCCAGCCGTCGGCCGTGAGCGTCTCGTGTGTCACGCTCAAGTCCGGCTCGGATCCGGCACCGTATAGACCCTGGGTGGGGATGTATGCGCTCAGCAGGGAGACGGATCGGATGAGGATCTCGCCAGGTGTACCCAGGGGAGCTGCCTTGGATGTGCCCTCGCCTTCTCCTGATGTAATCATCAGCTCAACGCCCCAGTACGGTCGACCAGTGTCGTTCTTGTACGAGAGCATGGCTTTCTCGTCCATACCGCTCTGGCCTGACACGCTGCACGCCTCAGACATGCCGTATCCCATGCGGATGAGGAACCCCAGACGCTTGAACACCTGCACCACAATCTCATGACCCAGCGGTGCTCCTCCCGTCACTCCCGCCACCAAGCTGCTGAAACCATTCCGACCCTGGGCATCGCGCTGCATGAAAGGCTCGACGACAGGAGATTTGGCCAGCATCACGGCTACGGGGGGCGCCATGTGCAGGTAGGTGATCTGGTGACGAGAGATGGCTTTGAGCATGCCGTCGAGCTTGAAGGCAGCCATGGTGTAAACGGTTGTTCCGGTGCACACACCCAGGAGCATCAGGTTGGTCAGCCCAAACACATGGTAAAAAGGTACAAAGCCCAGGAATCGTTGGCGCTGACCCAGGTAGAAGTCGGCGTCGTGCCACATCGATGCTGTCGAGAAGTTGAGCGCCGTGTGCGAAAGGAGAACCCCCTTGGACCGCCCTGAGGTTCCTGATGACCACAGGATGATGGCCGTCCTGGAGGCTGCTGATTCACCGGTGATGCTGTAGGCCGACTTCAGAGCGAGGTCTGGGGAGACAAGGCTTCGCCAATCTCCAGCTGTACTGGTGGCCTGGCCCAGCGGGTACGTATCCTGAGCCACATCGACGGTGTAGATGTGTGCCTGGTTCACATAGGTTGGGTCCTCTTGAGCATCCAGCGCCTTTTTCACATTTTCAAGATTGGACTTGGCGACAACGAGGACTCGCGGACGCGAGTTCTTGATGACCCAAGCGAGTTCCGTGGCCGTGAGACTGGGGGATGCAAGTGTCACCGTCAGACCTGCAGCGAGAGAACCAAGCACGGCCGTGGGGAACGGCAAGCAATTGGGCAGCTGGATAAGAACAATAGGAGCAACCTCGGGCTTGGGACACGCTGCTGTGGGAGGCAGAGTAATGGTGTCCTTGGGATCCAGGCCGAGGGCCTGAAGGCCGCCAGCAAAAGCGAGGGAGTCATTTCTTAAACGCGAGTAAGTGAGTGTGATGTCTGAGAATCCGTGTTAGCTGCGTAGTCCTCTCGCTGCCCTCCTCCAATTGGCCGATATGCCTGCACAAGTTAAGCCTACCCGTAGCATTATCAACAAATAGCGGCGTCCGCTCGTCGATGCGCGGCACCCGCTGCTGCGGCGGCGTGTACGGGCTCTCATGCTCGAAAGGATTGCTGAAGAGCCAATCGAACATGTTGAGCCCCGGAACGGTGGCATGGAAGCCCGCGCGCGACAGCGTTGCTGACATGGCGTTGTGTTGGTCGTTGTGACGTTGTGACGTTGTGTGCGTGTTTGTGTAGTATCAATCGTTCAGACTGCCTCTGTGGTTGTGTACGCGTGTACCTGAGTGAATCTGGGTGAAAAAGGAGAGGTGGACAAAAAAACCCAATCGGACTGTTTGTTTTTTTTAAACCGGGGCGTTGGAGATTTTACGTCAAAGCAATTGATGCGACCTCTTCTCCTTCTCTGCTCCCCAAGGACCGAGCGACGATGGAACAGATAAAACGGGTATTAGAGGGCTAAACGATAGCCTGTTCTCTCCGTCGTGTTCCTTTTTGCTGACTTGGTTGGGTTTAATATGCCATTCCTCTTGCTGGGAGAGGGTATGTCGGCCATGTTGATCGCGACGTGGATTTTATTAGACTTTACAGCGCATCTACGATGCCGCGGGATTGGGACTCGTGGTGGATCTTGCAGACCTTGGACCAAGGCGGAGACCCCGCGCTGCGAAATTGCCCCTTTGGAGAAGGCCTGCGGCAGTTAGGTCGGCTTCATACCTGTCAAAAGGGGACTTCGCTTAACTGCATAGCTGCACAAAAGGAGAGACGCGTTGACTGCCGTATTTCTTTGCTTTTCTTTTTATCTGCCCTGAGCATTAATTGTTTGGGACCCCAAGGAATAGAAAAAGAGTATCCCATGGCTTGATGGCGTCCAATTGATATCGTGGGGTTATTTCTTTCTTTCTTGTATTAGTCGCAGCCGGCCGGACAGGATGGGGTTTTATTTTGTCTTACACACACACACTGCCGATGAAAGGGGATGGATCTGTACCCAGTACCCTGCTACAGCGATAAGAGCCCCTAAAGCACACTCGTTAGTGCGTAGGTTGGTGGACCCAACCGTGCGAGCCATTTGCGTTTTGGGCATGCACAAACCCGGGTCTCTATTCGCCTCGGCTTGATTTGCGGGGAAGCGTGGATTGGAAGGGTTCGCACGTACTTGGCCGAGGGATACCTGTCTCGGTGGGTTGCGTGTTGGCGTATGTGTGTGCGTGTGTGTGTTGCACCTCCAACAGCAACCAGGCTGACGGCATCGTATCGCATCACATCGCATTAGTCTGCCGTGGTTGCACTTCCCCCTTGCTTTATTGCATTTTGCTTTTGCCTCTCCCTCTCACACCCCATTCCCAATTCTGGCCACCAACAAAGAGGTCCCTGCCTGTTCTGCGCTATGGCTGGCCATGTCTTGGTAGTCACAAGCAAGGCCGCCTTTTCGGCATCTGTCCCAGTTTCGCCGTGGGCATGCGTTCCCACCTCCAGCAATCACCCACCCCGGGAATCCCTTGGCCGCCGTGAGGGCATTCCCACCACACAACTGCCCCCTGTCTCTCTCCTGTCACTGCGGAACTCTCGGGGGCCGCCCCGCGGGCATTAGTTGCATTGTCCCTTGGCGCCTCCATGCTACTAGTGATCTCAACATGCTGTAAGCCAATGTGCACAGCGTGGACAAACTACCCTCCCTCAACAGGCTGCAGACGCCATCGCCTTGGCCTGCCGCTCATCATCCTCACCGCACGGCCTTTGGCACCAGGTATCTGTCTGCGCCCACTGGCTTCTGGCAGCGACGCCCTCGTGGGTCTGGGCGCGCATGGACGCAATGGGCTTGTTTCCTCGCTAATACGCCACGCCTCGGAGCTGTTGACATTTGGGCCGTGGTGATCACACATGGCTGGATTTGCCAGGGCCGCCGCTAATGTTGCGATGTGGAATGAACGTCGTATCGTATGCGGACCCCGTTCTCCACAAACAAGCGGGTTTTTTCCCTTCGAATTCTGTTGGCCTATCTTTTGAAACCGCATTTGTTGATGGTCTCGTCTGTACTCATGGCGTGTTTATACGTAGACCCTCTGCGTAGTGATGGGGGGGTGAAGGGAACAAACAAGAAAACAAGCGCGAGCATGTATCATCTCATGCGGGATTTGTGAGGGTCTGGATGCGTCGGTGCAAACTCCGAACCCGCCACCAATCATGAGTAGGTTGCTAAAAGCTTGCCACCCTTCTGCAAAGATGGGACGACCAGACCTCACGGCCCTACCCAACTTTGGATGAATCCTCTCGTGTCCGTGCCAGCACCTGTTGGAATCCAGTGCCAGATCAAATACCTGGCCCATGTATTTGGTTGGGGGTTCGGCCAATGCTGAAACTCGGAACGCTTTTTGGGTCTTGGCCTCGTCTTTGCACCGTGGCTGTTCATCAGGTTGTAAGCTGCTCTGGTTTTCCCTCAAGCCTACCTGTTCGTATCATGGAATCATCTGCAGGAATTCAAGTCTGCTCTGCAAACATGTAAACATGGGGCTCCACCCATGAATGAAATGTATCAGAGCCGAGTTTTCCCCCTTGGTTTCATCGACCGAAACCTATTTTCAGACCCATTACTTGATTTTGTTTCTGCCTGACTGCTGCGAACTCTGTTTCGTACACTTGGATCGGGTATACTGGCTTTTGGATTGATATGAAGGGGTTGAGGCTTGACAGTGTGCCAACGTATTTGTGCCGACTCGGACACGATTCGCCCGATCGTTTACGAGGCTTTAAAAAGCCCTTGGATAGCTTGGATGCGTAGGAAGTGGAGGATGCATTGGTGTTGGAATCGTTGTCGAAAAATCGACCGGACGCTGTCAGTAGCGATATCTCGGTTCGCGTCAACGTGGCGAGAGCCGGCTGCCTGAGCTCGGCTTCTTTGAATTCATGTGAATTTCTGACTGGACATCGGTAGAGCTATCTGTCAGAGTCATGAACCATGAAGAACAATCACTGTTACGCCTGCTTTCCTTGCAAATGCGTTGGCTGCGCGAGTGTTGAGAATGAAACCATAGCACTGGTCGCTTGTTCATCTGGCGAGAAACGTCTTAATTCCCTCCCACAAACCGTTTCTTTCGATCGACTGAGACAAGCATGCCCCTAAATTTCTCTGATGGGGTCCATAATGGAGACCTGGCATGAGCTTCATGCTTTCAATCTGGGATATGTGGACATGTTGCAGTACCATGCATCCATGATGCCATCACATGATTACCGCGTCATGCTTGCTTTAGAGCATTCCCTACCGGTTCCGTAATTATGTAAGCTGGTAACATGTAACATTCATCAATATCTGCCCAAAACCGTGGCTCTGAGTCAATATATGCCGTCCTCTGGGCCCCGGCCGCCCCGGTTCAAGACACATGGATACCTGTAACATGCGGCCGTCGTAGGCAACAAGGGCGATCTGACACTGTCAATCTCCCATAGTTAAGCAAGAGGGACTCAAAATGGGCCTGCTGGAAGCCGACGGTGGTCATTATATCCTTACCATAGGCCCGCGTAGTGGGCTAGGCAAACTGGGGTCTTTGGCTCGCTCGACTGTAGTGTCTGGTTTGAAAGCGTTGGTTCCCGCTGTGGATCCAATTGAACAGAGGCTTGGGCTCTGGGTGTTTCTGTGGAGGGCCTTCTTCAACACCATCAACAGCTACGAGTTAGCTTGTACGTGGCAAGTTTGTCTCAATGCGAGCACTGCCTGCGTGTCTTTGGTCGGCTTGATAAATAAAGCATTTGTGCTGCTTGAGCGGGTTGCCACGCTCGTCCTGTGTCGGACACAATTGTCAAGAAATGGATCGAATAGGGGCTTCGTCGTCTAAGCCTTTAATATATTTCGAAGTCTGATATCGTGTCGCGTCATTGAGGACCCGGCTGCTTTGAGCAAATCACGGAATTCTCCCCTAGGCTCTTCCGCTACACGCACAGCGTTTCGAGTTTGAAAGGGGCGCTAGCATCGTCTCTGCTAAGGACCGGGTCGTTTCACCGTAGATGCCTCTTAGTGCAGCTGTATGTCCAAAGTCAGTGGCTGACATTGTTATTGTTGTTGGTTTGCACAAGTTAGAGCGCACGCAGTGCTCACAGTGGCATGGGTAAGCCTAGAGACCTACGCGCAATGAGTGTCATGAGCATCCACACTTCACTTCCAAATCAAGGACGTCTTCCCTCCTAGCATTCCATTATCTCGCACAGGTCGACGATTGTCCGGTATTTGACCTATATTTCAAATGTCAACATACATAACGAGGAATGATTTCGGTTTGGAGCTGTTGCTAAATTTGAGAGGTCAGTTGCTATTAAAAACAACACAATTGGATCGTGCTTTGGATTTTTTGGGGGTTGTTTTCTACCATATAATTAGATCGTAGGTAGACAACCAGGCACGGGTTTTTTTAGGCAGCCGGCAAAAGAGCGATAGGATGGAGAAACAAAAGGAGGACTTTCGGTTGGGAAATAAGATCCTTATCTGTGTGAAAGTCAAGGTTACGCAATTGTTACGAATTTTTGACATCAACATCACGAACCTCAGCATATAAGCGCATGACGCGGCAGATCGACAGGAGTTCAGTCTTGGCTGAAAGAGCATATTATTTTTATTATTTTTTAAATAAGGTACTCGATCTGTTTGAAATCTTGTCACAATCCTGGATGATTCTATTCTTGGATGAGGTAATCGACCGTACCTGGAAGCTTATGTGGACAAGCCGCGATGTCATGCAGCCTTTTTCCCACCTCTAAGCAATGCTCGAGAAAATGCCATCTTGGGGAAAATGGACTATATCAGGTTTGGAATGAATTGTTCAAGCTGGGGGCGGCCGTTTCAACTGCCGCAGAAAATGGTATGATGGTTTGGTCTACTTCGCGCGTTTCTATCCCAACGTGTCCCCTCCAAGTATGAGATAGCTGTCGGGTTTGAGGCCATCCAAAGTCGGAGCTTGTGATTACCATGTCTTGGCCCGGCGTGACACAGAACTGCCGGAACGGTTGGGGGAGGATGGCAATCGGGCGGAGAAATAAGGTGCTGCTAGCTAGGACATGTATGGCACTCATTTCACGCAGCGGTCACGGCAGAACCAAGGTCATTGACATGGAGTGTCAGGTTGCTTCCTGGTTGGTGGGCTCTTTAGCTCTGTTGGCACCTTGCATGCAAGATGGTGGGGGGTTGGTTTAGTGCTTCGAATCCTTTTGGCAGGGTAGCATATCCTGCCAGGGAAGCTGTACCCTTTACTTGGGGTGTTGGCGACGGCTACGGCGGTCAGCACAGTGTGCAGCATTGAAGATAGAAGGGGAAGCGGAGCATTGTCCTACACGGCCTGGCGGTAACATGCAGAGTATGACCCGGGTTCGGGCTTGTTCCTGTTTGCTTTTTGCAGTCGCCACTGCGTGCAAGCGGAAGCATGGGGGGAGACATGGTGTTGAGTGGCATCAGCATCAGAGACGTTCTCGGCCTTGCTGGGAATTGAAGGGTCAGATATAAATTTACTGCTGGCCACCCCAGCCCAACACTGCGTTGGTATGCTGAAATTAGGGCTGGGCATAGCATGGGCTTACATAGCGCGAGGCCGCTGCTCGCTTTCAGTGTGCCACGAGAACTTGCACGCATCATAGGATAGGCAGGCGGGTAGTTAGTGGGCCGGCAAAATGGGGCGAGGGTCAAGAGTAAACTACTGCTATTAAAAATTGACGGCGTGGACACAGTGGTGTGGTGTGTGGGGGCTTGTCACATATGATTTGGAACAGCGTCGATTGGCACCCTTCAAGATGTGTGGATTTGAGCTAGTCCTCAAAGTGGGTTGTCCGCCATTCCAGATTCCGTGTTTCGCGCATGGGAATACTACGGAAAATCGAGTCCACAGAGCATGGGCAAGTGAGTTACTACTGTTGGTGGGGATGGACGGGTCGAAAGCAGGCTGGACGGTCCCGCTAGGGTATAAGGCGTGTTACATAGAATGGGTCGGATGCTTACCTTACTGAATGGGAACATTAAAGCTGTAATGGCATCTTATGCAGCCCCCGAAGGGTGTAGTTCTAGTTGGCAGACTCGATCAACCCTTGGATGTTGGAACCAAGGCGACATACGGCTTGCATAACGGCAAGGGTCAGAACTTGGCCTCCCTGAAGCGGGGGGTTCAATGGGGTGAGGGATACGGTATACCCTAGCATCTCTGGCTACCCTCATTTTAGTCATTTCCTGTCGAGATTCTGGGACATGGTCCTGATCCCCAGCTCTCAGTTTACGACTTGGTAGCTCCAATACTAACGCTGCCAGCACTGCTGGTAGGCAAGTAAGAATGAGCGAGCTGATTGAAAAGGATAAAGCGGTTGTGCCCGGAAGACCCAGCGAGAAAAAGAAAATAGGCTTATGCGGGAATTGCTTCCTTTTTCGAGAGGTGTGCGCATACGCGCTCAATTAAGTGATACCAACAGGGCCGCGGCACATTGGCCGCGAATTGAATTTTAGTCAACCGCCACCTACAGTTTGGTGGCACTGATTCAGCTATGGCCCCCATTTTGCCATTGCGATACCCCTGGTTCAGCCTGCAGGTGTCCTGCTGTGTGGGAGGAGTCTCGATACAGCGACAACTGCTGTGGCGCAATGTGATAGGGGACGCACTGGCTTCTTTGGGCCGAGCCCATATGCCGACATGTTATGTCGGCATGACCCATAGCACCCCAGCTGGATGAACCTGCAGAGGTGGCTATTCCGTTTCGCTTTTCACAATCCAGAGCGGCCCGGAGGGTCCTCCGGGGCCTGCGAGATGGTCGCCTTGAGATTGCAAACTCTAAGAGCTTTATAGCTCCAAACGGAGCACTTCAATTTGAATACCAACAATTCCCAGAGCCGGAATACCATTATTTATGCCCATGAAGTTGACAACATCCCTGCTTTCCAATAACCTGTTCTGTGCTTTCGAATCATGAGTCGCATTTGTCCTCGGCAAATCCATTGTGCGAAGATTTGGCCACGAGATTGGCGCGGTCAGGTTGGAAAGATATGGATCTAAGGCTTTTTCTCAAGGGTTTGAACATATCGCTGAGCTTCGCCAGAGATGTACTTTTGGATCATCGAGCAGTCGCAATTGGTATGCTGCAGGAGCTGCATCTTGAGCGCATATACGTCTTGAGTTAGGTCGGCGACACAATTATTGAGCTCGCGGTTGATGCGCTCCATGTCTTCCTCATCCGATTTGAGCTTGATGGCGTCATTTCGCTTTTTGACTCGAAACTTGTTGGATGCGACTCGGTTTCTTTGCTGAACCCGCTTGCTGCGTTCCTCTTGCTCTTCTTCGATATCAAGTTCTTCGTCCTCAACACCCTCATCATTTTCAAAATTCTTGGAATAGGCTGCGCTTGTCTCCGATTGCCTCCGCGATCGTGGCTTGACCTGGGTATCCCGGGTAGGGTATCTATTCGCGGGCTGGAGAGCTGGGGGTTCACGGTGTTGATGTTTTTGCCGGCGCTTTCGGGGTTCTTTAGTTATCAGGGATGAAGGAGCTCTGTCGAGTGGAGTAGTTCTGTCGATTGGAGTAGTTCTGTCGAGTGGAGTAGTTCTGTCGATTGGAGTAGTTCTGTCGACTGGAGTAGTTCTGTCGACTGGAGTAGTTCTGTCGATAGGAATGTTCGGTGAGTCTAGCCAATAACTCGAGGTAGAGAAAGCGGTCGGTTCTGTACTTGGGGTCGGCCAATATTCAGTCGGGTTGGTTTGGTAGTCGCTGGAGTCTCCAGCCGGAGGGAGCCCGCTCTGTCCGTAGGGCATGTTGGTGGTGGGTTCATCATGCCCGGGACTGGTCAGTGGCACATGACCTGGCATCCACCAGTTGTCCCAGGGGGCATATCGAGACTTGTCGAAATAGTCTAAGGTTGGATCTTGACCCCATGCGTCGCCGTCAAAAGCATCTCCTTCCATAGCGCAAGAGATTGAATATCTGTCCGGCATAAGCGGTCACGGTTATCGCCAGCAGGATGGGATGGGATGGGATGAGAGGTACGAACTGGGTGCTCTCGAACAAGGAGCGCGTGTTGTTTTCTCGACTTATTCAAGGTGGTTCCTGCTGATGGGTTGGAATGACGAAAATGCGTCTAGGCAGATGAAAGGATGGAATAGAGGTTGCAAGGTAGAGAAAGGTCTGACAGTCGCGATGATGCTGGCGTGCCATTAAGTTGGAAGCAAGGTTGTGGGGGAGGTGAATGGGATCGAATGGCTGCTGACGTGCCGAGACACGCAGAATCAGAGACTTCTCAATGAAGTATCGCCTGTTTCATCTGCAGAATACCGCCGTGGCGAGATTTGGAGGGATGATCGAAAATGACTGCATGGGAACCGACAGCACGCAGACAGATGTGGAATCAGCGAGTCTGTGGGAAGGGCCGGCCCCTGACTTGTCATATAGAACAGCTCCGGGCGGTTCATCGGAACGGCTGATGGGCGTCGCCAGCCAACAGACAGCAGCGAGTCGCAGTCATCTGTGGGCAGTGCAGGGCGACGAGGGAGGGCGTGCGAGGAGCGTAAAGGCTTGGGAGCACGCCATGACGCAGCGGCAGTTGGGTGAATCCCAGCTTTCAGCCTGCAGTTCGGGGTCGTGGAGTCTGTACCTATCCGTCCAGGCTGGGAGTGTCTGTGCCATGTACTGTCGCCTGTCAGTGATGGGATGGTGGCGGCCACTCGCTCAGCGCTCCTGATTGGCCAGATCCTTTGGCGAGCCCTCCGGCGATGCTGATTGGCGGATCGACTGTCATCCATGACACTGCTCGAAATGCAGAGAATGCCACCAGGGTAATCGGAGGTTTTTATGTCTGTTGATTAGGGTCATTCTATAGCTGCTGAGGCAGGAGCTCCGAGTCGAGACCGTGTTGATAGTATCCGCGCTGAGCCTTCTCCGCTGGGATGTCCAATATCACTACCACGCGGTACCGCCCTATAAAAGCACAGCCTAGATGCTGTCGCGAGCTCGAAAGGGTTTTCTTGTAGCCCTTATCTTCTGGTGATACCTCAGGCTCAAGGTGGGTACCCAATTCGCCACAAGAAACGAGCAGGGAGAGCATGGCTAACTTCTTGTCTCTCCAGCACCAGCAGGCGAGGTTTCTTCTCATCCATCTGTCACGTCGCCCCCTGTGCCATGACCAGAGCTTTGGCTCAATTTTAGATTAAAAATTAAACTTATTTAATAATTAATAAAACTAGCAATCTATCGGATGAAGAACAGGAATGCTCTTGTTTTCCGCTGCTCATCGAGATGGTATTCTGGAGAGGGTGTTCTGTTTGCGCTTGACCAGGGGCCACCTCTTGGAAGTTGGCCACAAATGCATGCAAGCCAAATTATCCCACAGTATGAGTGTTGGTCAGCAAATATCTGCAGGGCAAGCTGCCTGCAGAGCAAGCATCGGTCGAGTTTGTCTCTGGTGTGGTGTGAGTTCAGTAAAAACCACGCCCTCGCGCCTCTTTGGAGCCAAGCACATGCAACCAGGGTTCAACAAGCTCCACCATTAGAATCAAATTGAGATGCATGTATCAGCAGATCTGGTAGTACCCCGTATGTACATTTAGGCCGTACATGGCAAATGTGGATGGAGGTCTCTACCACACGCCCTTCTCAGGGCCCTGTGATAGGATGGACAGAATCCGGAAACACGGCCGGGCAAACCAGCCACTAAAAACAGCACGGGAATTTCCATTAGAAGGTTAATTAATTTATGACGAATCGATCATTGCAGTGATACACCGGGGTAGAGAAACGAATCGCCAATTGTATACACAGCCCTATTGCGCATGAGAATGCGACATGCGCTAGCTATTTGGCCAGTTTTGTTCTTCTTTCAAGTAAAATTGGCGCCGGAGGCCCCTTTCACAAACCAAAAAAGTAATAAGAAAATACGAGCATGGAACCTGAAATAAATCAAGGGAAAGAAACACATAAAGCGCGTAACTCAGAGTATCATGATAGAATCAAGTTGGGGGGCTCGGCCCGAATGCACCACTGTTGGTTCGCATTCTTCACAAGAAAAGACGACAAGCGGTGACTCCTGAATCGTGATTAGTCGAGTTATTTGGTTCCAGGAAAGAGGGCAGCACGAGGGTGGATGGAGAGGAAATCGAACAAGCCCACAGTTTTCCATACCGCACTTCCCAAGACCAGCGCTTGGGCAAAGCAGACTGCACTAACCAATGAGCATCAGCGGAGCAGAACCCTGGGTTGCCTATTGGCGAGATTTTTCAGGGCGGGGCCTCGGATTGTACGTCACGAAACGTAGCCGTCCAATAATTCCAGATGTACACCTCAGCCAACGAGACAGGCCATCATTTTCTTCTTTACATCTTAGCCTCCAGGTCGTCGGAGCTTCTGGAACCGGTGTCGATGGCACCAAATCCCTCCTTCGAGCCCATAGTTGCGCGACTCCTGCCTCTGCCTTGGAGCAGGCCTCGGTCTCCTTGAATCACTGTAACTCTCGCACTCACGCCCTCGTCTCATCCAAACCTGTGCATCAAGCCGCTCCATCGGTGCAAAAGCGGGACGTGTGAACCGACATCTAACTCCTTCAACTTGTGTAAGCATCTATTCTTTCAAACCTGACGGCCTGGCTGCCCCCTCTCCTCCCCCCTGACCTGGTACCTGTCGCCCGTGTAACAATGCAGGCTGCAATCTCCAATCCAGCCATCACAGCTTGTCGCGTCAAGCAAGAGAGATCGAGGGATCCAATACTGATCAGGAGTCGCAGCCCATCCCCCCCGCCTCGGTCCAGCCAGCATTCACGCGAGCGAATCTTTGCGGCATTGGAAAATGGCAACCCTCTCCTTCGAGGCCCTCGCTCCATCAGGAGTGCCGACGACCTCGATGAGGTCGAGCTGAAGCGTTGCTTCGAGATTCTCCATGCCTGCGCCATCGCTACCGACCCTACTGCGACTTTGACTTCGACTAGGGAAACCATGGAGGGTTTTTTGGACGCCGTTTTCAAGGATTGGACCGGTGACGCAGTCGACGACCCCGCGAAGCCTGCAATGGATTTTGTGCTTCGTGAATACATCAGTGTTGGCAACGTGTGCAGTGGGCTTCCCCGTGTTGCTCTCGCTTTTGCGCTGTAGTGGTCAATCTGACTTGCTCTAGGCCAGCCCTGCGGCCATAGTGGCGCGAAATCATGCACTGGCGCCCCAGCCTGCAGCAATAACGTCTACGTCATGGCTACGTATGGCAGCCGGCCCGCAACGCTTGAGATTGGCTTTTGCCTCAACGAACCGTCTGGGGAAGATTGCGATTTCTTTTGCCCCATGGAACGAGACGATATTCGATAGGACCGCATCGACTGGCTTGGGCTGCTGAAGAACGAAATGAAGCGCTCGTGCATTGCCAAAATACACAAGCACAACAAACACACGGCCGTTTGGCACGCTAGGAAGTTGGTAAAGGGCTGGGCTAAGGGTAGCATCTCTCTTGGTCTGGACAACGCCGTCCTTTCCTTTGTCAAGCGAGAGTCTGTCAACGCAGCCTTCATGACAATGGGAGATGAACAATAGCTCTCACGTATTTATTCCTGGGACCGGTTTCGGGCAGCGTCAAAAAATGGATTTGGGCACCAAGTCCGTCTGAAGTTTCAAACAAAGATGGAGTATGTTTTGAAATTTTGAAATTTGGTAACTAGGCAAAAAGATTTTTCTCATTTTGCTGGCCCCTCAGACTTTTCTATTCCCCCCACCCCTTTCACGATGCCCCCCAACCACCCCTTGGTTGATAACCTGAAGCGAGGACGCGCTTTTCTCGGCTCGAGCCCTCGATCAAATACGAAATACTTCTATGAGACTTCTTCCAAATGCTGTTTGATAGACCTTAGTCCTGAAGGTTGAGCGTGATCGTGGCCTTCATGATCCTCATGGTCATCCTCAGGCCAGTCGGGAAAGCCATCCTCAAACAATTCTTCTAGTACCTCACGCTTCTGCCTATCGTCCAACTTGTCATTTCGCATCGTTTCCTCCCACCTTTTATACTCAGAGTCTGTAAGGAGACACTCATCAAGCAGAGCTTTCATAGACTCGTGGTTCAACTTCTCGCCGATGAACACCAGCTCCTGGCGACGGTCACCCCACTCGCCGCCCTTTTTGATATCATGCTGCACAAGTTTGTCGACTTCATCATCTCCAGTTGTGTATTCTTCCTCAGGAAGGGTACAGAACCAAGGGCGGCCGCCGGTCATCGTCAAGATGGCACCCGCCTGAGACCAATCACCGGCGCGCTGCGGCCGTGTGGCGAGGAAAAATTCACCTTTGGACCTGAACAGCCGACCAAGGATGGGATGGTTGCGCTTATTCTCGAGGATTTCTTCGTTAGGAGGAGTGAACAAGTCCTCGGTCTCGTTGATCTTTTCACCCTCGTCAAAAATTTCAGTCTTGGCCTTCTTGCTGGGAGAACCACATGGTGAAGGGACTGTTTGGACTGTGGAGCGTGCGCTTTGGGGAGAGGATGGGGCAGAGCGTTTCCCAAGGGAGGAGCCCTTTCCGCTTTTGTGTTCCTCGCTATCGCCTACAGACTCTGCGTCCTCATAGTCAGCCATCTCGAGGTCTTCTTCTGTCTCTTCTTCTTCTTCCTCGTCATCATCTTCGTCGTCTGGGTGTTCAAGTTGCAAGATGAACTTGTCGTGTACCAATGCCCACAGACGACGAGGATGGAAAGGGCGATGACGGTTATAGATGAAGCTTCGGACATTGTATTCTTCAGTTTCTGGTTTGGGAGTGACAACATTCTTCCCATTGACCTATTTGAAGAGTTAGCGGCTAAATCCAGCAACAAGTTTTTCTAGCAACATGAGCAGAAAAGGGTTAGGTAGTGCATCACATACCTCGCGGACTGTCATGGCATGCAGGTCTTGCAGCCAACCATAGCCTGACTGGGCAACTTGAAGATTGAACAGCCCAGTGTTGACGATTTCTTTGACGTCAATCTTGCTATAGCTGGATTCGATAATTTTGGCACGGTGGTTGAGTTGCTTGATTAACTGAATCAACCTTGGCTTGGTCTCCTTGCTAACCTTTTGAAATTATCAACCTAGTTCAAGCTAAACAGGGACATAAACCTACCATGTCAACCTTATTCAAGATGATGACATCGGCAAACTCGATTTGGTCAACCATGAGGTCCGATACTGTGCGTTCATCCTCGGGGGTAACATCATCACGACGGGCCGAGATGAGGTCTCCTGTGTCAAAGTCGTGAAGCATAGTGAATGCATCGATGACTGTGACAGTAGTGTCAAGACGGGCAAACTTTTCTAAGCCACCAGCCTTCTTACTATAATGAGATTAGCATTGCTTGGCCAGGTGCAATGGACAGATGCATACAGTTGCTTGAGAACCTTCAGCATATCCTCATCCAGACCAGGTGCACCCTCAAGAGAACCCATGGCATCCATCTGCTCAGCCAGACGAGAATCAAATGTCTCGGCAACTTGCTCAGGCTCACTAATTCCGCTGCTCTCAATGAGGATGTAATCAAACTCCTGAAGCTGTGCGATCCGTACAAGCTCCTCAAGCAAGTCACCTCGGAGGGTGCAACAGATGCATCCGTTCTGTAAGGCGATGACCTTTTCTTCGGTCTTCTTGACAGTGTGTGTCTTCTTGATTAGGGAGGCGTCGACATTGATGCTACGCAGCGTTATCAGCACAACCTGGCATTGAAAGAGCGATTACGGCGAGACATACGCTCCAATATCATTGACAACAACTGCAATACGAAGCCCATGCTCAGCTCGGAGGATGTGCTGGAGGAGGGTTGTTTTTCCAGATCCCTACCACATTGGTCAGCACTGTCAGGGGCACAAGCGTGCTAGGGTGACACGGCATCTTACGAGAAACCCAGACAAGAGTGTGACAGGCAATGCCTTGGGGGGGATGGCGGGCTTTGCCTGTGTCCTTTTCTTGGAGCTGCCTTTTGATCGAACTTTTGCCATTTTTGATGCGGAAAAAAGGTGAAAGGGGGAGGAGGAGAGGAAAATAGCGGTGGATGAACCAGGAGAGTATGAAAACACAAACTAATATTGCAAAATTGCTGGCGATGGCATCGGGTTCATATACTCTTCGAATACGCTATTCACTAACACGGCCTTCACATGCCAGCTTGGACATCAGGGTGCTTGCGTGTTGGCCATCAAGGTATCGCAACCCCAGCTTTTTCAGGCGTGATGACATTCTCGGGGAGACAATTGGACAATGGGCTGCAACCCTCAGGAACTGTGGACTCATCCTAGATCAAAAGGGGAATGGGACATGGGAATTCTGCAGAGCCGCATAGGTTTTGCAGAGCAAGCCGGTGAGGTCATGTCGGGATGGGCCGACGATCGCAGGGAGACGTGGCAGTCTGAGCGCGCACAATTATTTTCTCCATTTTCTAATTTGAGGAGAGCAAATAATGGGGCGCGCTGGTTTACGGCATACTTTGAAGGTGCAGGTGGTGTTGCGGGAGCGCATGGATGGTCTATCGACCTGGTGCAGTGTGGGAGACGATTGACAATCAATTCCTTGCCTATGGTTCGATAAGGGCGTTTTGGTGCAACTATATGGCGAAGCTTCGGATACCTTTTCTCTCTGATATCTTGAATAGGGTGATATTTCACGACATGTCCCCATTCACGGTTGTTAGTGGACAATCGGTGTCTAGTGGCATTAGCCGCAGCCGCTGCCGATCGGCTTTGATTCATGACAACCTGTTTCCTAGGCAAACCCGCCCAAAGTCAGCCAGGTTCTAGCGAGGTTATTTTCATTTGCTCCTGTCAAGTTTGCCACTCCTCGAGCTTGAGCTACCCTCTCATGGCCCAGCTCCATCTACAGACTGCACGACATAGTTCAGCCTTGGTCCTTCGGAACGTACTCCGCTTCTTCACCTGGTTGTGGTTCTAGTTAAAGCTGGTGGGCGTGAGGTACGGCGATATTGATGCGTTTAATACTCAAGACACAATAGTGTGGCAAGTGTCGTTCTGGTAACCCTCAACGGAACAAGGCAAACAACACTATCAAGACATGTTGTGGGTCCTTTCAACTTATCGTCAAGTCCTTGCACAAGCTCTACTACATTGACGATTCCCTACACGTAAGGTAACCCAAGCTTTACATCCTCCCCTCTTGTCCCAACGCAGCATCCAGCAGATTAGCTTCCTTCGCGAGTTCGTAGAACAAGCCCTCCTCACGATGAATTAGGTTAGCCGGGGTTTCAAACTCGACTACTTTGCCGCGATCAAGAACCACAATTCGATCCGAGTCCAATACTGTACTGATGCGATGGGCGATTGTGATGACAGTGCGGTCCTTGAATGCATCGCCTCTCAGCATGGCTTGGATGACTGCATCCGTCTCTGGGTCTATGGCAGCCTAAGAAAACTCGTCTCAGCTTCAAAAGTAACTCGTTGGCTATGGATTCAAATCCAACATACTGTTGCTTCATCCAGAACAAGGATGGAACTGGGTCGAAGCAGAGCCCTGGCAAGTGATACCAGCTGACGCTGGCCCTGACTCAAGTTTGAACCTGGGCAGATAAGTGTCAGACAATTGAGTTAACAAAATCAACATGGCGACAAAAAATACCTCCTTCTCGAATTTCCATTTCCAGTTTTCCTTGAGATTCAGAAACGAAACTTTTCAATTGCGCTCGATCTGAGCTGATATTAGCAAACCAAACATCGTTTCTGCCTGTTTCGATAGAATCAGTTGGTATTTTAAGATGCTTACCCAATGCACTCCATATTTCTGAATCATCGTAAGTCGACCTTGGATCCAGGTTCTCTCGTATTGTCCCTTCAAACAATGCAGGATCCTGTGGGATGATTGACAAGCGCCCTCTCAGATCTAGCAAGCCCATTTTTGAAATATCCAGCCCATCAATCATGATTTGGCCTGCAGCTGGCTCAATTATCCGGAACAAGGCAAGGGCCAGAGAACTCTTTCCGGCGCCGGTTCGGCCTACGACACCAATTCTTTCCCGCGGCCGGATGCTCAAGTTGACGCCCCTAAGCGCAAGATCCAGTCCTGCTCGGTATCTCGCGCTGTAATTAACCATGGTGACAACTCCCTCGGTAGGCCAAGCGGCGGGAGGCTTATTCGGAGGGACTTCCTCTGGAGCTTCACTTGGGAGCCTGGCTATCTCGAGCACTCGTTCTACCGAGACGATATTGATTTCAGCTTCCACACCTTGGCGTATAATCCAATTGAGCGACTGCGTCACCTGGAGCGCGTAAGACATGGCCAAGCCAATCATTGAAGAAGACAGGCCGGCATGTCTGTAAACGGAGAAGATGGCCGAGGATGCGGCCGCGAGAAGGATGACGGACCCGATAAACTCCAAGCGCACCCCCAGCCAACGCCTCGCGCTGATTGAAGGGTAAAACGCCTTGATGTTTTCATCTACCCGTCGTTCGTTGTCTCTGGAAAAGGCACCCTCCTTTTAGTACGCACGAATCGTTGTAAGTCCATCGAGAGTCTCTTGGTAATGGGAAAAGATGGGGCTTTTGCTACCGCTTTCGAGCCGTTTGAGTTCCCGTGATGCTCTGAGATAGTATTTCTGGATAGATTGGTAGAGAAAACCAAGAGGAAGAATCAAGGCGGTGGCGACCGGGGTGGAGATGATGATGACCCCCAGGGAGAAGAAGGCTTTGGCGCAATTTTCAAACAGCTCAAAAATACATTAGTGGTCCTGCATTTACAAGCGGTACCTCCAGGATACTTACCATGTTGAAAACACGGGGTAGGTTTTGGTCGATGCGGTAAATATCACTTTCAAATGACGTGAGCATGACGTTTGTCTGACGTTTGCCTGACGTTTGCCTAGCTAGGCACATATTGATGCACTCACTTGGAGAACCGATTAATGACTAGGCCGTTTGGGGTTGTTTCAAAGTATCTCATCGGAGACCGGAAGATTGCCACAGCCATCTGTTCGTGAAGCGTTTTGGATGCCTGGAAAAATCAGTTGGGCGATCATCGTCATCTGGCGGCTCTCATTCGAGCTGACGGGGGAGAGGGTTTACCTTGAGAGAGAAGAGCATCCAAAATACCAAGCTTTGAGCAAGCACAAGCAGGGCCGAGCCCATCCCCAAGGCAAAATAGACACAGATGTACTTGATCACGTCGATGTTGCCATCATGCTCTCGGCTTGTTTCCGACCAGTGCTTGAGCCAAAACCCACCGCCTGTCACCATCTGTTACTATGGGCATTTTACCAAGAGGA
The DNA here is from genome assembly GCA_013403855.1 of Calonectria honghensis. NCBI lineage: Eukaryota > Fungi > Ascomycota > Sordariomycetes > Hypocreales > Nectriaceae > Calonectria > Calonectria honghensis. The sequence continues at coordinate 1,088,128 of VTGB01000029.1, forward strand.
GGGGGGGGGGGGGGGTTATGAGCTTACCAATGGATGCGTTCTGGGCCGAGATCAAGGCTACGAAATACAGCACGATTGCAATTGCGCCTCCGGCCTGGCCGTATTGCTGGTAAACAGCCCATTCTACTTTTCCCTGCTTTGAAGTCTCCTTGCTGGTTTTCATTTTTGGGGCACCTGCCTTTGTGCTAGTTCCTTTATTTGCGGCATGGAATTGCCCAGGAGCAAACGTGGAGGGTTTCTGGGCCGGGGGACCTTGAGCATTGGAAACTTGTTGGCTTGGACCTGTGGCTGCAGCCAGTCCACCGCACTCGACAGAGCTTGAATCCTTGCTCCCTGTCACAACACCCCCATCGTCTATTAGGTTCTCGACACCGCCAGTGGAGTTGCGAATCATTGCTGCCATTTCCCCGTTGGCCCCAATCAGTTGCTTGTATGTGCCTTGCTCAACTATCCTTCCCTCTGCAAGGAAAGCGATATCATCAGCCTCTCTGAGCACGGGAAGGGAGTTTGTCGCCAGTATCCTGGTCTTCTCCGCCAACAAGCCGTCGGCCCCCAGCAAGTGGTTGATGATGTGACGGCCAACGTGCTGGTCAACGGCAGAGAGGCAATCATCCAATATGAAAATATCTGCGCAAGAGTACACTGCTCTAGCTAGCGCAACTCGCGCCTTCTGTCCACCTGAAAGCTGGATGCCCCGCTCTCCGATTTCAGTGTCATCTCGGTCGGGGAACGCGTCAAAGTCATCAGACAGGGCGCACGCGTGGACCGTCCGGTCGTACAGCTCAGCATCCCACGCATTTCCAAACACAATGTTGTCTCTGACGCTGGCATCCAGAAGCCAAGGTCTCTGGGCAGCATACGCTATTGATCCGTTGACTGAGACACTTCCATCAACCTTCCAGAGTTCTCCCAGGATAGCTTGCAGCAATGCCGACTTGCCAGATCCAACGCGCCCAATCACGCAGCTCAGTTTTCCTTTGTAGCCCGCATACGTGATACCATGAAGGACGGGTGATTCGTTTCCTCTCCCCCAGCCAAATGATGCCTTGGTAATCTGAACTGTCTCCTCGCCGACCTCTACAGCCCCTTGTTGGCGGTCAACTGCGTCAGGTTGCACCTCCTCGGCACAGAGAAAGTCCACCAGTCGAGCCGCCGCCACACTACCCTCGGCAAAGGACGAGATTACCAAGGGGAAAATATTCAGGGGTAGGGCTAGAATGTTGAATAACGCGAGAGCTGGAAATACAATGTCTGAACTAAGTGGACGATTCGAAGTCAAAACGAAAATGGTAAATGTTGTGCACGTCACCAGGAATGGAGTGGTTGCCCACGTCAAGTTAGCCAGCGATTGTGTCAGACCAATCGACCGAAGAGTTTTCAATTCTCGTTCATTGCGGACAGTGTTGAGTTTGTTCAAAAATGTCCTATCCCAAGCAAAAAGCTTGAGACTCTTTATGTTCCTAAGAATCTTTTTGCACGCCATTAATATTGAAGTGCCTCGGGCGTTGAACTCTGTCAAAAATAGGGGGAAGGCTCACCTCTGCTATCAATCTCATTCTAGCATCTTTGTTCTTCATCTGGCGCTTCTGAAGTGTCTTGAGAACCTTGGAAATGTAGGTGCTGACAGGCGACATCAGAATCATTACGGCTACGCCGGCAAACATGCTGGGCCCTAGGAGCTGATAAAGGGAGACCATGCACAGGGTTATTTGCAGCGGTGCAGACCACAGCTGCGGCCCGGACTGTGCAAGATCCTGTATCTTTTGCGTGTCCGCAACCATCAGGTTGAGGATATCTCCGGTCGACTTGGACCCCTTTCCGGTTGTTGACAGCTTCAAAGACTTTCGATACAGCATGCTTGTCAGGGAGGATCTGAATCTCGTACCGGTCTCAAAGGCCCGTTGGATGTTTTGGTGGTTGAATGCCGTCTGGATCAGAGAGACGCCGAACATGGACAGGGCGATGAAAACCCCTTCCAGGACCGAGCCAGAGTCTTGCTGTTGCGAGTACGAGTCGGCAAAGCGAATGAGGCGCCGCAAGAGCTGAGGTTGAACCAAAACCAGCAAATCGCCCACGAGTTTGAATAGAGACCCTTGCAGGTACGGGCCGCCAAATGCGCGGAGAAGAACCCTCCATAGCTTTGGCTTCCCATGCTGTAGCTCTTTTTCCCATGAATCTTGAAAAGCATGGCCCGTGGTGTTGGCTTGGTCACTTCGTCTTAAATCCCACAGATCATCCCTAGTCAAGAAGTTCCCATAGCCATGTTTCATAATGGGCGTCATCCAGCTAAACGTAAACATGGAGAAGAGCCCGGCGTTCTCGGCAGGGCAGCCTTTGCCATTCTCCGGCGTACTGGGTGGCGAGGTCGCCGGCGATGTCAAAAAGGCCAGAAGAAATTGCACGGCAGCGAAGCCGGTTTGCAGAAATAACAAGACCAAACCGACAGGCAGTTTTTTGTGCGGCGGTTGAAGTGCGCTGAGCCGAATAAGAAGGCCTTGAGCGATGAAAAGCAGTATCCAATAGGCCGATAGCAGAAGATTGAGCGGTCGGATTTGCCACGGCTCCAAGCAGTGAACCAGTAAAACCACCGCCACTGACAATAGCACAAAGCCCTGTGCTATAGCATGCGTGTGCGGTCCAGGTGCTAAACACAGCTGCGCCAACGTCACCGAAAACAGCACACTAGTCGTCAGAATTTTGGCGCCCAGGAGCCATAGTTTCGGTTGATATCCTCGGCGCCTAGATTTGAAACCGCTCCATATCGAGATGAATCCGAGGACGGTACCGCAAATAGCCAGTGCAGATACCAGAACATCAAGCGAGCGAAGTTTGAGAAGAGAGGATGAATTACCATCATTGTGGAAGATGGCGTAGCCACCAGCCCGGGGACTTGGGTCCATGTTGCAGCGAGCTGATGGGACCCTCTTGGAGTGCCCAAATAGCGCAGCTGTGCGTCTTTTTAAGCTTTCACTGCGGGGTGTGGGGGTAATTGTGTCAATGTCTTTAGCTGCGAAAATGCCCCATAGTCGAACGCTAGGGCAGTACTCCGTAACTGGCAATAAATTGAAGAACAGCCAACTACCAGGCTGCTGCCCCCCCAATGTGTTGGCGCGAGGAATAGGCAGCGTGGCTGGTCTAGCTTGGGTCCATTTCCACCTCGGCCCCCAGGAACAGCTGCCTCTCATTGGAACGTGCCTGATCGATGGGCTAAGGCAGAGCCCTCGACAAGGGTGGTTCCGTTCATCAACCGCATGCGTACCGGTAATTTGAGAACTGACCGTGCTGCGTGGGCCAGTCATGTATCGACTATACAGCTCAGAATCGGTTTATGCTTGTAAATGACCCCTGTATGACAGGTGAAGCGACCCCCACGCATCCACACAGGCTGGGACGGTTCCAGCCCCGTCGCTGGGGACTTGCTGGTTTTTACTCATGTGAGATTTTGCGCCTGCAGTACTTGGCAGGAGGCGGTGTTGGCAAGCTGCTGGAGCACGGTGGCATGACAATTTACGCATTGCGTTCAAAGCATTCATCATTCATACTTGATATCCTATTCAAATCATGTGTTTGAACTTGTGAATTTCTGCTTTACTTTCGCAGGGTGTGTCTGTAGTGCCACTCCTCGCCCTGCATGTCCTTGCGGATCTTGTAGTTCTCCTCTGCTATCCGCAACACGTCCAAATCGACAGGCACAATTTCCAGCTTCTCCTCGCCGACGGCCAGGCGGCCCAGGGCGCCCTGGATGGGCATGGCGACGCAGCTCAGGCCGCCCGCGTTGCAAAAGGCGATGGCGGCTGTGTTCTCGAAGGCGCGCAACGTCGTGGCCGTCTCGAGGAAGAGGCGCTCCGAGTCCGGGTTAAGCGCCTGGCCGTCGGCGTCCACGTCCGTCATGTACCACCACGAGGGGATGATGATCAGATCGGCGCCATCGGCGATCAGGGCCCGGAACGGCTCCGGGAAGGCCAGGTCCCAGCAGATGAGCATCCCGGCGCGCACTGGCCGGCCGTCGGCGTGTCTCAGAGGGGTGTCGAAGGCGACATGGGGCGAGTGGCCCGAAGAGGTGAGGTGCGGGCGCTAACAGGCACGGCATTAGTCTCTCTGGGGAGGAAGCAAGCTTTCGATGCCCAAGAAATACTCACCTCTGGATGCCACAAATTCTTCTTCTGGTACGAGCCGCAGATCTCGCCCGTCCCGGCAGCCAGGAAGTAGGCCATGTTGCGCAGCTCCTCATCCTTGCCGTCAGCCGCGGGGTGCGCCTCGCAGATGGTGCCCGGCACAATGTTGATGTTGAGCTCGCGCGCAAGAGCCTGGTACTTGGCCAGGTAGGGCTTGGCAGAGTCGCGGGTCGCGGAAAGGAACTCGGGGTGGTCGGGGACCCATGATGTCAGGTGGAATTCGGGCAGGAGGGCAATGTCGCTGCCCTTGGCCGCCGCCTCTCGGATATGCTTTTCTGCAGTCGCAAAGTTGTCTGCCACGGCGACGGGCTAAACAGGGCTCACGGTCAGCAAAGCAAGCCGCCGGGTGCGGGGTATATCCATCATGATGACCCTGGACCATGCGAGCGGGTGGGCGGGTGCTAGAGTGCGCTGGGGGGGGCGGGAGAGATCTCACCTTGGGGTCGAATTGGATCAGCGCGATCTTGTACACGGGCGCCATCGTCGCGGGTTATGCAAGTTTGTGCAGATTTGGAGAGGATGATCGATCGTGCGGCTCAAATGCCTCGCGATGCGATACGATACGCACTGAGAAGTGGGGAGTGGCGATGCCTTGCGGGAAGTGGGCTTGTTCTTTCACTGACAGCACCAATTACAACTAATTGGTCATCAGCTTCGTCATTCGTCTTTGCCCATTTGTGATGTGGCAAATGCGTGACAACTCGGGGCTACGGCACCAAGCCTGCTACTGGAGATTATCGCATTCCGCCATCCAAAGAGTTCGTCATTATAATGTGCTATCTAAATGCTTCTACATGCTCCAATAGAACTATGGGGAGGGAATAATAATGTACACGGCTAAACGAAACAGGCTTCATCATACGTCTAAGCAGTCTTGCACATGCGACCATCGGCGGTAACATCCCACACCTCACTTCCAACACCCTTGAGGTTGTAAAAGTGGCAGTCGGGATCCCATTTGTTCTTGATGGCCAGCAAACGATCCCAGTTCTCGCCATAGAACGTCTCCTGCCAGTTGAGCTGGTTGAAGTCTGCCTCGTTCATGTAGGCGCCGCTGCCGGGGGTGACCGATTCAATGAGGGGAACATATTCATTGGTGATGCGCTTCTGGATGGCAAGCATCTCGTCCCACTCGGTAGGATCCCAAATGGTTGCCAGCTGCATCGACATGATGGCCGTTCGCCACGCGGGGTGGACGGCGTTGCTGAGTCCTTCATAACGGTTGAAGGTGCCGCTGCTTCCAACTGCAATGACGCCGTTGGATGTCAGGTTGCGGATGACCTTCTGGAATGACTCGTTGTCATCCTCGATGACAGATCGTGGAATCAGGCGGCCACCGTACTGGTACAACGACGCGCCGATGTGGCCGTAAGGTAGCGGGCCCATGTAGGTCTCGTAGTGGTCGCGGTAGCTGAGGGTCGTGTATGAGGCTGTGGCGTTGATGCCCAGCTCGGAGAGCACGGTGAGGAACGGCCCCAGGACCGTGTCGCGCACATACTCGCCGGTGGAGTTGACGAGCGTGATGGGCTTCACAACAAGCACCTGGGAAGTAACGTAGTAGATGACAGTCGGGCCAAGGTCGATCATTGCCGGGAGGAGATCGTGGAACCGCGACACTGCCGTGTCAAAGTTGGACTTGTTCGTGTTGGCAATCGACATGGTGAGGGTTGCGCCACCAACATCGGCAACATAATGGGCTCGGATCGTCATGCTTGTGACGACGGCAAAGTTTCCTGCGGCGCCGCCGCTGAGAGCCCAGTAGAGGTCGCTGTTCTCCGATGACGAGGCCGTGACAATCTCTCCAGAAGCAGTGACAACCTCAAACTCCAACGTCTGGTCAGCACCGAGACCGAAGCTGGTGCTCAAGGCCGAGTGTCCGCCGCCCAGAGAGAATCCGGCCAGGCCCACCGTGGGACATTCGCCCGAAACAACGGACAGCCCGTAGGTGTTGGCAGCCTCGACCGCATCGGCACCCTGGACACCAGCTCCGACCTTGAATGCGGGGCCGGTGTAGATGTCATCGGACCAGTCGACGAGCTCGGTATCCTTCATGTGGTGCATCCACACAGCCAAGGCCCCGGCACCCGTTGAGCGACCAAGGTAGCTAAAGAAAGGTCAGGTTAGAATGAATCTTGTTGGTTTTTAATGGGGAATAGCATACTCGTGGCCAGTGTTTCTGATGACGAGACGGATGTTGTTCTCAGTTGTGAACTTGACAGCGGCCACGACGTGCGCAGCAGTGGAAACATTGACGGCATACGACACGTAGTTTCCGAGGACACAGGGACGCGACTCGGCGAGGAAGGGATCACAGCTTTGGTTGGCAAAATACGCCTGCATCACCGACGAAGAAGAGTTGTAGCTGTGACAGCAGTTAGCTTCGCATGCAAGCCACCCGGCGCCCGCGGCATCCCGCAAACGGCATCAAAGCTTACTGAAGTTGGGGCAGCTCCCAATCCTCTTGGAGCTCGGCGCAGGCATCGGCGTCATAGTAGGGGTCGTGGCATGGCTTTCCCAGAGGGACAGTTGCAATGAGGCGCCCATCCACGGTCTCATTGAGCTTGTTCCACAGGGAGGTGGATGGCCAGGAATCGTCTCCTGGAAGGTACCGACAACTGGAAGAGGTTGAGGAGTTTGAAGCGGCTCTGCAAGGCACACTGGCTGCAATCAGAGGCAGGGCAACCTGCGACAAGAAGCTGGAGGTCTTCATAGCGAGTGTGTGCGGCGAGAGACCAAACCCACGCCAGAGTAATGAACGAATGGATGCGGATGAACAGACCAAAAGATGCAAAAGCTCACGGAGATGCCCATTGTATTTATTTACAGCAGCCAATCCATCTGCCCTTTTCCAGTGCGTGTTCCCTGTTGATTAATTGTCCGTCTGTTCCGTTCTGGAAACCGAGAGCCCCTCCTTCCTCCCGACGCCAACGTCAACCTGCATGTTAACCTGCATGAAGGGGGGCTAACTGCTAACTGAGACGCACTAGGGGAGCATCGCTTCGGACGCTCGCGAAAAAAAAGGCATCTGGCAAGCATCCGGGTGCATGGGCCAGCTGAGATGCCGCAAGGGGATGCAGGGCCACGAGGGCACAGTCGATAAGAATGCCAACCCGAGCCCGATCTTTTGCGAGGTTTTGTTGGTCGCGGGGGGTCCTGGATCGGGAAGGATTCGCTTGCGCAGCATTGGCTTCGGAAGATTGGGCATACGTACTTTACCAAGGATGCTCGCATGGCACATTGGCGGAATTCGGCAGTGTGCTTCTAAGAATACTCAGGGGAGAGCTGAGCATGCGCAGCGAGATGGCATGATGCCATCTTCTCAGTCCGAGCCGCATGATATCAACTCGGTTTATAGGGCTCGACTTGACAAGTTGAATTAGCAGTTCATGTACGGCGCCGAATTTGATCTTCGGCCCCGTGGTATAGTCGGGCAATTAAGGCCGGCTGCAGTTACGCGCATTGTGCCTGATCGGCTTCGGTACGAATTCAGAACTCAACCCCAGGAAATATTGGCTCCCACCCTGGTCGCGATACCCTGGAGCTGCGTCTGCGGTGCGCGCGTCGGCCCGGCGCATGCCCTATGGCTGCGGTGAGCCCAAAATCAACTTTTCCCGCTTCGATTTCACGGGAAAGGGGTCAATTCAAAATTAAGGCACAAAAGTGCCGCAAGTTCGCCGCGCTGCGGGTGCGAAAAGTGAATGACGCAGCAGTATCGTTATGAAATGTTGAAGGATTTCCCCTCGTTTTACATGACCCTGGCACCTCCGCCTTCGCCACAACGACTCCACTCGCAGCCAAAATTCCTCGAGGCACAGTAGGAACGAAGACAAAAAAAAATCTAAGCTACTGTTATAAAGCCCCTGTTGTCATCGATGCAAAGAGGTGGGATTAACCAGGGGTTCCAAAAGTCTCATCTCCGTGCCAAGCCGGGTATTGATCCTGATCTGAGCTCCACGTGCTGTCACAGCCCTGCTGGCCGCTAGCGGGAGCTTGCTCCAACAGTTGCTTTGTTCTGTGAAAGCACGCCGACGACGAGCACCACCGCTCTGGTCGCAGTTGTTTATTACCGACACCGCAGTTCATTCTACGGCAGGGGGCCTGGCCATGCCAGCAACGCCCAGGATGGAATGCTGTCCGGTCGCTCGCCGTGCCACCCATGCGTATCTGCGGCTTAAACGAGTGCAGGGGGTCAATCCATTAGCCCCCCCAGCACGCTGTTGGCACTTGATAGGTCATGCCATGTCGTCCAGTTCTAGAAATCTAACCTGCGTTCCGCGGGTTTTGGCCTACTAGCTGTATGCTAATCAGATCACCGCAGTGTGCCCCACGAGGCGGTGGCTGTAAAGCACCGTGGCGAGGGGCGAAGGGCGAACACTGCGGCGTTGTTGAGCAGCACGATAACAAAGTGCTATTGCGTATAATCTAGAATCCACAGATGTTGTCCGATATCTTGAATCTACTGTTACCATCCTTTCCTGGCGCGGACCGCTTGGCATCGGATCCAAGCGAGACACTTCCCTAAGCACCCTGTCGCAAGTGCGGCATCTCAATGCGCAGCAAGAAGTCTCCGTTTGGTCGTGATTCACCACATGGTAGCGCTGGCATGCGAACACGCAACGTACAAACTTTCCCCTGGTGACCATGACGTCAATTTAAATTTGCTCTTCCATACCACCAATTGCTCCGGGAGCTTATTGCTGGAATTGCTTCCCCTGGTGGCCATCGGCGTCGCCCTTCCGCGCTGTTTAAGCTGGAATTGAAAGATGGCCTCTTGGGACACAGGTGATCACATTTCAATGCACCTGTAGCTATCACTAACCCAGATATGGTAGCTAAACAGCATACTTTCCGGCACACCGGTAGATTGTGTTTCATCGTGTAAAGAACAATGCCTTGTTCTGAGTGGTTCCTCCTAAGCTCGTCTGACTCAAGGGTAGGAGTTCAATCGCCCAGCGATTTAGTCTACATGCCAAGCTTTTAAGAGCTTGCAGCAGCCCATCCATGAAGGGCCAGAGTTAGCTAGATAGAAAAAAAGCACAAGTTTCTCCCCGAGCACCCTTTCCGTCCGGCGCATGACTCAGTTGATGAACAGATCGAGCACTGAGAAACAGCCACTCAAACGAGCTGGGTTGCGAGAGTGCTGTATGGGGCAAATGTGGCAGGCACCAATATCTGGTGGTGCTAAGATTTCGCCTGGGAAAGCCCGATACCCATTCCGGAACGCAGCCAACCTGGACCCTCGATATCATAGGGAACGTGATCCAACAAAGGGCTAAGCTTGAGAGCTTATTTGTTGGTGGGATTCGAGGCCCCTGGCGGTGCCACTTGGACGAGCGCCTGCTCTGAAGCTCTCCTAGCTTCCGGCCCCAGGTGCGTACCTCTAGCCTTGGCCTCTATCAAATCATTTACGGTTCGACCTTCCTGAGGCGCCACATTTCGTCCGGATGGATCAAGCGGCGCCACCGAGGATGAGCTGCCAGGCCCCATTGCCACCAAACTCAGCTGATGGCTTGAAAATGCTGCCACAGCTGGGAAGCAGGATTTCGACCACGCCGACCGAGATTTCCTCGGCGGTTGTATAACATAATGCACCCCTCTCGAAGACGGCAACCTTGTCTTCCCAGAAGCTGCACCATCGTCATCTCCTCAAGTTTCCGCCGCGCAGAATTCATGAAAAGACTGCGAAAGCATGAGGGTGACCCTCAAATGCCCGCTTATCCTGCTATCCTGCCTGTGGGCGGGAGGCGCGATGGGATATCACCCTAGCTCCATGACCATGCCTCATTGTGCGGTAAGTGCAATGGATAATGCCCAGATTGTATCATGAAAACCTCTGACCTTTATTAGTCTGAATGCATTGGACCAGCAATATCAAAATCATCGTGTTCTCAATCGGACATGGCATGCTTGTGCAATGATCGCCGTATGACGCAGGAATCAGCTTTGTGCATGGTGCAAAAATGCTCCAAGCCAGACCTTCTCAGTATGCACCCAATAATCATTCAAATTGCCAAGTATTTTACTCACAATATTTCTTCGCAGTGGCTAAGTATATCTCGAACACCCAATGTGGTGTGATTCCGCGAAGCGCTGTAGACGAGCGCGTCATGATCTCTCGAATTTTTGCTTCGGTATCTGGGGGTTTCATCGCTCTGAGACTAATTTCTAGGTTATGCTTGAAGACAGGCTTAGGATTAGATGATCTCTTCATCGTTTTGACTATCCTATTTACCATCCCAATCTTTATCATAAATGGCGACAGACACGACCCTTTGGGTACTGAGATATGGACAATACCGCCTGATAAGATCACCCGTATGCTTCGCAACTTTTATATCGGGTCGATAACATACTTTACTACCATTCCAACGCTCAAGATATCAATTCTGTTTTTCTACCTGCGCATCTTCCAATCCCCAAGGGCTAGGAAGCTTCTCTGGACCACTGTGGCCTTTACCCTGATATCTGGCGCCGCATTTTTGTTCGCCGATGTTTTTCAGTGCAGGCCTGTTAGTTATTTCTGGACCAGTTGGGACGGCGAGCACAAGGGAACCTGTGTCAATGGGAATGCCCTTGGAATATCGCACTCTGCGGTTAACATTGCTTTGGACTTTTGGTTGCTACTAATTCCGATATTTCAGCTCAGAGGTCTTAATATGAGCTTGAGATCGAAAATGGACGTGGGTGTTATGTTTCTCATTGGTGGAATGTGAGTGCCATGTCGATTTTGTGCGTGGTCAAATCTAACATCTGTGTCCAGCGCGACTGTTTTCAGTATTCTTCGACTGTTTGTTATTATAGAATTTAAAACCACCACGAATCCGTCTTGGGATTTCATGGACCTTGTTAGGAAGTCGATGGTGGAGATGGGCATGGGAATTATCTGTGCCTGTCTGCCTGCCATTCGACTCCTGCTCGTGTGCCTCTTCCCTCGAGCATTCCCCAGGATCCAAATGCACCAGAGTAACCATTCAGCGTTCAATGGCTCAATGGCATACGAAAAGCAAGGATCACCACCGTCTGGTCCTAGGACACCACCCAGGTCGGCCAGAAAATGGTCGGAAAGCTTCATGGATGTTGATTTCCTTGACAATGACGAAAGCCAATTAGTTTCACCAATTCAGGTAGAAATACCTGAATCCCACAAGTCCCGATAGGTTCACAATGCGATGAGAGGAACTGACCCATTACACTGCTTACACTTTTCTACACCGTATTTTCTTTGTCCTCATGTACTATTATCAGAATACATATTTAGAATACATAACGCACCGATAGAATGTTAAAAATTAAAGGGGAAAGGGAGTCGAGTTAATCGAAATTTGTGTGTTGTATCCTTGAATCGTGCATAACTTAGCATGTTGTCTGTACTTGGACTGGTACCTCCGAAGAACAGTGCGACCAAGTTACGTTCTAATACCGTATGTACATTGAGCCATGGGCTGTCCCGGGCAAAATGCCCGTCTGAAATGAAAAAAAAAGGGTCTATGTGAATTGGTTCTGGCGCTACAAGCACCAAACTGTAGCTTGGCTGTGCGCCGACGGCACAGTTGCCGTATTCGGTATGAGATGCCACCGGATGGGATGGTGACAGCTAGCCACCACTCTGACCAGCGGATGGCTATGCACTTGCAGGATTCAGGTGCACACCTCTGCATTGCGACATGAAGGAATCATGTTACATTGCCGACTCATTAGTTTATAAACCGACCGACACCCTCAATCCATGACACCTTCAATCCATGACACCCTCAATCATTCACACTCACACACCCACACACCCACGCACACGCACAAATACACGCCTACACCCACCCGCGTTATCGTCAGAAATCATGGCCAATAGCAATACCGTTACAGTCACCCTCCAGCAATTGGCAAAGTCAATCGACCATTCTCTGCTGCATCCCACCTTTACCGATGCAGAAATCTTGGAAGGGTTGAAAATCTCTAGGGAGTGCAAGGTTGCGACCGCATGCGTCAAGCCGTACTTGATTCCCCTCGCCAAGAAGGAGCTTGAAGGATCAGGTGTCCTTGTTTGCCCCGTCATTGGTTTTCCAGCGGGAAATTCTACAACGGAGGTCAAGGTTTTTGAAGCCGCAGCTGCTGCGAGGGCGGGCGGCAAAGAAATTGACATGGTCATCAACATTGGCAAGGCACTCGGCAACGACTGGGATTACGTGTCTGACGAGATCCGCCAAATCAACGAAGCCGTCATCAAGGAAGGTGCTATTCTGAAAGTCATCTTTGAAAACGATTATCTCCAAGACGAGCACATCATCAAGCTGTGCGAGATTTGCTCAGATGTTGGTGTGGCCTTTGTCAAGACTTCCACGGGATACGGCTTTGTCAAGCAGGCAAATGGGCAGTATTCGTACAAGGGAGCGACTATCCCCCACCTCAAGCTGATGCGCAAGCATTCCAAGCCCGAAGTTCAGATCAAGGCTGCCGGAGGTGTTCGGACGTTGGATGGGTTGCTTCACGTCATTTCTCTTGGTGTGACTAGAATTGGAGCGACTGCAACCGAGGCAATTTTGAGCGAGGCTGTGAAGAGGGGGATAACTGATGAGCCGACAACAGTCCAGTTCACTGCGATTGATGGAGACTCCGCGGGTGGGTATTAATTGGGAGGGTTGAAAAGCGACAAATTAGGAGCCACAGGATTGACAGGATATTAGCTGGAATAATATATGTATACGGCCATATCTAGTATTCTGCCTCTGTATAAATTGATTGGCATTTTATGTTGTATGTAGTAAATCCCATCAGACTGTTGATAGAGCACAACACGCGGCAGCGTTGATGCGAAGGACCAGGGCATGTTACGTACATATTTATGCAAGGCAATTCATGGATGCCTAATACCGAAGTGCGAGGTTGGCAACTGTGTGCCACTACCGGAGCCGTGACTTCCTTTTCTGCAACTGAGAACTCCTCGCCAAGGTTGTCTCAATCCCTTCGCCCCCCTTTCCACCTACAAAGCTTGATTGACAATTATGGCGAGTTCGGCGCTCTTGTTACCAAGTCTCTTGAAAACGGGCATTTTCAGTGACTTCACGCTGAAGTGCAACGATGAAAAATTCCCTGTTCACAAGGTGATTGTTTGTATGCACTCCTCGGTTCTTGCAGAAGCCGTCGCGGAAAATCCCGAGGTAATCCCTCTAAGAAACCCCAGCTTTGGCCACTTTTTGAGGCTGAAAATTATCTTAGGATGGCAATAAAAGTGAATACGTAGTTGATCACTTTGACATTCCAACTGTTCGTTGCATGGTTGATTACATGTACACAAATAGCTACAATCTACCCCTCGGTGAACCCGAACCCAAGAAGAAGTCAGACGAAGAAAGCGCAGAACATTGCCATGTCGACAAACCAAGTATGCCCATCTCTGAATTATCTACACTCCCATTCTAATGCGCAGCAGAATCTAAGCAAGAAATCAAATCCCCAGAAGAGATATGGCACATCGGAGCAAGCCTTCTGGGCCACGTTCGAGTGATTTCCATTTCAGAATACTTCAGAGTTCCTGGTCTCGGGAATTTGGCCAAAGAATCCATCCGCCCGATTCTCCAGGACTGCTGGGTGGCCGAGACGTTTCCCCCTGTTGCACTCGTTGCCTAGACATCGACAGGTGACACAGAACTTCACGATATAATAGCCGAAGCTGCCGCCGATCACATCCACTCCTTGGTCGACCTTCCCGGCTTTGCGATGCTAGAGTCGCAGAACGAGTTTCTCTCCAAGGTTTTGACACACTGCGTAAGAGTCATGAAGGACCTGCGGTCTGCATGCGACAACAAGTCCCAGTTGGTGGGCGATCTGCAAATCAAGCTTGATGATAACTTGTACAAAATGAAGGCGATACAGTCAACAAGTGACGGGAATGCCAAGTTAGCTGAAAATCTACAGCTCGAACTCAATGAGAATTTTGACAAGATGAAAGAGATGGAATTTAGCTTGCATCAACAGACGGCCAAAATGAATCTAACGCAGTCGGATTTGGACCAAAGCACAAAAAAGGTTCAAAGCATGCAACAACAGTTGGACCAAAGCGCGGATCGCGCGAAATCGATGCAATCACAGTTGGACGAGAGTGTGAAGCAGGTGGGATCAATGCAGGTTCAACTCGACCAAAATGCAGCCACCATCAAAAGTCTACGAAGTCGGTGCAACGGGAATTTAAATGCTCACAGTCAAGAGGTCTTCGTAAGGCAGCATATTTCGAAAAAGATAAACAAGTGTTTGAACAAACTTAGCAATATTCAAGAATGTCGCAACTGCGGAGATGACGATTGGCCCTGGATTGAGAATACCGGGTCAGATTTGGACCCTGACTTCGTGATTCGGTGCGGGCAGTGCCGTTGCCGACATTACACTTGAAGGTCTGAGTTGGTATCTAGTGGATGGGCTGGTTCGATAAAATGGCCAAGAAGAGGAGAAGTGGTCATGGGACCGACTGTCTGATAATTCAAGACAGACAATTCTCGCAGGGACTAGACGGCTATTTTTCGTGTGCGTTCTCACCACCGCGTGCAATTCCTCATAAAAGGTTTAAAGGTAGAATAACAATGCGTTCTAAAAGCACTGAATCAAAGTTGCGATCGTAATGTCGAGCCCCATTCGCAAGGGGGAAATTGGTAATCATTTTTCGAGCGCTCGCAGTTGTGCGACATATGACAGTTAGTTGCTCGCAATTGGTGTCACTTACCACCTTGACTTCTGCCTTCTTCCTCAGCCCTCATCCCCCAAATTTCTATCAGCAGAAATGACCCATATCTAGAGGTCTTGAATTCTCGGTAAATACCATATTTCATAGCAGACAAGACATCCGGCTTGTCGATTTGTTTCCCATATTTGACCAGGTTGCTGATTTTCCTGTTCCAAAGAAATGGAGACAAATAGGAATCATTATTGGTCGATGAAAAAATCAGGCTGCATTGGCGCCAACGTACCATCCCTTTCTTCTATGCTGTAGCCTAATCTGGACTCACTATATTAGCTTGACTCAACAAAAAGAGGTTCGTGTGCAACGGTCTTGCAGCCAGGCTACAATCCTCCCATAGCATCTAGCATCATGCCTCGTCGTCAGGTTTACCTGGCTAAACCCCGGCCATCCTCGAGGATGCGTGCTCACTTTGGTATCCTTGTCCCTAACGCTGCAACTGCTTTCGACCAACTCTGCCTTCACACTACTGACCCCGGCGCACCGCAGTTTCTGGGCACCATCACTCACGTCGTTGGGGCGCCAATGGCAGGGTTTAGTCTTGAATCCAAGCGTAATTTTGACGCAAATAGAGACCAGGATTTGAGAGAGATCATCTTCATTGGATACATCGACGAGGTGCACATCGCAGATCCTCTCGTTGTCGACTTTTCCAGAGACGACAAACCCATTTGCGCTTCGGAGTTGGTTGCTACAACCATACCTCTGCCGAGAAAGAGCGCGAACTTTTTGGCTCCTGTCAATGATGCAAGATTAGGTCCCTTGGCATGTTGAAATGCCGTTGCTAACTTCCCAGAGCAGACGACTAACAGGCGATGCCAAGAGTGGACAATGGATTTTGTTGGGCGCCTTATAGATCTCGGGTACATTGAGCCCGAAGCAGCCCAAGTTGTGCAAATTCATAGAGATAGCCCAGAGTTTGGTATTGGACTTCGTTCTGTGAACCAAAGCACTTGATGTGGCAACACGAGGAAGTGAATGAGTGGTATTTATGGAAAAGCCATTATCCCATCCGAAAAGAAAAGTCGGAAGATGTCTTTTCTAGTTTACAAGATTAAACCAAAAATGTAATTTTCACATCATCCTGCTCTTTGTTTTCTTCTTCATCATCCTTGAATCCACTCGCTGTTTCTCGTATGTTCAATTTCGATCACCACATTCTGGTCTCTTCTTTCCTGATTATCACATGCGCGCTTTTCTAGCATGCTATTCTATTTCGGACCAAACTGGGGCTTAAACTTTTGGATTCCTTCAAGCGAGATGTGATCCTTTGAAAGGAACGGGCCGCGATAGGGAATTACCGCAATTGCAACAATGCTATGAGCCATGCAATGCAATCGAGGCATATCAATTGTGATGGCGCAATTTATGGCATGTGTGCGGCTGTGTTTTATTGGAGAGCCTAGACATGACATGATTGGAACATATGAAACAATTGAAGAAGTTGAACGGACATGTTTGATTGCCATCCATAATTGTGCACAAGCATTGGATAAGACAAGATGTAAGAAGAATCATAGAGGTATATTTACAATTATGATTTTTCAAGACGAAAACTGCCGGTTGGGTCCAGTGTCGTCCGGTGTGGTTGCAGAGTCGATCCTCGGTCTATCGTGCATGCGCCACTTCGTCCCAAGGCTACACAACACCGAAACACTGCGCAACCTGATCCAAAGGCGGCACGATTATGGATATAATGCGCTAATAAAAGACATTTTACATCTGGTCATTGTCATGCCGATCCAAACTCAAAGCCACGAGAGAACGGTGCGTGTGCCGCAGGGAAATGCCGCGATCCCCGCATGCGGGGAGCGTCACCGCCGCCTCGCCGGGCTTCACTTTGCCGAGGGCAACTCTCGAGCGAGGGCTTCGCGAAGGTATAAAGTTTTGAGGGTTATCGGGCAACAATGTGGGATAGTTTCTGCTAAGCAGCTCCGCGCTATCGCAGCTTGTAATTGAACAAAAAGAAAACTGTATCTTGTGCAACTCGGAACGCTCCCGCATCAGCCAAGCAAACCAAAACCAAAACCAAAACCAAAACCAAAACCAAAACTATGCGCTTCTCACCAATCACGCTCCTAGCCGGCGCCGTTGCGCAGCTCGCCGGGTCCGCTTGCGGGCAGGCGTTTGGCACGCCCGGGTGGGAGTTCCTGTACACGGCCAACGTGACGCTGGGAGAGCGGTGGTCCATCGGCGACTACGGCCAGGGCACCCGTGTCGCCATCCCCATCATCGGCGGCACCTTTTCGGGCCCCAAGCTCAACGGCACCGTCAGCAACCTCGGCGCCGACTGGGGCGTGACGGACACCAAGGGCACCTTCTTCCCGGACACGCGGTACAACCTCCGCACCGACGACGGCGCCGACATCTTCATCCAGACGGCGGGGCCCAAGCAGGCCGACGGCCGCATCCTGCTGCGCGTCACGTTCCAGACGGGCTACGAGAACTACGAGTGGCTCAACTACGTCATTGCCACGGGCGTGCTCAAGGGTGCCACGGGCGCGGATGCGGGCAAATATGTCATCATCGACACATGGGTAAGTGCAATCCGAGACACGCACTCATGTAAAAGGATTGGCGAGAGAAACTTTGTGCTAACATTGGCCGCTAGTCAATGACCCTGCCGGAAGCTTAGGTGTTTCCGCATGCTGCAAGGCGGCAAGTTAACTAGGCTGCGACTTAGAGATGGACCCAATCACCCAAGTGGAACATGCAGGGGGGGGGCATCATATCACTTTACAAGTTGAAACTCAACTTTTTTGAACGTACATATTTAGAACAAACGTTGAACATTACTATATTACGCTCTAAATTCGGCTCGAATTCCCGTCTCTTGTTAACAGTCCTGTATTCTGGTATCATAGCCGCCAAGATCAATCCCCGCAAACGCCAATCATTGCCTCCCAGCATGAACATTTCCCCTTTCTTCGTAAACCTCAGCGACTGCTAGGCCGTATAGCCCGGCAAGACATCTCCGCCGACGGCCCTTAGCGCCCGCGGTCCGAACCCTCCGTACAGGTCCTGGCTGTCCCACTCTGACCACCCGTTCTCTGCACCAAGCTCCGGCGTCCAGCCGTCCATGTCGCCGGTGTCGAGGGAAAAGTCAAGCGACTCCATGGCGATTTGGACGGGGATGACGAAGCGCAGCGTTGTGTTGCCAACCTCGAGCGACACGTCCGCCTTGTAGGTGCGGGAGACGAGGCACGAGTGGAACGTCGGCAGCCACGCGCGCTTGGCCGTGGGCAGCTTGAAGGGGATCCGGACCAGGGCCGAGTGGAACTTTCCGGACTTCAGGGAGTCGCTGTCGGAGCCTTTGCCCTCGGGCTCGGCGGACCAGACAGCCTCGACGGGCGTCTTGGGCAGGACGGGGACGCAGTTGACGTACTCGTCGCGGAGGAGGCCCATGTTGGGGTGGTTGGTGTTGGGGCGCTGGCGAGACCACGTCTGGGCGTGCACCGTTGCCGAGGCCCTGCCCAGCTTCGGGGGTTTGGCGTCGCTCGACTTGGCCTCGAACTCGAGGTCGATGAGGATCTCGGATGCGCTGGCGTCGAGGCCGCTGGGCTCGAGGTGAATGGCCCGGGGCTGCTGGGCGACGGCGGTCAGGAGGCCATCGACGGGGGAGACGATGGTCCTGCGCATCTTCTTCTGCTTCTGCATCGAGTACTGGATGCTCAGGTCGGGAATGTTGAGAGGGGGTTCCTCGGGCGAGTACGGCAGGACGTTGATGCCCTGGCGGCTGTTGATGGAGCCGTTCTTCTTGTCGGGCTGGGTCACGATGTCGGCCTGGATGCTGTAGTCGACGGAGCACGACAGCAGGCTCATGTCGTCCCTGGTCCAGTTGCCCATGCTCGGTGGCATGCGGGTGTGGCTCATCCGGATGTAGGGCGAGTCCACCTTGTGGTTGCAGGCGTTTGTGGTGAGGTGGTCGGGGACGATGAAGTGGAAGGGCATGGTGTAAGTCTCGCCGGCGCGGAACACCTTGGACCCGGGGTACACGAGCTCCGAGTCGCTCATGTCGGTGCGGAGGAAGTAGTGAGTCGCCGTCTTGGGGAAGTCGAGGTCCTCGCGCCTCACGCGGGCGGTGCCGACGAGGCTGATGCTGATGCTCTCAAACGCCGTGTCCTTTCGCGGCGCGAAGTCGACGGTGCCCGTGATTGGCGAGCCCGTGTTGTACACCTTGGATGCATAGTGGTGATCAATGTTGACTTGCAGCTCCCGCTTCCGGGACTGCTGCAGGAGATCTAGCTTCCCGCCCATTGTTTCTTTCTTTGATGGGAAAAAGGCGTTTGAACCGGTTCAACTTTGTTTTACGGTTGGCCAAAATGGAACGACCAAGAGGTTATTCGATGGATGGCTGGACTGGAATGTAGTATGACGAGACTTGTCAACTTGGACAAGAGGGGAGCGAGACAATGACGACTACGAGAAAACAAAAAACCGCAAATTTCCCCGGGCAGAATCGACACATTATAAAGACCCTTTTTTTCTCCCCTCCTACATGACAATTTTTTTCTTGCTCTTGTTTCAATTTTTTTTTTGGCTCATTTTCTATTACTCATTACAAACCCATCCTGACGATGAGTTGTGTGAAGGCCACGGGCACGCTAGTTCTCCAAAATTATCCCCACTGAATGTCCCGCGCCCTGCATTTGACACGATGGCATGGGCGCATGCAAGCTAGGCCATGGCAGAGCGTCACGTAATTGGCCATGTCACCTGCGCCCTGCTAACCTTGCACACCTTCTACCCCCATCGGAGCCATGGCGCGCCCTACCCCGACGCCCTTAAAGCATGTACTTGTCTGTTTCCGCGCCTTCTTTGACAAGCGCCAGCCCTTCCGCCCATCAGCGTGACTCAGCCCACACAGGGTGCGCGCCCAGGTGGCCTCGTCGAACCCGGTGGCACAATATTCGTGATTCATCGCCAATATCGACTTTGTTTCCTTTCTCGGACCTACTGGCCCCATCCCCACGATCAACCTGAGCGCCACCGACGAAGCCACCCCAGCCCAGTCGTTTACCCGCAGTGGGGGCCATCATCGCTTCTCCATGGGTTCACGGGCATGGTGGGGGGGATTTTTTGTGTCATGAGAATCCTCCTTCACTCGACAACCGCGCCCTATAATCTACTTTCCTGCGTTGGGGTTGACGGCCAGTCAGGCCACCAACCCTGGCCTGTTCCGCCCGATCCCGCCTCTTGCACCACGGCATCGGCAAACATTGACTTCGTTCAACCCAAGAATCCCTGAAAGTCGGTTCCTCCAAGTTCGAGAAGAAAACAACGAGGAAAGAAAACCCACCGCTTCCGCATTATCCTCGCTAAAGTTCCACCTCGTCAATCTGGGGAACTAGTTGCGTTGGATATGCGGGCTGTGGTGCGGAATTAGACCCGACTCTGAGGACATCTGATCTCAAAAAAAAAAAAAAAAAAAAAAAAACACCACCAAATCCCTTATTGGAAAGTATTTCATGAGTCAATTCACAAGTTTTCGTCTTGGCAACCTTCCTATCCAGCCGAGAGCCCGCTCCTGCAGTAGTAGCCTCCACAGGTCCATCGCCAGCAGCTTTCAGCTTCTCTGACTGCATGTCGTTAGCTTTCCGACATCGCAGCTGCAGTCACAATGTTGCGGCAGCTTTCCCAAACTTGGTCTCGCACGATGACTTCAATTATCGTCATCGTCATCCATAAGCTTCATGAACCATCACCTCGTGCATCTTATTCTGTGAAACTTTTTTGTATTCCGCTTTATCCGTGCCCAGGAGTTGAAAGCTAAGCCGCATATGAACCTATACTCGGTTTCTTAAGTTTAACCATCCCATGTTTCAAACCTATATTGGAACAGGACGCTTAGTAACGCTGCTGAGCATGTGAGCAGATGATGGCATCAAGGCAAGTTAGCCACATGCTTTGTTTCACTTCCGATGGCAAATTAAGCCGAATCAGTAGAAGAATGGGGTCGACTAGTAGAGAAGATTTGATGGATTTTAATCAATTATGGCATGTATTCCGTTCATTGAATCGGGATCCAGCGTCAGGACTGTTGACCCTCAATATCTTCAATACCGCAACCACCCGTCCAACTTTCCATAGTCAACCCTGACCGGAAATGCGATGCCAGGTGATCCATGCGGTCTTCCCAGCTGTTCAGGACCACTTTGCAAAATCCGCATCGGCTCCGTATGGCATCTTGTCGGTGTTGCAAAAGCCCAAGGTCCGGCTTCCAGCCATCCCACTTGCGACAGCGGTGAAACTTTTGCAGGTGCTGCCAAAGATGGTCTTTGCGAGTGAATTTGCGCTCGGATACAGGTCTTTCGGCACACGCGTCGAACTCGTGGGATTGCATGTGCTCCTCGGTAGGTGCTTCGTGGCCACAGAATACACACTGGGGGTTCGTTTCATTCATGCGCCACACAAAGCGAGACCCTTCATCCCTCACTGGCATCGAGCAGATCCATGAATCGAGCCCAGGCAAGTGTATTGACCTTTCGTGCCGCACCCAGTCATACCTCTTTTTGTAGCTCTGCCGACAAAAGGTGCATTGAAAGGCGTGGAGCTTTGAGAGCTTCCCTTTTGATGTCGGACGTGACCTTCCTAGGCCTTCGCCTGCAGAGCTATTTGCGGAACGAGATAGAACAGCCGTGTCCAGTGCGGATCTATTCGAGTGGTATGAAGATGCAGAGTTGGATGAGGCATCATTAAAGTTGGGGTTGGGGTAGGGAATCGAGTCGCCGCTTGTCGCAGAGCCAGGACCGTCCAACCAAGCCAAGTCTGTAGAACCTTGACTGCTAGAATGGAGCGAAATGGCACTTTCAATGGCTGTAGCTGATGCTGGCTCTTCATCTGGAGGAGAATTCCGCCATCGCTCCATTGGTGACATGCCCAATTGGGATGGTACAGGCGACCCTTGTAAAAAGATTCGGTTGTTTTGGTTGCTTTGAACATGTGCAGCCACGCGATGTCGACGTCTTGTATTAGCAAACCAGTTTACAACCTGACTCTTGCTCAGGCCCGACTCTTTTGCAAGGGCGACTTTTTCCTCCTCTGATGGATAAGGGTGCTCCATGTGATTGGAAAACCAGTTTCGTAGTGCTCGCGTTTTTCTCACCGATCTAGTATTTGCTCGTTTGGTTGACAAGGCAGAAACCGAAGCAGTCCTGGGTCGCCCCTGGCTAGACCCACCCTCTTCAGGAAATTCGGGCGAGTCGCCTTGTTCATTTACGCCGTGAAGATGGCCGATGACGGGCATGGATGTTTCAAAATTCGAGGGGATCCTTTTCGCGCTGCCTGAAAGGCTGCATTCACGAAATAAAGCAACGCAGCTCGAGCATGACTTGGTGGGGTTGGGATTTGCAGGGCTAGTCTGAAGTATAAGGCATTGGAGGCGCCGCCGCCGGCAGTGGTTGCACGGAGCAGGCGGTCTGAAAGCGCCCCTCTTGATGAAGAATTCGTCAATGGCCGTCAAGGCAGGAACCTGGGGATTGGATTGGGGTTGCGCGACGGGTTCAATTTCCAAGTCACCGCCAGGCTGGTCCAGGAATGAAAAGTCGACGTCCTCATGCAGAGGCTGGTTGGGTCCGATCCCATTAGCTGTAGAGGCCGCTATTGCCTGGTCGAAGCTGGCCTGCCAATCAATGGCGATGCCCTCAAGCGATGAGTCTTGCGCCGCTGTTGCTTCGGGTTCATGCACCACGTTGGCGGCACCCAATTCGCTGGACGGGCTGCGGGACTGGGGCACCATGTCCATGTCCCCGATGCCTTCAAATGACATGGCCAGAGCTGCGTCTGAGAAGAGAAATTCTTCCAGCGAGATCTCCATCGCGGCCTGCCGAGGCGGGTTCACGTCCATGATGGTTTGTTGAAGGCAATAATGGAGAACAACGGGCCAATACAGTCGTTGATATTTAAAAGCGTGGTGTTTTGGGCAGAATAAACTCAGATCAACTAGTTGCTTAATGGGGAACTTTTGGCTTAGTCACGGAGCCACGGCCCCATTGGCCGACTCGGTCACTTGAGCCTTTAACCTGCCTCGAAGCGCATGAAATATTCCTATTTATTCCTTTTCGTACCTCGGCCGTTTTCCATATCGATGGATTTTCTGGGGCCCCTGAAAGTCATTACGACGGGACGGCAAACGCTCAAAACAAGACCAGCTGCCACCGAAGGCCGGCCCATGTACCCAGAGGGCGCGCTCAAATGTACCAAGCACAAAAGGCCGAATTTCCGAATTCTTAGTATAAATAAATGGCATTGTGCCCCGAAATCATTTGCGAAATTTCTCTAGGCAGATCTGTTCATTTTTCAAAGATTGCATCTGAAAATCGGGCAGATTAATCGCTTCCCTTGCGCTGAAATCATAGAGGGCGCCACGGAACCAAGCATCAGCAAATCACAACAATCCCAATGACTATTATCAATATTGCCTCAAGCTCCAAAATGGCTTCCGAAAACTGCCGGCCTGTTCACTTCAACCAGGCTGCGCGGTCGTGGGCCGCTCCAGCGTCTTCTGACGCCGAGCTCGTCGATAGGTTCCACCGACAGATGCCCGAGTATCAACCTACTGCTCTTGTCAAACTTGACGCTGTTGCTAAGGAGATTGGTATCGGACAAGTCTACCTCAAGGATGAAAGTAACCGCTTTGGAACCCCGTCATTCAAGATCCTTGGCGCTTCCTGGGGTACCTTTCGTGCCATTGCACACAAACTAGATCTGCCTCTGGACTCCGATATTGAGGCAGTCAAGAAAGCACTTGCATCTCATCACGTGTCACTTCATGCAGCTACGGACGGCAATCATGGCCGTGCTGTTGCGCGAATGGGTGCCATTTTCTCAATCCCTGCTGAAATACATGTACCCTCCACGATGGAGAAGTGCACGATCGAACTTATTCGCTCCGAAGGGGCCACTGTCGTGGTTTCTTCCGGCAGTTACGACGATTCAATCTTGGAAGCACACACATCTTCGAAAAGGGAAGAGGGTATTTTTATTCAGGATTTTGCTTTTGGTGATTACCAGGACATTCCCCAGGTGAGTTTAGACTATGTGCTGCGCTGCAACTATGCTAACGGGATTTCTTCCAGTGGATTGTCGACGGCTACCTGACTATGCTGCGCGAGGTTGACCAACAGCTCGAAGGGAAGCAGCCAGACCTCGTCATTGCCCCTGTGGGTGTCGGCTCTTTCGCGCAAGCCGTCGTTTCTCATTTCAGAAGGGAGGGCAGCTCCTCAGCCGTCATGATTGTCGAGCCCGATACTGCCGCATGTATGTGGAAAAGCTTCAAGCGAGGTGAACTTACTCCTGAGCAGACAACTCCAACTATAATGGCCGGTCTGGACTGCGGGACCCCGTCAAGCGCCGCCTGGCCTCTGTTGAAGGCTGGTGTTGCGGCCAGCGTCACAGTCTCCGATTATGAGTCCCATGCTGCGTCGCTCTATCTCAATAGTCTTGAATTGTCTGCTGGGCCTTGCGGTGCCGCACCTCTGGCTGCCCTTCGTCGATTGACTGCGTCAGACAAAGCAGCTCTTGGCCTCGATGAAAACTCTTCGATTGTTCTCTTCTGTACCGAGGGCAACAGGGAATACACGGTTCCATTCCCTGTATCCAGCGATGATTCTGTCACATTGACACAGACACTGGTGCAAATCGACTCTTCCAGCCCCGACTTGGGTTCCGTTCCGGGACCTGGAGAGACAGCCATCGCTCGCTACATCACCTCTTGGCTAGAACATCGTGCCATTGAAAACCATTGGATTGAGCCCACCAAGGGAAGGCCATCAGTGGTCGGAGTGGTAAGGGGGTCGGGCGGTGGTAAGAGTCTGATGATGAACGGCCATATTGACACTGTTACCCTTTTGGGCTACGAGGAAGACCCTCTTAGTGGAAAGATCGAGGACGGTAAACTATATGGTCGCGGTTCCGCCGATATGAAGTGCGGTATCGCAGCTATGATGATTGCCCTCGCTAACGCAAAGAACCTTGGGCTTAAGGGAGATGTCATCTTTACCGGCGTCGCTGATGAGGAAGCTGCCAGTATTGGCACAGAAGATGTGCTCAACGCGGGATGGCGAGCCGACGCTGCTATTGTCACGGAGCCTACAGACCTTGAGATCATCCATTCACACAAGGGATTCGTCTGGCTCGATGTTCGAATTCACGGTCTTGCAGCACATGGCTCCCAAATAGACTTGGGCATCGATGCCATCTCCAAAGCTGGTTACTTCCTCGTCGCGCTAGACCGTCATGCTGAGACATTAAAAGAGGGTCCAGCCGATGCAAACGTTGGACGAGGAACTATTCATGCATCGACCATCAAAGGTGGTGAAGAGATTTCGTCGTACCCTGCCCTCTGCACCATCTCCATAGAGCGACGAACTATCCCCGGCGAAACTCCCGAGACGGTGAAGCAGGAGATCCAAGACATTGTGGATAAGCTCACCGATGAAGTCTCCAACTTCAAGGCTGAAGTCGAGGTCACATTTAAGCGTTCGCCATACCATATTGCCACCGATGATCCCTTTTTCACACTTGTGACTGAGACTGTCAGTAAGGCCCTTGGGAATAAGGCCACCGTCGCTGGCGCTCCTTACTGGACTGATTGCGCTTTGCTGGCCGACAAGGGCATTTCAGCTCTGCTCTGGGGCCCCAAAGGCGAGGGACTTCATGCCAAGGAGGAATGGGTCGATATTTATTCCGTTAGAAAGGTTGCCGAGGCATTAACAGAGATTGAGGCTGAGTTCTGCGCATAATTATAAAGTAAAATACATCACAGAATAAACCCTGTTTGGATTCCAATGAATGCGCCGTGAGCGAACATTTCCGGACCTGACGGATGCTATAGCCCTCCAATATCGGCCAGTTGCAACCAGCATGCGGTTCTACACCCCAGCGATAGCTGTGACACCAATTGTCCAC
Organism: Calonectria honghensis; assembly: GCA_013403855.1. Taxonomy (NCBI): domain Eukaryota; kingdom Fungi; phylum Ascomycota; class Sordariomycetes; order Hypocreales; family Nectriaceae; genus Calonectria; species Calonectria honghensis. Next base: position 1,113,934 of record VTGB01000029.1, read on the forward strand.
TGCAGACTTTATCTTTTTTACCGACCGCACTAAAATATTCACATGATCGCAATGGGGGGGGGGTTAACTCCGCAGGGCACCGGCTGCATGGGTCAATTCCAGCGCCAATAAGATCGAGCTCTCAGCATGGACTAACCTGATCATGTATGCAGACTCAGGAACCCGAATTGCGCTCCAGTCCGAACCATTTGCCAAGGATTAAACTACATGCTTCATTGGGCACCGCATCTTACTGAGCATGTATACCTTGGTCCACGCGAAGGGCAGACCTTGACATCACTCTGATGTAGCTGATAGGGTCAGTCCCAGTTTTGAGAATGGCTGCTCCTTCTATATACATCATAATTGACAGATAAAAAGTCTCGAACGGCAAACTTGCAGAAATAAAACCCAAGTGTAGCATCCCAATGGAAGAGATGTGGTTGCTTTAAAACACTACCTGTCCGTGTGGCAGCCGCAGCCGCAGCCGTGACGGAGAAGCAATTTGCACAACATTGATCAGTGATGTCGACTTGGCAGCGCACTTCAACCATCCCGCAGAGCAACACACGCACAGGATACATGCGGAAAGGATACCACCTTGTTAAAAATGCGGGCAATTGAATACCGAGGCCGTTCTCGGCCAGGAAAAAAGAAATGCCAGGGCCCGCACATTCACCCGGATGTGCACCTCGACAACAACCTCACGATACGATCAACATGATGCCTGGCCAACCCATGTCAAGATTATAACTTACGGCCGTCCATCGCATCATAGCTCGCTTTCACCACATGCCGCCGCCCTGTCACCGCAACGCCCCCGGGCTTCCCCATGGCCCCTGTTCTCCACGTTCTCCGCCCCCCAGCCAAGCGCTCGAATCGGACAGGGTCCCTCCAAGAGTGCCGCTCCCGCCCCCGGTCTCCGGCCACCACGCGGAGAGGGTAAATGATACATACTTCTCCTCCTCGCTTTTCCCCTCATCAATCCAGCCCCGCATCTTCGATTTGCTATAGCTTCCCAGCCTGCTCGCCCATGCGCGCGAATCCCCTTCCTCTGCTGGCCGCCCACAGTGTCACGTCATCTCCACGAGGCTGCTCCCTGCCAGGGCCATGATCCCATGCCAATCGAATGAAGCCCCCCTCTCTCGGTCAAGCACGCCTGCCGAACCGAGAGGATTTATGGTTGTTGTTTGCCGATATGCGACGGCATTATGGATCGAGTTTTGCCGTCAACAATACCATGTGCCTGGCGACAGGGTCGGATAAAGCCCTTCTCTGTACACTAGACTAATTGGGACGACTGGGTTTCTGACCTTCACGATGAGCCATTGACGGAATAACCGGAATCAATCATCCTCGCAAGTATAAATTAGGTAGCAGACGCCGTAGTATCCAACCGTAGCCTTGAGTCCTTCTCAGCAGCCGGTACACTGCGCCCCGTGAGACACTTCAAGAGTAGCCATGGTTTCCTTCAAATCGGTCTTCGTCGCCGCAGTTCAGGTTGCTGCCGCTGCTGCGGTGGACATCTCAATTGAGTCTTCCGGTGGAAACAAGACTGGAATATATCACTACGGTTTCCTTCATGAGGTATTCATATTCACTGTCATTCAGAGCCCACATGGGCTTTTTCGCGTGTTTTAACACATTGATCTCAGGATATCAACAACTCCGGTGATGGTGGCATCTACGCCGAGCTGATCCGCAACCGAGCGTTTCAATACAGCGACAGCTTCCCCGTCTCCCTCGATGGCTGGCGTTCCGTCAACGATGCCAACTTAACTCTCAACAAGCTTGACGTGCCCCTCTCTGATGCTCTTCCATACTCAGTCAAGGTCAAGGCCGGCTCCAAGTCTGGAAAGAACCGCATTGGTTTCCAGAACGAGGGTTACTGGGGCATGGATGTCAAGAAGCAAAAGTACACTGGCTCGTTTTGGGTCCGCGGCGCCTACAATGGCTACTTTACGGCAGAGCTCAGGTCGAATCTGACTTCGGATGTGTTTGGGTCCGTCAAGGTCAAGTCGCAAGCCAAGGCCAACGACTGGGTTGAGCATGCATTCGAGCTTGTACCCCAGAAGAATGCACCTAACAGTAACAACACATTTGCCATTACCTTCGATCCCAAGGTTCGTCACGATGCCAAGAAATTCCGTTGGCAATCATGTTTCTAATTCGCAACAGGGTGCATCCAGTGGTTCTCTGGACTTCAACCTCATCAGTATCTTCCCGCCAACATACAAGGACCGCAAGAACGGTCTGCGCAAGGACATTGCTGAGGCTCTTGCAGAGCTCCATCCTGTAGGTCAACTGCATAGCCGCCCTACAGTCACCCGCTAACAGTCCTCCCGTCCGTTCTTCGATTTCCCGGGGGCAACATGCTTGAGGGTCTTACCCACAGCACCTACTGGAACTGGAAGGACAGCCTTGGACCTCTGCGCAACCGCACCGGTTTCCAAGGTGTATGGAGCTACCAGCAGACCCATGGCCTTGGTATTATGGAGTACCTCTACTGGGCAGAAGACATGGGCCTGGACATTGTTGTCGGTCTCTGGGCTGGTCTCTCCCTCGATGGCACCATCACCTCAGAAGCCGATTTCCAAGCCGTCATAGATGAGGGCCTTGAGGAGATCGAATTCATCCGCGGCTCAGCCGATTCAAAATGGGGATCCGTTCGTGCTCAGCTCGGTCACCCGGAGCCTTTCAAGCTGAACTACGTCGAGATCGGCAACGAAGATTGGCTGGCTGGAGCCCCCGAGGGCTGGAGCACTTACAAGGAGTACCGCTTCCCTCTGTTCCTCAAGGCCGTCACCGATGCTTACGACGACATAACTGTCATTTCCTCCGGCGCCTCCTCCGACGGCTACGACGTCCCCGCGCCAGGCATCGGAGACTACCACCCCTACCGAACGCCCAACGCGCTGGTCGAGGAGTTTGACCGCTTCGATAACGACTTTGGCCACATTGTCGGCGAGGTGGCCGCCACCCACCCCAACGGCGGCAGCGGCTGGAACGGGAACCTGATGCCCTTCCCCTGGTGGATCGGCACCGTGGGTGAGAGCATCTCGCTCATCGGCTACGAGCGCAACGCCGACCGCATCCCCGGCACCTTCTACGCGCCCGTCCTGCGCAACATGAACGAGTGGCAGTGGGCCGTCACCATCCTCCAGTTCGCCGCTGACCCGGCCATGACCACCCGCTCGACGAGCTGGTACGTTTGGGAGCTCTTTGCCCGGCACCCCATCACCCGCGTGCTCCCCGCCTCGGCCGAGTTCGACCCAGTCTTCTACGTCGCCGGCAGCAACGAGGACCAGGGCTCCCTTGTCTGGAAGGGCGCCGTCTACAACACTACCAACAGTGCCGACGTGCCAATCACCATCTCCTTCGACGGCGTCGCTGCCGGCGCCCAGGCCGAGCTGACCATCTTGAGCAACAGCGAGGGCGACCCGTTCGCGTACAACGACCCGCACACCGGCGTCAACATTGTCAAGAGCACCACGAGTGTCCTCGAGGCTAACAAGAACGGCACGTTTGAGTTTAAGCTACCAGAGCTGAGTGTTGCGGTCCTGTCGACGGGGTTGAAGAGTCAGAAGAAGGCGAGGCGGAGTCGAGGAAAGACAATTTGGGAGTAGAAGCACAAGGCACAATGTACATTGACCAAGTTGGTGATAATAACAATTATTTCAAATATCAGTGAAAGAGCATTGTGAGCGCTTGTGATTTTTAGGATTCAAGGCATGGATGGAATGTGACGAATGTATGCAAAGAAGAGAATCGGACACTTGACAAGTCGGATAGGCGACATGAGGATGAGCAAAGATAAACACAAAGTGTGAAGGGGAAACCGAAGCCAAATGATAGTTATGGTTAGGGAAGGATAGTTCCACATCAATTGGCTTTAATCAACCAAAGTTTGAGAATTTAAAGAGGAAAGGCTGAGAGGAAGACCCTGGAGCAATAATGTTGTGGTTGACGGCATCAATCGCCATTCGAATCCAGTACATAAAATGCCCCAAGGGTCGGTAGGTTTATAGTGTTTGTTTGGGGGTCCGGAAACCAATCAAAGGAATTGCCCTTATAGCTCAGTGGTAGAGCGTTGCACTTGTAATGCAAAGGTCCATAGTTCAATCCTGTGTGGGGGCAACCTCGAATTTCCTTTTTGGACTTTTTTGCTCAGATTTCAAAACACGTTTCCACGTCTTACATGTTATACACAATTTGCAACAGGCAAAGTCATCAAGGAGCCCTTGTAGCTCAGGGGTAGAGCGTTGCACTTGTAATGCAAAGGTCCATAGTTCAAATCTGTGCGGGGGCAATCCTTCTCTTTTTGGCTTCTTCAACAATTTCTTTTTGAGCCAGAATCTGTCGCTAACAAGAGAAGGGCCCTGCCTTTTTCTCGCAAAAAAATATCCACATGGTTATACAGATAACACGTTCCTGTTTCCAAGCCAGAAATGGCAGTTGCGAAACAATGTCACCCAATTACTTGTTGATGTGGTCGCCCCGATAGTCCACGACCAAGCGGTTACAAATCGCTAGCGCTTGAACAAACATCCATTTATCATGTCTCGTCCAAGTTTCCAGAACCTTTGCATTGATGCTAAATTTTATCCTTGTGCATGCGATCGAGACTATGCCTACCTACCCACCCATCTCCTGCACACTTATCAATGCCCAGGCTCTTCATTAATGTTGAGCCCGTACGCCCTGCTTCCCGTCTATCTTCCAACATCCATCCATCTTGCACAAAACGCCAGGAGCAAATGACTCGCATAGTATTCTTCCCATGTCTCTATCTTTTGGTTTCTTCCCCTGCTACCCCAGCCTCTATATTCTCGGTTTCATAGCTTTTCCTGGGGGATGTGACCTTCCACGGTACTGAGAGCGCCCAGGTTGACCTCACTCAGTCGCTCAGAAGCGCCAGGGCCATCCACGCCAGCGAGCAGGGCAACACACTCAATCACATCTTCAGGCTCCAGCAAATGCGACTTGGCCAATGTTACCTTGGTGCTTGCGCCGATGGTCACAGTAAAAACGTGGTTGGCGTCCAACAATGTGCCCGATGCAGCGTTAAGGCTGCGGAACATATCCTCGTCAGTAAAGTCATCACCCATGCAAAGAGCGAACTCCAGAGGGCCAGGCTCTACTTTGAGTTCGTTTTGGGCCTCGTTGGGGTTGTGGTAAGACGAAATCAATCGCTTCGCAATTTCGCCCTTGTTGATAAAGGTTGGTCGGACCTCGACGTTGGCCTTGCCGGGCATCACCTCAACATCCCACTTTGTTCCAACAGTTGCCTCGAGCTCCTTGTGGCACTCTCGCGACATGTGGATGCCTTGCTCCGGGTTGGCAAGGCGGTAGTGCCAGGTGAGCGCGCATCGCTTTCGCTCAATGAAGGATCCTATTCCACGGTTAACAAAACAAACACCAACTTGGCGGAGAAAATTACATACCTGGCACCTTGTCTGTATACTTTTGGAAAATATCAATGACCTCAGCCTGCCACCCCATGGGGAACTTCTCTGCGAGGTTCTCCCACTCATCGGATCCAGGGTTCTTCATGAAGCTACCGTGTTCGGCTGAGAAGCCAATACCAGTGATGTGTCCCAGGTGGAGCTTCAGGAAGTCTTGGTCTCGTCCTGAGATGATCCACACAGCATTCTGCGGGTCTGCTGTGAGGAGCTTCAGGGTGTGGAGAAGTCGTTCCGACGGAACCGCAGCGCTGGGCTCCCTGACGATCGGCGTAAGCGTGCCGTCATAGTCGAACATGAAAAGTCGCTTCTTGGCAGATCTGTACTGCGAAAGCAGAAGCGCACGATCCAACAGGGGTGTGGAGTTCGCAGTGGTGGTATCACCCAAAACATTGTAGACCTTGCGGATAAATTTGTTGATCCACATCTGCACGTTGTGCTCGGTAACATGGCGGTAGAGGCTTGATTGCATTTCCTGGCGCTTTTCGCTACTCATCACAAGGGCAGCGTTAATCTTTTCGGCCACGCCGCTAAGATCCCACGGGTTGATGTGAATTGCGTCGCTGAGACTACCCGCTGTACCACTGAACTCGGACAGAATCAAGGGACCGTGGGTCTCCTTTTGACAGACGATGTACTCAAGACTGGTCGTGTTCATGCCGTCTCGGACAGAAGTGATTAGGCCAATGTCGGCAGCGCGCAACAGGGCGAAGTACTCGTCCTGGTTGAGATACTGGGGATAATGTTGCACGGGTGAGAAACCCAGACTTCCATACATGCCATTGATTCGCATGACAAGCTCGTTCACGCGAGAGGCCACCTTGTTATCAGGGTCCTCCTTTTCAGCCTCAACACTTGTAGGAGAGGTGACCTGAATGAGCACAACCTTTTCCCGCCACTCAGGGTACATCTCCAGGAAACGTTCGAAAGCCTGCAACTTCTGGGCCACACCCCTGACGCTGTCCAAACGATCACGGCCAACTATGAGCTTCTTGCCATGGTAGAGAGACTTGAGGGCGTCGTATTTTTCCTTCACCGAATCAAGCCAGGCAGAGGCCTCGACCTTGGACGCATCAATACCGATGGGGAAGACGCCAACTTGAACTCGAGTACCGTATGCATCAATACCTAGGGTATCAGAGGGAAAGCCGAGGATACGGGTACAGCAACTCAAGAAATGACGTGAATAACTGTACGACTGAAAACCAATGAGGTTTGCTCCAAGAACGCCCTCAAGGACCTCCTTGCGACGCGGCAGGCAACGGAGGAACTCGCTACTGGGGAAAGGAGAGTGGAGAAAGAAGGAGATGTACATGTTGGGCACCCTTTGGCGCAACATACTGGGAAGCAGCATGAGGAAGTAGTCGTGAACCACAACAATGTCACCAGGCTTGTAGATTTCAATGATCTTGTTCGCAAACTTTTGGTTCATCCGGTAGTAGTCGGCCCATTGCACACGCTCCTTGCGACCGTCGGTAGGCTCGTGCTGCTTGTAGTGAAGCAGAGTGTACAAATCATGCTCGGCGTAGCGGCGCCAACGGGCCTGGTCCTTGAGCAGAATGCCGTCATGATTGGCCTCGGTCTCATCGGCGAGCCAAACGGGGTATGTGCGGATCGTCTTGTTGTGGGACAACTGGTACTCGAGGCGATCCTGGTGCTCGCGAGGAATCCAAAGACCGTCGTTGGGAGGCGGAGTCGGCAGCCGAGTGTTGGCATCGAGGGGCACAGGCGCAGAGAGAGGGTTGAGGGAAGACACGCCCAATGTATTCGGCGCGGGGGTTGCTACCGCCTCCTCTTCAATGGGGGCCTCAATTTCGCCTGTCCAAGCGACAACGGTGTGGCTCCATGGCGTGGCGTCGGAGGATAAATAGGCGAACGAGTCGAGGAGTGCAGATTGGCCACGTCGAGGTTTGAGGTCCTGCAAAGGGGTTGAAGGTCAGAAACGAATTGGGTACAAAGTTGGAGAAGCCATGTGCATTTGCATGTGCATGTGAAGGTGCGTGCGCGAAATGTAGCTTAGCAGATAAACATGCTAAGGGAAGCGGGGTGTAGCCATAGTAGAGCCAGGCGCCCAAAAAAAAACGGCCAGAAGAGACAAGGGATGGTAGGAAAATAAGCAACTCACCCAGTCGCCGCCTTTCTGATAGGTAAAGGCATGCGGTGTGCTAAAGGTTGCCGAGATAATGTTGCCGCTCAGAGCCAGGTCTGGGTTCGCAGCGCGAATCTCTGAAAGCGACTCACGACGGCGCATTGCAGCTGCAGTAGTGGGATTGGGCGTGCTATTGGGGAGAGGCGACGAGGAGGACTCCATTTTGACAGGGTTATTGTCGAGCGTCAATCGGGCCTCGGGCAAGGCGCTGGAGGAGTTGAGGACGGGGCCGCGGCGGGCTTCGAGTGTTTCGCTCTCGTCTCGAGGCAGAGGTGGCCGAGGGGGTGTGGAGGATTGGTCTTGATGGTGGTGACTGTCGCTGTGGGAGCGGGGGATCGACTCGACGCAGGATCTAGACTGCTTGAGGTTGGAGTCGCCGACGGTCAACGAGGAGGTCGTCAGGGAGAAGGATGGTAGAGGAGAGGAAGAAGAACAGGCCGACGAAGACGAAGACGACGGTGCACAGGTGGGAGGAGTGGTGACGTTGTCGGCTCCTTTGGCGACGGCGACGGCGTCGAGACCAGTCGGCCCGGGCGGTTTCGGCGCCAGCGACCCTTGGTCGTTGACCTGCTGGCGCCGCCGCCACGGGAGCAGTAGAAGCTGCTGGAGGTACCTTCTGCGGCCCTGTTTCTGATCGCTGTTGCGCTGAGGGGAGCTTTGCCCTACTTTGGCACCGGGTACCTTGCCGGAACCGGATAGATTGCTGGTGGGCGGCGACATCGTGGTATTGGTGGCCCACTTGGAAAAGGCTAACTGACAGGAGAGGGCTTTGCTTTTTGACGAAATGTGCCAAACGAGATTATACAATACGAAGCAGCGAAATGATGGGAGCAGAGTACACTATTAAATAGGAGCACAAGTTGGAGGGGGGAAAGCTGGGAATCCCGCCGGACGGCTGAAGAGGGGGAGGAGGGCCTCATATTTCTAGGCGGTCTAGTCCAGGCGCCGTGCTGCACTCATTCACGTTAACTTGGGCAACGGACTTGGTCTACCGGCACCAAGTCGGGATCCCACATCGGAAGCACGAGACGGGACGCGCACTAGGGGTTGAAGAAAAAAATCAGGAACGCCGGTCTCTCACAAAACACAATGGCTAGACCGCAGCCGACGATCAGGTACCGGGGCACACTCAATGGCTGTTTGGGGGCTTGACGCAACTTTGGGCTTGGGGGGCAACCTTTGCACATCGAATAGGCGGTGGGGTCCGGCCGACAGCAACTCTGCTTTTTCTGCCCGTGTCTTTTATTTTAGCTCGACTTGTCTCAGTCCAGAACCCCGGGTCCGTCAAGGCATTGGTGTTTGCTAACTAGTATAACTCAGCACTCCCACAGATAGGTCTAATGGTGACTGTATAACTCCGAAAGCCCTTTCCATCGGCCCGTTGACCGTGATCATTCGCTCAGTCAAACCAAGCCTGCTGCACAAAGATTGGCTCACCGATTGAATCGCCGGGATCTGTCGTATGTTTTTGGGCTTGTGATCTATATCCCCCGCTAGGGGATGCCATGAACGTGGGCATTGGGCAAGGCGGGGGAGGGGGAGGGGCAAACATGTTGGTTGCGATCCGGTCCCGTTGAGTATCGAGGTTCGTCGCTAATATTTTGTTCGGCCCTATAAAGATGGGCCTGTTGGTAAAATCTGTGCGAGATCAGAGCCATCTCGTTGTTAATGACTCGACAATCTCCTCAACAAGAACCCAAACATGCCATGTTGTCCCATTGGAGGTTGATGGTTGGCAGCCGAACTCGTGACAGGTACCATTGAGAGACAAGGTCGCGAGAGCATAGACCCGCCGCCAATTACGTCTCATTGACCACCACCAACTTGTCCAAGGCACAAGGCACTTTGGGACCAAATTCGCTGAGGGGCTGGAATCGCAATTCATTTCGCTCAATACATATAGGGGGTGATAATGAATCACGGCGCTGTCCCAATCAGAGCGGACTTTCTAACATGTAAAAAGACGGTGAGGACGCGAGTCGAGCCCGTCTCGGGAAGAAAGCGGCAACTTGGGAATCGCATTACGGCATGCAACCATCCACGATGGGGGTTTTTCGAGTGAGGTCTGGGGTGCTAGGTGCTTAATGCTTGCTACCTGTAACTCCCGACTTGCATCCTCTTCCGCATCCACCTGCAGCCGCACCGGCGAGCATGGACGGACTTCGACCGGGCTTGCGTATCTGCGTTCCGATTCACTGCTACGCCTCGCGTTCTTATCTCGACTCAGCAGCGTTCCAGGCTAGTCGAGTGCCGGCCGAGAAACCTCCACTGACCAACAGCAACTACCGCAGTGGACGAGATCAACGGCTCAGCAAACCTTGCTGCCAATATCTCGGGCGAATGCCACTGGGAACCCAAGCGGCACGGGCACTATACTGTAGGCATCACCCCCGTACCCACTCGAGCTACCCGTGGGCCCGCTGCGTCCCATCCAGCAGTGAGGCAGAGGCCACTAAAAATCAACAGGTAGGTGATCCGGCAGAACGACCCGGTCCAGAATCCCGGGTGGTGCCAATCTCAATCTGAAGCGGTTGCTTGTAGCTCCCCACTACCACACAAACGAACCCCCACCTCCCCAAAGCGGATAGATAGCTCCAATTTGGCACCTAGTGCGACATGTACCCTCCCCCCTTCTGTGTTTTGGAAGTGCTGCACTTACACACACATGCAACAACGCCACGGGTCGGCCGCCATCTGTCATCCATCCACCGACACGGACCGCTAAACGTGGGTGTGAGGACGGATAAGATACTACCTTCATTATCCCACATTTTGCCCTTCTCGTACGTCCTGCCTTGTCATACCCGCATCAATGGTACACTGAGAAGCATTCCTCCCGCTCGCCTGCATCCACAATGGCTTGCATCAACACGTCAAGGCGAGGCAATCCTCCGAGCCATTTTCGCCCTCGTCGCTACTTCTTCTTAGCCGGAGCCACAATTGATGCCACGGGATCTGTCTTCAGCGCCATACATTTCCTGCCATGCAATCGATCTTGTCTCATGCACCATGTGTGTCTAAAACGACCCTGTCCCCTGTCTCACCGGCCCCTCAGCAGCCTGCTTTCCATCAACCAAGCTTTGCTGAACGTGTTAGCATCAAGTGGATTCTAGCACCTCGCTCCCGAGCCATCTAGAACACAGATACATAGGTGAAACTGACCTCACTACTGGTTAGCGGTGATATGTGATACGACTCTTGACCAAACACGCCCCTCACTGCTCCGTAACTCCCCACTAAGCCAGGCGTTTAGCCATCCAGCAGCGTTGGGCCTCATCACCTAAAAAAAAAAAACCCTGCACGCGGCAACTTGAGTTTCCTTGCCCCCCATCTAGCCCACCCGTCCTATCTTTTCGGCCGGCAATTCTCCTATAGTTGAAGAATGCGGACCAATCCATCCAGGTGATCAATTCTCAATTTTTCACGACAAGGGATCAAGCGGCACGGTGGTATAGAACGCAATCCCAACTTGGAAACAACCCCACCGCGGGGCAATCCTCCCATCACCAACCTCCAAATTATAATCGCCGGCTACTGACACGAACGACAGGCCCTTGGCCCGAGCAATGGGTGTCCGATATCCGTCCGCTAGTATTTCGCCACCCAGTCCGGAGCCAATCACTTGATCCATAGGGATGCCGGAAGAATGGAGCCCCAAAGCCAAGACAGTTGGGCTAACATCCACTGGTTTCTGTCATGACAAGCCAGCCACGTGGGGCGGCGTCGCTAACAGGAAACCAAAGCCCATATTCGCCTCATGCAAGTTAGCCCATGGGCTTTCAGCTGTAAACTTGACTCCCGACATTCACGTTGAACCCGGAGACCCCCGCAAACCATGCACTCACGCAGTGTGGATACATAAAAAGAAAAGGCGACTGGTGTCATGCTATCGTATCAATCTTGCACCACTGTACACGATTGTTACTCTGAAAGAGTTTAAACACGGTAGCAATATGGTTTTCTTCTTCTTAATTTTGTTGTCCCATGGGAAGTATACAGGATAAAAGCACGGGACATCCAGAGAAGAATCGTGAGATATAATGCAGATTGTTTAAAAAGAGAAGGATATTTCCATTCCCGCCCTCGCCTAGCCAAATGAGAGAAATATAACCCATACACAACCATAGGTCCCAAAATGCCGTTTGTCTTGCCTGCCTGCCTGCCAGAGAAAAAGAAATATATAATCATCATGATGAAAACCAACGCCAAAACAAATCCCACAAGTTCATTCCATCTTTATGCCGTCGACGCGCTCATCCCGGCGAAGGGGCACACTCCTTCGGGGGGGATGCCGCCAGGGTGCGCTGCGGCGGCATCGCCAGCCTCCGACTCCGATTCCCCAGAGTTGTCGCCGATAATGCGCTTGCCGTGCAGGTAGCCCTCCTTTTCAACCTCAATATCGGACTCGTCGAAGAATTCGCTGTGCTCCTTGACGTGCCACTTGGCCATGAGGTCGTTCTGGATCCAGATGACCTTGTTGAGGGCCTTGACGAGAGCAGTCTTGCGCTGGAGGTGCAGGCGGGGGTGTGATAGGATGGCCTCAGTCATGATGTCCTGGATGAAGCCCAAGCACGTGCCCAGGTGCACGTATTCGATGTGGAGAGGGTGTTTGCGGCCGAGACCGACGTGCATCATTCTGTAGGGAAATAGCCGTCAGCGATCAGTCCAAAAATGTTTCCGTCTTCAACCTCCTCAGCCTTGTTGCCAAGCGCCCACGGGGGTGATAGATTATACGTACCCGACCTTATCCAGGTACTCCCAGAACTCCATCTTGCTGGGGTCGGAGCAGAGCTTCGCGAGATAGGCGCGGAGGAACATCTTTCGATGCAGAATCTGAGGGCTATTCTCATCGAGAATCTCGTCCATAGGTCCCTCAAACGATGTGCTTCGTGTAGTAAAGGCACGAGCGGTGATATCATACTGGAGGAGCTTCTTGTACACAATATTGACAACGGCAGGGATCAGGGCCTTGATATACTTGGCACCGGTGATAAGAGCCTCAATGTCTCCTAAATTTTTATCATATGTTAGTTATATAATGTTGTGCCTTGGTTCAATCGCCTCGTCCATTGACCGAGATATCCGGCGCTGGGACGAGACGCCAGCAACTCAAAAGAGGCCATTGGTGAGATGTGGTAAGTGGGCGAGTACGTACGGCTAGAGAAATCGAGGAATGAGTGAAGATACATGACACGGGCCTCTAGGTTGGTGTAGAGATCCACGCGATCAATGTGCTTCATAGGTCGTGCTGTCGCCATTTTGGTGATGGTTTTGGGATCGGGATATCGAATTGCGGAAGCTTCACAGAAGCAGTGGAGGATATCTGGGGATTGTCTGAGAGTATGCTTGTTGGTTGGAATCAGAAGCCAACAGTATGACGTATTGGTCTCGTGTTTTCTGCACGGAGTCGCTCGTCGAGTCGGTTTAGAAGTTGCTGTGGTTCTCGCAGTGAAGGAGAAGAGAAGACGGGTTTGTTCAGGATAACTCAAATGAGCAGCACGCACACACATTTCAGCACCACGCATGCCAACCCGGTATTTATTCAAATTCTTACACTTTTCCCATAATCCATGCTTGCTCATCCTCCCCGACCCTCGCCTCGCTCCGCCGGTCCTCGAACTGAGCCCATCACGCCAGGTCGCCAACATCAGACCATGGCATGATGAGTGGGGCCGCCCAATGGTCCGTGGGACTCGGTGCACGGCGTGACAGCCCGGCCACACCCGAGGACGGCGAAACACAGTTGCTACGTAGCTGACGGCGAGCTAGACATGTGCATCAGACGTCTAATTTTCTAAAAGGGTACAATCAAATCCGGGGTTGCCGGGCACCGCGTTGAGAGGATTAACGCCAAAAGCATACAAGGTGTGCTATCCCACCCTGCGATACGGGCTTTAAAAAAATTGTGCCCCAATCTTTGTCGTCATCGTGCCGCCAATCGCAAGAGAAATCCGACTGCGGGGATTGGACTACTGCCTGTGGAACCCCACGGGTGAATGTGGGATGGAATCCCGACATTTGTGATTGGACTGGGCCGTTGCGATACATTTCGTCCGATGTTGGCAGTCACCTGAGATCGAGCATGAAAGCAATCTGTCAAGTCTAGAATTGCCGCAAGGAACCACAGAAGCAAAAGTCGACCTAGCGCACGCCCCAGATCCGATCTTTGTCGTAAACTTTGTATCGGAAAAAAAATTAAACAGCTGGAGATGGAGAGCTCCGTGGTTATGGCGTGGTATGTGCAAACGATGCCATGAGACATGCAGCAACCCAAGGAGTCATGATGCATCAGAACTCGCGCCAACCAGCCAACTTCCCCTTTCGCATCCAACCCAACCCCTTAAGCAGTAGCCCCTTAAGTCAATCTAAAGCACCCAGAAGCCTCATCATCAATTAGTAGGAGGGATAATGCTAGCACGCATGCAGTCCGATGCATCAAACCTGGGCCTGGGCATGGATCAGATCACTGTCAAGCTCCGCCCGGCCGATTAGCGTGAGCATCAACCATCAAAATTTCAAGAACGGTGCGACTTAGAGAAAGGGCTCTTTTACTCTACTTCTTTGAGATTATCCGAAACTTTCATAGGAGCACACAAGTTTGTATTTTTTATTTTATTTTTAAAAATCCGAATTTTGGAAAAGGTTGTATGGATGCAGCGTTCATAACAAGGTCCAATTCCATGGGGACTTGAAACTTGCGACTTGCAATGGCCAGTGGGGTTTCCTCTTTTCTAAAGTACTTGCATGGTGGATATTCCAAGCTGAAGGGATATCCCAGAAGTAAGAATCACAATTTCAAAGAAGCTAGCGATCCCCAGGCTTCACAATGGACGGGAGATGACCATATGAAATATCCGATATGTAAGCCATGCAATTCTAGGGTAGGCTCATTGATGGTCAGTGCTGAACCATCTCGTGACCGGGACGACACGTGACTCAAAAAGTCTGTCTCTGCTTTCTCATCGCCACCCACCCACCACTCCACCCTCTGGGCCCTTGTCGGCTTGACCTCGCTTCAACACGCCAAACTTCCGGAAATCCGCCGATAATCTGCCATCGCAAAATCACCGGCGTCCTGCGCGTCCGCCCAGCCCGATTCCCGCTGCCGCAGCTCCGTGCCCGGCCGTCCGGTCTCCGTCCGAGGAGCCTCCGGCTCGCTCTCCATGATGTCGGGCTCACCTCACCCCGAGAATTCCCCTCACGCGACCGCCCACGTCTACGCGAGCAACGGCCTCGAAATACTGCAGGCTGCCAGCGACGCGGCTCATGCTATCAACAACCCCCAGACCCTCCAACATGCTGCTGCTGCCGTTGCGGCCGCCGAGGCTGCCAGCCAGGCGCCTGACACTGGAGGCTTAACTCCAGGGGACTTGAGTCTTGTTGCTGGCCCCGGCGGTATGATGCGAGATCCGACTATCAATCCTAAGTTGACTCGCCTCCGACGCGCTTGCGATATGTGCAGCATGCGCAAAGTCAAATGCGACGACACTGACATTCCCTGCCGTCCCTGCCGTGAACTTGGCGTCGATTGTACATATAACCGCGAAACAAAGCGTCGGGGTCCTCCAAATAAGCATGCTGAAGCTGCAAAGGCAGCGAAGCGCGCCCGTATTGAGGCAACAATTCCTGGCACCGTCATGAATGTGAATGTGTCGCCTTCACCCCAAACTGCCGCCAAGACACTCATGAACATCTCCACTGATGTTGCCATCGACGCCGAATCAATTGCCCCTATGCCAGTCCTCGAGCTTCTTGTTGACGACTTCTTCACTTACATCCACCCACTCGCGCCGTTTCCCCACGAGCCGACCTTCCGCCAATCGTTCGCCAACCGCGAGGACCGAACTCGACCTGAATTCCTTGGTTTGCTCGCCAGTATGGTTTGCGCCTTGGTCGCATCGTTCCCTCGAAGTGCCCGAGAGCACCTAAAGGCTCAGCACAGCACGCACTTGTTCCCTCGCGCTATCGTCATGATTGAGAAGTGTCGCGACATTACACTGTTGACCCGAGGCAGCAAGTGGCAACTCAAGCAGCCTAAAACGCTTGATGATGCCGCGACAAGTTATTTTTTGGGTCTTGCGTCGGGTTATGTTCATCAATGGAATGCTTCTGGTCATTTCATGGCCGAGGCGTTGACTTTGATTCGTGAACTGGGATTCAGCCGGCCTAAGCATCCTGGTGAACTGCCGACCTTTGGTAATGACAACTGCTCGCCAGACCCGCTCCCTTTCAACCATGTCAAGGATCAGATTGGCAAGCGCATATTTTGGTGTCTCCTCCTGGGTGTCCGGTATGTTTCGATCTCTCGGCTAGCGATCTACAATACTAACTATTTTTCAGGTCAGTTTCACAACTCGGTGCTTCAGCTGCAGACATGGTGATTGCGCCTTCGACACCAAGCCTTCCCTACCCCGCGTATCCCGAAAATGTCGACGATATTTGTATTCTTGCCAATGAAATTATCTATCAACAAGATGGAAGTGTTACTCTTTTGACAGGGTTCCGCTTTGGCATTGACATTTACACAACCATGAATGGAGTAGTCAGTCTCGAGATTGCCTATGGTATGAGTACTTTGCCCTGGGCCGACCAACGCATTCTTCTTCGTGATGGTCTCCTGGCCGCCCGAAGCATCACAGATAATCTACCACCGGAGCTACAGCTGGGTAACCATGGTGATGAAGCTGCCACTCTCGCGAGCTTTGACGAATCGGGCATTCAGTACGTTCCCCCAGCCTGGCCCAACAACCAACCCGCACACGACTTGCGAAATGTCATCAAGAACCACCCAGCGCGACGCCGTCATCTCCAATACGAGATCCAAAAGGCCAACATTTATGTATCCCAGCTAGCCACGCGATCATACTTTGTGGAGTTGTACTTTAATCTTCGAGATGTCTATTTGAATGAGCAGCAACAGCATCCTGACCCGGTCGAAGGACAAACGGAGGAGGAGAAGGCAGCCCAGGATGCCGACGAAAAAGAAATCTATGATTTCATGTCAGAAGAGCGAGAACTCATAGTGCAGCATCTACTGACAGTGCTTGGGTCAATCTCGCAGCGGAACTTGGAGCCCAATGGTGGATCGCTCATCAACAAGATCCGTCAGGTGGCGTCGACACTTCTCAACGACGCTCCCGAACGCAAGGGACCCCTTGCGATGAAGTCAGAGGGGGCATTGTCCCAGCTGATTAGCATTCTCATGAAACTAGAAAAGTCGGGCGCCAGCAGTGGTGCATCTCCCAGCACAGGGGACCAGATGACGCCGCAGGATGAAGAGGAGGAATTGCGGCACTGGGCCGATTTGCGAGAGTATCAACTGCAGTTTGCAGCCAACGGGGGATTTAACGGGAACCTATGATTGCATACACACTCATGGATCCCAGGTGAAGGGGAGTAGAAAACAATGCTGCAACTAGGCAGTATCCAGCGAGGATAAAACTCGTTATGCATTGGGGCAACCCATTCATGTATAGTATTTTAACGGACGGACCAGCAATGTGAAGCTTTTCAGGTCAAAGGCGGGAGGCACTCTTCTTGGTCGTTGAGACGGGCTCTAAAATTAGTTTTTTTGGCGCAAAGTAATATGGATCATGATTCTGAATTATATCACATGGGTATTTGACTAACGGAGAACCGCTGTATGTGCTGGTCTCTTCTTATTTCATATGCTGTCCAACCGAACAGGACCCAGTTGGCCAGCCTTGGATGGGGGGTCAGTGTGAGGTCTTGTTTGCCATGAACTAAGACAACATACATGAGAATGGCGACGAGGGCGGCCATTGAACCTTCTGATGTTTGGCTCCAAATGTCGAAATGAACAGCGTGATAAACGAGCAAGGCGAAACAAACACTTGAACCCAGGGCTAGGAGAAGCTGGACAGAGGCATGTACAAGGCGTGGGATATGGGACATGCGATGGATGGCTCTGCGGGCAGAGATATTGGATACAATGGCCCAAATGAATGTGACGGTAGACTATAATAGCGATTCAGCATGGGGGAGACGAGAACATTGAGGTGAATAGGATATGCCTGCAAAAAGGAATGAGGTTTTGGTGTTGAGGGAAGCAAAAACAAAAGAATCTGTCGGTGGAGAGGCTCGAACTCTCGACCTTTGGATGTCCCTGACCTGAGGTCAAGTCATATTATGAGACCAACGCTCTAACCAACTGAGCCACACCGACTGATTGGTGGATTGGATGATTTGGAGCTCCCCTATTCAGGACCAAGTTCACCATAGAGTTGGGCAGCATTTGGACACACGTATGCTGTGCCTTGGTGACGAGTGCATGTGAGAGAGGACGACGGGGGTGGGGAGGGGACACACGTACAAGCGGCAACGTTGACCACAGCATCCAGAAGCAGTGGTCCTTGGCTGTGGCATTTCGCGGGCAGACGTGCTGAGTCGAGCTCCACCAAACATTCAAGATGACAATGACGCCAGGGATGATGAGGACAAACGGCCGCGCGATGCTGACCATGTTGACGACGTACCACCCCCGCTGGTGGAGAGGCGTGGGCGGAGCATGTGCGACGGCGTAAGGCTGCTGGGGCCTGAATTGAGGATGAAAATAGGCCGGTGGAGGGGCTGGAAGCCGTAGAGCCTGGGGCGGCGGTGCGCGCCGCGTGTCGTGATTTCCATTGTGATGGTTGTGGTTGTGGTGGTGATTGTTCGGCGGACCGTAGTATCCCTGCTGCGGCGGCGGAGGCGACATGGTGAACGGTCCGCTACAGCTGCTGCTGCATCAAGCTGGGGCCAGAAAGGAAGCAGCAAGCGGCGGCAGTAGCTGGTGCAATCGGAGAGGGGAAGGCCAAGCCTGCTTTTTTTTCTTCTCTTTCTTCTTGTCTCTCTCTTTGTCGTCCTCTTGGGCCTGGGGCAGCCTCGTGCTGTGGAATGTGATTGCGAGTGTGAAAAAGAGTTTTGACAGGTCAAAAAAGGTCGAAGCCTCGTTGCTTTTTGGCGCGCCAGACTGAAAAGTCTCAGGTGACGAGGCCGACAACGAAAAAAAGCACGCCAATCCAATCTACACTGGAGGGTGACGTACCCAAGGAATGAATACCAGATCCCCTAGGTGAGGGAGCCTCAAGAGCCCCCCGGCCTTGTCACCCCGCCAAAGTGCCCTCCATACCTGCCAACTACCCGCCCTGGGGCCCTGTAGCGCCGGGGGAGAGGGACCGGCTGGGGGTAATTCCCGGCCTGTCGGTACTTATTTTTAGCGACGGGATGGTCTGTGGGGGATCGCCTGCGATTCGGACATCGACGATCTGTCCACAGGCTACTATGGGAGGTGCAGGCTTCTATGCCAGTTCCCATTCAAAAGGGGTTAAAGGTGCATGCTACTGAGTTCTAAGAATTACAGCACATAAAATGTCCTTAATTGATCACAGAAGCTTGGCGGTATCACATTGACTGCATTAATTAAACCCCCATGACGCGACTTGTAAATATGCGATAGGGACAAATCATATCACAGTGAAGAACCATGAAATGAAGCATGACTAGGTAAGCACCTAAATCCCCTAAAATTATCCCCTACATGAAACAATGTACGCCTACAAAACCTATGCCACTAAAACACACCAAAGCATAATCATCTATAAAGAGACTTGTTGTATTCCATCCAAACCCGCCCCTACCCTATATGACCAACCCAATCAATGGCTGCGCTCAAGCTGAGCCTCGGCCCTCCCGAGTTTATATAAGGCCGAGCTATGCAGACGCCATCCGGTGGTCATTACTTACAATAATTAAGAATACTGTGGCATTGAGGCAATCCTTGAGTCGTACCATTCAGTGTGATGACTCATGAATTATTAGTAGTCGTGCTGATCAAGTACCGTCCGTAGCGCAGGAAATTTTTATAATGATCAATTGTGGAATTCATTTCCTAGGCACGAACAACAACAAAGGTATTCCTTTACACCAATAAATCTGCCTCCTACCATGATGATTTTGGCTCCAATCGGTCCCGCTTTCGCATCCATTGACCAAAAAGTCTTCCGGCCACCTCTTTCCGAATGCAGGGTCTTGATCACAAGCAGTGACCCCACTCAGTGTGATCGGTCCACTTTCCAAAACCGGGAACCCACCAAAAAAATAAATGTTGGAAATTCAAAAAGGAATGTAGCACCAAAAACATACAACAGCGAGGATTCCCCGGTCGTCACCGACCCGAGTACTAATTCACCGCTTCTCAGCTTGACTATGGGAGAGCGGACGGGATCCCGTATTTTCTGAGAGCTATGGTCGTATGTGATAGCATCTGGCATTTTTACAGTATAAGAATGATATGGTAGCTCCACTACAGCAGTGAGCATATCTATGTCTGGGAAAGCTCTCTTGTCAAGAATCTTAGCATCTGGGTAGATTTATCAAAACTATAATAATGATGGATCTCCGGACTGCGTTGAATTTGAGGTTTGTTCAAAGAGTGCTAAGTCGTGAGCATCTTGGAAACAGCTTTACTTGCCCCGACCGGGGACTCGCTAAGTGGCTATATTGTTAAATCAACCAGGGGCACTAGCTAAATGTACAGGCAAGATATTCAGTAGTAAATTAATCGAGTGAATACTTGTTTGGATGCCGATTTGCTCAAGTTGCGCATGGCACTTCGCAAGTAGCAGAAGTCTGCCCATCGTGAGCGCCTTGAGCATGTTGGTGTTATCCACGTCTCACCGCCAAAGACGATTGGTATGTCATTAATTGTGCAAGATGCTTTATTATCGTGCAATCAAGTATAATAAGTCAAAGAATTTATAGCTACGCTGCACCCTTGATCGCTGACCGGTTGGAAATAGGAACTCAGGATCATCTTAGCCTTGAGTAGAAGCCAAAGAAAAGGCAGGTTCCGTAGCGAGCTGGTCACTGCTGAAATTGACCACGCTGGTTTGACATTGAATCAACTGAAATCCAAATTTTATGCAACACAAGCACCGCTGCACCGATTTTAAGGATGCAACTGGGGTGTGCGTTCTTGATGCGGTGTTGCGGCGTTGCCAAGAACATTGACAACTGAACAAAGGAACACGACCTGTCGCTATGGCGGTAACGATTTATTTATTTACCCAGAGCTCTATTTTTAATGCCTATTTCGCCCGAGAAGAGAAAACATGCAATGGTTATGAGAGAGATTCCCTGCACGGCATCGGACGAGTGACGTGGTAAACTTCCCAGCCTCGCCATTTTTCGCGAATGCGAATGCTGAGATCGAAAGTTTCTTGTCGTCTGATGTTTGATTACGTTGAGCCTAGGTCAAGACTCTTCGGTCGACGGGATGCGGCTGAATTGTCTGGGGAGACCCTGGTTCTCGCCGTGGGGCGGTGACCATGAGGGTGCCTGACTTTCCGACATCTAGATGCATCTCAGATGGCCAGCGCATGCATTGCATCCCGAGATTGGGCTGCAAAAGCTTCGCAGAAAGATGCGATATTTTGCCGACAACACCAGGCCAAGTTCGCAAAGCAATTGAACAATTTCTACCTATAGGTTAGTCACCATTCAACTGTATTAGTTGAGGGGAACTGGGTTATCACAATTTAGCATGTCGATTAGGAGGCATTAATGAGCCCCACACAATAGTAGCCGCCGCTGGGCGCTCAAACCATTGTGGCCAGGCTTTGCTTTTCCTGATTAGAGCGCCGAGGTTTCCCGATATACGCGGCCACGTATTCGACAGATGCACGGACTATTGTTTCAATTGACGCATTGGCAAATGATGATGCGTAGCCATTCAAATCTCCGAAAGCTTGATGGGGCTAGACCTTGGTTTTCGTGATCCGCACCTTCGCAAGTTTTTTTGCGGGCACGGGAGCAGGTACGTCGGCACTCGAAATCAGCCGATATCGACATTAGCTGCCACGCCGCCTTGCTTGCTGCGGAGGGGGCACGAGATGGGGGAAGTGTGTTGTACAGGAGATGTGTTGTCCAATTGACTCGCGTCCCTGTCCCTCTCTGCTTTTCGTCCGCACGGCGGCAACCAGATTGTCTATATAAGGCGGCAATCCCTCGAGCCTTGAACTAAGAAGCATCAACACAGCAATCAACACTCTCAACTCACTCTCACCCAACAAACACTTCAACTTTTCGATCTTCAGATCATCAACCAACAATCAAAATGTCTTCCCCCGAGCAGCAGCAGTTCGTTGTCCCTCTCCCTACCTCCACTGGTCTTGCTGCCCCTGCCGGTAAGTTTCACACCTCGCACAGCCTATTAGATTGGGCGGCTCTAATGCTTTGAAATAGGCCAGCTTCTCAAGGGCCCCACTGACGCCGAGGGCAAGCCCACCGCCGCTGCTCTCCTCGTCGGTATCAAGCTCGACCTTGAGGCCGAGGTTCACTTGACTGCTCGTGTCAAGGGTGACCTCACTGTTGGTCTCTATTAGAATACAAAGAATTACTGTATGGCGTTGGAAAGGGCTGAAGGGGATTTGATGGATTAACGATTAAAAGACTTTTATGTCTCCATGAACATAACTCAACAATAAAATTTCGATCAATTCATATCAAATGTCCATTGTGCAATGTGAAGTTCAAGTGTCTTTGTTGCCGAATCTCGACAGTCTTGACTTCAAAGCATCATGAAGATCCTGTGGGGATCAAATTTTTCATTAGATGATATGATATATGTCGCACTATTCTCTTGAAACGAGAAGAATGTTTAATTAAGAGTTGTCATGTCTCTCACAATGTGAACGAGGACTCTGCGATCACGACTGCCTGTACACAATTTTGACTTCGTATGTGATTCACACTCAACAAGGTTAGAATTAAATAAAAAAATGAGAATTGTCCGAGCAGTTGTGGGTGTCTTGGGGCGCGGGATTTCGGAACATTTTGTCACTCATGTTCCATGTGATGTGATGAGACTTGGGAGTGCTGCGAGACCCGCCAACACATTTGACGGTGCAGAGTCTTGGCTAGCACGGTATATTGACCG
This sequence comes from Calonectria honghensis, assembly GCA_013403855.1. Classification (NCBI taxonomy): domain Eukaryota; kingdom Fungi; phylum Ascomycota; class Sordariomycetes; order Hypocreales; family Nectriaceae; genus Calonectria; species Calonectria honghensis. The sequence goes on from VTGB01000029.1 coordinate 1,136,462, forward strand.
GCTTCTGTTAAATTCCAGTAGAAACCAAAATGAAACCCAGACTGATTCATGATGCTTGCGGTCGGCAGCCAGCAACTTGAAAACAGCTCCAAAGTGAGCGCCGCCGAACCCCACAACCCCACATTACGGCCCGTTGCTCCTGCTATGGGGCGCCTGCGTGGCAATCATTAGTCTTAAGAGGAGAAAACGCGGGGAATAAATGAAAAAATTAACCGACGAAGGCACATTATCAATGTTTTTCCTGATTAGTTTTAATTGGATTGGTTAGTCTCCATCATGAATAATCGTGAGGGTTCACTTGTGTATGACAAATCCTGGGGCTGCGTGTTTCCAATCTGTCACCGTACGTGGCACTGCTTTTTGAACAAAATTAAGTGAAAGAGGCTGCAGCTGTATATATTGGATATTTAGGGTTGAATGAATTGAGAATAAAAGGACTTCAAAATCCAACAAATGTCTGGGCCTTGCATGGGCACCATAACTGGTTGGTCGTATGGGGGGGATTGCGGAGACAAAGATGGAAGGGTAGCGCTGGATAGCAATTGTAATTAAAGATATGATTGTGAGCCTCTCATAATTTTGGAGGCTCAATAACTGTTGTAATCTGATAAAAAAAGAAAGCGGCACCACCAAAAGACGGCTTGGTGAGCTTTAGATATGTTGAATTAGAGTCCTATGGGCATATTGCCCACCGCCAAACCCTCGAGGCTACCTATAGCAATTAATGGCTGCCCTTATGTCACTGTGGAAAAAAGACACTGCCAAACAGCCTTGATTCCAAAGAGGATCAAAGATTCCCAAAAAAGACCATTCATTTCCCACAACATTGTCGACATCGCGGAATCTCAGTTCGCCAGGAACGAGATTATTGGAGATTAAAAGGGGTTCCTCAACTCGCACTTTCTCTATTTATCTTCAAGGTTTAGAACTGCAGAACTGTTAGTAGCCAAAGTATTTGGATTAAAGTAAACGAACCTTCTCGCCTGGACCACCACCATCTAAGTTGGATGATGCTTACAGCCACTGGAGGGATGGCCATGATGACGCCAATGAAAGCTATCAAAGCTTCCAAAGAGATCCAAATTGTGTAAGTAATGTTGAATTTGAATAAGAAATTAAGATTCGTATCAGAGCGGGTCGCTTGACACTTGGCGAAAGCCGAAGGCCTCAACTGTTTTATTCCTGGGTTTCGCTGTCCCTGAAGTGTACACATGCAAACATTACAGATGAATGTAATCAAGGGCACGAAATGCTAAGCCCCCCTTTAGACTTTACCCGCCTGCAGTGTTGTGTCTCCCGACGAACGAAGCCTGTGCCCAACCAATGCCGATGAGATGTGATACCTGAGGGCCATTAGAAACGGGTCCAAAATTTATGCTCATTCATTTGATGTCCTGAATTTGAAAATCGACACTTTCGGTTATTTTGGGCCTCAGAATCTGTGCTCTTTTCACCAGGGACGTGTTATTAGGGGCCGATATTGGCTGCCATTGATCGATTCCCATCCTTGTATAGCTACGAAACATGCAGCCTTGCATTTGGCCAATTACGATGACTGCAAATAATACATAATTTTAGAGAGGAAGATTTGGAGAATTCATCTGAATCATGTCTGCCTAGGTGTTGAAACTAGACATTGATGCGTTGTCATCGTGGCGTTGGCTGCAGACACTTCTACTGTTTGAGGTTTAGGCGAATTGCATCATGGCCTGCCTGGACTGCCAGCCACTAGAATAAAATTTCGTTTACATGCCCAATGAGGCGTAATTGATGCAAATCCTGATTTTGGGCTGCTAACAGATGACTTTGCAATGTCACTCCATTGCCCTGGCCGGGTTACAGGCCGCATACGTTAAGCGCCGACCGATGTAAGGCTCACGAACCATTCATTGGCGACAGCCCGCTCTCTTTAGAAACAGCCATGTATTAAAAAAACTACTAATAATAAATACATTTCAAAGCATCTGAACGAGGCAAAGGGGAATGTCAATTCGAGGCGAACCAAGTTCGGAGAGCACGGAATGGTATGGCTATTCACTCAAAGGTAAATCACAAAAGCACTTATTGTATCCTGAGGCACGAGGGATTGCCTTATTTATTGTTCTGATTGATGCTCTGCATTGATTTTCACTATTGCCATGATAAAAATACGTCTCAATAAGCCACAAAAGGAAGATTTTTGAGAAACAATGGATTTGCTTTAATTGAAGCATATATTCAGAGCAAGCCCTTTCTGGATTCCACTATATCAAAACTATGGCCAATATCGACTAAAATAACCCAAAGACCGGAAAGGGCGCTGCGTAGCTTGTACGAACAACTCTAAGATGTTTCGAGCATCCGATCACACTGATCGAATCTGGTTTAAATCTTGATTATGACCTTACCCACGTGCTTACCGGAATAAAGATAGTCACATGCGGCTTGGGAGTCGTTGAAAGAGAAGACCCGATCGATGAGGGGGGATAGGGAGACATTTTTCTGCTCAAGAAATGCGTTGAGGCGAATGAAGTCTTCCTTGGAACCCACTCGAATTCCCCTGTAGTTTGCGCGGATGGTTTAGCATGGTCTAAAACAGTCTGGTGCGGGTATTCGAACTCACCGTAACGAAGCTCTCTTGCTCATGAACCCCATCAGGGCGCTTGGGTCCCAGTTGGCAGAGTAGCCATCGAGGAAGCCTATGAGGGACACGTGGCCATTCTTCTGTCGTAGTGCCGCTAGATCATCAGCAATGGATCCGGGGCCGACATTGTTTATAACAACATCTACGCCTCTGCCGTTGGTGATCCGATGAGCTTCAGCTGCTACATCGGGTGTGGTCTTGTAGTTGATTCCTCGTATAGAAGAATCCAGCTTCTTGATTGTTGCGAGTTTTTCGTCAGACGACGAAGTGATGATAGGCTGGACGCCGGCGGCAATGCACAAAAGTAGAGAGAACATGCTCACACCGCCAGTACCTATTTCATTGAATTGTCAGAAAAGCTCCACAAAACTAGGCCACAAAAATGGCGTGAATGGAGGAGATTAAGTGACTGACCCTGTAAGAGGGAACTCATGCCCTTGTCGGAGGCATCACTCGGGAAATTGAGAGCAGTCCAGGCAGTGACACCTGCACAAGCGATTGTGGACGCCTTGAGAAAGAAAAGATTCCTGTCAGATACATTCATATAGGAAGATATGGTGAACACGAGAAACTGACCTCCTCCCAGCTCAAGTACTTTGGTAACTGAACCAGGTACTTTTCGTCGAACACAGCATACTCGCGGAGAATTCCATGAACGTTGCCTCCGAGAGCCAAAACTTCCTCGTTTTCGTCCCCAGTAACGTCATTCAGATCAAAGATTGGCGAAACATGATCTCCGACACCGATGTCTTTCACCGCTTGGCCAACAGCCACGACCTCCGCCGCGCAATCGGATGCCACTATGCCGCACTCAAGGGCCTCTGCAGGATACCTATCGTGCAGCATGCCGACATCGCGGAAGTTCAAGGACACCGCATGAATCTTGATAACAACCTCACTCGGACCGAGATCCTTGGGCAAGGTTTCGGTGGCAACCTCCACTGTGAGAGGTGCGCTGCCGGAGCTGCGTCTTATGGATTTGTATTGTTCAGGATACGTCATGGTTGGCTGGGCTTTTGCGAAACAAGTTGTGAAGTGTAAAAGGTTCAATGACTGCAATTATCTCCTAGATGCCATCTTTAGGGCCAGTCATCCCTTTTTATAACATTTGGATACATCGGTCGCTGCGGATTTGGACTGATTCAGCGCAACCGCCAACTAACGCAAAGTGCAATAGCAGGTCATCTTAATTATTAGGCGATGCACAAAACTCCGAAAGGCTCTCATAAACTCCGCAGACTCCACCGACTTCCAGCTCTGTACTATTGTCTGGTGGTATTTAGTACTTGATTTGTAAGACGAAGGCGGGGCAACTCTTGGATAGGGCCAATCGTGTTCATACTGATACGACGATGCTTGGTAATTGGACATGGGTTGAGATTTACGATGTACCGCGCGTTTCCCACCCCAAATCAACAATGCTAGCAATAGAAATTATGTGGAAGGTGAAAAAGGGCCATGGTTCCAATTATTCGTTGACCAATGTAGCGGGTCCTTGCTGCAGCTTAGCCCAGTCAACCTTGGTCGCAGGTAAGCTGCATCATCGCTCTTGGGTGGAGCAGTTGCGCTTATGACTAGGCCATACAGTATATTAGTGGTGAATAAATAGTCATAGATGCACAGAAGTATTGTATCATATGGGTTTGAATATGATTCCGATAGCGTAATTGTGACTCCAAGTTGACTCTGCCAACACGGCTGGTAAATATGTCATGCCGTCACTTGCAATTTGACGCACAATAAATGTTGAATCATTCAAGATAAAAAAAGTCTGATATTAAAACATAGAAAATTCGATCCAGTATTGTCCAACTGGGACAATGTAGCTGACTATTCCGTCTCTTATCATTTGTAAATAAAAAGCAAAGGACCATCCAATGATTCCGAACATATCTGTATCCTGACATAAAACGTAACCCAAAGCACAAATCCGACCCTGGGTATCAAGTGTAGACAAAGGGAAAATAAATAAATAAAAGAAATCACTTTCGTGATAATGACACCCTGACATCGTCCGCGTATCGTTCAAAGCCGACGTTGAAACCTCGACGCACTCCTGGAACATAAAAGTCGCTGCCGTCAAGGCTCTTAATCTCGAAGTTACGTAGCATGCCCGCGATCATCATCATGGCCACTTCGAAGCCAAAGACGCGACCAGGGCACAAGTTACCCGCAACGCCAAATGCGCGGACTTTGCGGATGAGACTGGTGTTCAATTGGCCGTCACTATTAATGAACCGGCCAGGGGCAAATGAGGCAGCATCGGGACCCCATGTCAAGGGGTCGAGGTTAGAGGTGCACATAGGCAGCAGGAAGATGTCACCTTGAGTCACGGACAGGGGCTCGCAGTGAGGAAGGTTGAGGTTGAAGTCATTGCGTGCAAGTCGAGGGACGCCAGTCATGTGGAGCCGGAGATTTTCGTACCAAGATGCCACGAGCCAAGGGCAAAGAGTGCGGACATCTGTGAGATCGATCTTGGGAGTTCCGAAGGTCTCGCTAGGAACGTCCCTAAGTTTCTGAACCTCTGCGGTGACGACACGCAGCATAAATGGATCAGAAAGGAGGTGACGCATCAGCCAGACACCGAGGGTGCTGGGAGTAGCAAGTAGACCAAGGGCGGAAACCATTTCAATATTGAAGTAGTCCGGGTTGGTCTCCCAGTCAGGGTCCGAGTGGGCAACAACATTAATGCCATGGGCCACGCTGCGGACACGTGAGTCGCGGTGTTGGTGATGGAATTCGCGGAGGCGGCGGCTGAGGAACTTGCGGGACTTGTACGCCGAGGGAGCGGTGAGCCATGCAAGTGGCCGGGAGAGGGAATCGAAAGTCTCGCTCAGGTTCCTTGACGCGTATTAGTCGATGTGTTGCAAAAAATGAGAAAAGTCTCGCTGGGCACGGCGAGTGATAGTGTACTCACATGAACTCTTCGGCAAATTCACGGTCCATCCTCCAGGGGTTCTCAACTCCCCAAACAGCACTGGCCGTGGCAGAAACAGTAAGCCCAAACATCCAATGAGCGAGGTCAATCTCGCTCTGGTCGGGCATTTTGTTCATCTCATCCCAGACGAAGACGCCGGAGCGCTCCGAAAGGACCTTGAGGTTATCCGCACTGCCGAACTCAACCTTATGGAGGGGCCGAGGATCGCAATCAAGGATCACGTCAATGGTCTTGGGTCCTAGGCTAAAGACCCGGGGGCCGACGTGAGCGAGAATCTGAGCCAACCCCGTTTCCGAAGTGTGGCGTGAGAGGTGTTTGTCCATGGAGGGGTTGGCGACGATGATTCGCTTAAAGGGGATGTTGATGGTGAAGATAGGAGCAGTGGTGGCGGCAATGACTTGGTTGATGTAGCGAGCACTGTCATTTTGCAGTCCTAGAAGGTGTCCAAAGTAAGGAATAGACGAACAGAGGCTGGGGAGATGCGAGACGGAGAGGAAGCCTGAATTGGTTGAAGTCTTGGCGTCCGAGGAGAGTTCCAAGTGGGCAGAGCCATGTGCCGAACGGACAACAGTGCGGAGGATAGGTACAATAACGTAAAGAAAAACGACAATAAGAACGGCCTCCAGGGCCAATGAAGCAAAAATAGGATCAATGGCTGGGGCTCTCGAAGCCAGCGAGGCCCACAGAGTATTGACAATAGCCATTGTAGAGGTGGTGAGGAGGTAAAAGGCAAACGAGAAGCTGATTCTGTTGTGCTCAACTCTGGTTTTTCTCTGTCTTCCCTAGCCGAGTGCAGCCGGGTGTAAGAGGTCTTTATAAGATACAAAAAGTAATGCAGGAGAGCGATGAGCAAACAAGGTGCTAAGCAGGCAAGACCCAGTTGAGTGATCACAATTGACAAGGCGGGCCGAGACTGGTGTTACCCACTGAACAACTGCCGGGACAAGTCAAAAGATCTACAAACTATCAGGCATCATCGTGGGAACACAGACGAACGGGGGTCCTCGTTTTATAAGAGACGTGACAGACGCAAGACGGGGGAGAAGCTGGGCGGACATTTTCTTTTTCGTGCTCCGGAGTTTCCCACGCTCTCGACTCGTACTCGGTTCTCTCTCTTTGTCTGTCGACCTACGTCGAGTCGAAGCTGCACTCCACCACTTACACACACCCTGGAATAGTGTGGTTTCTTTTTTGGCTGCCTCGTCACATCTCGAATTTAGTCTTGGCTCAAATGGGCCCCATCCCTTTCATTCAAGGTCTCGACTCACCCATGTTGGTCTACGCGGATCTTTTTTGCGTTCCCTGATGGGGTGGGCGCGTACAATGGGAGGGTAACAAGGACAGAGAAAGAGAAAGGAGGGGGGGTGAGTAAAGAAAGAAAGAAAAAAAGACAGGGAAAAAAGAAACAAACAAAGGCAGTTGGCGGGGACCCACGCAAAAGCGGTTTCCCTTGTTCCCTCAGGTCGAATGCCACGCCCTTGTGTGAAAGTTCCACGCCCTCGGGATTGGACCTGGGACAGTCTCGGCTGGGCCAGTAGGGCGTCGTGGAATCTGGCGAGTCGAGCGTGGTTGGTGTGGCCGTTGATGGATAGATGGGGCGCCATTGATGCAGGACAAGGCACAGAAAGGCATGGTATGCTAGGGTTAGGTAAGGTACGGGGGCGCCATGTGAGGTCAGGCACGGAGCTGGGAGGGATGCTAAATGCAGCAGGGTAGCATCATACATGCACATCGACACACAACTTGGACATGTACGGGGAAAAAGCAATTCGTCCCATGCTGGTCGTCCAATGATGGCCCAGCCTCATCAACCACATCACTGCCTGGCAAGAGACGTCGGTAATGGAACAACTGGGCAGGGCTGGCATGCAGCGCAACCCCACTGTTCGTGTCAAGTTGCAGCAAGCGGGCGACCGTGGCAGAGGGCCATTGCGTTATTGCCATAGGCCGCAGAGACAACCCCCAAACACACGCCACCCGTTGTCGAGTCTGATAGTGGACGTTTGCTCTTTGGGGTGCGAGGTGTGAGTTGGGAAAACGAGCAGGGGGGGCGTGCAAATGTGCGTGAATCACTCTAAAAAAAGGCGTTGGTTGCTCGCCACAGGGATTGGACGATTTACACCTCTCCACCCAGATTGATGCTTTACACTCTGTACTGTAACATCCTGTGCCATCTGATACCACATTTCATTGCTTCTTTTCTTTTCTTTTTTCTTCGTCAAGACGTCTCGTTTGCCCCCTTTGGAACCTGCGACACACTGCGCCTCCATCGACTCCTTCTGCTACGGGCCTAGCCTATCGTCCGTCCTGTGCGCCCACGCTGCGAGTCTGGCACCGGGCGGCGGAGCCTCTCCAGTCCTCGTGCGTTTTCACGTAGCTGAGGGACCCGACCCAAGGAGCGGCCCGCCCACCTCCGATCTGTGGTGGCGTTGAGCCGGCTCCTCTGGTTCCCATCCCATTGACCATTTCCGAGGCTGGTGCTCCAGTGGCAGCTTTTGGCTGTTTTTGTGAGAGGCGCCAGACGCCACGGCCGGATTGAGAATTGGCGCCAGCCCAAACCAGGGACGAGAGAACTGATAAAAACGCTTGGGCCTTCTGCGTTCGGAGGCGCCAATTGTGGCCGCCGAGCGAACAGACGGCGTCCCGAGTGCTCGGCGGCGGAAGGAGAACCGCACGACGGGCGGCTACCAGGAGACGACGTGCGTGATGTGCTGGGCGTGTTAGACAATGGGTCCAGAAAATACGGTGTACTGCATTCCAGGGACCCAAAACCCGGTCCAAACGGCCTCGAGGAAATCACCACAGGCCACTTTTTGTGCCCACCCTCCATCCATCTGGTTCCGGCACCTCCGCAACGGCCGGGCCCTCGTTCCCAAAGGGGCAATATGGAGATGCTTCGAGGTCTGAGGTGAGGGCCTCGGATCCCACCGAGACGGTTCGGCCGCCCTTGTTTTCCCGATTGTCGGGGTGACTTGCGAGATGAGACGCGGCAAAAATGATCAGTCAATCAAACCCTGCAACATCCCTCGCAGCTGGAACAGAAGATGGGGTGTCATTGTTGGTTGTAGCCGATTCTTCTCAGCCATATCCCAAAACAGTGGCTCATCCATTCGCAATCACATTGCTATCCCTCTCTCACTTGCCATCTCATTTCTCAATGGAGCGAACCGAGGTGTACTCAAGTTCTGCTGTTGCTCCCGCCTAGGTGAACGCAGGGACCAGGGCTTTAACGACCCTAGGCTCTGCTCAGGGCCTGGGCAATCATGACGCGACGTTCTAGGCGATAGGGCTGTGAGCCTCCACGTCACTCGGACAGATAGTGGCTATTTCCTTTTTTCTGCCCTTTAGACCTCTATGACTATTCTCGTCTGAGTGAATTTACCCCTTGCCGAATCACCTCTTGGTTTCCCCCTCTAGACGGAGGTTGGAGCTAACTTGGGAAGAGGTACCGTTAGAAAGCCAAGTAACAACCCCATTCTGAATAGTGTGAATGTTGATAATGCTAGTGTGATTGAGACAGAGAGAGTGCGCGCGTGTGTGTCTGTGTGCGCCCCTGGTCTTTGTGGGTGCACATGGTTGTGGGTGTGAACAAGCTCTTTCTTGTGGGAGGGTGTGACAGAATCGGCTGTGTGAATGGTGCAGCGGAGCGAGACCGGGGCTCCACGACGCCATGTCCAACCTCACGAACCAACATGTTATTTTAGAGCCAGACTACCGGTAAGCGTAACTGACAAGACTCGATCCATTGGACAGCAAAAATTGCGGGAAAAGACGTTGAACAGAATGCTCTCCAGCAGAGGGGCACCGGACAAGGATCATGTCACTTCCTCTAATAAAGAGCAGCCGAGGTCATGGGGGTACGCAGTAGTTGAGAGATGGGTCCCCAGGAGAAGAGAAAGTATAGGCTGCTTATGAATCGTAACGGATTCAGCAATGGGCTGTTTCTAGCTCAATGACGCTCCATGTGGGCAGCAAAAGCGGCATCCGAGTCTCATGTCTCGGAGTGGATGGCAGCGAGGTGCATTGCATTGGACAAGCCGTCCCCATCCGCACACGACGTCCGGGATCTTGTGTACCGCCTTTTAACGTGCAAAGTGACGCTGCCTCTGCCGCTCCTGCCCATGTGTTGGGCGGCTTGGCGGCAAGCCAGCGTGGTCGCCAATAAGCGGTGGATGAGCTCCAGCTTGCCTTTTTACTTGCTGGGTGCTGCTATTCCCCCAGGGAAAACCCCCATCTTGATGCAGCACGTTGACGTTGACCGGCACATTGCAAAAGAGCAGCCGAGAAACCCTGCAGACGAAGAGGGGCTTTCCCATTCATCAATCAATCACCGCGGGTGCCGTGGAGAGCTGCCGGCTGGTGAGGGACTAACAGCACTTTGCAGCACCAGCTAGGCACGGCAGATGCCGAGCGTCGTACGGCATGTGTTTACAGTAGAGTACATACATACATTACATAGCATGGCATGGCATGGCATAAGTCCTGCTGGTACACCACATGCTTCTCCATGGGGAAACTTTTCTACAGCGGGAAAAAAAGAAGAAAAGAAAGGAAAACGAGGCATTTTTACCATTAACAGCTCAGCACAGCCAGCATTAGCAAACAAAACCACATCACGCAGTGTTTAAAAATACGGCTTGCTGCGGCAGGCGGCGCTTGAGAGCAACGCTTTCCGGCCCGGTCACACAGACAAGGGCAATGGCAATCAACAATGGCAATGAACGCGATTTGATCAACAACCCTGGCAACTTTTGTGCGGACCGGCAGAGGGAAAAGGTTTGCGGAGACGGGGGGCGGAGGCACGACGGCGGCGTCGTTGCGGTTGGAAGCGGGGGCGAGGGTGCTGATTCGCCCACTGGAGCAGGGCATGGGAGGAACAACATCTGGGGTGTCTACCATCTCCATTGGTGACGATCTCACAACCCTGTCTCGAAATTGTGTGTATGTGTATTTTTTTCCTTTTCCCTGGTTTTGACGACGGTGTGGGCGTGGGCTTGGGCGTGCGAGATACCGTTGTATCAAGTGCGGATTAATTGTGCGTGCGCTTGACAGGTGATGGCTGCGCGGAGGTGACCGAGACATTGAAGGACCCAAGGACGAAACAGCCATGTTTGCTTCTGGCTCCAACGGCTTTTTCTTCTCGCTACCACTAAAAGCACCCACACACAGATAGCCGGGGGTCGGCGAAAATGCAGCGGCCGGGTTTAGAGTGTGGAGTGTAGCAATGGGAAATCGGGAATGCGAGGGTGATTGATTGATGCACCAAGGGATCCCCCCTCCCGACCGAGGGCTACAGAAAACGAGATTGGGGTGATATATCACAACTGACAAGACCAGAGTTGAGGGCTCCCCAACCAGTTGATGGCGAGGCCCCATGTTGCCCTATTCTTGCATCTCTCTTGTCGTTGGCAACGTCTCTCAGTTTGCTTCGAATCAACAGCGCTTGAGCCACTCTTTGGCCCTCTCCCCCCTACCACCACGCCCCCCATGCAGCACATCCCCATCAACCATCACTTTTTTCCCCTAAAAAAATTACCCGCTGTCACAGCACCGCCAAGCTCAATTAAGGCCCCTCCTCCCTCTTCGCCCCCATGCCAATCCCGGCCTCGCTCGCGACGACTGCCCTCACAAGACCCGACGTCCGAGCTGAGAAACATTCCAATCCACATGCTCGAACCAACTGCATAGGAGCGGCACGGTTACGGCCGGTTTATTTGCAGCCCGTGTTCAAGTCGGAGAAAAAAAGAAAGACTGTCAACGCGCGTACTCAGAAGATCCCTTGACAGATGATTCTTTTTTTTGTTACCCACCATTCAACCGAGCGCTGCGCTACCTGAGGATAGAAACCAAGAAAACTAGCCGGTTGCCTGTATGTAGTACATATGTAGGCTGTATGTACTAAGTATGTAGTCTATGTGTCCGTGTATGTACGCCCGTCCCAGTCTGTCAATGTCGTACGACTCTCTCTCTTCTCCTCTTTCTTTTCTTTTTCTCCCCCCCCCGAACCAAGCAACGGCCCGCCGCATTGGACTCGGGACATCCGGCGGTTGCACTGCTGTACGACCACATTTTGCTGATGCGCAGTCTACTTTCTTATTCAGCCTTCACATGTCATCCATGTCGAATTGTTGCTTGTTGTTTGCCAACCTGCATCACCGGTGGGGAAGATGGGGGCCATGTTTTCTTTTCCTTCCGGCTCCTCCTTTGGCCGTGCCTCCTCTTCTTTTTCTTCCGTTTTTCGTTCTTGTTTCGGGGACTCCCGTCTCCGAGCGGGCTAACCGCCTGGCGTCTGACGATAATTAACTCGGCATGCAGCTAGATTTGCTTTCTTTTTTAGGAGAGGCAGGAAGGGATTGCATCCCCGAGACACGAGCTGCTACGCATCATGTCCCTGCTCGTCCTGAATCGACTTCTTCTCTTTCTCCTGCTTCGCTGCCTTCTTTTTTGCCTTCGATCCTTCGCGGCAATGGCCCATTGAACTTGCAGATACAGACGCAACGAATGGGACGATCCTCCGGTAGCTTCTCTGCGCCGCAGGTGCACGTAGATGAGATCAGGACAATACTCTCTCTGGCCCCGTAAACTCCCCATCTCCGGGTGGCCTCATATTCCCCGGCTGCGTGCGTCTGCTCCTGCACCCGTCATCTGTAACCCCCAACTATGCAGTGCCTTCTCACCCGCGCCTCGCCTCGCCTCGTTCTTCATGCTGTTGGCTCAGCTCTTTGTGACATGTTCTTATCACGCATGCTCTCGAATCCCACCATTTTCAGCTGTGCTCCGTATAATGAATTGTTATCAATTTTCTCGCCCTGCATTTTGCATGTGTCAAGGCAAAACCTGTCAAATCCACCTTTCCTTTCTTTTGGTCCCGTCCCTCTGTCTCTAAACGACGGGAAACCCCCCACAATCTTCAATAGTCGGTCGACTATCTGGACGCCCCCCCTGACCCACTTGTCCATGGTCCCTTGTCCGCCATCCCCTGCTCCTCGTCCCCTTGTCCCTGCGTCCACAGCACCCACACGTCCCAACTCTCGTCTCCATAGCACGCACTGCCGGGCAGGCATACAAGCCAAAAGCAAGGCAGACAGGGCTCGCTCGTGGCGACATTCGCATGGCACAGCATGGCATGCCTGCTGGGTTGGGCAACAAGACATGGCAGCTCTCAACCCGAAACCCAAAAGACCGGGAACCAGGACGTCACGCCTATCAACTTAGCCGCCAGCTTCTGGAATCCGGCTGCTCGAGCCTCGGAGTGGCCCCTTCGCCCCATGGCAGTAGCCGTAGCCATCATCGCATCGCATCGCCATAGTGCCGCATCGCATCTTGGCCTCGTTTTGGCATCTCGTCGTTAGCTTTCGCTTAGCCATGTCATGCCATCCCGTCGCACCTCACCTCACCTTTCCGTCTATCGCCCATCCACAAATACTCCCATACCATCAATCCCTCCCCATCATCACAATCACATTCGCCTTCACCAAGCCTCATTCGTTCGCTTCGCCCGGAGTGATTGTCCTCGCAGATTCACATCCCATTCACATCTCACATTAAGCTATTCTGCTTCAGAAATTCCCTCTTCCCCCCTCATCTCTGCTCAGCCCAGCCCACCCCAGACACAAAAACCGACTTGTAACAAAAAATCAGATCCGTCATATTTTCCTTTTCCCATTCCCACTCCAGCTTCAGCTGAGCAGCAAACGAAACACCGTACATCGCACATCACCAATGGCTACTCCACTCCTGCTCCCACTCACACCCATGTTATTATGATTTTCTCTGTCCTTTTTTTTTTCTTTTTTTTCTTTTTGGCCGCCCAACCTTATCTGCCGGGCGCTTCGAGTTCTCAGCACGATCCCAGCCATCCATCTTCAGTGGTTGCCGCCTTGTCTCGTGAGCCCAGAAAAAAATATGATGAAGGATTTCTCACAAGACGTGTCGTTTCTTTTTCCCAAGGCATAATCGTCAACTATTCCCTCTTCTCACTTTCCTGCCTATGTCCCTTTACTTTTGGCCTCTCGTGTTTTATCCCTCTCTTTACCTTCCACGTCATCCTTACCGCGTCCATCCGGCCCACCTATTGGCTTCGTTTTTTTCTCATTCCCCTCCCTCGTGCTAGTTAACGCCGTATTAACTTTGTCGATCTCTGTGACTCTTCAATGCCTCACTCGCCAAGTTGAGGATCCATTCAGCTTCCTCTACCTCTCCCTCCCCTTGGTTTGACACGAACCGCCTGGCTTGATTTAGCTTCATGCACTCGTCTCTATCACGGACAAGACTATACTAGCTGCCCGCCCTAGCTCCGCCTCTCTAAACGCCCCATCACATACCATCACCTCTATCCCCCTCACCTCCCGCTCGTACACCCCCTGGCCAAAACCAGGAGCCCTTGGTATTCCCCCCGCCTCAACAGCCGAAGGCGACGGACTAACATGTTCAGATGCTGGGCTAGAGTCAGGCATACGCCAGGGCCTCTAGACGCCGGTGGCACCATGATTTGAGGCTAGGCGGCTGGAAGTGCAAACCCGCTATTCGCTTGTTGACTAGCAAGTCGCTCACTGCATGACATGTTGCGAACCATGGCCAAGTTTTTAAGGACCCAGATCCGATGTCTCAGATTGCACCGCCTAAGCTGAATTCGTGACAGCAACCGAACAAACACGGTGAACAATCAACCCTAGTAGACGCTGAGGGCCATGACGACGAAGATGGTGCCAAGTCATCACGGCGCCGCATTCGTGCCGTCCCTCGACTGTCGCTAAGGTCCGGATGTGCCTCGGGAGATAATTAGATGGCCAATTGACCATAAGCCATGGCCGCCCACCGCCTCCGGTGGGAAGCCACTAGCCGTCGGAACTACGGTGAAATATCATCATGCTCGCATAGATTTAGCAGCAATACGGTGAGGGCTACACATCTGCGGCCCGAGTTTGCGAACCCAATGCACATTGCACGAACCAACAACCACATTTACATAGACACGCACGGCAGCTATATGCCACGCCCCCCCACCACAGCCCTCTAGCTTGGGCTGTTGGTTCACGTCGCAAAAAAGAAATAAAGTAGAAAGGGACACTAGCATCATAGATAACTTCATGGCTACGCCGAGGCATGCATCAAGGCCCAATTGACCAATCCTGTCTCGGTAAAAGCGCCAGTCATGCTGTGTTCTTTGTGCCAATTCTGTCTTCCCACGCCTCTGCATGCAGCATCTGTGCCTGCGCTATCACTCACTCTTGCAACGCCCAACCACCCAGTTGGCCACGGCCACGACCCCAGACACAACACATGATACGCATGTAGTCTCCTTGTGACGGGCATACGGAAGAGAAGAGACAACAAATCACCTCTATTGGTAAGGGGGTGTGAAGAGGGAGGCCTCAGGAAATGAAAAGAATAATTGGTGCCGTTGTTCGTTCCTCCACGAGTTCATCGCTGTGTAAGGCGAACTTTTGAAATGCCCCCTCTCTCTAACGAGTCATGACAAAGCCCGAACAGGAAAACTCCACAGGCAGGCAAACGGGAGCCGCCCGAGTAGCGAAGCCTCAATTCTCAGGGACACATAGCGCCCGCCAGTCGAGGTGTTTGAGCTTTGGGCACAAACTAGCGACTCTATGTTTGTTTCCCTAAAGCCCGCATGTGCCCACCCGCGAAGCCACACATCGCCCCTAGGCGGCAACAGCAAATCTAACCGCCATCGTTCCCCCATGGCGTTCATTTGTTTTCTACTTCTCTATTTGCTTCTCCGAGGGGGGGTCTTGCGATCATAGATCTGGGCGAGATACGGCAGTTGCGCATCCGGCCCCAAGTTGCCGTTCGTTCTGCCGGGCTTGCAGGATGGATTCCACATTGTCCCAGAGACCAGCCCCCTGGGTCTCATGCCAAGTTGCAGGTTCAAGACATCTCCGCAATAGCGTTGCGCCGTGGGAAGCAGCGCACTTGAATGAAGCCAGTCTGCTAAATAAATAGATGAAACAAGAAAAAAAAAGCCAGAAAAAGACTGCGTCCTTCCACTGTGCCGTTGTGCCTGAACCTCACGGTGTCGGTTCCCATCCAAGTGGAGAGAGGCATGCAAGTCACCGTAGAGTTTGGCGAAACTCCCGAGCCTCCTTCTCCACTGCTGAGATCCCATCGCCTCGTGTGCCGATAATAATGCAGCGTTGATGTTATTCCGGAGGGCGTTGGTTCAACTTCACCGAGTGGCTGGCTTCCAGGTGTATATTCGTACAGTGAGATAGTCGGACACTGTACAGCGGAAGAAGTTTGAGTCTACATCTTGACATATTGAGACTCGCTCGTGTCAATCAAAATCAAAATCTACATCTGCATTTTGCGCTTTCTCTTAATTATCTATCGTTCATTGTGTTCTACTACGCTCGTGAAGTGAAGTTCTAGCGAAGCGCAAGGCGCGAACGGCGTTAAGCAAACTTTTGATGCAGAACAATCCAAAGTGCACACATCCCAAATACATAACACGGACACTCAAATATAATTCATGAAACAACAGCACAAATAATCATTTAGAACGTCTCATTTCGACACAATAGTAAGGAAAGCCACAGTTATAAATACAACAAACAGATCGTGTACGTTTCTCTACCCTATAGCGATGATGTTGGTATGGGACGGATCAACCAGCAATCAGCTCCAATGAATGGAAAAGCAATTTCCCTACTTTTTGTAGTATAATGAGACAATATTGACCTCTGTTAAATCTAGTGAGAGCAAACGTGTCCCATGTTTGAAAATAGTAATCGATCTGCATAGCAAACTCAAGTTCAAATACTCGTCTGCCTCAAGCAATCAAGAGATTAACAATCAAGTGTGTTCACTCACAACACAAATATTATTGAGGACATAACAACTCCATTACCTATCGAGCTATCTTGAGGAAGCAGGCCATAAAAAAACACCGATTGTCGAGTCTAAGTCATCTTTCCGAAATATCAAACAGCCAACCAAATAAGCAGTGCATTGCAGGGTATCAATCCCAAATCCATCCTCCCAGTCCGGAAGCTGAAGCCCGAGCGATGAGGTATCTCGCCTTTCCCATTTGCCAGAATCGACCCAAAAATTATACACACTCAGTGGGATCCCAGTCTAGCAGTGATATCCCATCGCCGTTTGCGGGGGAGCAGTGCCCGGCAACTCGTCGCTCCATGCTGAGAGCGAACCCCCTTCATCTCATAATGAGTGGGTATCTTATCAACTCGTGAATCCTCATTCGATCAAACCCAAACTACCCAAGGCTGAAAGGGGGAGAAACTCGGGAAGGAAACAAAAAGAACTGATCAGAAGCGGAAAGCGTGCAAAGAAATGTCAAGGAAACCGTCTAATAACCATTCGAGACCCCAACAAGAGATGAGAATAATAAAAGAAATGAAAATAGGAAAAGAAAGCAAAGGAAAAATAAATCATGAACCAAGAAAGCCAAGCGAGAGAAAACACCGCGTCATGACCAGGTCGGTGCGCCTGCCCGTCACTGAAAACAGCGGAGCCAGGATATCGTATATATGCTGCTGTCAGAGACTAGACCTATTGGTAGATCCAGCCAAGAAGAGTTGGGATATCGTCGATGAAAAAGAGATCGTGTATCATGCAAGCCAAAATCATGCCGTATGCGCTTCGTGTCCGCTACAAACCAAAAAGCAATTTCGTCGTAACGTCGTTAAAATATGTGCTTGCCGTCTGTCAAACGGCGATAATTGTGTCATGGAAAACTCAATATGAGGTCATAAACATGTATGGCGTTTAGTGAAATCCGCCTAGTAAGCGGTAGCCGTTGATCCTTCGCTGGTTGCAACAGCGACCAAAGCCTCCAGACGTCCCAAGGGATCCGTACCCCCGGGACGTTCTGGCTGTTGCTGCTGTTGCTGATGGTGCTGTTGGGGCTGGGCTTCCCTTGCGGGAAAGCCGCTGAAGCCGGTGAAGTTGGGATGAACCATGCGATCAACGTGGGCTCCGCGAGGCTCTTGTTCGGGTATCACTTTTGCCTCCCGATGAACAGTCACAGGCCCATAGTACCAGCCATGTCGCTTGTTGTCCCTGGATGATGTGATAGGTGCAGACATGGTGTGTTGATGCATGCTTCGACCGGGACCGGCCGGTTTGGGGGGTTGGTAAGAAGTTGGTGGCTGATCCTCAAACCGAACAGTAGGCTGGCTCATTCGGGCTTGTTCCGCCTGAGCCTGCACGGCCTTGTTTGCCTCAGAAGCCCACGCTCCCGCGCTGTCGCGAGGCGGGGTACTGTGATTGATGTCTAGCCGGCCCAAGCCACGTTGGAGGCTAGCATCATACATGTTCAAGTTTCGTCTCTCATCAGGGGCCTCAACAGTGGGCTGAAGGACAGCCCGCATGGGCTGCTGGTGATCAATCATCATGGGGGATGGGGCCCGTCTTGGAGGAGTAGCTGGACGATGGGGGATGGGGTCAAAAGACTCGATGCCTGGCAAACGCAGCGTCGATTGCGGACCTGAAGGGGTTGCAATGGGCGGGGGTGGGTTTGGCCGAACGGACGACTGGCTGACAACCGTGCTGAGCTGACTCGGGTTTCCATTCGGGTGGCGACTGTCTGGATGCCAGGTTCGCCTACGCCAGGCTTCATCTGACATATCGGAAACAGACTCTCGTCGCGGCCAGTGCTCTGGGGCACCCCCAGATGGAGCTAGATTGGTGCCAGGAGTAAAGCCACCAGCATTCGATGCATTCACAGATCCGGGTCCGAACATGGGTCGTCCAACAGCCAGACCGGGAGGGGATTGGAATGGATTAGCGCCGGATGGAACACTCAAGCGTCGGCCGGGGGTTCGAGTGCCTGTCGTGTAGACACTGTGAGATCGCGAGTGAGATGATGCTGGAGATGCTACACCGGAGCCCCATCGAGGGCTGCTCTGCCCATTGGAAAATGTCGCCGATGTTGGTGTTCCAAACTCGCTGGGTGAAGCAGGTCGATAGGAATATGCGCCTTCGGGTGGACCGCGGTAAGACTCCAGGGAATGTCGAGATCTGGGGTCCGCCATGACCAGAGGAGGAGGCCGTCGCCTTGGATCGGCAGCTGCGCCGTAAGTAGCACTTATGCTAGCAAGGCTTGAAGTCGACAAAGACTTGGAGTGTCCTCGAATCGGCCCTCCGGCGCTTCCGCCAGTCGACGCCCTCGCCCTGTTGCCGGCCTGCCGCACACGATCGGTGCGCATCTGTCTCTGAAACCGGGAACCTGTGGCTGCCAGTGAATCGATGGGAATGTTTTCGTTGACGTGCACCGTCTGAGCATGCTGCCTCAAGTTGTCAAGCCTCGAGAACCGCCGAGAGCAGTGGCACTGAAAGGGACGCTCGCCAGTATGTTTTCTTGATCCGTGTTAGTGTACTCGATAAATTAAATATATTTCCTGCTGTTGGGGATCATGTACCTGATGTGCCTGGCCAAGTGTTCGCTGCGAGTGAAGCTAAGGTTGCAAGGCGGGTAGTCGACACAATAAAAGCGCTGTGACTTCTTTTTTTTGTTGGATCTGGTGCCATCAGCACCAACACTATCATCGTCCGAGGGAGCACCGTCCTCAGCGTTGGCAGGTTCCGGTTCCGAGTCATCCATTTCCACGTCCGCTGAGTCCGCCGATTTGGTAGAGTGCTGTGAATTATCGCGGCGGGGTACTTTCGAGTTTATCATTTGATCTGGCATTTGGACAGCCTGGGGGAATGGGCTGGACGGTAGCGGCTGCTGGTTTTGGATTGAAGGTTTAAATGTTGCTCGGGTAGGTGTTGCTCCGTCATCGATGTGTCTCGAGGGTGGTCGCTGGGGCGCTGTGTTCGGGCGGGGGGTTGTGGGTGGTGAAGCCATGACGTCGTCTCGAGTTACGTTGTTGGCGAGGGGCGAGTTCACCGGTCGGAAAGTAGCCGCCATGGCGACGAAGAGCGACGCCGATGTACGATCGAGGAAATGTGCGTGCCGATGATGGCCTGGGCGCTATGGTGGAAGTGGCGAGCTGCGCCAAAAAAAAAATGAACAGAGATCAAACAAAGCCGGCAGGAGGTTGACGTCGCACAAACAAATAATGAGCGCAGGTGATAGATGCTATGTACGAATATGAATATTTCAGTTTGTATGCCGCCGGGGCGGAGTTTTGCTTGTCGCACTCGAGCAGCCTGGGTGAGGCTGAGGATGGTGAGACAGCCAACGAAGTCGAGACGGTGCGGGGCGGATTTTGTCGGCCAAGTGCAGATGCGATGCCCCCAGCAAGACGGCCAGCCGTGATGTGTGCGAAAAGGCGACGGTGATATAGGGCGAGTGGAACAGAGAGGGGCGGAGGGGCGGGGCTCGTTGAGACGGAAGCGGTTGAAGAAAGAAAGGTTTTTGAGGATGAGGAGGTGGAGAGGAAGGGAAACACACCAAGGAACAAAGGCGAGGTTAAAGCGTGTGTGAGGGAGTCAGAATCTTAGTCTGAGTGACAACTGAGAGGCGTCCCAAGCGTGCCTCAGTAGACATGCGAAGAAATGCCGGTGGGGGGAGGGCGTGCGTGGTGGTGATGCAAGCGAGCTAGGCCAGGGCCTAGATCCGTTGCACTGACTGAGAAACTACAGATGCGACAGGGCAGCCCATCCAGCCGGGGAATAATTGGCGGCACTGCTAGGGCGCAAACACAACTCTGGTGTCAGTGGGCGGATGCTGTTAATGGCGCAGGGTTGGTTGTATGTTGTTTGCCGGCACAGGATGCCACATGGGGTGTGGAAAGAGGCTTGACAATGATGTTCTGTGCGTGGCGAGGAGGAACAAGAGCTGAAGAGCGTCAGAGCCGGGTGGGCGAGTGAGCAAAGGCAAAAAGTGCGAACTGAGGAAGAAACAGGGGCAACAAGGGACGACTGGCAGGGGCACCGTGGCGATGATGTATGTCTGTGGTTGCTTTTCCACCCCAAATCGAGTGTCTTGGTGGAGTCCGGATCCGGGATGGAGGGATGGATCGAGTAGCCAGTCCCTTCTCGGGCTACCCTAAGCCGGAGTCTAGTTAGTTCGGGTTGCCCGACCAATCAACCTAGAAATCCAGCCACCTTTGAGAGTCGCCTTCGCCTTTGTCGTCGACCTCGCCGTCCTCATCAATCCGGACAACCGCACATGGAAACTTAAACAAGGCTATCTGGTTTCCTGCTTCTACTACTGCCCCTGCTGCCGCCGCCGCCCGCTGGGTAGTGGCCCGGTCCCAGTAGGCTGGGAGGCTGTTGATGTCCCACAAGCCAACCAAGCAGTTGATGTGGATAATCTGGGGCTCGCCGTGACCAGACAGTTTCGTCTCAGCGCCGGGCGTGATGAGGTCCGGAGCGATGCAGATGTCTATTCATTCCGGATGGGCGGGATGCGCTGCGGTGGGATATGATGGCCTGTTAAGGGTACAGTGCTGGGGAAAGGCAACGGATCCAAGACCCCCGTGTGCGCGCGAGCGCAACTGTGGCAGCAAGTACTCTGCGTTTTCTGGTGGTTCCCACCTTTGGGGGGGTGGGCGGCTCGTCCACGGGTCAGACGCTGACCGGTTTTGGAGAGAGTGGCACAGCACGACGCTGAGGTCTGAGTTCTGTTGCTGCTTGCGTAGCAGTGGATGAGTACTAAAGGCATGCTACAGCGAGCGACACAGGGCCCTGGCTGCATGTACTAAGTACAGTTTCCCTGTACTGGCAATCCCTGGCTTGCACGATGACCAGCAGACACTGGGAACGGAGCGAGCCTGAGGTCCCAGGGGGATGAAGAGTCAGAGGGACATCAGGTACAGGTCATCTGCACCGATTAGCATGGGCGGGCCAGGTACAAGGCGTCCCAGTACCTGAGCTGATCCATACCTTGGCCCTCGCCCTTGCAAACCTAGGCTACGATTCCCGTCAGGTGCTGAACCAGCGAGCCCAACCAACAGGCCCCAAGGCACTGCGAGTGGGGGGGCTGGCATTCGCTGGCCTACCTCGTACATGACAACTGGGCCGATGGGCTGGGCCCTGAGATGCACCTTCAGAGTTGGTCTAGGTCACCGCCGTCTGTTGCGAGCGAGAGGCGCCCGCCAAGAGCATCGACTTGGAGGTTCACTCAACGCCAGCAGTCCAGCTTGTGGGCGAGCGGCGCAAACCAACATGCAGGCGTCGTCGCTATCCCTAGTCGGGTCCATCATGCATGCGAGGGGCTGGCTCGTCGTCCAGTGGGCCAGGGCCAGGGGACAGGCAGCAAGGGAGGGAGGGCCCGAAGGGACAGCGGACAGCGGCGCTTTGATTCACAGGGACCTGATCGATGATATGTGTGCGATTAAAAATAAACCTACCCGGAGCCAGTCGGATGGCTAGCTCCAAAGCATCGTTCTGCGTTCTGCGTGCTGTTCCGAACCGTCTCCGTTCTTCGTCCCTGACTGACGCAGCAGCCCGAGCCGGGGGGCTGGGCGTGAGGCCATGGCCTGGGAGCATGTGCGTGTGTGTACCGGCATCATCGCAACTTAGCTCGTAGCTCAGAATGAGAAGCTCGTCCCCCAGTACGATGAGATGTAGTTTGGTTGCATCTTCGGAGTGGACGGACGTGTAGACTGCATGGTTGGTAGGCAAGGGATCCGTGCCATGAGCTTACAGTCCGAGACGTGGTTGGACGAAACGGGATATTGATTGCATCTGAGCAAGCTTCGAGGTCATCTGGCCTGGTAGCGGCCGGGCTTACCAATGTCCTCCCACCCCTCACGGAAAAGGATGCGCGCGCGGCACCACCACTTGCTCCTCCACACTCTGATGCACCAGTATGCCCAGGATTGTAGTCGACGGTGCCTGGATCCGCAGCCACGCTGCTTGTCCTGTCCGATGGCTACTTGATGATGGGCATGGCTAGTGCGGGGATGGGGAACTTGGGTTCGGCCGCGTGCAACTCTGTTTCTCTTGCGAGCCCGCTTTCGAAGCCCTCTGAAGCCATCCTGTCTCTGGGACATTTGCTTGGCCCGCCACTCCTCGGAAGTCCTTGGGCGTCTCCGTCGCATGGTCGACTTGGCATGTCGCCGGAGCGTCATCATTCGCCTCCCTGGTCATGATTTCTTTGACTAGAGCTGCGCTGGGTGGGAGGGGTTGATCAGCAACGAGGGCGGCTTCCTATCAGCTAGATCGGCCTGCTAGGATCTGCTGTGCGCCAGGGCGTACCAGAAGGGCCATGACGTGAATCGGCCGGGGGCCGTGATGAACCGTCCGTCGGCGCGCGTTGCCATACTTGTCATTGGACTGGTGCGACTAGTCTCTCCCAAACACATACATGCATGCGACACGCAGGTCGTGAACACATAAATCCGAGGCATCACAGACATATTTTCGTCTTTGATGCCTCTTCTGTCGCTTTGCTCGTGGTCGCCGAGCGTGCCGTGCGCAAAGCTAGGGATGAGGGTCGCTGCTGACCTCGCATTGCGGGTTGTATGTATGTGGGCGTATCGCATCTCACAAGGCCCCTTGCGTCTCCATATGCTACATACAGTGCACCGTTCCCGGCTCTCATATCTCAAGATCGTGGCGACGTGGCAGCGAGCGGCCTGGGGAGAGATACAACTCTGAGCCTCAAGTTGATTTGCATGTGCTTGTGCCGCGAGTCTGAGTGATATTGCTTGACCGTGTGCAGACATATGCATGTATGTGTTTGACGGGCCTGCATCTGTCGCAGAGCATGTCTAGGCACTTGAGAGGTCTCGAGGGGCAAAACCGAGGCAACATTGCAGTACAAAGCTCGGCCGATAAATGTTGCATTGAAAGTGGAAGGAGGGGGGGCGCGCTGTCATGTTTTCTGGTGTAACCTGTGGCTGCTGGAGGGGCGCTGCGTGCTACAACAACATCTGCATCTAGACCTCTCGGGAAGCTAGAACCTTGAGGATGTCGTGAGACGACAAAGAACGAGCCCCCCTGGGCTGATGGTGATGAGCCCGAACCTGGGACAAAAGAAAGCCAAGGGGTATTTTGTGTCGGGGTGGGTGAGGTGCAGTGCTTGCGTGGTTGCTTTGGGGCATCGAGATTCATGAAACATGTGTGGCTTGGGTCTAGAATACGAGTATCATGGCTAAAAAAAAACAATTGTATCCATCGTGGTCGGGTTCCGGGGTATCAGGGAATACATGGAATGGTGAATACCTGCAGGCTACTATGACTGTGGCGGCACGCATGCCGCAGTCGGTGAGTTTTTTTTTTTTTTGGAGTAACTTCAAAACACCACAGCATGCAAATAATAATGATGATAATAAATGATGAATGATGGGCCAATATTTAGAAATGTCTTGAGAGGAAATCTTGGCAGCGCTCACCATAGACAGGAACTACTGGGCTACAATTGGTACTTTATTTTTTGACATATTTTCCTTTTCCTTTTCCTTTTTATTTTCCTTTTTATTTTTATTTTTATTTTTATTATGTTTGGGATTGTGGAGGGCTGGGCGACAGTCGAGCTGATTGTTGAAGCTGGCCCGTGTTTTTTCTGGTATACAGCGGGTGTGTACCGCGTAAGTGTACGCTGGACTTGGTATGGATTGACGTTGGTGGATTTTTTTACTAATTTTTTTTTTGGATAAAAAGTGGGTGATGGTTGATGGTGATGCGAGCAATAGCGGCAAGGGTGTGGTGTGGTGTGGCGAGGGCTCGATGGTTGGTGGTGTAAGTGCATGAGGGGGAGGTTGGTGCTGGTTTGGGCCAGGATCCTGGACTGAGATTCTGCAGCTCGTGTACAGTAGCTTGGCTCACTCCCACACTACTCTCTGCGGAACCAGACCCAGGACAGTGCAGAGCCTCGAGAGTTGCTGTAAGGGCCCAGCGCTCTGGAAGTCAATAATCCGAAGCGGCAACGGGTCCCTACCTACATAGTACCTACATACGGAGTGCCTGGCTGGTACATGGATATCGAGGTGCCCCCGCCCCAAGCTCCATGTCGCACAGGCAGTTTCCTCGTGCGCAGTCAGGAACTGGCCTCAGGAACCCGTTGCTTGCGACGTCACCAAAAGATTGAGTTGAGGTCTGCGTCTCGCTGCCGTATCTGGAACCGCCGCGCATTGTGCACATTTCTGCGGCTGCTCAGATCCAGTAATGATCCCTTTTACCCTGTTGGCTTTCGTGCTGACCGCCTGCCCGCTTCCCCTCTTTGTCTTGCCTGCTGCCGTCGCCGCTGCTGCTGCGCTTTGCGCCTGAGACATGAAACCCCGCCCCTCCTTGCCTCTCACCACCATCCCGCCATTTCTGCCATGATACCACCTCTTATGCTCTCCCGCTTGTGTGCGTGACTATCGATAAGCGATAAGCCCCGGCGGGGCAACAAGGGCCCGGGATCCGTTAAACCCGCATCCCAGGGTCCCCATGCCCTGTCGCTACCCGACCCAGACCCCCTGGCTGACATCTGCTTGTCATCTTTCACGGCGACGATCAATTTGGCCACAGGCGCCATCTATCGCAAACGCCTGGGACTTGAACCCACTCCAGCCATTCAGGAAGACACATTGGAGCCACGTCGATATCCTATCCCAGGCCGATTTTGCTATTTTGACCGCATCCTGTTCATAGTCCGATCTATAGCGTTTCCCCGCGCACATCTATCTGCCGCTCCCATTACCTCGTCTGGTCATCGTGCCGTCAAGGCAAACCACGTTGCCTTACCGGCATCCGCTCTTTGACCTTCAGCCTCGTTTCCATATGTTAATCGATTCGTGCTCAGCCTCTGCATCTTTTCTTCTTATAGATTCTCTCGGAGCTCAAGCTAGCAAAGCACCTTTCGCTAGCCAGCATTTCGCCCAACTAGAGAATGTTCCACTAACCAGGCAACAGACAACACTTCGCTTTCGGCCACAGAAAGCGTCCACAGTCAACCGCCGCCCCTCGCCTCCCATTAGTTAAATAAATCCAGGCAAAAGTGGCGGCTAACGACGAGGCGTCCATATCCGTCGGTATAGGTGCACCAAGCACGCACGGGCACAAAAACAAGAACAAGCGCAAGTATGGTGCATCGCATCCAGAGACACTATCAAACAAAACAAGACACACAGGCGGTAACTAAATGAACCATCAGATCATGAACGGGGACTAAAACAATTCGTATTCTACCCGTTGTCAGGGATAACCGAGCTTCTGGAGCTCGCCTGGAAGTCGCCATGACAGACCTCAATACCTGTGGCATGTCTTATTTCGTCACACCCGCTTGCTCGGGCTGCCGCCGTTTGCGCCTCTTGGCCATGACAGCTCCACTTGGTTGATTCGATCACCGCCAGGGATCTGCTGGGGGGCTGGTTTTGCACCATTCCTAGCTTTGCCTTGGCGGCCGACGGCGCCGAGCATGTTGCGTGCTTTACGCTTGCTCAGGAACAATCGCCAAGGGGGTCCTTCGGGATTACTCGATGCAGCCCAGCCTTCGTAGTGTGTACCTGGCTGGGCTGGAGTGGCCTGGTGAGGATTTTGTAACAAGTCGAGAGCACTGGATTGTGCATGTAGATGTTTCTATTGCATGATGGGGATACAGACGCATCGAGCCGAAACTAGATAGAAAACAATAGCCACCGCCTTCTCCCATTCCGGATTTCCCGTTTCACCGATGGTTCCTGGCCCAAGTGCCTGCCAACCTGCTTCTGAGGCCATGACCCAGGTCAAACTCGCCAATCATGCCACCAGATGCAAGGCACGGCGCAGGCTGACGACACGGCCACCAACAACGTCGAGTGGACACGCCCGAGCCCCGCGCCGCCCACTCCAGCACCCATGTGACAACTCGATGGGCGGGGGCATTGGCAGCTGAGAAGCAAGGGACGGCGCCAGCCAAGACCCAACGCCCGTTGGCCACGCCAGTTGAGCGAGAGCCCAGGTGGGAATGCTCGAATCCAGCCTCTGTTGATTTGTCTCAGGCCCTGCCACGAGGCAGACCCTCCGAACTTGACCTTGCCTGTCTTACCTCCGAGCCACACCGTCGAGCCAACTGCATAACTCAGCGCCGCCCGTTTTCTCGCCCTCTATTCTTTGGGTCCTCGGAAAGCCGAGCCTCAATTTCTCGGTGGGATTTTCTTTTTTGTTTAGTTTTTTTTGTGTTGTTTTGCCCACACCGCTCTTTGATGCTCATGCCTGAAGTTGCTGCTCTACCTTAGTGCCCCTTGCAACCTCGTGTGGATACCACCAGCTCGTCCCTGACTCACCTTGTCTAAAACGCTCAACACTCTGAAGTCCCGACAGGGCTCCCCGCGAACTTCCACAGCAGTAGTGATGGGAAACGGTTTTGCTGGTTGATGCTGACCAGGCCAATGCAAGCCAAGGAATGTGCCGTCTCTAGACCACTGTGCTGTTACGTACGTCTGTATCATGCCTGCATGCATGCATCTTTTATGCATATGGCCTCGTTCACGCGCGAATTACATGACACGCTTGTGGACCTCTTTGCTGTGCCCGTCTTGTGTGACATGGAACTTGTTGTCATTTTTTGAGCAGGAGTAGCTGGGCATACTGCCCCTTCTCCCCTTGTTTCGCAGTGTATTCCGCCTGGGCGTTATGCTCCAGACGGTACAGACACAGCCACAGCCACAGGGCTTCAGCGCTCCCCAGCATGAGTGTGGTTCGGTGTGCCTGTCTCTGGCGTCGGGGATCACTCTTTGAACCGGTCGGGGATTTCTGTAGGGATGAGATGCTTCTTATTTCGGTGCGACTGCTCCCGTTTGCTTTCCGTTTTAGGTTGACAATTGGCCGAGCTTCTTTTTCCAATCTGTTCATCTAGGCTCCCACCTGCATCATGGGAGTATAGATGAGGCTGAAACTTGATTCACTTGTTCCGATTATGCATCCTCATTGACCACACTTTGACGGCATCCCAACTTGTTTAGCCCCTAGGGGCTTCCCCTTCACAAGAGCGGCCTTGACGAGCCAAGGAGCCCTCGGAGTCTCATTTGTCTGATCGACACGAGGCGTTAGTCTAAGCCACAAAAGATCCGCCCAAAAGAAGTCCTTGCATTACGTATAATTGTAATAGAGAAAATTCCGAAACCAACCTGACGCCCCCCCCCCCCCCCTCCGCCCCTCGTCATCCCCCTACAAACAGAAGCAAGGGTGTCGCATGAGGGCTGCGGGGTGAGGGAGGCGCGGGACCTGGGGAGACACACAAGCCAGGACGAAAGCAAAAGCAAAAATTAAAGAGCGCAGCATCCAACATCAAACAGGGAATGCTCCGATCCTGGTGCCATTGGGATCTTTGCTCTTTGAAACCTGGGCTCGGAACCATGTCATTTGGGGCTTCCTGTTTCACGATCGTAATAGTTACGGGATCAAACATTCCGAGGAATATGTCAATCCTATGCTGTCTCTCGCTGGTCAAATCGGGGACGCTACCGAACGAGCTTAATGCTATCGATTTCGAAGCACATTGACTCTTTATTCAAAGAAGTAGCTGTCGTAATCTATCTAGTGCCCCCGGCATCTCCCTTCCGCCGTCCCCGCTCAATGGGACTTCACATGTGCCTGTGGCTGGGATGGTGACCACGGCCGAGGACTAGCACCGAACTAATGACTGTTCCCAAATGTACAATTCAACAAATGACCGTGATAATGAAGACCCCCAGACGCCAGCCCCGTTTCGTAATATCTAGCTAGCATAATAATAAGACCCAAAGGTGCAATTGCCACAAGCCCCCTTCAAAAACAGGAATATCAGAAGGCCCATGGAGCAAGGGCGCTTGGGCAGACTACCGCTTCGTAGCGCCCAGCCAAAATAAAGATGGCCTAGACATCCAACATACTCCTGACCTGTTGAGGCGGAGCGGTGATGCTATTGCTCGTCTCAGCACTTGCGCTACGGCCGGTGCTGCCGGGGCGGCCGGCGTTGCGGCCACGACCTGCGCCATCCGTGTATGGGGGCGGAGGGGGACCGTCCCGGCTTATCTCCTCATGCCGGCGGGCACGGTCGGCCTCACGGTTGTTAGGGAACAGCAAGCCGGCTGCAACTTCGATGGTACGCTCTGTGCGACGATCCTCAGATTTGCCATTGTACTCTGGTGCTGGATTCGAGATGCTCGATGCCTTGCGGTGCAATGAATGGACGCCTGCTCGGTCAACACGAGGATTGTTCATGTCCGAAACGGGATACATCTCAATGTCATCGTTTCGAGCAGCACCAAGAGCCTCTTCGCGAGCGCTTCGCTCGGCTGCTCCCATATCTCGACGACCGGTGCCCCGGCCACCACCAACTTCACCAACTTGCATAGCAATCTTGTCGCGCAAGGAATGCAGGTGTTCGCCTTTAACGCGGCGCCACCACGCAGGCTTCTTGACAATTCCAAGCTCCCGGTCAATGGCATCTCCACGCTCGCGCCGTTGCCGAATAAGATCCTTATCCTCGTTGGGGCTAGCGAAGCCATAGAGAATTTGTATAAGGATAATCAACATCGACGGACTGTAACCCCACAAGAAGATAACGTGGAGAGGAGGGCTGACCCTAACGAGAGAGTACTTCCACTCCCATGAAATAAAGGCCTGGTACGCAATGAGGACAGCGCAGATGGGGAGGATTAGGTAGAAGCGCAAGGGGACAGCCTTTGTGAAACCCAGTGCCCGGTTCAACAGCCCACGGTGACGAGGTCTGTAGTGGTTGATGGAATGGCGTATGGAAAAGAGAATGGTGAGCCAAGCCACTACAAGGCAAAAAGCGCCTGCCTTAAAACGTCCACTCGTAGCATTAGGAATGGCAATGGACTCAGTCTGTTCAACGGAGCGCTGCTTCTGGGGGAAGTTCCAGTTTCTAGGGACCACAAGGAAGAAGTTCTAAGTACATGGATCAGTATTTTCCATATTGGACCTCACGAGTAATGAAGGAATGAAACCCACCATCCAGACCCAAAAGTAGAACCACATGGGCATCCAGAACTCGAGCTTGGCACGGCGATCGTTATCTTGGTAGACAAACGGGTTAGGGTCAATATATTGCCGCTCTTGCCAACTACCCCAATGACGAGCAGCCTCCCAAGTTAAGGCGAGAGTGCCCATGCACATGAGATACCAGAAGAAGACGGCAAGTGTAATTGGAAGCTGCTGGATGTAGTAGCGGTCAATATCAATGCTAGCAAAAAGTCCGATGATGGCGCATGCGCAGATGAAGAGACCCCAGTACCACTGCCAGCGACGGCCAATGGGATAGAATCGGCTTTCTCTAGGCAGATACAGTTTGCCATGTTTTGCGAGAACAGTAAGGAGTAGGACGAGACAGACTCCATAGGTCGAGGCGAATCCGATGCTAATGCGACCGCGGGTTCCAATGGGGTAAATCGACGAGTAACAGCTTGTGTTGTTGACAAATGTGCCATTGCCAAAGAGGTATGCAGGTTGGTATGGTTCGAAAACCAGATAGCACTTGGAGCCATTCGAGACGGTATCATTGCTGTAGTATGTGTAGTTCCAGTACTTTAGAGCCGTAAGGTTGAAGTGGACGCCTGCAAAAACCGTGTCAGACTCATTGCGGCCTGCGGGCCAAGGCAGCACATCGCGAGCCGTGATGGAAGCGACGTTGTCGTAGAATCCCATAGTGTAACTCGAATTCGAATCGGCACTCAACCTAGGTATTTATGGCAGGACTGGTACCTAGATTGATTCTCTTCGATTGTGTTGTGGCGCTCGTGTCGTGTGAACCCCCCTGGCACCGTCGATCGGATTGAGCGGGATGTCGTCTGTTTGCTTCTGGAGGCTGACGCGATGGTGGCGGGACTGAGCCCTCTGCGACAAGCACGATACGACCAGGCACAATGGGATCAATTGTCCTAAGACATTTCTCAGCGGTTGGAAGGAAGAGGGAGGAGGGGACTATTAGAAGGGAAAGACGCGGGAAAGAAAAGAAAAGAAAAAATTTCCCCGACCGGATCAGATGGGATGACGATGGTGGTTTCCGGTCAGGCCGTTGGTGTCCGGGCCAAGGCTTGCCGATGAATGGTTGGATGGGGCCAAAAGTGTGGAGGTGGAGATGCCGAGATGTCCGTCCTGTACGCCTCAATTTACTGCCTTGCAGCAAGTATTTCACTCATACTAGTATCGTAGACAACTGTTATGTACCTGGCAAATCAGCGTATCCAACCAACTTCGAGCCATGCTAATGAGGCTTTAATTGCTTCAACTTTAATCTGCCCGACTTTTCCTCTTTGTCTTATCTTGTCCCCTTTCCTATCCGCATTCTCCGTTTTGTGTCTCTCGCACTCTCCATGTGCCTATGACCTCACCAACCGACGTTGGCCGTCACCGACAGGCGTCTGCAATGCCCCGCTTCAAGGTTTCCGCTACAGAGTACACCCGCCGAGGCGCCGAGAAGCGGGAGATCCACGCGTGCACGTACCTTCACTGATTAGTGTGCCGATTCCGATCAGTCCGTGTATAGCATGCTGGGTTGATAGGGGCCAAGACAGCCAAACGAACCAAAACTCTGTGCCTCATGGATTGCACTGGTACGAATTGAATCTCCACAACTCAGTCACAAGATGAATTGCAATACATCAGAAAGTCATTTGATTGATTGTGTAAAGTATCGTGTATAATTACTTGGGAATGAAGGGATGTGCCGCCACTTGACATGAAAACTCCTCCATTTAAGTACCTCTCAATTAAACCCATGTCCCACTTTCAGTCATTACGCCACCCGTCCAAGAAATTCAAGTTAAATGCCATCACTAATGCAGAATGCAGAGCAAATCTTCTCTGAGAGCATTGCCAAACCCCACCAAAAGACAAGAATCAATTGGCAGAGTCCCACACCACCTCGTCGTCAAAACGTTCAAGTCCAGATGGAGTCCACCGCCAGATTCCACGGCGAAGAGCCGAGGCAACAGTTTCTCGCTTTACGCGGACAGTCGGGGCAGTAGAGCGACAGGATGCAGCGACACAGCTATTGTCAGTCCAACCCACGCGGAAATCATCACCCCACCAAGACCGAAGTTCTGAACCAACGTGCACGACAATTAACACTGAAGAAAGGTCCGTATATCCATCCAGTCCGATTGGGGTAAGCTCGTAGCCACCCTCGAGGAATGTGGGACAGGCTGGGACCCGTTTTGTCTCCGTCCAAGCGATAGATTCCTCGCCAGACAAGGTGTCGTTGTAGCGGTAAGCAGAAATCTCAAATTCACACCATTCTTCATTGCCCTTGGTCTCGCATCCCAAATTTGCGCCGAAGAAATCGAATCTGAAGCAAGGGTTTGGTGCATGAGGGCCCATACCAACCTCCGTAATGTCAACTGAGCCCATTGCCGTCCCATTCGTGGAAGAAATAGGAACAAACTCTACCAACTGCCCCCCAGAAGTTGGGACGAATGGTTGCGATTGTCGAGAAGATGGGGGCGCAATATGGAAGCCCTCAGAGAACCAGATATCTTCAACGGGATTGAAGAGTGGCCCTGCTTTGGCCGAATCAAACTGCACAGAGTTAGATGTGGTTTAATTAAGCTTGCGGGGAACAGAACCTACATCAATTGTCATGTTTCCAATGCTTCCACCGGTGGTACACATTGCTGCCACTTTTGTTTCCGGCTCAATCGCAGAAGGACTAGCTGAACTAGATTTTATGGAAGGATCAATGCCGATAGTTGGCGTAACGATAGGGGATGTAGAGCTTGAGTTTTTCCAAGCTGGAAACACTGGGTTCAGGCTATGGGCAAGTCAGCATTGATAAAAACAAACACGCACGCCAACATACCTTGCAAGTCGTCGAACAACTCGCTTCCCAGGTTCCGAGCCATCGAAAATGGCGACAGTGGCCATTGTAGTAAGGGGGAACCTGAGCGTGTAGGTAGTTGTGGGTGCTAAGATAAGATTGGTCCATGTGCTCGTCTGGAGACTCGGTGTCTGTGGCCAAACAGTGACTGTGGTTGGGATGGAGCCGTATACCTGGCTTAGAATAGATGGAGTACCAGATGCGACCGAAACATCAGATGCAAATGGTCCAAAGTTGGTATTCATGACCGAGGTCATGGTTGAAGTAACAGTGCCGGTTGTAGTGCCAGTGATGGAAATTTGTTGAGCATCGCCGGTGCCTCCTCTCAGGATGGACGATACAAATGCGTCATTATACTCTGTAAGACTGGGAAAACCAGTCATAAACGATCCAGTATCGCCATTGGGGATATAAGGACCAGAAGGAGGCGGCGAAGGAATTCCAGAAACAGTGCCTTGAGGAAGATCAGTAGCAATACCATCACCGGATGCAGTATTCCCAATGACAGTTGAAACCACAGGAGTAAGTCGGCCGTCTAATCCAATGATTAGAGCAGTGCTCACGACGGTGAATTGTCCCGGTTCGGCATCCCAAGTAGATGTAATTTGAGGCCAACCAGGGGAAACGCTAAGACTTGTTTCTGTGGCAACATGGGTTGCCGTGGACAAAACCCAAGTGGAATCAAACACCGTCGGAAGCCCATCAGGGCCAATAATCGTGTATGCAGTGCATGTTGTGATGCTGACAGAAGCGCCAGGACCGGTGGGGTGTGAGATGGCAGGGGAACCAGTAATCTGGGGGGGTATTCCGGTTGGGAGACCGGATGTCAAACCAGGAGAGACAAAAGAGGGGTTGGCTGACGAGAAAACATTTGTATTAGTAGGCCCAGGGATCACCCAAGTTGAGTCCACGACTGTGGGGAGACCATCTTTACCAAGGATTGTGTATCTTGTGCATGCTGTGATTTCTAGGATCTGAGGCACGTGGGAGCCAGCTGAAGGAGGCCAGCCAGAAATACCGCCAGGTTGGCTGGTGGATGATGGATATATGCCCGTGGCAAGCGTACTCAATGCACCAAATGGAGCATCTGAACTTTCCGAAATGGGAACGATGGTGTCGGCTGGTCCAGGAATGAACCATGTTGAATCCACAACAGTTGGAAGACCATCAGTGCCAGTGATAGTATAGCTAATACAGGTGGTAATAGGAAAACCCGGCTCGGACCCGGTGGGCACACTGCCTGGAACACCACTGGCAGCACCGCCAATTGTGCCTGTTGGGATCCCGCCAGGGATCCCGCCGACTTCACCGCTGGGAATACCGGTTGGCAAGTTCCCTGGAGAACCAATGATTGAATCACCGGTGTTACTGGTCTGTATGTTTCCGGGGGGGTTGGGGGTCGGGTAACCAGTTTGAATTGAGACAGTCAGGCTGGTTGAATAGGTGAACGATATGGAATTCGGGATAACCCAGGTGGAATGAACCACAGAAGGAAACCCATCGGTACCGATGATGGTGTAACTTGTGCAAGTTGTAATCACGGAATTTCCTGAATCAATTCCAGGAACAGTGGTGGCAAAGGGGCCATTAGCTCCTTGGGAAATTCCACCATTGGACGGCTTGGCGGGTGCTTGTGGGATCTGGGTTCCGACCGGAATCACCCAAGTGGAGTCGACAATGGTTGGAAGTCCGTCTGCACCAGTGATTGTGAATATAGTACAGGTTTTAATACCGTTCAGGGCAGGTTGGGAGCCGAAACCATCAGGTTGTCCTTGGGGTACTGGTACCCCGGTGATAATGGGCGCAGGAATTGAAATTCCAGTCGGGAAGTCTTGAGGAGGTACTGGGTAACCACCAGAAAGAATAGTGCCTGGAGGGTAACCTAGTGTTTGCCCTTCCCCTTGGGGAATACTGCTGAATGTCGTGAAAAGCCCATCCGCAGTGGCAGTGATGGCAAGGGAGTTTGTAAGAGGGCCATTTCCAAAACCTCCTGGAGCAACAGTGAACCAAGGAGAGGCATCAGTAGTAGCCTGCGAGCCTGTTGGGATTTGAGTACCAACTTGGACAGGCCATGTGTTTGGTTGTTGGTCATCACCCGTTCCCGTTCCGGCAGGTGGCATATCAGGAGAATTTCCTGGGTATCCAGGTTGGTTTGGTTGGGATTGGAAGGGAGAGGATGAATGTTTCCCAGGGCCGCTCGGAAACTCATTGGTCCATCCAGTAGTAAGGCTGTCAGATGGAATGTCCGTGTATTCGGGTGCCGTTTGGGATGCAGGGACAGATGAGAGGAAGGAGCCAGGAGAGTTGTTACCAGGACCATGATTGTTGACACCTCCAGTTGTACCAACATCATTGTCGCCAGAGCCTGTGCCGTCATGGGGATTTACATCATCACCGTGAGATCCCCATATGTCAATGGTAAGGGTGGTAAAAAAAGAGACGGCAGGGCTCGCTGGTGCGTTCGAGAACAGAGGAGGCTGAGTGGAAATAGGAGCCTGGGGAGCTGTCATGTCGGAATCAGGGCCATTGGGGAGATTGTTGCCTGAGTTTCCACCCTGAGGGGAGCCCGGAACCTCATTTTGAGAACTGCCTGGGGCTGTAGGGTAAATAGTGACAATAACGGTAGAGGTTTGTGTAGGGCAGTTAGGAGAATCAGAGACTGGACCGCCAGGGATGACGGTCGCACCAAAAACACCAGGATTGCCCCCGGGAACATTGACTGGAACGTTGCTAGGAAATCCTCCGGGAACAAGAAGAGAACTGGCATCAGGGATACTGCCAATAGGGGGGAAAGCTAGAGGAACACGATAGGGGGAGGTTCCAGGAATAGTGCCAGGGACAACGCCATCAGGAACAATACCACTGGGGACAGAAGGAGGGAATCCACCGGGAACAGTACCATCGTTGGAGTTGAAGGGAGGAACATTGCCATTGGCATCGTCAGGGACACCGTTGGGGCCACCTCCAGGGGCACTAGATTATAGTCAGAATGGTTTTAAAGGAACAGCGCTAATTCACATCACTCACCCATAGTCAGTAGCTTGAGCACTAGAGTAACCCAGAAGCCCAGTGGCCACAATGACCCCGGCAGGGGTAGAGATGCGCATCTGTGACGGCTCCCTAGGAAAACCGAGCCGCTTTGGCTAGAGAACTCGTGCGATGGCAGTAAAGCGGGAAGTGACAAGATGTTTGCGGAACAGAGTAATTGAAAGATGAAAGTCGGGTGAAACAATTGTACCAAGGACGAGACACAAAGTCAAAGGAGAAATGGGTAGAATGAGGAATTGTGTGAAACGAACGCGATTCCAGCGGTGAAACAGAATGAGGTCGAAGAGAAGAAGTTTGGAGAGAGAAACGGGGCGAGAGGGAAAGCTTTTCATATCATGTGGGTTTGCATGGAGGGGGGAGCTTCTGACATTCTCTGCTGAGGAAGGGCACTTTCCCTTTGGCATTTGTTGGGGATGAGGCCTGAGGTTTGCCCGAGGTTTGCAGCAAACTCTCATGACCTGGGCATGTTGCGGAAGAAGCAAGAAGGAGCTCCTCTAATCATTGCCGCGTTACGAGCTGCTTGTCCCAGTGCCACAAAAGTGGGAAATCAGTGGGCTTAAGAACAAAACAGCGGCACGCAATTTCATTAAGATTCAGCATTATCATCGGGAATAGGATCAAGGAGCTAAATATCAGACCTGGGGCGATTACCAGTTTCTGTTCTCCAATACCAGCGGGCGTTATATATCCTTCACTTGTCTGGTCATGGCCGGAATAAACCGAAGTTTCCAGGTATCAAGTACCAAGGTGGGATCTCCTTCATGTCAGACCTAGCATGTACAGAGTCTACGATTGGTTCTTGTTGGGTGGTCAGTGAGCCGTATCACAACGCGTTTCATCGCCATGGGCAAACCTCTTTCCCTCAACAAGTCTACAAAAGAGTGTAAACCTGAGGCAGAAATCCAAAGCAGGAAGTCCTTGGGTACCTAACCTGAGGCAAACCTCTCCAGCATTGGAGCAAACACAGGGCAATATGTGAAACCTGAAGCAATAAGGGACAAAGAGAATCTCGGCCGTGTGAAACAACAATAAGTCAAGCAGATGCTTTAGGGTAGTTTATTACGAATAGGTCTCATCTAGAGGTGTAAAAGTGAAGTCTAGACATACTCTTATACCACATCCGAGTATGGAGGTGGGGCAATGAAATCTCTCGGTCCCACAAGGTCATCCACAGCTTCCCTTTGTTCCTCTTCTTCAATCTCCGCCGCCCACATGGCGGCTCCCGCCGTGGTAGTTAAGAGAAAGAAGAGCGAAAACGCGGGTATCAACTCCAAGATCATGGCCACAGTCCCAAACCAGATGTACTCCCATGCGTGATCGCGCAAAGCCTTCTTCTGCTCATCCTTCGAGTATCCTTTGAGCTGAAACCAACGGTAATGCGCAAGTTTTCCGAGCCTAGCCCCTGTAATAAGGATGAATGCTGGGGTTCCGACAAAAGGAATTAGGTTGAGAGGGAGGAAAACGACGAGTTCAACCATCTGAATGAGGCTCCATGGGGTGTACACGGCTGGAGTAGTCGGCTTTCCCAACATTTTGACTCCATCAGGGGCATCCATGAACAAGATGCGGTGCGGAGAGATGAGATCCGCGAAAGAAAGATTGATGAGGGTTGCCTGGAACATATTAGCCCCGTAATCGAGGGGACAGCCGTTTTCATGAGACGAAAAACTCACATCAAACACGTCTACGCGGCACTCGTCCACGAAAAAGCCCTCAAAAAGACCCTGGATAATCACCAATCCTTCTCCAAGCACCAGAACCACAGCGTTGACCCAGGCACCCCACCCATGGAAGATGGCAAGGAAGGCAAACTGCGGGAGAAAGGCAAAGGTGAAAAGAAGGAAATAGACAAGAAACGAGATGATGGATAGTGGAACCATACGTCCTGCAAATAGCGGCCAAAATTCGCGGTTGCGTAGAAAATACCAGATGCCTTGAAGAGGATACGAGGCAGCAACAGCGGCGCGCTTGAGGTAAAGAGCTGGTCGCTCGATTGGGCGGGACAAGGCTTCGATCCTTGAGGGATACAGCCTATCGAGCCCTTCGAGTTGAGGCATTTCAACGTACTGTTAGCAGGCACGCGACACGTACATTAAAATGTAGATTAAGTCCTGATTGCAGGTCACGCTTCAATATAAAACTGCTTCAATGGTCGGGCTGCACAGCCAGCCTTCGCATTACGTCATTACTCGGAGAAAATCCCCCCGTTTCCGAATTCTGTGCACAGACCCTGTGCTCGCTAGTAGATTGGTTCTAGGGCCTTGGCGTGGAGACGGCTGATGAGTCGCTGTTATATAGGGTAAGAGTTGATTGTCGAAAACTTGTTCTTGCAATCATTTTTGTTTTACTAGCAAAGTCTGAATACTGACATTTCTTCTCCTTCTTTTTCTTTTTCTTCTTCTTCTTCTTCTTTTTTAATCAAACCATTTTGATTGACATAAGCGGTGTACGAAAAATTCAATGGGGTGGCTTGAGTTGGTTACACTCGATAAGCGGGGTTGAGCTACGCCACTTACGCCCTGGTTAACTGTAATTTTATGAACCCCAAAAATACCAATGATATGGAAGTGATCAACCATCAAACTCTTAACCCGTCACGTCAAAAGGGAATAACTTAACGGTTACCAAAAATTCACGTGAGCAGATTCGTTATTATCATTGACCCGATGCACTAATAATATACCTCATCAGTATGAACCCCAAGATTGAATGCCAGTGTGGCAGTATTGTTCTTTACGCCTCTCGTCCTAAAGCGCTGAGCGTATATTGCTGCCACTGCCTTGAATGCCAAAAGCAGTCATCCTCCGCCTTCGGTACTACGGCCATCTTCCCTGCCGAAGGCATGTGGCCAATACCCGAGGAAGTGCGCTCAAAACTCGGCCTTTGGACTCGCCGAACAGATGCCGGCAATACGCTGGAATGTTATTTTTGCAAGGAATGCGGAGTGAGAATTCTTCATAGAAGCATTCTGCCAAACGGAAAGCCCAAATCTACGCTGAGTGTCAAGGGGGGTTGTTTAGAAGGGTTGAGTTGGGAGGGAGCCAGGCACATCTACACACGAACAGCAAGAGTTCCTTTTCCTGACGGAAGTGATCCTGAATCACCCACCTTCAATATTGGAATGAACCCAAACTACGAAGAGAAGTAATTAAGAAGAAGCAAAGCTCACAAAATTGTTCCAAGCTGCTGGTTGCCACGTCGAGTTCCGTGTGAGGCGCCTGATCGTGATCAAGTATACACCCTTATCAAGCATTGGATATCAATTTCGTGAAAAGAATATTCTTCATTTAAAGATTATTGGAGGAGATGAAAGAATTTACTCTACTACGCAATGATGTCTATGTTGGTCAGGCTGTCGGGAATTCGGGGCCTGTCGGAGGTAGCGCAAACCCATAAAGCCGATGTCGTTGTTCCGTCTCCGACCGAAATTTAGCATCACCGTTCCGAGACCTAGCATATTATCGTTCAGTAACACCATTATTTTACGCTTAACTATGTTAGGCTAGTGTTTGATGTTCGAGAGAGGGAAATATGGGCTGGGGGATGCCATAAGTGGACATTTCGACCATCCTCGCCCAACTAGACATGCATTTTGATATATAAACCCAATATCTAAACAATTTCGAAAAGGGAATAAAATTTGAACATCGAATAACTTCGGATTCTCTATCATCATTACAACAAAAATGAACCGCCGTCATGCCTATTCGATCGCAAATGTTTCCACCTTCGCCAACCTTTACAGAGAAGTCTCTGCCCGTCCTATCTTCGAGAGTTTACATCATTACCGGGGCAACATTCGGTATAGGATTTGAATTGGCTAAGATAATGTATTAAAAATCTGTAACTGTCTATCTCGCCGCTCGAAACTCGTCCAAGATTACAACATTAATGTAAATCATCAAGGAGTCATGTCCCGCATCGACAGGACGACTGGAAACTCGAGAAATTGACTTATCTGATCTGGAATTCATACAACAGGCAGAAAATAATTTTTTTAAAAAAAGAGAAAAGACTCGATGGCCTGGTTCATCTTAACGGTATGTACTGTCGTGCACAATGACAAAGCCAAGGTTGACACCATCACAGTGTGTGGATCCAGGATTCGTGAGGACCGAACTGCAGAGAAATTTACCAGGCCCTGTTTCATTCCTCATGGTTAGAATAGCCAATAGAGGCACTTGGAAAAAGCTAATGATGCTAATGGGTCATACGGAATCGTTTTCAATGGCCCAAAGGTTGGGGCATACAGCGAGCTGTTGGGCTTCTGTCTCCAGAACTTCGGAGAACAACGGAGCATTTATTGCACTATGGGGGCGTCTTGGAAGCATTCCGGGTGATATCAAGGCTGGGTTAAAGGATGAAAGGCACGGCGGCACAGGCACATCTCGACGATTTGTCGCATGGTGTGAGGCGCAGACGAAGGCCTGTATGGGTTAAGTAAGACAGGATGGCCTTTTTTATTAGAAAAAAAGTACCTTCGACCTCGCAATACCCCAAGGCTATTCGAGGCAAAGAAACTGAGGAAAACTGCGGATAATTATTCGTCTATTTCATGTTACGTGTCATTCGTTTATAGCTCATTACGTGAATATTGTGTCCCTTTGCTGATTACAACCATCCAATTCGTAGAGATGGCCACATTTGTGAGAGCTTGTCCCGCATGCTAAGCGTGTAGAATCTTGAAGTCTATCACCACAGGACGATGATCGGATATGAAGGTACCATCAGTACTTTGCGAATTCAGCACCGCATAGGACTCCCACTCTAGGTTGTCTTTGCTCTTAACAAAGTTATGGTCAAGCTCTTCGTCGTCTGACTCGTCGTCATTGAAGCCGGTGTATGTGTTATTTTCTCCAAAATGGCGGCCGGCCGGAACCTGGAACTTTGTGTCGTACAACTCAGAAGCAAGAACTCGGTAAGCCTCGTTATCTGGCTCGATGTTGAGGTCGCCCCCGACAAATACGGGAAGAGTCTTTCCATCGTGAGAGGACCAGTCGTTGGTAAGATTGACAATCAGCTTAGCAGAGTTGACACGAGCAGTTTGACCGATGTGGTCGAAATGCGTGCACATGTAGACGAAGCCTTGACCCGATTCACGATGAACGAGACGAGCGACGGTCACAATACGAGGAAGCGCCGCGTCCCATCCCTTGGAGCCAATTTTGTCAGGTGTTGGGCTCAGCCAATAGGTCGCGTTGTCGTCTAGGTCCCACACCGAGTTCTGGTAAAATATGGGAGAGAATTCGCCTCCACGAGCACCATCATCGCGGCCAACCCCCACGTATGACCACCCGTCTAGTCCCGATTGAAGATCGTCGACTTGGTTGGAGAGTGCTTCCTGAAAACACAGCAATGATTGAGGGCGCTTGGAGATTTCGTCATTGAGTAGATTCAACATCAGGGGCCATCTAATGGACCAAAGCTCTTCGCCCTCACCTGGTGACATTACAGCTGTGCGGATGTTGTATGTCATGAGC
Organism: Calonectria honghensis; assembly: GCA_013403855.1. Lineage (NCBI taxonomy): Eukaryota > Fungi > Ascomycota > Sordariomycetes > Hypocreales > Nectriaceae > Calonectria > Calonectria honghensis. The sequence goes on from VTGB01000029.1 coordinate 1,177,210, forward strand.
CTCAGGTTTAGCGACTCGACTGAGGTTGTAGCCATTATTAAGGCCTTGAGAAGTGAAAAATCGAGTCTCATCTTGAAGTTGGCTTAAAAATGGCGTAACGAAATTCTCGCCCCTAGAAAATAGAAATTCTTCTGAGATTGGGTTTGATGCAGAACGGTCCTCATGTATCACCTCTGCGTTCATCGGCGCAATGTGCCACAAGAGTATTGAGTCAAGGCTTTAAGTTTGCTGGGCAAAAGTTATTGTATTGAATCACGTTACGGCCTGGATACCACCCGGGTCGAAGAACTGGAAGCTTGAGGGCTTATAAGAACAACCCCTGTTTCATCCAAGGGCACACTGACCGCAAACATTTCCCGCCTGCGCCCAAGTCATTGCTGTCGAGCTAGTAAAACCAGCATTGTAAACGCGTGGGGGACAGATAAGAAACAGATTTCCCAAACAAGAACCTGGGAATTCATGGCCCACAAACAGTGGAGGGTCTTGTGTCCTGACAGGCGTGATGATAAGCATGCACGTGGTGGAACTGAGTGGCATTCAGGTAATCGCAGACTGGGCTTTGTGAGCACAGCCATACCGTCTCAAAGACCGCCCAGGCCCTGCGTAAAATGTCTAACATAACAATCTACAATGTGTAGATCTATTTCCTTGTTCTGCTACCGAAGCCTTTGAAGATTGGACATATGCTTAAGTGGGTGGGCCTCAGAGTGGTGGTGGGAGGTTGGTGATCCGGCGAATCGATCGTGGGGATTCCCTGCCTTGCCAGGGTCGGGAGCCTATTCGTCCCAATTGTGTCCTCACATGGTGGCTTCCGCAAAATTTACCGCCAAGATGTTGGGGGGCTCCATGCCATGGGATCATGCTTGCATCAATCGTTTGCTCCTCCTTCTTGCGCTTTAGCATCAATGGACATCACGTCACCGTCTCGTTTTCAGAATGGCAGGTGGACTTGACTATGGATCATTGGAAAAATTTCAATTGAATTGGACAAGCGCCAACCACAAAGTCCACGTGTGAAGCCGGGCGTGTTCACCGATTCCATCAAGTTATGCCTCGTGACGGATTGCGGGAGGATGAACCCCTGTGGCATGGGCCAAGATTCCGCTGACATAAGCATCAAGCTCTGGATCGATGCTCGATGGAGTCACCTTGACTACAGCGCCCGAGGGAGTGGACTTTAAAAGCCTTTCCAATTCAAGCACACTGTGACGTAAAACAGTCAGTAATAGCGAATAGACAGTTGATTGCTTCATTCATAATCCGGCCGAAATCCGGTAGTTTCATCCGGTTGAAAGGCGCACAAAGAGATGTTTTCAATGATTTGTTTCGGATCCGACACCACAAATTATGGGCAAGTTTTAAAAATTCCGGAAACTGTACCGCATTATCGCACTAGGCTGCCAGAAACTAGCCAGCGAAATTGGCTCCTTGTTATTGTTGTTGTAGCAGTATGACAACTGCCCAGCTGTGGCACAATATCTGAATTGGTAATTTAACATATTTGATACAAAGTCTTCCATGATTTGTCAATAATCATTTCGCTATGAGAATTGAATGAGCCATGCATGACATATTGTGGATAAGCTTTCCCCTCTGGACAGGAATGCTCTCTTGAACGTGCACGGCTGTGGCTATGCGACCTCAATAGCCACGGTTGCGGGAATAAGCATACACGTGTGTTCAGCATAGGAAATCAAATTTCCGGATCGGCAAAATCAGCGCGGCAGTTTCAGACTGATGGACCGTGGTTACTTGCCCCAACTCATTGGCTTGAGACTGGGTATCCTTTTCCGCTGCCCATCCATCCCCACACTATCAACGTCCTGAGGCGAACTCTTTATGGGAGACTAGGCTGGTTTAGGCATGGGAGTAAGGTACTCCTTCCAGAGCAAAGCGGCGGGAAAATAGAGGCTCGGAGTTGGAGATTTGGAGTTAGCCTCCTGTCTTCCGGGCTTTGTGCCGGGAGGATGGTGGCGATGGTGTGAGGGGAAGAAAGGAAACAAAAACGTACAAGTAGAAATAGGGCCCATGTCTATGAATTGACAAGACGATTTTGCTTTGAAGATTTCAAAACCACAACAAGGCTTCTAAAACCTTCTTATTTTATCAGGGGCCGAATATCATAATAATGCCTTCTGCAAAGCGAGCAATCCGCATCGCCGGTTCCTCTGGTGGGTTCTCTGACCGTCAGAGAGCCATTGGTGACTTGGCGAAGAACTGCGACATCGACTGCATTATTGGTGATTGGCTTTCCGAGTGTACAATGACGCTTCATGGTGCCCAGAAGACGGAAAATGAGCGTCTTCTGAAGTCGGGCGAGCTCAAGGAGCGACCCGAGGGTTTGTTCGACCCAACGTTTATGGAGAACCTGTCACCAGCACTACCCTATCTTAAGTCTAAGAATATTAAGGTTGCTGTCAACGCTGGCGCCAGTGATACTGAACTCTTGGCTCAGTTGGTGCAGGAGGAAGTTAAGCGACAGGGGCTGGATTTGAAGGTTGGCTGGGTAAGTGGCGACGAAGTTACGGACACCGTCAAACGCCTCTATGAGAATGGGGAGCAATTTATTAGCTTGATGAATGGAACGCCCCTAAAAGAATGGGGCCACGACATCATCTGCGCCCAGTAAGCTCTTCTCCTGAATGCCAATTAGACCATTGCTAACTCACAGCTAGGTGTTATCTCGGCGGCGCTGGAATTGCGGAGGCTCTTAGACAAGGTTGCGATATTGTGATTGCAGGCCGTGTCGCCGATGCCGCCCCTACTATTGGTGCCTCTATGTGGTGGCACGGCTGGGATCGTGAGACAGATCTGGACCAGATCGCTGGTTCACTAGTAGCTGGCCATTTGATCGAGTGTTCCGCTTACGTCACCGGTGGTTACTTCTCCGGTTTCAAGCGCCTCATGGACAAGTGTGAAAATCTCGGCTTCCCCATTGCAGAGGTCGAGTACGATGGATCTTGCATCATTAGCAAGGAGCCCGGTACTGGTGGGGAAGTTTCTGTTGGCACTGTGTCATCACAGTTGCTGTATGAGATCCAAGGTCCTTTGTACTATGGTTCAGATGTCACAGCCAACCTTGAAGGAATTGTCATGAAGGATATTGCAAAGGACCGCGTGCTCGTGACTGGTGTCAGAGGCTTCCCTGCGCCATCAACCACAAAGGTTGGTCTCACCGCGTTCGGGGGTTACCAGGCCGAGTTCCACTACTACCTTGTCGGCCTTGACCTCGAAGAGAAGGCCGAGTGGACAGAGCGTCAGATCCGTTACTCTATCGGCGACGCTATTAAGGACCTGAGCTGTCTCAAGTTCAGCCTCAATGGCTATTCACCTGAGAACCCTCGGAACCAAGAAGTCTCAACTGTTGATTTCCGCATCTTCGTGCAGACCAAGAAGCAGGCTCTCGTCGACAAATTTACGCTGGATGTTCCTGGTTTTAACCGCTGGTGCATGGAAAACTTCCTCCAGAGTTGCCCTGGTGCTTCCCTTGGCAATGACCAGCGCCAGAGCGAGGGAAAGCCCTTTTACGAGTACTACGTAACTCTACTACCTCAAAAGGAGGTAAAACATCGCGTCGAGTTGCCCTGGGCCAACAAGTCAATCGACATACCGGTTCAGGAAAACACTCGCCCAGACTACCCCCGCGACCAGAAATCGTATGAGACCAAAAACTCCATCCCTCTGGATACGTTTGGCCCTACAACCCGTGGCCCATTGGGTTGGATCGTTGGTGGACGTTCTGGTGATAAGGCTTCAGACGCCAACGTCGGATTCTACGTGCGCCATGATGATGAATGGGACTGGCTGCGAAGCATTTTGACTATTGACAAGATCGAGCATTTGCTAGAGGGCAGCAACAAGGGCAAGAAGGTTGAGAGGTTCGAGATTCCCGGCATCCGGGCGGTCCACTTCCTCCTCAGAGATCACCTCGATCGTGGGTTCAATTCGACAAGCGAGTATGATACTTTGGGCAAGAACGTGTGTGAATACTTGAGAGCTAAGCATGTGGAACTACCCAACAAGTTCCTCCGACGGGGCCGGATTTAGAGGGGGTTAAATCGAATAAAATTGCATATTAATTGAACTCGCTTTCAATATATCTTAGAGAGGAATTGTTGTTTATCCTAGCTTTTACCAGGTCAGGGTTTCCTCCATCAGTCTCACAATGGCTCCGTGTCGAGCCAATGCAGCAACGTTATAGCGAACCTCGTCACACATAGCCAAAGGCCCACAAACAATAACCGTAGTACCTCGGCCTCCAACCTGGGCCAGCTCTTTTTCTAAGATCTCCCTTACGTTGAGACGAGACCCCACCGTAATGTGTGGTTGTATGTGACCCCAGCCAGCCTTGGTGCTATCACCTTGCCCAACCAGCATACCTTCAACAGCGTCAACCAAGCTACGGTTTCGGATACCCCAATATAACTTGGTGCTTCCGATATTCTCATATAAACTAAGGGAGCCGTGTAATGCGGGAAGAACGGCAGTAACACCAACACCTCCAGCAATGCAAAGAACATTGGGATACTGGGGCGTGGGGGCGAATTTGATGTCATTGCCCTGTGCTGATGTCCTTCCTTCGGGGCCATATGTGCCCTCTATAAGCACGTAGACTCCGCCTTCGACCCCGGCCTTAGACGTAAGAAGCTTTGTCAACCCACTGTGAGGTCGGATGAAGAGGGTGATGCCGTGCTGACTGGGGTTTTGAGTGGCCATGGTGCAAGTCCTGGTGGTGATACCAAGCTCTTTGTTAGTAGCGGGGTCAACCGCAAAGCCTGGCCTCTCACTCTCAGAATGGGAGTCGGACGATGATGTCAGAGGTTCTCCAGTAGCTTTCGGATGACCAGGGTTGAGCCCGACAATAGAAAACGGGTGGTTTTCCCACATGCGCCACGAAAGGGTAGGGAAGTAGGCATAGCAGTACCCGTGGGCATCAACACCAGGAATGTCAACCCGAATATACTCATCGTCAACTTTTGTAATATATGCCTTCTTAACCCCATGCTTTCCGACTCTAACAAGGCGCATGAGTCTGTCGAAGCCCCAAATCGCCATAGCGACAAACAGCCAGATGTTATAGCCCTCTTTGCCATCGTAGATCAGTTTGATATGATACCATGCGCCGACCATGGCGAGGACGGCAAGGAAAATATGTCCAATGAGGAAAATCTCGTACCATCGAATTCTGATGGGGAGAGCGGAGAGAGGGGTCAGCAAACTGAAAGACAAGGTAGCAATGATACCATAGTACCAATAAGGAGTCTGAGCAGATTCGGTGTAGTAGCCTTCAGAAACAACCAGATGAAGCCAAATTGCTGAGTGAAGACAGGCCTGCATCGTTACAATGACGGCTAGCCACCGGTGAATCAAGAGAAATGTCGAATGACTCCAGTTGGTCACCCACATGAGCATGTTATTTCTTCCGGCGTATAGAATGACAAGTGGAAAATTGGTCAAGGCCAGCATTCCCAGTCTGTTGGCAATGTGTCTAGTGAGTTCATACGTGTGATCGGGATAAAATGAGTTGGGGGTGAACCTGGGATAGCCTTGAAATGCGGCCAACCCATTCAGGGCAAGCAGGTAGATGATGAAGATGGTCTGCCCTCGTGTGGGCACCATGGCAAGGCCAAATACCGGCACGTTATGGCGTTTTCCGACAACGGGAGGATCAAAAAAATAGGCATAAAACTTGCTGCGGAGTCTGACAGGCCACGGCAAAATTCGAAGGAGGGAGAGGCCAACAGGGGCCACGGCGCCGGCGAGAAAAACAAGGAGCCTGGAGGAGATTGGTGAGCTAGGCGCAAGTGCAAACTGGGGTGGCGATCACTTACGAGTACATAGCTTCATTCTTAGCAATGATAGAGTAGCCGTAGACAGCGTTGTAATATCCCAGCCATACATCATGTGTGATTGACACAGTACGATTCAGAGTCAACTCGGTTGCGTCCATAGGCTTGGGAGGGTGCTTGGCATCAACTTTTTGAAGAGCCTCGTAGTAGGTGTACTTCACCACGATCCCAGGGTCTGTGGCGCCGTAAAATATATCACTCTCCCAGAATTCATCAATGGAAGAGCTTTTGGTGTCGTTTTCACATGTCTGGTGGATGCACCAGGCAACCGAGGTGAGGTACGGATCAATTCTCCCCATCAGTGCTACCTTCTACGCACTGCACTAAGAAATGCCATTCGCCTGTCACTGCCCACGAGGTGCTGCGGACCTACGCGCCAACACCAGCCTCTAGCTTGCTGACCCCCATCTTCAAATGATTAATCCATGACTAGCCGAGACCGAAATGATCGACACGCTTTAATTGAGAAGGGTGATTCGTCTGTAGGCTACGGGACCTCCACCAATCTGATGACCCTCATGGCGTGGGACAACTTGTGGCCATTGGCTACCAGAATGGCATGACTGCTTCATTCAGGGTCTTGCAGAAGACGGTACAGTGCTCGTCTAACCCCCCCCCCCCCCCAAGCCATAGTCACAAGGCTGGAACGAGAATTTTACAACATGAACCCTTACTAGCTGAACCATGCTTCCATGGTTGTGCAACCAGATACACCCGCACCTTTAAGTTCAACAACCAAGGCCTTTTGAGCTAGTGGCATTGTATTACCGCGAGAACCGATAAAATCTGTAATCGGAGCAACGTATAATTAACTGCAAACTCTGAGGAGTTAAAACTAGACGTTCAATCGTTAGCGTACTGGCGTGACGTTTGCTTAGGGTGGTGGCGGAAGCGAATGCCATTAACCCCCTCTACTTGGATAGTTCAGACGAATGCCAACTCAAGAGCAACCATCAACCCTGAGAGCACACGGCATTGATCGCATCCGCTCTGTGATACAGAGCCAAATGAACGATCAGAATAACATCCCAAATCTGCGTAACATTGGACGACTCACTAGCAGACAAGACGCTTGAAGAGGGAGACTTATGAACTTAGCCACACCCCACTAGTATAGGCTTGTTTATGCGAAGCGATAAGATCTCGACCCGATGGACCGCTCCAGTGTTGAAAAGACACGAAAATTTGGAAGGGATGGGGCCAGGGATCCTGAGCAGATGTCGGGAGATACCATACCTTAGGAGCTGGTCATGGATATTTCGGATAACGGCATGGCGGAACCCACTCTAGTCCCCACGCCGGCGCCTGTTTTTGGCTGGGCTGGCCCCATTGAAGCCAGTGGTGCCAGATGCTGTTCTCAGCAAACAGCGGGATGTTTCTTTGTAACGAGAATGGCCAGGTTGCTCCGACTCCGGCCCGGGGTTTTCGCTCCTCGGAACTGCGCTTGTAAGCAGGGCTTCGGTAGCTTGCCGTAGGTGCGCGGATTGCCCCCCAACTCTGCCCCGGTTTTGCTGCTGTCCTCACATTTTAGTTGGCCAATTGATCCTCGCCACTAACCAAGCCATCAGGTCATTAGTGACGATGTGCGAATAGAACCAAGGTCCCGGCGGCCCACAGTGATGGGCCGCAAGGATTCATCATGGCTTCGAAGGAGGTACACTTTAGGCAAAATGAGATGGTAAGTTTAGTTCATCATGGGGCGGGTTGATCGAGTGCCCAGAACATTTGCGCACGATCAAAAAGCATACAACCCCAAGCAAAAGAGCCGGCATCCAACAGCGTGGCAGAGGGTTGGATAGCGAGCTAAAGGTTTAAAACCCTCCAGGAACCTACCCCCAGGTAAACTTAGTTATGCAGTATTCTTCATTTTGGCCAGAAACACGGAGAGGTGTGGTCTTTTGCAGGGAGTCCATGCTGCAAAGTATGGGAACCGGCAATCATTCAAGGATTGCTTGCATTGTATACGAGGATTGAGGCTGAGCATGAGATCTAATAAACAAACTCCAGTAGATTGATAAGATGGCTGCGCTCTGATTGATAAGATCCTGTCCAAAACGGCCTTCGCCACTTGGTAAGCGTGTGGAGGACAAGTCGCAGCTGACGCCCACAAGCCCTAGCCTGAAGAATAATTTTTAAGCTTGTCTCTTCATTTTCTCCATCCCACGGATGATATCCGTTTACCGGCTGCATACCATGGGTTTGAATTCCGCACTCTGGATGCCATGTCTTGCTGCATCTTGTGTAGTGTCGCATTTTCGATGCCCGGCGGACGTAACCTCCCGCTCAACTCAACGGGGTCATGGGCCTTGCCGATCTATGGATGCATCGTGTGCCGTGAACAAGAACAGAACCACCCTCTCCAAGAAACAACAGCGCCCCACGCGTGTGGCTCCCCCTGGCCCGGGTCATTTCAATCTAGATTATCTTAGCCCAGGTCATCTAACCCGGTAATCTCACATACGCCAGCCTAAACCCGCGCATGTGGCTTCATTGTGGTGCCCTCTTGGCTGCCGAGCATCCGATCCTCGTCACACATCATGACTAACATCAAAACCAGAACATATTCACTTGTTGGCTTGCTATTATCATTATTTTATTCTCAAAGCAGCCGTGTACATATCCAATTGACCTATCTATTACCAGACTACCATTTGTCACTATGCTCCCATGCAAGCCTCATTAGGTAAACCAGATCCCCCCCAAAAAGGCAAAAACTCGCTCATAAACCCATAGTGAAATATGTTGGTCATTACTCCTCCACCGTCGCAGACGCCCCTCATACCCCAATGGCCTTAAGGAACGCCCGGCTCTCGCTTCCCTCAGCCACCTTACCCAAAGGCATCATGTATGCCCCCTCGTAGCCCATCTGGCCTTCTAAACAGCGTAGATATTTCTGGGTGACGCGATACCACCACTTCTTCTCCGTGGCACTGGCCCCGCTCCCTTCCCACACCCAGAGGGCCTTGCCGCCGTCGTCGAATAAGAAAATATCGCTGCTGCCCAGGTCATTGCGCGATATCCGCCCCCCTTCCTGTACCAGCTCGAACATGAGCTCGCCCGTGGCATCGCTCAGTCGGAACAGTCTCCTGGGCACCACCGCCACTGCTGCACCGCCATGATTAATACCTCCACGTGCCTGGTTGCCAGAAGCTAGCGGCCGTGAGCTGTTAAATCCAACTCGGGGCGTCTCCCGGTCACCGCCGAGAAGGTCGATAATGCGCTTGGACCGGAACTCGGACTGCGATATGACCTCAATGTCTGCATGTTTAGCGACTGTCATCTCGTGCACCACCTGCGCCGCCTTGCCCTTCTCCATCGGACTGCAGTTCTTCCCCTGCCATACCCATATTTTATGACCTTGGTCAAGTACGAAGACATCACCATCATCGAGGCTGCGCCAGACAGGTTCAACCTCGACCACGACCACTCCGTTGGCCCCAGCCACTGGGTTCTTGAAAAGACGTAATAGTGTGAGCCTTCCGTCCCGAGACTCCTCTTCCACGTGCCGGAATCCCGAACGAATCCCCCCTTTGCGGATAGATAGACGCGGGAACAGAGCCAAGAACTCGTTTGACGGCGTCACCTGCACCTCACGGTGCTGTGTAGCCGTCCCGCGCAGAAATTCGTCGAGTTCTGCTGTTTTGTAAGCTGCTGTGCCCGCCTCATCTTGCGACGTGTGTGAGCCTAGCCAAAAGAAGATGTCATGAGCCAACTTCTCGTTGCCATCCTTATCACCGATCCTGTATGAGCGCAGTACAATAAAGCTATCTCCATCGTAAAAGGTGCCGTATTTTGCCTTGGGCCAGGGCACTACCTCGAATTGTTCAATTCGCCAGATGAACAAGTCGGCCACCAGGCCAACTTTGCCGTCGTTCCACGCGGGTTCTGTGACGGCGGAATTGTACTTGACCTTGTGGTCAATGCGGGATCCAATGAGCTCAATGTTGGTGTCCTTGATGTCGTATTCATCGGGATTCATCAATCCCAGTTGTCGCGGGATGTTTGCCATACCTGCTTTGCGGCTACCGATAAGGGATAAGGATTTAGTGTGAATCTGAAAAGACCCTCCAAACGAGACGTAAGTATACTGCATTGGAAATGATAATAAATCGACTTGGTTATTTCTTTTTGCTCAGGCCATTTTAATGAGGAATGTTTGGAGCTAATGAAGGAATTCACGTTCTCTCATCCTCAGATGAGATTGCCGAGTGCGGGGAGGGGCCTATATTCTGATTGGGCCGGAGTATGCCAGCACACCAACTAATTTCACCTACATGTAAACAACGAGCCAAAAGTAAACAAAGACGAAGTTTTTCTAATATTTATATGTTTTGAAATTTGCAAATCATAATAAAGAGATGATGGATATCAGAAAGCCACAGATCTGTAGGATTGTCGCGATACCGCTAGGAACACGATGGGCTTTCCAATCATGGCCATGTGGTGGAGAGACGGCTGACAGCTAGCTAGATTAATGGATGCAGTAGGACTTGATTGAATCAACAAAGCAAGTTCACGGGCGGTAAACAGGAGCAACGGCAGATTCATGTTGGTTGGTGTTTATCATTTGTCCAGAACAGGGATCTTTGGGTATATTCATCGTATACAAACAAGGATAATGCATAGATAATATGCAGCTTCCCCTATCTCAGATTGTTGACAACACTGCCCACCATCACAGCCACCTCGCGGTCCCAATTTTCGTCGGTACGTCCTTTAGCCTTGGGACCGTATAATGCGCTCGGTAGCTGAGAGCCCTTCAGGACAGCCTGTCGGATTGCGTCACCGACATTTGTCTTGTTAGACCGCAGAGTCCTTGCAACAACACCACCCCTGTTCATAATGTCCTGTACCCTGTTTGTTAAACTGCTGGCCATGGTCCTCCAGAAGAACGAAACAAGGCTGCTGGTCTCTAGATGAGAAAGCAGCGGCTGCAAGAGATCAAGCTGGCTTGGTTGGTTTGAGCCCTGTAGGAACGGGTGGCTTGGGGGTTTGGTCATCTCGAGAATTATTTCCAGAGACACAATGTTCTGGCATTTGGCTGTCACCTCGGCCAACGCCTTCTCCAGCGTCGGAAGTTGACCAAGAGAACGCGATAAAACTGTGATGCTGGTCTGGAGTGTCGCGCGAATGTATGTCTCCAAGTTTTGAACCAGTGTTCGTGGCACCCACTTCTCCGGACGAAGGTTCAAGGTGGGTGATAGAAGGTACAGAGTCGCTAGGGCCGACATGAGCCGAGACTTGGCTTCGTCTACTTGTGTAAAAGTCGCAGTGCTGGGTATCAGGAATTCTCGGACAATGCGCTCCGATGTCTCACGTACAGATCGCTCAATCGGTGTCGTGACAATGTCCTGTAAACTACGGACGGCGTCTACGCGAGCGAGACCATAGCCCTCCTCGCCGGGGGCCTTGCGGTCTAAAATCTCGCGAAGGGAAACAATGGTGTAGGAGCATCGGACGAGGGCGCGATGGTCGTCCTTTCCGGAGGCAGCGCCGCCTTGGAGTTCCAGCTCAGAGTGCTGAAGTTCGAGCTGTCGGCCGAGCTGCAGACAGCGTCCAACTGAGCGCCCAAGCCTCAGCGTCTCCCATAAACGGAGCGCAACCTGCCGGACCTCATCAGCCTCAGCATGTTTATCAATGACCTCTCTCTCAAGTTGGCGGTAGCTGTCGTTGAGGCTCTTAATTTGGCCATCCAGCTCAGCAATGATGTGCTTAGATGCCTGCGTTTGGTGTTGTGTGTACTGGAGCAGGGGCACGGCCGAGCGGGTTGTAAGGACGTCAATGTGCGAGTCGATTTCCTGGGCATCGAAGAGAACGCGGGACAGAGGCGTGGAGAGGTCGAGCGGGGTGTCGTTGGGGTTATTGGTCGCGACAACCAGCGAGTTGGCAAATGCGGCGGGAGAAAAGCCAGGGTCGAGAAAGCTTTCATAGTCAATGTACGAAGGCTCTTCTTCTGCGTGAGGTGAGGTTGCCATGGTGGCCGGTGTTTGGGGGGAATTAGCTCGTAAATTTGATGTCTTGCTCAGCGTCGCTGCTCAGTGTCATGGGATTCTGGTTTTGGTGTACTGGTTACCATCATGGCAGATCCCGCTTGGCCTGCGTGGCGTTCTGGAAGCTGTCCTTTTTCGGTGTCGGGAGCTGAAAGCGCCGAGGCCGATCAGGAAGTTCCACTTACACCGGTCAGACCAGGGTCAACAGATCACTCAAACAGGAGGCGAAAATTCATAAAACAACAAAATATTTTCTAGTTGGAAGTTCATTATTATCATTGGGGACTGGCTTTAATCTAACTGGCTGAACCTGCATCCATTGACATTTCATTATGTAATTGGGCAACTGAAGTCTGGAGTCACCCATCACCCACCCCACCCTCGGCGCATCATGCAGCAAATTTATGCTGTTCAAAAAAGGGGGGAGTAATTGAAGAGGGACATAGTTTTCAATATTGTATATAATATTACAACCATATATTCAAATGAACTTTTCGTATTTCTATGCCAAGATAGATCATACTTGAGTTATCACTGCATCAACCTTGAAAAATGGCAGGCGCTCGCAGTTCTGTTCGTCCATGATGATAGTCTTAGCGATCAGATATCTCATAAAATCAAGGCCCAAAAGAGAAATCACAAAATTATCCATGTGCCTACCTTGTTACAACCATGTCCAAATGGTGAGAGCTCGGTAAAGAAAGGGTTTTAGTTTATGGGAACAGACGGTCCGTAAAGGGCTTTCCACGGGTACAGGTCCGGTTGGTTTTAGTGGCCATCAAATACGATGCACATGGTTGCTCAACAATCATAAAATCCACAACGCCAATGCGACCAGCTGGCCATACTGAGCCCAATTGCTCAGCGAGTCCAGCCCTCTTGGGGGTGGTCGCAGCTAGGAACGTGTGAAAGGCGGGGGATCCTCGGTGGTTTCGCGAACAATATATTGTTCGAGAGAGAAGATAACCCCTGTACCTACATGTAGTCCAGCAAGGGAAGCACTGCCGCTTTTTGACAAAGTGATAAGACAACAGAAGCAACAAATCAACGCATAATACTAAGTAAGTATAGCGATCATTTCTGGTTCCCTGGATGTTCTCTCATTCACTGTAGGTGATTGGGACAGGATCACAGAAGTAGTGAACAAGTACAAATGATTCATAATGCCTGAGACCCAGAAAGAAGCCTATGATGTATAATAACTCTTTCATTCACGAGCACAACCCAAATGTGATCCACTTCAAATGTCTATTTCATCAACAAACCACGAGTGCCATCCCTCGCCCGTCATTATCATGTGGAAGATTACCGAGATTCATCCGTACTCTACAAGCCAGATCATATATCCACCCTCATCTCAGGGTTGTATGACATATTCCATATACTCATTTTTGTTTGTTTTGTTTGCCTCGGTTTTCGGCTCGTGAGTGTCGTACCTAGTACAGATTCGACTCTTCAAAAACACGAAATCCATTGGCAGTAAAGCCTCTCTTTACTTCTGCGGATTTCAAATTCCAGTTTTACAAGGATTGTGTCTCTTCCGTAGACCCCTTGAAACGCCTCTCCATACGGCTGTTTGCAGAAGAGTACCCGTTTCCCGAGATTCTCATCCTAGCGTTGTGCAAATTGTATGCCATAACAGTCAGCAATTATGTTCTCATTACATGAGAACCTATTGATGCACATGTTAGCCTAGTCGAATCCATAGAGTGCGCAAAAGAATACTCACACAATCACTATCCTGTTTACCCTGAGGAATACCCATATCTTCAAAGGTGGCGGGCCCCTTGCCTCCCTTGTTGGGTGGAGGCGCCGTGGCAGCACTTGGAATTGGGCTAGGCTTGCTCTCAGGCCGCTGAAGCTGAGGAGGAGGTGCGCTGCCAACTCTACCAGGACCACCCTGGGCAGGTGACATTCCAGGGCGAGGTTGTGCATTGGGGGCACGAGGAGGTCCTCCTGGTCCACTAGGCCCAGATCCGAGCCCGCTTGGTCCGCCTGGTCCTCCTGGTCCTCCTGGTCCTCCTGGTCCTCCTGGTCCTCCCATGCCGCCTGGAGGTCCATATGACGCACCTTGGTGAGGGGGTGAGTGTTGCGGAGAAGGTCCCTGTTGGTTCGGAGGGATAGAGCTTACCCGCTCAGGGCGACCGGCAGCGCCAGGAACCTGTGAGAATCTTTCGAAGTTGGGGTTTGGGGAAGCCTGGCCTCCCGGTGGTGGCTTCTGAAGTCGGTTACCAGAGGGCCCGCCAGGGGGGTACGGAGATCCGCCGCCCCCGCGACCGTATCCATCATCTTCAGGATAACCCCGTCCGCCAGGTCCGCCAGGGGCTCCTGGACCCCCAGGACCGCGAGGACCGCCATAACCTCCAGGACCTCCAGGACCTCCAGGACCTCCGGGGCCTGGGCCGCCCCAGCCGCCAGGTGCACCTCTTCCACGGGGATCGGGACGACCCCCAGGGCCAGAGGGTTGGAGGTTGCCCATGGACTGTGACGCCGGCATCGGGCGTTGGCCAGAGCCTTGGGGCTTGATGCCAAAGGCGCTGGATGGTCGGTCAGCTGGAGGTCCTTGGGGGAAGCGGCCATTGTTTTGGGGGTTTCGGGGGTTTTGCACATCGTCCTCAGGATAGGGTGCTGTGGATTTTGAGCGGAAAGGCACCTGTTGTTGAGGTCGATCGTCTTCTGGGTATGGGGCAGCCGACTGAGGCCTAGCCATCGGTTGCTGCTGCATGGAATCAAGTCGCACATTGAAAGCTGGAGGGCGATCGCCAGCAGGAAGAACAAATGAGGCACGTGAAGGATCGGGGAAATTGACATGTTCCGAGACAAGAGTAGGTTGGTGGCCCAGGGAAGACCCGGGAGCCACACGGGAGTTGTTTCCAGGTACTTGGCCCTGGATTGGAGGGGGTTGTTCGTTGGAGGGTGACCCAGGGGTGCTGCCCTCGCTAAGGGTGGGCATTTGTTGGGGTTGCTTGAAACGGTCAGGTCTCTTGCCTCTTTGAGAACCATGCTGCGATTTGATTCGGGTGAGCGTCGTGGTATCATGGTCAGCCTTAGACAGAGCCTCGCCTCCATTGAGTGAGTCTAATCTTCCTACGGCGTCCTTGTTGCCGTGATCTGCTGCGAGCTGGTACCATTTCCGCGCCTCACTCACGCTCTTCTCCACGTGGATGCCAATTTCATTATAATAACCCATGGCAAATTCTCCGGTGGGAAGCTTGGCTGCTGCCGCCTCCTCAGCGTACTTGTAGGCCAAGGCCTCGTTCTTCTTGAAAACGCCTTCATATCCAAAGAGGAACCATCGGCTGACACCCAATGCAGCCTCGGGGAGGCCCTGCTTGGCTGCTAAGCCGTAGTAGTGGAGGGAAAATGATGGATTAAAATCGCAATCAAGCTGGCAGAGCTCATAAGCCTGACCCATCTTGAGCTGCGCCTTCGCAAAGCCGAGATACGCGGCCTTCTCGATGTACATCTTGGCGGTTGCCGGGTTATTGGGCAAAAGGCCATCAGGAATAGCAATATCAGGGAGATCTCGGCCGATAAGCATGCCGTATACATAAGCACCTTGAGGAGCGTCCTCATCGGAACTATCGGCAGCAGTCTGGATTCGCTCGAGACCAGTTTGATAATCCTTGGTCTCGCCATGCTGGCCCAGTAGACTCATCATTCCCATGCGGTATAGGGAGGCCGAGTCCTTGAGGCTTAGGCCACGGTAGTAATGTTCTTTGGCCTTGGACATATCATTGGACTGCTCATAGAGCATACCCATCCTGTATTCAGAGCGGCCATGGCCCAGTTCGGCAGCTCGCTTGTAACCAACGTAGGCCTCCCGTTTATCAACGCGGTTGCCAAACTTTCCAAATTCAAGCCATTTGGAACGCATATAAAGAGCCTCGGGGTGCTCTTGTTGGGCGAGGTAGGAGATGATGTTGATGGCATCGAGTCGGAGTTCATGTTCTATTCTTGGTGTAGCGGGGCGGGGTTTATCGACGTATTCTCGAGTGATGGCGTCCTGTGAAATTTCGGCCCAGGTGAGCACATCCCGTGCCCAGGTAATCTGCATGGAAACATTCTGGGAGTGCAGCACGTGCTTGCGGGCATTCCAAAGAATCTCCTCCTTCTCTTCGTCTGTCGGGGGAATGTTGTCGCCCTTGACCTTAGGGAAGGGCGAGAAGGAGGGGGCGTCGAAATTCATACTGACAAGACGATCCGATGTTGACCGGTATGCTCTGATGTCGTCCTCCGGAACGGTGGCGGGACCCTTGGGCGGCCGGATCGGCTCGTCTCCGCGGGGGTTGATGTATGTCGAAAGGGAAGGCTCGCGACCGTGACGCGGACCAGACTCGGCGTCGGATCGGGGCTCGACAGAAGTAGCTTCTAGCTCCATGCGCTGGAGGTCCTCCTGCATGTTTTGGGGGACCTGAGGGGTTACCCTAGATACCAAGGACAAAGAATCGTCAGCAGCCCCACCTTTCCACCGTTGTGACCGGATTGGGCCAAGACAAGAGAAAAGGAGCAAAAGCCAGGGATCTGGGGAACACGAAAGCAGGAGGGAAATGAGAGAGGGGGGGGGGGGCGTGAAAGGAAAATAAAGAGTCAAATAAGACAGAACAGAAGAAGACGAGGCAATTGCAAAAACAGAAGAAAAACTCACCTTTGGGGGGAGGGAGCGACTACCTCAGGCATATAATAGTCATCGAAACCACCGGGGACAAAGGTCGCACCTAGTTGTGGGGGAGCCATATCGTTGGGCTTTCTGTCTGTCGGGGAGGACGTGAGATGTCAGCAAAAGGATGGGGAATGGATGGACAGTGAATGGACCCTGGCTGGCTGTTTCCGGGAGATGAATGCTGACCGGCGCAATGGCCGATGTATTGCTGGCAGAAGCGGCGGCACACCCCCTCCTTTGGATCAAGCCGGGCTGGCGAGCTGATGGTTTTTTCTTCTGGTTGCGTGGGCTGCGTGCGTGCGTGCGTGGAGGGGTTGATTGGTGGTGACCCGTTGCGGCAGCGGGTAATGGATTCACATTTGAGGGGAAGCAAGAACAGAGATACAGGGCCACCGCGGGAGCCGGAGCGTCAGGCTAGTCGAGCGAGAGACGGCCCAACGGGAAGCTGACGGAATCAAAGACGGTCGCGGGCAAAGTGACGGGGGCCAGCAGGTGAGTACTCCAGCGTCTTGATGGGGGCAGGACCAGGCTTTGCTTTGCTGATGAGATGCGGGACAGGCACGTTGGTGGCGTGGGATACGAGCTGCTCAGAACGTCGTACAGAAATAATGTAATGATGTCGCGAGAGAGGATGATTCAGACGGACTCAACCTCAGGGGGGCCGCCCGGGGATCAATATGTGTATGTATAATAACAGGAGTGGCCAGTCCAGGTGCGGATCAAGCCCAGAACCAGAGGCAGTGCAAGGGAAACAACCACAGTGATGGTGCGCAGCAGCGGTTAGTTGTGCTGCCAAGCCCAGTATTCATGGGCCGGGACAGGGGTCTGTCTGTCTTGCTTGCAGAGAGCCAGGCTGTTGGGCGCTGAGTTGCGGATGGCTTGCGGTTATGGTGCAGCTGGCTCATCTAGCGCTGTCGCTGGGCACTCGCATGTCCCCTCTTCCGCGCCCGTCCGCCAGCTGATCTGAAGCCTCTCGCCCCCCGCTGACATGAACATCCAGTGCGTCAGGGCCTGGACCCGCGAGGCACTTTGGGCTTCGGGTTCTAGAAAGTGTGGGCTGTGCGTTGGGCGGCGAATGCCTCCCACCCCTTCCTGGCACAGAAGCCAGACTCTTCTAGGCGAAGAGTCAGGGGCAATCAAGGGAGATGCAAGCTTGCGTGATCCTTTGTGGCTGGAACTCGGCTCAATGCTGGAAACCAGGGTGGTTGAGGCCCACGGCATCAATGTCGGACTGAAAGAGTGTCACTTTTGGGTGATTTCCTGGTCTGAACCCCGTCATGGTCTATGCCGCACTCTGCATGACGACGTCTCTGGTCTGCGGCCCCGTCTTATTAACCCGCTACCAGCTCAGCCGACGAGGGAGCTATAGGTAAAGTAGGCCGCCAACAAGCAAGTAGGCCAGCGGCACTTAGCACACACGTCGGACAGCTTGCAGCCAACGGCAAGTGTACCAAATGGTATGGGGTTATCAGCTCTCCCAAGGGAGGGGGATAGGTAGGGAAGCGAGCGGAATGCGACGGGGATATTGGGGGGCTGCTTACATGACGAATTGCTACCACTGGCAACTGAGCCATCGGCAACGTTTTTTCCGAGCTGCGCATACTGCTGATAGCTCGCCATGGCGGCGGCGGGAAACCCAAATGTAAGATTGTGGGTGGGGTGTTGGAGGGGCTGAGAGTCGGGCTTCCAGGGTATCAACGAGAGGGGTAGATGGAAAAGTAGGAGAAGGACAACGTACAGAGATTACAAAAGGAAGAGCGAATGAATGATGAGGGTGTTTAGGCGGCTGGGACGAGACAGTTATGTGTGTTCAAGGGCGGTGGGATGATAGCTAGCCAACTGATGGGCGGATCAGTGACCCAGAGGCTTGTTCTGCCTGACCTAAAAAAGGACAGTGATCTGAAGACGGACCCTGTGGCTTTGGGTCCGGGTCCAGGCGCGTCCGAGTTGAGCTTGTGTGGACTGCGGCAAGGTGGCGGGGCACTCCCGAATCCAACGTGTATGGGCGGCAAGGCGCGTGGGGTAGCCAAACTTGATCGAGTTTGTTGTTGTCACTGCTGGTGATGGTGCTCTCTGGAGTTTTTTGTCGCATTACACTGTGCCATACATGACGGTATAGTGCGTGTGATGATGGCGAAAAGCAGGCTGTAACGTGTTTGTGACGGAAACAAAGTAATTTCTGGTGGGGATCGAGAAGTATTCCTGAAGCAGCAGGGTGATGGCCGATTATGACGCCCACTTTTTGTTCGTTTTGTGTTTGAGCCCTCGGCCAAATTGTAGCGTGTGCTGTGATCATTCAATTAGGACAGGGGGGGTAATGAAGCAGAAGTAGAATATCAAAAGTAGACCAGAAAAAAATGGTGAAGAGGTCAGATGCCAAATGCTTACGTGCCTTAAACACCTGTCACCATGCGTGTACCTGCCTGCACCTATCGATAGCCGTTGAGTGAACGAGACCATACTCGTCAATCAAATATTTGTATTACTTTGGGAGGGAAGAGTCATTATATGGCCTGCTGAGATGAACCACCAAGTCATTAGTCTGCAGCCCGGTTCGTATAGTATGGCACGTCAATGATCACTCGTCAATATCTACGAGCATGCATTACAGCAGGCCTTCGTGTGGGGAGGTTCAGATATGAACCTGGATATTGTTTGGCTCAACCATTTTCACGGCGCCTTAGCTGGCCTCAGCTAAGTGGGCTCCTACAGCCCATCACAAGCTCACACTCAAAGAGACTTTTTTTGCAATCTAAGAATTACCCACACTCTTGAAGAGAAGAGTGGCCCTATGTCTTTTTCTCTTCCTTTGCCTCACCAAAATCCGACCGTTTCAGGTTTACCGCTATTGATATATGGAGCATGCAGGTTGATTTCTTCAGGGTCGTCGGAGTATGGCCCCATGCTTCGTCCTTTGGCGGCTGCTGCACCAAAAACCATGCCTGGACTTTGTTGTTGGCGCTCAATGTCCTCAATGTGTAAGTGCCCTCAGCACCACGGATTACTATTCCGCCAGGGTTGGCATTGGGGAAATCAAACATGCTAGGTTACGCTGGTGGTTTTACAGATGACTAGTCTACTCTCTGTTCAATTTTATCCTCCCGACCAAATTCCATGTTGTTGTCAGCCCTTGTTTATGTCCCTCCGCCGCCGCTGCCGCCATGTTTAGCTCGTGCGTTCGCTCAGCCACGCCCCCAGTTACTATTTTCAGCCCCTCGCGCGCCAGGATCATGTGTTGTCCGTCACTGGCCAGCCCACATTCTCCCTGACGGGAGATTAGGAATCCCATGCCATGCTTCCAGGTTAACCCCTGAGAAAGAGCTTGGACCTAAAACTGAGGATGGATCCCGTCCCGCTATTGCTCGAGCCTTCTTGCAGGACAAGCTCATTAGACATTCATGTTAGTGTTGAGCATTGGTGCTCTGTTTGAGACCATCTGGAAAGCACTGGACCCGAACAATATGCGCTCAAACACGGCACTATCACAACTTCCGCTGTCTCATATTTTAGGAAAAGAGAAAAAAAAGCCTAATGTGCGCGTGGGTTCTCCTACGTTGGACAGTTTTATCCGTTATGCGGAGTACAATGAGTTCTGAAGACACCTCGCAATTTGCTTTCAATGCTAGGTAAGGTGTGTGAAATCTGATTCGATACACCCAAATTATTTTTTAAAAAAAAAAAAAAAAAAAAATCAATAGGTCAAGTGTAATTCCGAAGTTTTTTCTATGAGTCAAATACAATGATTGGCCGTTCATCACTGTGTGCCCTTGCGTTTTTATTCCGTCGTTTATTTATTCTTAGTAGGTAATATCTCCTATCCTACAGTGTTGCCAAACTTATGTCTTGTCGCTTCAAGTTTCTAGCTAGTCTAGACTCAATAGCTGCATATCGACAATCCGCTGTGTTGGGTTTTTCGTATCTATTTCCATTACATGTAATTTCCTGATTGTAGATGTAAAGGCGTTCATGGCCCTAACATCGTCATTCCATTTTCTAAATACTCTATAAACGATCGATTTGGCCAGTACTTATTTGTAGATTTTATTTCAGCCTATTTGTGTTGTGATTATATAATACCGGAGCGGAATTTCTTGTCCCCTGCCCTTGCCCAAAGCAGCTCAACACCGAGCGCCATGGCCTCGCGTCACAGATCGCAGCCTGGGGAAGCTCCGACCAACCTCCGTCGATGTCGAATCCACCACAACAGAACAGTTCAGTACACTCCATCACTCTCTTCAAATCCAACCGAAGGAACACCTCTTTCTCTCGATTATAATCCCTGGATTGTATACAAATTTGCCGCAGCCCCTGACTTGGCAACATCTTCCATCATGGCCGACCGCAATCTCGCCCAGATTCTCGCCCAGCTCAAGCATTCTCCATCCATGAGCTACTCTGATGCCAACACCCTTCTCTCTAAAGCCAAGCTCGCTCTCCTCAAGCTCAACGCCCTCACCCCAAGCCCATCCACCCCTTCGCACATTCTTCCCCTCGCTCGCGAGACTTATGAACAGGGCGCTCTCTTCGCTATTCGTGCCCGGAACCCCCCAGACTTCACTCGCTACGTCCAACAGCTCCAACCTTTTTACGAGCTACCCTCTTCTGTTCTCGCCCCAAATATCTCTGAGCGCAACCGAGTGACTGGCCTCAGTCTACTGTTGCTCCTCACTGAGGGCCGCTATGCCGAATTTCACACTGAACTTGAGAGCTTGGCCAATCGTGAAGGCGGGGATGTTGACGTCGAGGGAGACCGATATCTTGGTTACCCCATTCGCCTTGAGAGGTGGCTAATGGAAGGAAGTTACGACCGGGTATGGAATGCAATGAAAAGCAGCGAGGTACCCTGTGACGAGTACAGCGTCTTCTCAGAGGTACGTTGATTCGAAGCTGTCACCGAAAGTCGGATGTGCTAACTGTTCTGAAACAGATTCTGAAGAATCAGATCCGTTCCGAGATTGCCAGCAGCAGCGAGCGAGCATACCCCAGCTTGCCCATCAGCTCTACAAAGTCACTCCTCTTTCTCGACTCTGAGGGTGATGTCGTTTCCTTTGCCCGGCACCGTGGTTGGATCGTCCGTGATGGCCAAATCTACTTCCCCGAGACCGCTGATGTTGAGGAGGGCGGCAACCAAAACAAGGAAATGAGCCAGATGGTGATAGAGAACACGCTGGGCTATGCTCGTGAGTTGGAGACCATCGTGTAATACGGCAGCGCACCTTCAGTGTATGGAAGTTGGTTTATATAGAAGGCGGAGAGGCATCATATTAAACGGAACTGTACGACTAATGCAGACAAGTAGATTCGCCTCAATGGAGGATCAATGAAACAAATTTTGAATCACTTCAATATGCACCGATGTGGTTTCGTGCACTTGTCATATAATCAGGCTAATACTAAAAAGACATGACATGACTTCCTTGCCATAGTTCTGCTGCCCACGTCCAAGCTCAGCCTTTTTAAAACCAGCTATCGCCAGCACATCTCTTCATTCGCGCATCCGGTCATATTTTGCGAAGACTCGAAACCCCATTCCACATACTCGTCTTTCCACATCATTAATCGTCTAAGCGAAAAGCTTCAAGCCGCTGCCGTGCTTGCCAATTTCACAAACCTCGCACACTCGGCAAACGGAGCCCTTGTACTTGCTGTGGTATTTGGAACCATCAAATGCACACTCCTCGAAGGCAGTTCCACTATAGATAGGTGTATGGCTGGCCGCACACACATCAAACTCAGCGAACTGATCAAACTCGATCTCTACGGCATCGTTAGGGTTGCGCTCGCACTGGGCCTTAGTTTTCTTGGCCTAATACGTTGTCAGCATTTTGGTTCATATCCAATACAGAGGCCAACTTACATTCTCAACAATCTTGGCAGCACCACCATTGGCAATGATGCGGTTTGCGAAGCTCAGAGCTGAGTTATAGTTCTTGTTGCGCACAGCTAGCTGCATGGCACTAAGGAGAGCTAACTGTCGGTGAGGTACTTCGATCTTAGGGATCGTGAAGTATGCAGACAGTTCGAGGCTTCTGTGCAGTTTTACGGGGTCCTTGGCAACAACATCAGGAGCCCCCAACCTTCTCCTTGTCAACTCAATATCCATAGCCACTGCATACTCGCTTGCCGAAGAAATAAGCTTTTTAGCCTCAGCCACCTCATCTTCGCTCGAGACGGCATTGATGAGTATGGCATGCAGGATGCCCTTGAATAGTTTCAAGCCATCCTCAAGCCTGTTGGCCTTCATGGAGTCGTAACCCTTTTGTAGGTCATTGGCTGCCAAAGTTTCCAAATCCCGAGGGATGATAGGCAGGACTTTCCTCGGGTCAGTTTCGTCAAGGGTGCGTCGGATATAGTTCACCAAAGGTGACAGGCCTTCAGACGCAGGAAGGAATGATCTTGAGGCCTGGTAGACCTCAAGGAAGCGGGGCTTGAGAGGTGCAAAGCTAACTGCTCCAACTTGTCGATTGAGAAGCTGCATAGCACTCTCGAATGAGCCACCAGCAATGTGGTCAACTGCTAGGGGCGAGTTCCTTGCCCAGAGATCCGCTTCACTGCTGCCAGCGCCGCCAGCTTCAGCACTGTCAACGTTGACAAAGTCGCTCTCGACATCGGGAACATCGTCATCTCCCATGTCCCAGCCGGCAGCCTCTTCGTCGTCTTCTTCGACAAGCGCGCCATTGTTCTTGGTTGCTGAATCGTCCTCAATAGCATCATCAAATCCAGTAGCATTAGCAGTAGGCTCGTCCTCCAGGGACAGACCCTCAACTTGGCCAAGCAGAGCCTTCTCAAAGAAAGATTGCGAAGTAGCCTTGGTGGGCCAGTTGGCTTTGAAAGTAGCCACGACGGGTTTGGAAGGAAGTAGAGGAGCCCCCAGCGTGGGTACAGTCAATTGGTCCTCAGTAAGACCGGTAGCCTCCAAAATGGCCTGGCATTCCTCCTCCAAACCATTTGACTTGGCTGTCATGTACGCAAGGGGATCTATAGTTTCATTGGTTAGGTTAAAAGAAGTTTGAAATGGTTTGAAAACTCACAGAGATCAATCTCCTTGAACATTTGAATACGGTCCTCGACCTCTCCCAAGTACAGAGCGTTCTGGAAACGAGATGTAAAGTCACCTCGATGCTCCGCAATCTTGGCCATACGAGCTAGTTTAGAGTGGTCTCCAGTGGCAAGATATAAGAATGACAGCTTGTCAAATTGTTTGAGCTTCTGGTACGACATCTCAACCACCTGATGGTTGCCGTGAGCGAGAGCTTCGCTGCCAAGTCGAGTCCAGAACTTGGGTTTGTCGAGCTCTTTGGCCATTTCAACAGCCACATCAAGATTGCCACACTCAATTGCAAGATCAAAACGAGTAGTTGGGTCCTGAACAAATTGGAGGGCAATCTCAGGGTATCCCTTCTTCTGTAGGTAGGAAATGATGGATTGACCAACAAGGCTAGATGTTCGGATAATGTGAAGCATCTCTTCATAGTTTCGTTTTACGAGAGCCAGTTTGAATCGATACTCGGTCGGGTCAATCTGTAAAATACGGGGCTTGGCAGCACGGTCAAGGCAGTAGACATTGCGGCCCTTGACGCGGACGAGATAAACGGTTTGGTCGAGAGTTCGCACAATGCCGTTGTCGCCATTCAATAGGGTGTACTTGACGTGATTAAGGGTAGAGTACAGAAGAACACCCGCATCATCCCAAGTCGCACTTTTGATCCGAATTGTTTCGTGAAGAGTGCTGACCTGCTCCAGAGTCTTGGTAACAATAGTGACATTGTGCTTGCTCAGAAGAGCAGCATACAATCCATCGTTGGACCAGACGACATACTTGACACCATTGACCGAAAGCTCAGCTACACTCTTCTTCTGCTGAATGTCGTAGAGGTGGACGGCGGTAGGGGTGATTATCAACAGATTACCAGTACCTCCAAAGTAGATGTCTGTGGTGCCAATGGGAGGTTTAAAAGAGCGAGTAGTGTTGTTTGAAAGGTCCTTAATATCAATAGTCTGAGTGGAGGTGTTCAGGACAGCAAATCGGTTACGCGCGACAAAAATGGCTGAGTTTCCGGCGCCGCGCTTGGACTCTGTGGGTTCAATGGCACCAGAGCCATCCTTAGGAAGGCTGACAAGCTCGTAGGAGCCACCATCGGTAGGCGAGGTGACCAAGACGGATCGCTCCGCAGGGTTGTACGACAAAGTTCGGGGAGCAACCCAGGCGCTGCCGAGCTTCTTGAGCGACAGTAGCGTAGGGCTCTCAATATTCCTCTGGAAGTCATACGACTTCACGTGCTTCTCTTTGGTGACATAGAAGAGAAGATTTTGGTGGACAGCTGAGGCAGGGCGCTCTCTTTCCAACTTGAAAACCATTACGCCATTGTCATGGCCAGCAGCAAACAAGTTGATCTCAGGGTGTGCCGCAATAACCCAGAATCGATCGTTTTCCCTCTTAAAGGACTGGACGGCGGTTCGTTTGTTGAGATCCCACACACGAATGGTCTTATCTTCACCTGCAGACAGAATCAAGTCCTGGTGAGGATGGAACAAACAACCTGACGCATTCTGAAAATGGCCTCGGCAAGTATCCACCTCCCAGGCTTTGGTCTCACTCATTCGCCATAACTTCACCAAACGGTCATCACCGGCAGAAACGATGAGGGGCATGGTGGGGTGGAAGGCAACCCAATTTACGCCTCTGTCGTGGCCTTCAAGAACAAACTTCACCACCGCATCCGTGTTTCCAAACATATCAGTTTGGTTTTGGTTGGCGCGAGCCATTTGGTCTTCGAAGGACATGGAGGTCGGGGCAGAGTGCTTCTTTCGTAGGCCAGAGATATCCCAGACGCGAACGGACTGATCGAGGGAGGCGGAGACAACAAGGTCTTCTTTCGGGTGAAACTGGGCACACATGGCATAATGGTTGTGACCAGTCATGGTGCAAACTTGAAGAGGTCAGCGTTAAGAATATGGCCAAATAATGTTGATTGTGGGGTCTAATCAAGACGTACTCAACGAGCGGTTCTGCCAGTTCCATATCCGGATGGTCTGGTCATCGGAGGCAGAGAGGATCCAAGGAAGCTCGTGGTGGAAGAATACGGTTCGAACGTAATCGAGATGGCCGTTGAGGGTGAAGAGGCATCGCCTAGTCTGGTAGGACCAGACCTTGATCTTGTAGTCGTCTCCTCCAGAGACGAAGAGGGGCTGAGTCTTGTGAAAATCGACACCACGAACAGGACCATCGTGTTCCTCGAAGCGATCAATCAAGGTTCCCATTCGGTAATCCCAAAGCTGAATGGTTGAGGAGTGAAGCGACACGAGAATCCATGGTCTGAGGGGACATGTCAGCTAAGATCTAGCTTGCGAGCGGTATGAAACATCGAATAGCACAATCGATGGGCGGCGCAAATCGACTGACCTCTTAGGGTGAAAGGCAATTCCCTTCGCTCTCGAAGACTTGGACTCAAACTGCGAGAACCGTCAGCTACCGGTGAGGGGAGCCTGGCCTTCATGGCACATTACCTTGGTCAACATTCCGGGGGACGACTGCATTTTGGCGGGGAGGTGAAGCCGCAGCTTCTGGCATTAAAGGAAGAACAACACAGAGCCCAGGAGATAAAGGGAAATGAAGCTGATCAGCTTGCGTGGGCGCAGATATTGAGGCAGGCTGGCCAGCAGGTCGGAACGGGGTGGTTAAGGAGTGGAGGTGGAGCAGTTGCGATTCGCTGGCCGACATACGAACTCCTGGATAAGCAATTGAGCATCGTGTCCATCTCCAAGGTGTGGGCATCGTGCCGGAGCAAGCCACCCGCAACATTGTTCCTCCGACGCCACAAAGGGCAGCAGGAGGCTATAGGGGGAAGAAGTTGCCTACGTCTCACCGCCCTCGCTGCAGGTAGTACACCTGTCATCAAGCAGGGTTGTCACCAGCCACGGCCCGCCCCACCAAGCAATTCTGCCACATCCAAACCTTTTGGCGGGACGTCATTGCGCTAAACTAGATACAGTGAGCTCTTCTTCTGTGACGGTGTTCACATCTCGATGACACGGCTGCAGCCAGCGTCTGATTGTTCCCAACGCCAGCGGCACATCCGATGTCATTGATGAATGAATGTGCCAGATACTATTTCAACATCTCGTATAAACAGTGCGAAACAGAAAGGCTCTATCTATTTTTTGGCCTCACTTTTCCAGCAACAGAGCTCCACGAGCTTCTGTTCTGCCCCTCCATCCTGGCACAGAGCTTCGATACAACATAAAGTTGACACAACCACCGCCAACCCTGAGCCCCTCCAATCATGTTACCATTGTCTCAATCATCATGGGGCATAGCTTTAGCTATTGCGGCCGCTCTAAAAGCCTCGGCAACTCCTTCTGTCAATGTGGGTATGAACGCCGCGTTTCCACGTGCCCCATATCTGCTTGAGCTCCTGTAAGCGATCTCACATTTGGTTCCGATCCACAGCCTGGCCAGAGGTAAAATTAATCAAAAGAACAGAGAAACTGCCGCTTCTGAGAATGAGACGTCGTATTTTCCTCTTCTCGATAAGATTGCAAGTGGCCACTTTACTTCGGCCTCGACGGATGAAATACTC
Organism: Calonectria honghensis; assembly: GCA_013403855.1. Taxonomy (NCBI): domain Eukaryota; kingdom Fungi; phylum Ascomycota; class Sordariomycetes; order Hypocreales; family Nectriaceae; genus Calonectria; species Calonectria honghensis. Next base: position 1,204,292 of record VTGB01000029.1, read on the forward strand.
TATACCCAATTCCTCCAAGTTCTCCAAGACGATGGTCATATCACCAGTTCGGAGAGTCTATCCACGTTCAAACTTTCTCTGTCACTTAGATCTGCTGCCCCGCGCATTGAGGCGCATTATCAATATTACTCCACAGCCGTTGAACCATCATTGCCAAGCAACCAGAAAGACTGTTCTGATTGGATTATGGTCAATGGCAAACAGTATTGCTCACCTGATATGACTCAGGCTGTTGATTTCAAGTTGAATTCTACGTATGGCACCCCTTCCTAAATATTTGAATACCAGACCCTAATCGTGGCCATCCGAGCATAGGCAAATGAAGAATTTGCCTTTCGATCGTACCGTCGATGAAAATCGCTTTGATGACAAAACACCAGCAATTCTCTACGCAGATCCTGCCTCATCTTCATTCGGCAAATACCATCAGGCTCTTCGGGAAGCTGCATCCAAGGGAGATGTGTCATATCGAGTTCGATATAGACGCAGTACCAATGTCCCCAAGACCCCATTGCCAGTCAATGGTTACGCTGTTGAGCTTGCTTTAAAAAGGACCGATTATATTGTGATTGACGACCGAGAGGCCGGTACAAATGCTGAGCAGAAGGCCCTTGCCACAAATGTTAATCTGGACGCCGAAGAGGACGTTGCAGATCTCAAGCCCTTGTCAACGACAGAGCTTGCTTCGCTTGGCCTGAAAACTGCTTCGTTCATCATCAAGCACGAAAACCCTTTGGGGGCATTAATCAAAGCCACACAAGACTTTCCAAAATTCTCGGCTTCAATCGCCACTCATGAAGTTTCTGACGCCTTTGTTGCAGAGCAAAAAAGGAATAATGCTGCAGGGATTCCTGCTGGAATCAACTATTTGTGGATGAATGGAGTTCAACTCATCGAGCGCCAGATAGAGCCCTTTCAGCTTGTTGATATAATTCGTCGCGAACGAAAATTTATTAACGGACTTCGCTCCCTTGGTCTCAGTGGCAAGGACGCCATTTCTCTGCTCCGCCATCCACAAATTGCTGAAGCAAGCGCCGAGGATCAGCCAATGAGATTTGATTGGACAGATAGGTCTGAGGAGAGCCAGGCCATTGTCTGGCTTAACGACTTAGAGAATGATGAACGATATGCATCATATCCCAAAGATTTGATGGCGGTAAGTAAAACTTCATTTCCCCCCACTCAACCTCGCTCATGGTGTCTCAGCTGTTGCAACGCACTTATCCTGGCCAATTGCCCAAAGTGGGACTCAATATTTTCCATATTGTTGCTGCTGTAGACTTTGCAAATATGGAGGATCTAGCAGATGCGCTTCAACTTGTCCGATTTATGCAACGTGGAATTGTTCTCCGTTTCGGATTTGTGCCTCTAACGTCTACCACTGAGGCTATAATTCGAGCCAAAATTATCTACCATTTGACCCAAACATACGGTACCGAAGCGCTCGTTGCATATCTTGAAGAGATTCAACAAAATCCCGGCAGGGGCATAGATGAGAAAGCTTTCGCAAAGGCGGTTGAGGGCCGCGAGGCGAGCTCAGCCAAACTTTCCTTTCCTGACGTTATCCAGTCAAAGGCCTACGCTCATCAGACTGAGCTTTCACAGGCCTGGGTCAAGCGACTGAAGGCTGACACCACCGTTCGGCCAATTTTTGTGAATGGTTTCGCCATCCCTCGTGAAAACAACTGGGTCCAGGGGATGGGTGGTCGCTTATCCCAAGATCATCAAATCATGCAGAGGGCTGTGTATTTTGGAGCGGTGGAGGAGGGCAGCTGGGTTCCACAAGTATTTCTGGAAGGTGCTATGGCGACAAGAAACCCTTACATCTTCCCAGAGGATGGCAAATCTATTCGCATTCTTGACATCAACAAGCTTTACACCGAGAACTGTGACCTCTTTTGCAATCTTCAAACTTGGGGTCCTGGTGAGGATGACAAGGAAAGCTGGATTGATGTTGTTGTTATTGCGGACCTCAACACTGAAGAAGGCCAGAGCCTATTATTTGCCGTTGACCAATTTCAGCAAAAAAGCAAAGGCCTGAAATTGAGCTTGATTCCCAACCCCTCAATCCTCGCCAAGACAACGGAGAAGGGTAAATCTTTGCAGGAGGCTAGAATCGAACCTGATGAATTCTTGGCCAAGTATAGAGTTTCCGAACTAGTGAACGATGAAGCATACGTCTCTGCCCTTGCGAAATTCCATGGATATGCTTCCATAAGCGCGGGTGACAATATTGTCATGGTCAATGGTCGCATTGTTGGGCCATTTGCATCAGGAGATTCGATTACGGAATATGAACTCCAGCAACTTCTCGCCTTTGAGCAAAGCAAAAGAATAAAGCCTGTTTACGCCGCGATCCAGGATCTGGACTTTGTTGATAAACTTGTCAGCCCCCTTGAGCTTGCAAAGGCGACATCCATTGTTGCTCTCTCAGCCATTTCTGAACTTCCTGAGGGAATCTTTGAGTCAGCACCCTCAACGCGAACCAGTATCTATACTACTTGGAACTCGACGCACACGGCGTTCGAGGTTGGCGATCCTGAAACAGCCAGTATTCATATTGCAGGTTTGTTAAACCCTGCCAGTGAACAAGGTCAGAAATGGGCACCGATCCTCAAGGTCCTGTCTGAGATCGACGGGGTTTATCTGAAGCTCTTTATGAATCCACGGGAAGTGGTCCAGGAACTACCTGTTAAGAGATTCTTTCGCTACGTGGTGGACTCTAAACCATCTTTCGATGAGTCTGGCAATGCTAAGGGCCTGAGGGCGATTTTTAAGGGTCTTCCATCTGAGGCTCTCCTCACGGCGAGTCTTGATGTCCCCCCAGCATGGCTCGTGGCAGCAAAGGATTCAGTGCATGACCTTGACAACATCAAGCTAAGCTCTGTAAAAGACAACGTGGATGCAACTTATGAACTGGAGCACATTCTCATTGAGGGACACTCTCGTGAAGGCAAAGGAGCCCCTCCTAAGGGCGCTCAGCTTGTTCTAGCAACAGAGAAGGATCCTCTCTTGACCGACACTATTGTGATGGCCAACCTTGGGTTCTTCCAATTCAAAGCAAACCCCGGTCTCTACAATATTCAACTTAAGGAAGGGCGTACAACTGATATTTTCGAAATTGAAAGCGTCGGCGCCAAGGGTTATTCGGCTGTTCTTGGAGACGAAGGCACCGATGTTATTCTAATGGACTTCCAGGGTACAACACTTTATCCTCGTCTCCGACGGAAATCAGGGATGGAAGAGGCAGATGTTCTTGAAGAATCAGATGGAAATGAAGGCTTCGTAGCCAAAGGCCTAAAGTTTGCTAGCAGCATTCTTGGTGGATCAAAGTCCACTAGATCCGTTTCAGTGGAGGAACATGCGGAAATCAACATCTTTTCGGTGGCCAGTGGGCATTTATACGAGCGTATGCTCAATATCATGATGCTCTCTGTGATGCGCAATACTAAGCATACGGTCAAGTTCTGGTTTATTGAGCAGTTCTTGTCTCCATCTTTCAAGGATTTTATCCCTCACATGGCTGCCGAGTATGGATTCAAGTATGAAATGGTCACATACAAATGGCCACACTGGCTACGACAACAAAGGGAGAAGCAGCGTGAAATCTGGGGCTACAAGATTCTATTCCTTGATGTGCTTTTCCCCCTCTCATTGGACAAAGTCATCTTCGTCGACGCAGACCAGGTGGTGCGAACAGACATGATTGACCTTGTCAATCACGATCTTGAAGGTGCCCCCTACGGATTTACTCCCATGTGTGATTCGCGCACAGAGATGGAGGGATTCCGCTTCTGGAAGCAGGGATATTGGGCAAACTATTTGCGTGGTCTCCCATATCACATCTCCGCCCTGTATGTTGTCGATCTGCATCGTTTCCGCCAAATTGCTGCAGGTGATCGTCTCCGTCAAACTTATCAAGCCCTTTCAGCCGACCCCAACAGTCTCGCGAATCTTGATCAGGATTTGCCCAATCATATGCAATTCAATCTTCCCATCCACAGCCTACCTCAGGAGTGGCTCTGGTGCGAAACGTGGTGCAGTGATCAGACGCTGTCTTCAGCTCGCACTATCGATCTCTGTAACAACCCGCAAACCAAAGAACCCAAGCTTGACCGTGCCCGCCGCCAGGTACCGGAATGGACAGTCTACGATGACGAAATTACGGCCCTAGACCGACACCGTAAGTCCTCGCAGAACAAAACCCCAGCCGAAGACAAGAAGGGAAAAGTGGAGCCTAGCACCAAGAGCCGTACCTTGGGGGGACTTGAGCATACTCTGGACGAGCTGTAACTGCATAGAGATGTAGATTAATACATGTCAGTGTGTTTTTTGTTTTTTTTTTGTAAAGAAAGCTTTCATAAATATTCGCGCATTTCCCTCTCGGTCGCCATTTGTTTCACTCATGAGAATACACCCGCTAGTTGCGCGTATCATTCTTGCAGAAGAAAAGATCGGGGATGAGTATACCGTAAACACGAAAAATTATCCGTTTGTCAGAAAGCCAGCTGTTATTTCTAAAGATATTCTCCCGTTTTGGAAAGCACACACACAGCATATTTATTCAATTTCAATGCCCTTCGCCGTCGATGTACGTACCCTACAGCACCATTTGCGGATGGAGAAAATAAATGTGATTGAGGATGCAAACATGGAGTCACCTATTGTCTGTTACGGTTCTGGACTACTCATACCAAGCGGCCCTTGTAGTTTTGATTGACACTGGACCGATGGCTGAGGATAGGGAATCTCATCAAGACGCTATTCATTTCGTATTCGTGACTTGATCGCATTTACTTATTTCGCTCTCCCGGATTTCATGATCCCAGAAAAATGAATTGCACCTGCTACTATTCTTATTTCCCAATAGTAATTGTCCAAAATACTGACACCTAGCTACACAACTCATTGTGATGTTCGTCAATGGGAATTTTGAGTGCTTGCCGTAAAATCCTCACCTTCCCTTTGCCGCTATCTTGCTATTGACCAATGCCTGAAGAGAATGATATTCGCGACCCGTGGGCTACAAATGAAGGCAAGCCGCACAAGTACACCTCGGCCGTGTATTTCCAACAAAAACAACCCAGCGCCTCGTGTTTTATGGTATATTCATTAGTGTCTATCCCCTTCCCGGAAATCCCAACTCAAATGCACCTAAAACTGACCAAATACATTCCTCAAAAACAATACAACTCGAACGCAGCAAATCGTTAACCATACCCTGAATTGTTGAGAAATAGCACCTCAAGTCCCTGTTGTCATAAAATCATATCTCTCCGCAATATTAATCCGACAATAGAAAATAATAACCTTACCATGAGAAATCAAAACAAATAAACAGTTGAGAAACGGTGGGTATCATAATATCAGATCATCGGGAGAGACTGCTTGGAAAGTTCCAATCACAGAAAATGCCAAGAGAAGCGATAAAAAGCACCGGGCGCCATGGTTTTCAAGACGCGCTGGTTTCGCGTTCTTCTTGGATCGATGTCATTCCAGATGTGCTCGTACCGCCTATCATGGCCGAATGACTTGGCGGTGGCGCCATTGTAGTTGACGGAACTCCAGCGACGGAAGGTGCGCCACTAGTTGTTGCCAATTCTTTCTCCTTGGAGTTCTTTCCTTTCGTTTTATCGGTAGCGCCCTTGTCATTCATATGGCGAGTATTGGGTGCTTCAGCCGTCATATTATTGTGTAGTGGCGAGGTATGGATTGGCGAGTTCGATTTCTTGCTTTGGCCGTCGCCATTTCCATTGTTTCCGCCCCGTGCAGAGTTACGGGGAGAAACACGGCCAGTCTATTTCCTTGTTAGCACACCTCAGAGTCTCCAGAAGGGGTACAGTTTTGCGGCTTACCTGCTTTGCCCAGCGGAGACCACAGCTGTTGCACAAGTCTCTCTGACCACTAGGGCCTCTGCGCCACTCCGGTGTGTTGCGTGTATGACAGTTGGCACAATCACGTATCACATTGCCAACACCCTTTCTTCTCTTGCGCTTCTTTTTATTCGAGAGAAGACCCCCAAGCTCTTCAGCTAGTATCCGATTAACTTTTTCCATTTGGCGCAATTCAAACTGCCAGCTGGAGCACTTGGTTGTCCTTAGTTCATCAAATATGTTATCATCCGAAGCTAGTGCGGCATCCTGTGAGCCAAGGGCAAGGGAGCCACCTGTTGGCTGCGACACCTGGCCAGTCTCATGATTGCCAGTCTCGGACCTGGGGGTTGCGCTAATAGACTTGGCGTTGCCTGCGGGAGCAATAGTTCGAGACGAAGCTTTAAGGAGCTTTGTCTGAGCCAAGAGGAAGGAGGGCTTCTCACCTTCTGAGGCGTCACCAGGGTAAAGAGTGGTCTGGGCCTGCAAGACTTGACCACGTCGATTTTGGACTTCGTGCTTGCAAGTGACTGTTTTCCCACGCCGTGCCTTTTCGATTGAGCGTCCAAATTCTGCTCTGGACTCCTTTCGCATGAGATCCTGAATGCTCGTGCCAACCAAATTTTCTGGCTGGAGATCGAGGAGAGATCTTATATTTGATGAAACATACAAGAACAGACCAGAGGTTGACAGCTTTGTCCACAATTCGCTGTCACCAATCCCGCCATTAGTCTCTAGATTCTGACGGCTTAAAGCGAAGACGGGTCGTTTGCGCCCAACTAGAATGATGCACTTCCGGCCTTTGCCGTGCTCGGTGTATAGAGATCCATGACTTTCAAACCAGGTATATCCACTGTGCTTCCTCCGAATTCTGAAGACAATATTGACTGGGCTTCCTGAGGCAGTATCCTTGAGCTCACGAGTCACGGGGACTATATCGGAGGGATGGCAGACGGTAGATAGTGAGTTGCCAACAAGCTCAGCGGCATCATACTCGAGAATTCGTTTAGAGGCTGAGGATAAATAAAGAAACAGGCCTTTGAGTGATAGCACATGGACAACATCATCGGTATTTTCCAGCAACATCTTATCCCAAGTCTGCTTGTGCCAGTCTGAGGGGTGTCCTTTTGGAGAGTATTGTTTGAGAATACCTGAGACCTCATCAATGCTAATGGTTTGGCCGTTCTCGGGCTCCCAGTTGCTGGAAGAGGGCGGGGTCCATATATACTGGCCAATATCGCTATGTTTATAATTGACTTTCATGCCGTCGATTCCTCCGTGATTGGAAGCGATGGCATCGGGGCACTCGACTAGATCAATCTGAAAGCCAATGAAGTATCTGATTTCATCGGTATCCCAAGGGATGGGGATCATAGTTAAGAGGTTCAGGAATGGTTTGCCGCCTTTTCGGTAGTTGATGAGACTTTGCTGAACTTCTTTGCCTTCATGTATCATTTTTTTTAGGTTGAATACGGCACCATCATCGACGAACTCGCGTTTGGAACCGGCTTCCACCTTTCCATCTGGCGCCTGCAAAAAGCGACAATTTTGGCCAACAATTTCATGACGACTGTAGCCTGTCAGGTTCTGGAAGTTATCGGAGACATAGATAATAGGACAGTCGTTCATGGTAACATCACACACGACAAAGGCGCAGGACATATCGACAGCGCCAAGACTAATTTTGGGGTCCTTGCGAGTTGCGACTAGCCACAGGGCTTTCAGCATATCAAAACCACTCTTGGAATAAATTGTCTTTTCCTTGGGTTCGAGTGGAGTGCCGACCTGAGTAGGAGTGGTGGCAACGGAGTTACTCAGAGCTTGGTTCACACCAGTGGAGTGGGAGTTGGCCTGAGAGGAGAGGACTGAGCCGGATTGGCCCGAGATGTGGCGAGTTAGTGGTGGCATGGTTGGATTATAGTCGTTATTTACAGAAGGTTCCAGGGACAAGGTGGTTGCTGAGGGGGCTGATGGCGCTGTAGCAGACGGAGGGGCGGTTGTGCTGGTGTTGGTGGGTGTTACACTGATCGGATCATCCTCTGGCGTTAGGCCGGCAAAGTCTGGGGCAACGGTATTGAGCTGATTCGAAGAAAACGTAGGAGCCATCGGGTCGGCTGGTGAAGTGTAGAGGCTCATCGATTGATGATCACCAGCCATTTGAGAACCGACCTGGCCAACCGACATATTGGCAAAAGTTGAGGGAATCATACTGCCCATCATATCTGGTGATATGGCGGGGTAATCGGCAGGGTTAGAAGACATGTAGGGGCCTAATGGCTCCGTTATTGTCATGCTCGCGTTGATGTCCGGAAAGCCAGCTGGAATGGGTTGGCTGAATTGGTAGGAGCCAAGATCGTCGTTTCCGGCACCAAAGGTCATCATGTCATTGGGCGCAACAGCTGACATCCTCCTTGGGGCATCTGGGTTGGAAGCCATGACATCTCCATATGCTTGAGGCATACTGCGCCGACGGTGTAACTCGGTTTGATTACTTTGAACGATGTCATCGAGTGAGTCTCCTGGCGGAAGGAGAGTCGGGTCTGCTATCATGTGTGGGGATATGATGTGAGGATGTTGTTGTAGATGCCGAGGGTGCGGTCGTTGGTGTTGAGATTGCTGATGCTGCTGGGAGGGCAGCTGTTGAGGAGGGAAGAAGCCATCCATGGCAACGGCATCTGGCAGGATGGCTTGGCCAGGCGCCTGATTGTGAGGTCGGTGAGAATAAAGCGGGAGCCGGCCGGTGAGAATATTTAGTTCGATGAGAAGATGACCAGCTCAGTCAGGGGAACAGACGATGTTGTTCGGCCTGTGGTAGGCGGTCATATAGCTGAGTGGTAGGAGTGTCTTGTCTGGGTACGCAATGTGCAGGGAGTAACAAGGTCCAGGGAACTATGACGTTGAGTCGAAGTTGGGGCAAGCCAAAGGCCAAGTGCAAGGCTTCGTTGTCGCGCGTCGAAATCGATCTCGGGTGTGATGGACCTGGGGATATAGAGCACTAGGATGTTGAAAGGAAGATGGCGAAGGCTGGCAGGCGATGGCGGGATTGGGAGAGAAAAAAATGCAGACTATGGTAGCGAAGCGAGGCGGGCGACGCGCGGGGGGTTACACGGTAAGTGCGAGGTGTCGGGGGTTTGGCATCAGGTGCTGCAGCTTTTGGTCATTGACGCCGCGATGCGATGCAGAGCGCTGCGGGATAGAGATCGGTCGGTCCAAGCGATCGGTTCGTGGATGTGATCGGTTCATGAATCGGCTGATGGTGTGGTGGCCCGGGCAGGAGGGGAATGGGACCGATGAGATGGGGGAGACGGACACAGAGTAAGAGATAGGGGAAAAAAACTCAAGAGGGCCCAGAGTGATAGCAGGAGTGATATTTGACGGAGTGGAGCGTGGAGAGGAAACGAGCAAGACAGAGTCTGCCTGCCCTTGGTGGATGGGGGATGGTCTGCAGCGTGCTCCAGCCAAACGCAATCGAGGTGGTTGTCAAGAAGGAGGGGGAATGGGAAGACCGATGCGCATACATACCTGAGTACTAAGTCAATGCTGCAAAGGCAGGGCTTGGTGGCAGGGGACTCACAGACTTGTACAAGTACCATTTTTATGCGAATCACTGTGTTCAGGTACTTACGGATTTGCAGCCACAGGGACCCTCCCGTACGGAACTGCGCTTGGATTTGGGGCCGGGGACACCATGAGATCAGGGTCAAGGCCAATCAATCTAATGTACTGAGTGAGGTATGTATCCTTCCCGTCCCAACGAGACGGGAAGGAGGGGTACGCTACTGGCTATCGTGGAGCCATTTTGGGTGGCTTCTCGTCCATCTGAAGCTTCTCGCCAGCTGGGTATCCCGGCAATCCTCGGGGCCTCAGAAAAATAATTTCCGGATCGATTAATTGTTCATCCCACATATTGAGAATACAAACATGTAGATGTGGCTAGGGCGAACAGCTATACCACCCCAGCACGGCCTCGTTCGCACAAAAGCAACGCAAAGAAAAAGAAATTAGAAGTTGAAAATACAGCTGAGCCAGATAGGCAGACAGACCGCCGCCGCTTTCCACTCCAACCGAAGTCTCCACCAATGGCGATGGCAGCAACTGACATCACAACCCTCCCAAGCCTCTCGGGTTAGCTTCCTGGGGTCTCGCATGCACGAAGAAGGGCCTGGTAACAATGACAAGTCAAAAAGCTCCTCCTCTCCTGATCCGCATGCCGGAAGATTTTTCCACGCCCCGAATGAATTTCTCATGTTAAAGGTGCGACCGTAGTGTTTGATGTATGGGTTGGTGAACGCCTTGGATTACTTGCTGGTAGAGGGCAAAAAGATTACACCCAAATGAAAAATAAAAAAGCCTGATCTTATTTATAAGCTCGGGGGGTTGTGCTGACCCAACGAGAAGCCATGCGTTGGGCGTGAGACAGAAATCTCACTTGACATTGACCACGACAGTGTCTCACCTCCCTCGGGCTCAAGCAACACCGTATACCAGGGCCTAAAATACCCTTCGATTCTTTCCCCTAACCACTCGCATTTTGAAAAAATAGAGCTGAGGCTTTTCTTATGCTCGAGTACGCTTATGATAGACGTTGGACGTATGCCCGTGAGCCAAGAGCAGGCATCCCATCTTACAATCACGTATATGCAACAAGATTCCTCTCTCAGACTTCGGGTCTCAGTTTCAATGGGCGATTACTCTCCTCGGACGACTTCGGATCTCTAGAAACGCCCGTTTCTACCACTAACCCCTCGAATAAACTTCGGTCTTGCCCGAGTCTAGGGACACCCATCCCCCCACGTCTGTCAACACTCCCCGCTCATTGACAACCTGGCACTAAACAGATGACCACTAGTCTCGGCGCTTTTCTTTTGACAAGGGTACGGGTCACATAGTTCATTTTTTTTCTCTCTCTAATCCTGCTATCACCACGAATGGCCACGCTTCTGCCGCCGCAAAGACACTCTTTTCATATAGATGATTGGCTTCGAAATCTTGTTAAACATGCTTGTTAATCAATACGCACGGCATCGAAATTTCTTCTACTTGGCGCCGCTATTGGTTTCTATCTTCAAAATGATCTTTGCCACCGTTTGGTTGGCTCTTCACCTCCATTTAACTTCACCTCCCCAGGACTCCCACACACTCTGTGCTGTAGATAGTCCCTCAGCCTCAGGTCATCCTCTTCTCCTTATGTTCATATATGTCCTATCACTCCTTGGGGTTAACGCCCTTGCGTATCTTGAGGGAAAAGAAAAGAAGATAGAAAGAACAAAATAAATCTCCAAGCTCCACGTCTGCCGTAAGGGCTTCATAGCTAATCAACCAACTTCGTCTTAGTTGGCCGCCCACGTTCTTCTTGGTATCGTTTGGGATAAGAAGCGGCATGTTCCCAATAAATATCTGAATCATCGTCATCCTCAGCCGAAAGTTTCAACCCTATAGCCTTCCCAGCAATAACTTCCAGAAAGCGCCCCAGCCCGTAGTTTCACATTCGGGCTCTCTTGCATCGATCTTGGTCAGTCCTCCACGCCTAAGAGAAGTATCCCATGATCGTTCGCTGAGAGTCTTGCGAGAATTGCTGCAAAAGGGGCATCGGATCTACGTTGGCCGTCGTCAAAAGAGCCTTAGTGGCTACTGCAACTCGGCTTGCCGTTTGTCCTTGGAGGGTTTCGGCTTCTAGTGCCTGAGCAATAAAGACAAAAACCTTACTAGCTTGGTTAAGCACAGCAGGGTGCCGTCTATGAGATTGAACATTAGTTATTTGAATATTTATATCAACCTGTGATTGGCTATAACTTACTGGTCAATGAGCTCAGCCAGGTATGCGTAAGCATATGGGGCTGCTTCCTCGTCGTTGGTGACAGGAAGAGTTTCTACCCACTGGGTAATCACAGCCTGCACATCTCCAACCGTGCTGGCGTTGTAGTGGAGGATTTTAGCAATGGCTGCGCAAGCGTTCTCAGTTGCGTAAACGTTATCCTCGTTGCGAGCATCTGGTACCTGTGTGACCTGGAAAAGGAATGGAACTGAGCCGCCCAGGAATTGAGCCCAGGGGGCGCCGCCTCGGTGAGCAGCAACACCAATACCATATGCGGCGGCCTGCCGGATTGCGGGAGAGCCATCTCGGCATCCATCAATAAGCGGTTGGGTAATATAGTTGGCATATCGAGTGCTCTCAGGGCCACAATACTCCAATACATCGTCCATGATGCACAGTCCCCATTGTCGCTGCGTAGGGTCGCTGGAAGCAAGAAATCCTTCATATGTCGACATAAGCCGTTCCCATGCAGGGAGGAAGGCAGCACCGTGGTTCTTGAAGATGGCATGGAATGCTTTGTTCATGTCCGACAGCAAAGTTTGATCATCTTCAATAGCCATCAAAGTCTCTTCAGCCTCGTCTTCGACATCGTCTGCGGTGGCGCCTTCCTTGTCCTCGGCACGTTGAGCAACACGATCCTTATAGTCTTCAATGGCCGAGTGAACAGAGTCAATAAATCGGCTGAGGTGATCAGTTGTGAGACACCCTTTTCCAACGACCTCAACTGATTCATAAAAGCACTGGTACATTTCTGCCAATGTGTCAATGGCAGGCTCTGCAGTAAGGACTTCCAGGAGCTTGTCAACTGTGGCAGTCCAAAGACCAGCAAGCTCGTTTGATTGGGGACCGTAGGCTTTCTTGTACGAACTTAGCAGCTGGGGGACGAGTTTGGCTGAAATGTACCGGACAGGATCGTGGAAAAAGAATGCCAAACCTGGAAGGGCAATCTTTTCCATAATCTCAGCAACGTATGGAGCGAAAGAGCCCTCCAGAACCTGCGCATAGACGACAAGAAGTTCAATAGCCATGTGCTTGTCATCCATGGTGCTAGTACGGATACCAATCATCTTGCCTTTAAGGGGAACCAACTCCCATCCCTCTTCATTTTGCATCTGCTCTACCTGATCATCGTCGTCGAGTAGTTGAATGTCGGCTTTTGCCATGGCAAGTTCCAGCAAGGGGGGCATGACGTTGTGAAGGAAGGGAAGGAAGTCTGAACCGAGTACTCGGCACATACGTCCCCAACAATGCATGAGATATTGGGCTTGGGGGTCATCCGCGTCAGTGATGCTTGTCTGAATGTTGGCCAAAAGATTGACGAGAGTCATGGCGTCTTGACCAAGTCGGTCTTTTCCTACGGCTAAGGCGATGAGGGTGGCGCACTCCATTGCCTTGGCACGCAGAAGGCGGTACTCCTTCTCACTTTGGTTTTGGAGGACGTTAACCAGAAGGGGCATAAGTGTATCATAATACTTCGAAAAGGCGGCTTCGGCGGCATCGGCAATGGTTGCAATAGTCGATAAGGCCTGCTCTTGAACATATCGCTTCTCATGCTGGAGGAGCTGGAAAAGGTGGGACAGCAAATCATCCAGGTAGGGCTCCAATATTTGCTTCTCTGCCTCCTCGCAGAAGTTGACGAGTGCAGCGGCGGCGTGTGACTTAACACGGCCCTCGGGAGAGTCGAGAACGGGAATTATGGATCGGAGAACTCGGTCATAGTAGTCTGTCTGCATTTTGGGAGCAAAATCGGTGCTCATTTGGCCAAGAGCATTGCATCCAGCCCATCGCACACGAGGATGCGGATCGCGAAGAGCAGGACCAACCAAATCTAGGACCTGGCTCAGCTCACCAATCATGAGCTCTCTGCAGCCCTCAGAGATGGCAGAGATGGCCATCAGCGCGGCATGTCTATCCCTCCAAGCCATCGATGTCATCATGCGGGGCAGCCAGTTGAAGGTGGGAGCAAGAATTGTTTGTCCACCGAGTTTGTTCGCAAGCCGGTCCATAGTCTGCTCGCCAGCGACATGGTTCTGATCGCTTTCATCTTGATCGAGCTGTGGGGACACTGGTCAGCGCAATGGACGGGAATACTTCTGCCCCAATCTGCACTCACGTCGTCCGAGGCCAGCCATTCGGCGGCATCGTCGTCATCCTCACCGAGGTCGGTCATCAGGCTTAGACACTGGGTAATCATATCGTTCGTATATGAAGGATCCTTGCGACAAAGAGAAGGAGCGTAGTCGGCAAATGTAGCCATGAGTTCGAGGGCGTTTTGACGGCAAATGTTGTCTAGCTCTTTGTCCTGGATAACTCCAATGCTGAACTGAACTAGGTTGTGAAAAAGAGGCTTGAACATTTTGGGAGCCGACTCGGCAAGGTCGATGAGAGCTACAAGGGCCTTGCTGAGGTCATCCGAGTCTTGGGATTCCTTGATTGGGGGAAGGATGTTGAGGACGTCGGGAATCAGGGCGTAATACTTCGCCTGGCCTTTCTTGCTAATCGTTCGGAAGAAGGAGGCAAAGGCTTCCATCGCTGCAAGGCGCACCTATAACCGTAATTAACATTGAGAACCCTACGGGCCATGTTGGTGCAAATGAGTTGTACCATAACCGCCTCATCCTTGAAGCCCTTTTGGAAGGCTTGCAAGACCGACTCCTCATGTTGCTTTTCAATAATGGATGGGGTAGTGGCGAACACCCGGAAGGCATTGTCTCGCTTCTCAGCCTCAGGAGCCTGGCTGAGCTGAAAAAGAGCACCGAGTAATTCAGACCAAGAATCGCCTGTTGAACAGGAGAAAAAAACGTGGTTAGCACTAATGGTGGGGAGCTAGCGGGGAACGTCGATACCAGCAGTGTGCCAGCATGACAGCCGAGTTGGTGGACGAACCGTTTTCAGTATATTGACGAGCTACCTCGGCGACAGCATCGCTAATCTTGTTGCGAACTAGTCGCTCGGATTCACTGGCAAGGGTTTCGAGAAGTTTTTGGCGGATAGCAGCGGCCTGATCCTTGGCGAGGGAGTAGAAGAGATCGAGATTTTCGCCTGACTCGACTTTTCTAGTCTTGGAAGCGATTCGGCGGAAGATAACGGCGGCGAAAGAACGGGTCTGTGTGAAGAAAAGGCATTAGTCTCAGCATCGCTAAAATTGGGAATGGTGGGTTGTCCAAGTGAGGGACGAGAGGAACGAACCGCGGTGTCACTGGCAGCACCGATCTGCTCCGCAAGGCCCATCAACAGGACCTCGGGGCGGGTAGTTGTCCAGTTGCTCTGCAAATGCTCCTCGGCCTGAGATCTAGTGCTGTTTTCGGGAGACTGCAGAGCCTGCAGGAGCTGGGTCAGCTCTGCGTGGACTTCTGGCGGGAGCATCGACATGGCTGTGGGAGAGTGATGCTGGTGGTGTAGTCCACCAGCAGACAACTTGCGGAAAAGGGCGGATCAGGGTGAGGCGGGAGCGAAGGGAGGAGGCCGCCGAGATCGCAAAGCCGAAGCAAACAAGCAAGCAACGAGCGGGCTTGGGCTTCGTTTTGCGGACGAAGAATTTAGGCTCCTAGTTGGAGGGAGAAAGGGTTAAGAATATGGACGGTGGGGGAGGGGGTCTGCTGTAAACTTGGTGGGGTGGTACCAGGTAGCCAGGCGACGCAGCCAACCTGAAAGAAAAAAAAGCACACGCGTTAGTTAGGTTTCCAAGGGTCAATGGAATCTTTGTTTAGCAGAAGCCCATCTTTCTCTACGTCCCAGCAAGCAAAATTGGCCCGGCCCAGAATATTTTATTAGATTGCTAATTTTTACGGCTGTTCCAATACTTTTGAATCGGATTCGTTGATCAGAAAATTCTAACCTTCAGTTGGTGGTGGAAAAATGACACGGCACGATGGGCAAAAAAGGATGCGCGAAGAGTAAATAATGCATAACCATGATTGGAATAGATGACGCCACTCCATACTCATCTACAAAATCTATCATTGGAATTTCTGGCACCCGGAAGGAACGTCAAACATCAGCCCTGTATTGATTTCTCCCTCATGGCCAGGTCCTGCTTTCAAGTCTCATATAGGAGATGAGGCTGGAGAAAATAATGTTCCGATAAATGGAGAATGACGATTAAGCTACGGAGTACATCGTAAATTTTTCAAGCCCTGCCCAAACTGGGAACAACAAGGACAAGCCGTCGCTCCGAAACTGGTTTCCCCGAAACAGTACCTGTGCTAGCCGTGCGCGAGCTTCCTCCCAAAGTACCCCGTCCTACGTAATTGATGATTGCTTCGCGCATATTATGGCCTGGATTGATGCATAATAGATGTATCATACGTAATCGCGACGGAAATGTATTTTTTCAGTCATTGACAAAAAAAAAAAAAGGCCCCAGGGTTTGCTCGTCACAGGTCATACGGCGGCAGCAACTGATTTATGCCATCTCGGCGTCTCAAGTCACTGGACCCAGCCAGGTTTCTCGCAGCCGGGCATCTTGTGCCGGAGTACCCGCCCGGTTCATACAGGTCTTCCTCCGTGCTCTTTCCCGCTTTCCCTCTTGCACTTCAATTCTTCATTGTCTTCACTTTTCTGTCCACAAAATCCCTTCCCCCTCAAGCCCCTCTTCCACAGAATAAGATGTTGTCGCGAAGATTAGCCACCGCCGTTCGCATGGTGCCGACGCGCACCTTGCGTCCCCATCAGCGCCACCCTCTGGTCATGCTTCCTGCAATGATGCAGAGTGTCCGCACATATGCAGACAGCATCGTCAAAGTTCCCCAGATGGCGGAGTCCATCTCGGAGGGAACTCTCAAGCAGTTCAACAAGGCCATCGGTGACTATGTCGAGGCTGATGAAGAGATCGCTACAATTGAGACAGACAAGGTACAGCGAACCCAACCTCGGTTATCGTGGATATGACACAAAGACTCCATCTGCAACCACCGACAACGTTTCTGACTCTTCGGTAGATTGATGTCGCTGTCAACGCCACCGAAGCTGGTACTATCAAGGAATTCCTTGTCGCTGAGGAGGATACTGTTGTGGTTGGCCAAGATCTCGTCCGCATAGAACTTGGAGGTGCTCCCGCCGAAGGCAAGAAGGAAGCTCCAGCTACCGAGTCCCCCAAGACCGAGCCCGCCGCTCCCGAACCCACGAAAGAAGAGCCCAAAATCGAAACCACCCCCGAACCTAAGAAAGAGGCCACACCTGCATCTAGCAAGCCCGAGCCCCCCCGAAAGAGCGAGAAGGAGACCTCATCGGCCTCTGTCAACAACGGCCCTACCCTAGGCAGTCGCGAGGAACGGCGGGTATGACATACCATCAGACCTTTCAAAATAATCATTCAGATACTAACTCTTTATATAGGTTAAGATGAACCGCATGCGCCTTCGAATTGCCGAGCGTCTCAAGCAGTCGCAGAACACTGCCGCTTCCCTGACAACGTTCAACGAGGTCGACATGTCAAACCTGATGGACTTCCGCAAGCTCTACAAAGATGATGTCCTCAAAAAGACAGGTGTCAAGCTTGGCTTCATGAGCGCATTCTCCCGCGCCTGTGTTCTTGCCATGCGTGACCTGCCCGCTGTCAACGCCTCTATTGAGGGACCCAACGGTGGTGACACCATTGTCTACCGGGACTACGTAGATATCAGCGTCGCTGTAGCCACTGAGAAGGGCCTTGTCACTCCCGTCGTGCGCAATGCTGAGTCCATGGATATGATTGGCATCGAGAAGTCCATTGCCGACATGGGCAAGAAGGTGGGGTTGAGGAAGGCACTGTGATAAATGTTTATGAACTAACTAACCATGTTCTGCAGGCACGCGATGGAAAGCTGACGATCGAGGATATGGCAGGTGGTACATTCACCATCAGCAATGGCGGCGTCTTCGGCTCTCTCATGGGAACTCCCATCATTAACCTTCCTCAGAGCGCTGTCCTTGGCCTCCATGCCATCAAGGACCGCCCTATCGCTGTCAACGGCAAGATCGAGGTTCGCCCAATGATGTACCTGGCCCTCACTTACGACCACCGTTTGCTGGATGGTAGAGAAGCTGTGCAATTCCTGGTGAAGGTAAAGGAGTACATTGAGGATCCTAGGCGCATGCTTCTGTAGAGTAGTTTAACTGGCATAACTGGCTAAATAATACCTGTGTGGCAAAGCAGATGTTGGGAAAACGCATATCGCGTCCCTGCATATTTCTGTTGGTCCATTTGTACAATACAACTGAAGGATAAACTATTCGAAGTTACAAACACCAGTGTTGGTATAGATGCGGTTGACTGAATGGGTGGTTTCAGGTCGTCTGGGGTCTCGGCACAGCTCGGTAGTGGCCTGGGCCCAAGTCAAGACTGGTCCAATTGTTACGAAAAGTTTAGGAATTGCTACCTAGATTGTTAGCCAAAGGAATCGCCCAAACAGAAGTGGACAGACCTTGGCGGGTATTGCAGTCTGTCTGGACTAAATAAGGGGGGCAGTGCTGTACGTAATTGAACGAGCTTCGGACTTGCTTGTCCGACAAGGCCGCTAGCGTGACGCCAGACGAACCAATTGAATCCTTGGTAAATCACAGCGCAAATTCAGATGCCGAGGTGAGCAGCATGTCGTTCGTATGGCCTGTTGAGCCTTTTGTTTTCCTGCACCAGGTCAATGTGATAGGGCGATAATCTTTGTTTGGCAGAAGTAAGAATTTGGATTTTGTTCAGTCGAAATCAGTCTCCATTTCTACACTGATTCCCAAATTTGATGGTTCAACAAAGACCGGGGTATCGGTATATTTTTGCTATTTGTCCAAAGATAGCAGGTGGCCATGATCGATCTCGCCGATAATGGAAGTTGTAGACCGACAAATACAGACTCACTTTAGTCATATTTTCATTGGTGGGCGTATTATCAGCATCTAGAATCAATATTTAAGTCGGCGCACTGCATGCAGCTATTATAAAGCGAGGGTAAGAGAGTAAGAAGGGGTTCGTAGTGCCAAATCCCTCCCCGACACGCATTCAACGAGAAATTCATGGCACAGCCACCTGGCTGCGATAAAAAGGTATATTGCAATAATGAACCTAGCCAAGACTTGAGTTATTTCAGTTCATTATTTCACAGACCAGTGACAACATGAAGCCCTTCATATTTCCCACTCCAGAATAGGCTGCCATATAACATCCGGGCTGATCAGGAGCTATCACAATTGCTATCCGCAAAAGCTCCGGAAAGATTGGCCGGTCAACTAAATTTTGGATACCATCTTATCTTAGAGAGATATTATCCCTTGTTTTACAAATCAAGGATTGTATCCTTGTCAACGGGGTCGATTAGACTTGCGCAAAGTGAAGGAAGGATAATGCGCTGCCCATCTGGGTATTGTCGTTGTCTCAACATGTTAATTTTTGATCAACAGACTTCTAATCGACCCTTGATACAATCCAGCACATTTGTTTTTTATTCATAAACGGTTGGCCCATCTCGGTCTATGCTACCTTACCCACACCTACATCGCAGCGGCAAGTTGGGGACAACTCTTGTTCTCGGAATCTCTGGGTTGGCCTTTACTCACAGAAGATAGGCGGTGGTAAGGCAGCATTTGGGAGTAATGAGAACACCGCCATTTTAAGTAGCCGGTTTGGTATGGGAAGCTTAAAAAAGGCAGTCATGCCTCTCGGGAGCTGTACAACACACTTTGAGGACTTACGGCAGTATGCCTCAATTCCACTTGGGTCTCAAGAATGTTCTCCGTATAGATAGTAAAGTTAATCAGGATTCCCGTAGTAGAAAATGATCGCCAATCTCCAGCCTCGCCTCACGTGCTGCAGACTATCTTCTTAAGTGCGCAAAAGCTCCAGTTTGTACCTTGCCCCACACCGCCCTGGGATACGAATCAGTACTTTCGGCAAAAAGGTATCATCCCATAATTTTAGTAGCAGCGGTGGTATTAATAAATGCAGTATCATTATCAATCGGCAAAAAATTGCTACTGGTACTTATTTGGCTTCCATTATCACCAGTTTATGCGACCACAGATATATACACTTTGCCCTCCTTGGAATAGTTTGGTGTCCTTGTTGGTAACCTCACTGGAACTTTAGCGCACTTAAGGAGATGGTTAGATTTACTTTGTAGAACTTACACGCTGTGGTACCATGATAGTGCAATAGCGACGGTGACAGCGGCAGTAATGTCACTCCATTCTTCCTCCCCATCATAGATGTCAGACGGGAGCCAATCGCGGGGGTTACTCGACTCCGGCGAGAGGGCCATAGGCTTAAAGATGTGTCTCTTGGGTTCTGGTCTGGGACCAGCTGAGAGTCATGATACTAAGTCGAGCTAGGCAGTTCCCTGTCCTGGCATAGCTGGGTGTGACAGTGCCACGAGTATGCTGCAATGGCCTCTGGGTACATTTCGTCATGGCGCGTCGCAGGCATTCAATAAAGTACCGACCTGCAAGCCGCTGGCGCTAGCCCATTGATGTACGCTGGAGCTATGTCATCGTCACTAGCCGCCTCCTCTGCCTCCCGACTACCACGCCCCTCGGTCTTGTACCTCGTGCTCTTGCGCCCCTCACCCGCTCAGCCGTCCCATCATCAGATCGCCTGTTCCACCATCCAGCACTGCCATTCTTCTTTCATCTTCAAGGTCACCCTTGGCGACTTGTCTTGTGACTTTTCTGACTCTTTCCAATCCTCTCGGCATCGCTCGATTAGACGTGAGTATCAGACGACAGCATTGTTATCCGACTTATTGTCTCTCACCCTCTGCATCTCCCCTGCACCTCCATTCCATCGCTCTTCACACCCATAATCAGGTGTAACCAATTCGCAGGTTTTCCTAAGACCTCTTTTCCACTTTCAATTTGATTGTTCACCTCACGCTCAATCCCTCCGGAGCCTCGACCAGCGAAACCCAATTCATCCTGCATTGCCGACAAACGCGGGGTCGTCCAGTTGCCATCGATCATCATGGAGCCTTCCCAGAGCTCCGTCTCTCGCGAGCTCAAGGACACCCGCGCTACAAGTTCGACCAGTCTCGCGAGCGCAGTTTCCAATTCCTCTACTTCACAAAAACCACCTACCCTCAATCAACGATCGCCCTCCGTGTCTATCTCCGCCGGTTCCGTTCCCATTTCTACCGCTGCAAAGTCGGCCCATCGTCAGAGTTTCGTCGAGGGCCTGCGCAATGCGCCGTCATCTCCGCGCTCCCAACGACACCCGTCTTTCACTCAAGCCGCCCTCCAGGAGCTTTTGAATCACCCGCCAGCAGCTAACAAGCACGGAAATCCCCGGTTTTCTGGCCGGGATTGGCGCGATGTCACCATTGGCGAACTCGTGTCCCCAGAGGACGTCAAATGGGTAGAGCTTGACAGCAGCATTGAAGATGCAACTCGGGTAAGCCCCTTCCCAGGTCACACCGCTCCGAAATATACCATTTAAAGAACATGAAGTTTGGTATGGAAAATGATGCTGACCATGAAATTATTGCACATAGCTGCTCCTGAAAAGCCCCACCAATGTTATTCTCATCCGTGAGAATCCTGATGCTCAGGTCGCAGTTTCCACTTTCGACTTCACCGATCTAAATGTCTACCTCCTCGTCGTTGTTGGACTGGCTAAGCCAGAGGAAGATCAGATTGATATGTTCAATGCCATTTTGGCAAAGGCCCAGCAGGGTGCTCAGATTCCTCTCCGCGATGTCATTCCCCTCTTCCGCAAAGAATCATTAGTAAACCTACCATCTACCGAAGATCTTTCGCAAGCGGTTCAAGTATTAGGCAGTGGAATCCACAGACTGTTAGTAACAGCACCAGCTGGGGAAGTTATTGGTATAGCCAGTCAGCTCCGGCTTGTTGAATTCTTCTGGAATGAGGGTGTCAATTTCCCGACCATTGAGAGGCTCTACCCCATAATCCTCCGGGATTTGGGCATTGGAACTAAGGAAATCGTCTCTGTCAAGTACGTTTCAGTGTGGTTCGATAAAATCTTGATATATTAACCATCATGACAGCTCTGATACACCTCTTTCGGAGGCTCTAACACTCATGCACAACGAGGGGCTCACCAGTGTCGCTGTTGTGGATAATGGCCTGAACGTTGTGGGCAACATTTCCACCAAGGATGTTCGACATCTTACAAGCAGTTCAAACGCACACCTCCTTGGCCAATCATGCATGCACTTCATCTCAGTCATACTCAATGAACGTGGTGTCGAAAAGGGGCGAGACGTATTTCCTGTCTTCTACGTTACTCCATACTCTACGCTCGCCCACACCGTTGCTAAGCTTGTTGCTACACGGTCACATCGTATGTGGGTAGTGGAATCAGCCTCTCCTTCTCCTTCTGCCCCCGCTACACCTTTAATGGGACCACAGGGCTTCACAACTACAGTTCCCCCGACTCAAACCAGTCTTTCTACTCCGGGAACTACCGCCACTCCTGCCTCAATTGCACCTCCCTCGCCTGTGACGCCATTAGCCATCCCTGTCACCGCTGTCCCTGCCTCAGCCCTAGCAGGAGCAGGCTTGTCAGGGAGATTGAGTGGTGTCATCTCGCTCACTGATGTGTTGAATATGTTTGCTAAATCCACGGGTTTGAACCCTTCTGACCCAGGGGAGCAGAGGGCACGACGGAGACGAAGCTCAAGCAGCTCTGTGCGACCTAGCCTGGAGTCTTCAAGGGCAAGCCTGGACATTAGGCGGTGAAATAACGGAGAGGATCCCTAACTTCATAGAATGGAGGTGTGCATTCCAACTCACTCCCGAAGCTCTTGCATCAAAGTCACTCCCAATGCAACTTTCTTAGGATGGCACCACAATTACAGGGCCAGGGGCGTGCGTAAAAGGCCGCTCAATATACCAGAAGGTGGCATATTGTTTTCTCAAATTCTAGTTGGTTGGGTTCTCTAACCATCGTGCAGTGAGCGCCCGAGATGTCTCTTGAGGGCGTCGGACAGTGAGGTGCAATTCAGAATAAATGGAAGTCATCATGAAGTCGCCAAAATGTAATCAGAGAAGTTTGACGGTGTCTCCTTAGATGGATGGTGAGTGACTGTGTGTACTGTGATGCATCAAACACCAATATGAATTGTACTTTTGTCGTCCACTCGATCAACGCCGTACTTGTATTAGGTAAATTGGTACAGAAGATAGAGATGTTAATTGTAGGAACCTAGTGATTCTGTGAATCCCAGCGGGCTGATTGCTTCTTGAAATACTATTACACGACCAAGGAAGTAGTGACAGCTTCAAGGAGCGACCACTCTTGATGTAAACGCGACGTGGCTCAGTAGCAGCTCGACGGTCATAGAACCCCGCTTTCTGGAGGCCGACCACTTTTCTCGTGAGCTGGCGGGCCGTCCGAGGGAAAAGAGGCGCTTTCAGTGGTCTTTTAGCGTGTTTCAGTGGAGACGCCCTGCATGTTGGCCAAGTTAGTGGCCTCATGAAAGGCCTGGTCGCTGAAACGGCATATCCCATTGGCCAAGTGGCCCACAGCAACGCTCCGGCGCGTGTGTCATTCGCCACCCGAGGCGATGAGGTTGTGTCTGGGCACCGTGAGAGAGCCCGTCTGGGCGCTTCCGAGTACCAATTCACTTCGGCAGCTTGACTCATGATTTCTTCGCTTCTCTGCCTCTTTTCTCTCCTTTATCTCCCTCACATACGCACTTTAATACCCAGCTTTTGATCATTCTTCTCGGTACATTAGTTCATTAGTTCCATTTTCCGCCTGCGTCCGCTGTCCTTCTAGCCTATGAATTTGCTTCTGCCACCATCACGTTTATTCACATCGCCACCACTATTCATCCTCGTGCGAGGCTGCCACACCGATCAATTTTGATTGCACTTTCAGCCGACATCACGCAGATAATTGTTGGCCTTCCAGCAGCTCCTGCCGCCACTCATATTCTACTGCATCGATCTCGTTGATATTCGTCTCTTTTTCGTTTGATTTTCCTTGTCCTTTTCTATTTCACACTGCTCGCCTCGATTTGACTCCGCCCCGTTCCGAGTTTCCCAGCCCTATCAAAACGGCTCCAACGGTTCTGGACACCGCCAGTTTGGATCCATCAAGCTGCAGGTCTAGACACGCTGCTGGGCCTGGTTACTGCCCAAGGCGATTCGTCGAATTATCACCACCATTTGGGCATCCTTTGTTGCTCAGACACACGGACGTCTCTAAGGAAGCATACCCCAGAGGTATTTGTTCATGCGACCAAGTTCATTCGCACCTATGTCTATAGAAGACTCAGTTATTCATCATGGCACTCGAATCTACTCAACCGTCGTTTCAACATTCCTCCCCTCTCAGTGATGGTACACGATCTGATTCTCAGAAACTCGGTGACTTTGCCAAGCTGCAGTCTCTCTCCTCGCTGTTGCCGGCGCCTTCTAAAAAGGGTTCCACAACCTCAAGCACCCTTGGCTTCATGACTCCACCCGTCTTCAACGGTAGTAGAGGATCGGGCAAGCCAGTGACTCTTGGTGATTTCTCCAGGCTTTTCGATCGGCTGGCCGCCTCTGCCCCCGTCACCCCTTCGCCGCCTGCCGTGCAGCGCTTCTCGGGAAATGTGACGAAAGTCGAGATTCTCAAGCGACCGAAGACGCCCCAGGCCTTCCCAAACACTCCCCCTATCCAGAAGCCACTTCAGGCATCATCTAGTCTCGAATCGCACCCTAGTTTGAGCTCTGATACCGGCTCTGCTTCGGAATCTGAATTAGAATTCAATTCACAATACAGCACGCCACTCTCAAGCCCTTCAAGCTCCGCCGGCAAAGAACCACCCCCTCTGGCCAGCTTTGCCAAGAAGAAATCAAAATCTAGTTCTCTCAAGTCTATCAAGGCTGTCGCAGCCACCACCCAACAGTTGGTGGTGATACCATCAAAACCAAGACACCGACCATACCCCATTATCTCATACCAATTCTATAAGCATGGTCCTATCACTCCCATTTTTGACACTGTGCCTACTGAAAAGGCTAAGCACAATGCTCTGGTTCACAAACTCGTCCCAGAGCGTGTTGTCGACAAAATCCTGAGACTTGAAAATCCCAATCTTGAGTCGAATGGAGTACATGTCTTCTTGGATATGTCCAACATCTCCATCAGCTTTCAGAAGGCCTTGCGGGCTAAGTATTCACTCCCCGATTCGGTGCGATTTACACCTCTTCCATCGATGAACCTGTCCTTCTTTCACGAACTCCTCGTTCGCGGCCGCGACACCAAAGTGCTTAATGCGGGTTGCTCCATGCTCCCCAATCGATCGGAGCCGATCTACATTCAGGATCTCCGCGATTTAGGTTATCGGGTTGACCTCCGATACCGTCGAAGAGAGGGTGACCAGGGCCCCGAAGAAACGCGTGGGTCGTCTGTTCATACCCGCTACGTCGAGGATATGGTTGATGAGACACTTCAAACTCGCATTGGTGAGTCAGTCATGCAGTACTTTGATGCGCCTGGAACGCTGGTGCTGGCTACGGGCGATGCCCGGCCGGCCAAGTTCTCCGATGGCTTCTTCAGCTACGCTGATCGTGCCCTGAAAATGGGCTGGAATGTCGAAGTTGTCTCGTGGAAATCGAGCCTCTCAGGAGCTTGGACTAACCGTGCTTGGGCTGAGCCTTGGGGTGATCGATTTCGAGTTATCGAACTAGACGGCTTTATCGATGATCTCTTCGCGTGTTACGCCCCTCCCGATGCCTCTTGTTGAGAAAACAAACGCATCTGTCTGGCGACGTTGGGATCGCCACCTCCGCTTCTATATCGCTCAAGGACGACGCTCCGGGTGTGTCAACTTATCCCTTTGAGTGCCGTAAGCCTGCATTCAAGTACCAAGCAAAATGCATTGCCGACCACAACTCTCTAACCTAAAGATATGCGATCTTGTTTCACGGTATATAATGCTATCTTTGTCAGGAACTTTTTTATTTATGAAAAAATATGTTACGTTTTTATCCTGTTGTTTTTTGCTGTTGTGTTTGTGGTGGGGTACCTCGATGCAGGCTTACGGCACTCAAAGGGATAATGCCACATCGAAACACAGTCTTCAATTTTTAGACAAAGCCAAACTGGTTTTCCTTTAGTCTCCTTCTTGTCCTGCTGATAATCTTGAACATGCTACGAATTGCCTTTCACTTTGCTCGATGTTTTGTTTTTCTTTTGCCAAATGTTTATGTTTTTAGGCGTCATCGGTCGCAAACATGCCTATTTTTTCCCGGCACGGAGCTTTGCGTATATACACGAATTCAAGGCTGGTTTATGAGGCCGGCTACAATAGCCGACAATTTCCTTTTTAACGGGTTACAGCACAGGCAGATTTCATTTTGCGTGGTTATCTTGAATGAGAGACGGACCTATAATCTCATGTATTTTATTTTCTTTTACGTCATGGCCTGTGAGGCCTGTGAGGAGTCAAGATTCAGGCAAGCCTGAGCCGAGCCTTCTTCAACATGTTAAGAATACAAGTTGTTTTTTGGGCATCTGGCTTGTTAGTTTGATATGGTTGCACAGCCTCTCTACAGTCTCTCTATGCGGATCACGCTCGATATCCTTATTGAGAGAACATGTGTTCTTCTCAGTCTTTGTGTGTTGGAGGATGGACCAGTCACTTTTGGAGGACGGAATATTCCACGGTTCAGCCTGGCATACCGAGATAGCAATACGCAGCGGTCTCCTTCAATTTCATCTCTCATTCTTATCAATCCACTCATTTTCGTTCAGCGCCTTAGCACTCATCTTTTCCGCATCAGATGAACCGACATGTATCCCCTTAGCCCATTTGCTTCAGTGCTTACTCATACACAGGCAGCGCCAGCCCTCATCACACCATCGCCGCCCCCCGCACAATCTCTCACATTTTCCAAAACATAAACCTTGTTTTACATCATACAACTTCAATGCAAAATGAGTGTTTTCAAATCATACCAGTCCTGTGACTTTGATGCCTGCCCAGGTGAGACGCAAAAACGAGAGTGATGGTTTTATAAGACAATAATGAATCCTTGCAAATAGCTGTTTTTGGTTCTCGTGAAGGACTGTATCGGGAGTCAGTAACTTGAACGGAGTTGACAGTTATCAAGCTGCAAAACACACTCGGGTTTGGTTTACATGTCTCAGTTGGGCGCGTAACCACTAATACCCCAGAATTGCTCGACCCCGAATTCACCGGGTGTCTTCCAGGCATCGTTGCAAGCCGAGAAAAGAACGACATCTCCAATGCTCTTGGAGAAGGTGGTCTTAATGGATTTGATGGCTGATGCTTGCTCGCTGAGACCAGGGATAGCAGCGCCATTGGCTTGGCCACTCATAGGCCATCCAGACTCAGTGACAACAACCTTCTTGTCCTTGGGGCAAGCATCCTTAACACTCTTGACAGTCTTCCGGAGCCAGGAACCAGCCTGATCCGCAGTAATGGTACTATCAAAGAAAGCATGGGCATTAATAGCACAGTAATCCGAGGCCTCACAGAGTTCGGGATGGGCAGTCATAGCGTTGAAAGTATCAACGGTGACAACAGGGCCGGTGTAACCAGCTTCTCGTAGGATGGCCCGTGCCTGGTTGACGGCAGAAATGACAGCGGCTGGGGTAGCCTGACCACTGTTGACAAGCTCGTTGCCAACACTGACAGTGTTAATTTGATCCCAATCACCATTGACACCAGCAATGATCTTTTCAGCCTCGGACTGGACAGCGTTGATGTCCCAAATTCCAAGGATGAGCTTCACACCAATCTTCTTCGCGGTGTTATGAACGATCGCAACTTGATCGCAGTCGGTACCATAAATGCGAACCGTAGAATAGGAGCCGTTGAGGTGGTCGAAGTCAGAGTTAATTTGGTCTGCCGTCTTGCAACCATGATCAGCCTGGTAAGGGGCATAAGAAATACCAGGAAGAGCTGTGTTGGTGTCATTGAATCCAGAGCCAACCTCCTCAGCCGGGCCATCACTTCCAATGGAACCAGCAGCTGTGGCACTATTTGTTGCTGAAGCGATAGCATATCCATTGGTCGTGGCAGAGGTAGGGGTGCCGTATTGATAGAGGGTAATGGTAGTTGTGAAGCCGCCGCTACATTTTTTATTAGCATGGGGGGCCAGAAAGTAATAAAAAATAAAAAAGAAATCGGACATACTTTTGGCGTTCCTGGATTTCTTGGCCTGGAATGACTATGGCAGGAGAATAGAGTTAGCGTCTTGATACCCGGATATGTTGCTTCAGGATGCCTTTGGACATACCAGCAGGCAGAGCAGTACCAACAGCAGCTAAGCCCAGAAGTGATACGAAAGTCTTTGCAACAGTCATGATTTCGGTACACCAAAAGGAATACCAGAATAAAAGCAGAACAATAATTGCCCACTTCTTGCCTTTCTCAAGGATTGTCGTGGCGTGGATTGCTTGAGCGAAGAGCGGTTGGCAAATCACGCAAAAAAGAACGAATATTGGAGGGCGGCAAGTAATACGCGACTCCAGAGTCCGAATGGAGGTGAGAGGTCAATTGAAGTAGGGCAGAAAAGATAGACTAAGGGAGAGTAAAATACGAGATTTTAAGGACTGTAGAGCAGATGCAAACAGGTAGAGAATGAAGATGAAGTGATAGAATGAAACGAATGCAGAAGGTTGGAGGAGGGATGAGTAAATAAAGGAGGGTAAAAAAGTGCTGCTTCTGTCTTTCCGTGGCCGTGTCCGGCCCTCCCCTACTCCTGATACCTGGGCCCAGCCATCTCAAGCCTCGTTTTGCCAACGCAACCAACACCAACACGGCTTTCCCCACTATACAAGGGAGACAAGAGCAGGAAACAGCAACGATAGCTGGCCAAGGAAGATCTCTAGGGGAGGGAAACAAGCTATACGCACTCAACTGCACTCAAAGCTGTAGCCATACCGCCTTCACCCAGTGCAGACAGGCCAGGGCCGCTGGAATGTCAAGCTCCCTTGGCCCTGGAATGAAGCCCAAGGGCGCTTGGGACGCAGGCTCAAGGCTTGGCGTGGGAGCCTGGCTAACTCCTGCATGCATCCCCCGTAGACGGTGTGTTGGAGGAATGCGCTAGCGCTGAGACAATTGTGTCTTTTGTGTTCAGAATACTAAAAGCCACGAAAGCAGATCTTCATTTGGTCTCTTGTTTGCACTGTCGTCATTATTGCCACATGTTCCTGAGTATCACCACTCATTTTCCACATCTTGCCCATCCGATTGCCCTCGGTGAGGGAAAGACCATGCATACTTCTGTAGCAAAACGAGAAGCAAGAGACTACCATCCTGGCGGGAGCAACCAACGACTTACCAAGCACCAACATAATCCATGCAGGCTACCGTGTTCGTGGCGCTCGAAAAGCATACACCTCTCGATCTCTCTTGGCAGGCTCGACGCTAAGACCGTGTCAAACTTCCGGCTCTCCGAGAGCTTACTGCCAAGAGCACAATCCAAGACTCAGCCACTCATCAACAGGTTGTAACAAGCGCTAGGTACCGCTTGG
Source organism: Calonectria honghensis (assembly GCA_013403855.1). Classification (NCBI taxonomy): domain Eukaryota; kingdom Fungi; phylum Ascomycota; class Sordariomycetes; order Hypocreales; family Nectriaceae; genus Calonectria; species Calonectria honghensis. Next base: position 1,233,399 of record VTGB01000029.1, read on the forward strand.
CCTCATCAAATCGCCAATTGGTTTAGTTATATCTATTTATTAATCATTATAAGGTTTCTTACAGTATCCCAATTATACAAAACCCGGTTTAAATATACAACCGATCGTTATTTCATGCCAGTGAGGCCATGGCATTACTAGGTTCCATTTGCTGGGCGGAGCCGGGCACATAGATAAGCTCCAAGGATGCAACATAGTGAAGGTTGGAACAGGTCATCATGAGACATCCCTCCTCTTATACCCTGTGTACCTAGTGCCCACACATCCAAGGACGCTCATACTGCCTTGTTACTTGTCTTCCTTGTCATAACCTTAGTAATAGCGTGACGAATCGCCACACCAGCCTTCTCAATATCCTTCTTAGCTAAAGCAGAGGTGATGCACACCCTTAGAGAAGGTTGTGCGAACCAGGTACCATCCCTGGGCTTGATGGCATGAGCAAAGGGGCGCGTCTTGGTTCGAGCAATCATAACGCCATTAGCAAGGGCCTAGGGACAGTGTTAGCATTGGTTTTCTTCCCAACTGATTTTCTCAGGCTACGAATCCGTACCTCCTCAACGCAGTCAAGCAGGATGCGTTCTTGGTCTTCCAAATCCAATTTGCGAGTCTTGATGACGTCAGGCTTGAGCACGAGTAACAGAATAGGGTTCTCGACGGAGCTTGTGCACATAACCCAGTCGCTTCGGGGATCCAACTGGGCCTTCATAGCCTTTATGTTTTCACGGCATTGAGTCAGAATGTCGGGATTCGACTGAAGCAAGTTGAGAGTCTCGCTAGCGGTAACAGCTAACATGGCGGGCAGGGCAGCAGAGAAGGTGTATGAAGAGGACGTGATGCGTTGGTGCTCAACAACATCCTTGGGACCGGCGCAAAACCCTCCGCCGGCGCATAGGGGGCCAGCAAGTGAACCGATAATCATGTCAACGGCCTGGGGATCAACGTTCTGAGCCTCAGTAATACCACGACCAGTGCGACCAAGAACTCCAAAAGACCAAGTCTCGTCAAGAATAACCCGAAACTTGTACTTTTCCTTAAGCTCGACCAATCTCGGCAAATCCGTTTCGTCACCGGTCAGCTCAAACAAACCTTCTGTGACAACAAAACGACGGGTCAGCCTCTTGGCCTGCGCCTGCTCCTTGACCACAGTCTTCATAACTCGCTCCAAGTCGTCCATGTCACCGTGGTTGAACCAACGGATGTTGCTTCGGGAGATCTCAAGACCCTTGCGAATGGAGTAATTGACCTCTCGATCAGCAATGATCACGTCGCCACGCTTGCAGAAGCAGGGAATAACACTGGAGATGGTCGAAAAAGCCTGCGCATAGACAATACAACCTTCGGTACCCAGGTATGCAGCAATATCGGCCTCTGTTTTCATATGCACATCTTGAGTGCCGTAGAACTGTGGTGGACCACAAGGACCAACACCATAGGTACGGAGAACCTGGATAGCCTTATCCTTGATCTGCTCGTTGCCGTTGAAGTTGTAAAAGTTGAACGAGGCGAGGTTGGTGACAGTGCGACCGTTCGCGAGCTTGGTTTTCGGTCCAGTAGGTCTAGCAGACGAATCGAAGTCAGCAATCAGCATTTCCGACACATTGACAGGATGTGATGGTAAATCATCATCGGCCACTCAAAAAAGAAGAAGAAAACAGAGACAAAGAAAGGAAGAAAAAGACGACACCTACCCAACCAGAACAGGGAGACGTTCACTCTCGGCCACCTCAAACGATGTCTGCTCAGCAACCAGTGGCTCAGGTGTCCACTCGTCGATCAATTCATCGATCTCGTCCTCACGTAGCTTGACATAGTTTTGCTTTCGAGTTGAATATGACGGTGCCATAAGGTATCTGATGAAGAAGAGGAGGAGGACCAGCTCAATGGCGGATCGGACGGGGTCGTTTTGGTAGCTGGATTGAATATAGCGCGTCACCACCGCTGATCCAGGCACTTTCTGGAAATTTGCATGAGCTCGTTCAAGGAGCTGGCCCAGGTGGGCTTGGAGAGCCTCCACATCCATGTTATTTACAGTCGTGGTGGTTGTGTTGTGCTGTAGTCGTGTTCGTCCTCGTCGAGGTTACTTGAAATCAAAGTCGAACGAGAGCCACCGCCAAAAAAAATATGTCTTCCCAGCGCTCGCGTTCAGTATTTTGATTATCTGTCGGTGTGGTCGCGATTATCTCTTGAGTCTGGTGTTGGAAACTCAGGTCTGAAAAGTCATGGGCGGTGTTGGGTGTTTGATGGAAGATAAGGGGCCTCTAGACACTCGTGCGCTAACGTAGGTACCACGCGTGCCTTCACCTTCGCGGATTGATTGATTGGTGGCCCTGATAGGCTGAGTAGGGGTGGTCCATTTTACGGATTTGACCGCTGAAAAAATGGCCTGGGGCAGGAAAGCCCCTGAAGGACCCTACCACCGACCATTTGTGGGGCGATCCCCTCAAAGCCTGCTATTGAAAGTCTCACATGGCTGCAACTTCAGGACCTCTCGGATCACTCGGGATGTTGTTCAACTGATTAGATTGGAAACATTTATTGTAAATTTCCACCACATCACCATGATTTTTAGTGCGGCCTATAATTTGCAAGCCCATTCTTTGTATTGGCAGAATGATGGAACGCAAGAGCTCACAGTTCGACAGGCCATCGAATGATGCCACAAAATTCCACTCAAAATAGCGCGCTGTCATAGATCCACGAGGAAATAAAGACAATAAATCATTTTTTTATCCATCTAAAAGCTACTATATTCCTCATTGTACACATTAAAAAGTGACGCTAATAATTGACAGGCGCCTCAGTTGCTCCCCTCTCTCAGGGTTAGCCCCGCCAATGTCTTGCTCCTTTACCATCTCCAACTTCCGCTTCATGAATTTTCTTGGCTGAATCAAAACCATATTTATCAATTTATTCCGTGACAAGAACCAAACAGAAAGACACAGCATTTCCCCTATGCAAATTTGTAGCAATTTAATGAGGAGCAAGACTTCATTATCAACAAACAGAGAAAATGGCCATTGTGAAGTTGACAAAACGTCGACTCTGACTTCACGGGTGCCTCTTTGAGACCAAAAGACATGTTACGCCCTAACTTAAAATAGCTTGATCTTGGCTGTGCTGCCGGAACCGGTTGTGGACGAGGATGTGAGACCAGCGCCACTGTAGCCCTGCATACCAGTACCAGTCTGCGACGTGCCGTTCGTGTTGTCCTTATCGAGACCAGTGGGCTGCATCAAGCGGAAGCCGGCGATGTCTTGCAGCGATGAAGTCAACGAACTTGGGACATATTTGCCAGCGACAGCAGGACCAACAATGAGAGCGATAAAGACAACGAAGAGGACAAAGTAGAGGATCGAGTATCGAATGACACGTCTGCGTCGGAGCTTAGACTGCTTCAGCGAATAGATGGGAGGGCGAATTTGGCGGCTGACAGAGTTAGCAAAAGATCGGTGAGACTTGATGACAGTTTTGTTTTTACCTTGGTCGGAGCCAGAATAGCATCATGGAGTGGAGCATGTCAACCTTTGGAATGACAAGGACAGGAGTCATCATGAACAATAGCCAATGTCCCAAAACAAAATCCGCTGCGAACATGGACAATTCAGTGATTTTGCAAAGGAATTCACGGGCGGGCTGTGAAACGGAGTGCCAACCCATGGAATACCACTTTCCGGTCCAGAAAGCAATGTTCGACGTGTCCGACTTGAATTCTCTGGTGAGTGCCAAGGATACGATCAGCTTAACAAAGAATCGCTGGATCGCACATGCGGCAATCATGCCGGAGACTGTCCGGGTGAAATTGAAGCCCTCAAGCAAGAACATGCCCTCAAAAGAAACGAGGAGCATAATAACTGCGACAGCGTGGGCAATACCAGCAAGAACACTTCCGAACTTCTTGCAGCACATGCTGAGAACAGGACCCATACAACAAGCCATGCCAAACATCGCAGCCAATACACCAGCATTGACACCAACAGGGGCGAGCGCAATAACAAGCAATCGAATCAATGCGTCAGTTGCCCTAACAGTTTGGCCTGAGTTGTTCGCCTGGGTAACACCAGTTTGGGCGTTGATGAAGAGGTAAGGGATGGTTGTGACGGCGACACTCATCAAAGGGGCGAGAATCTCACCGAAGAAGATGTTGGCAATGGCCGCACGTGGAACATCACCGGACATTTTGGCAGAAGGATCACCAAGAGTCTTGCGCTTGTAACCAGTGATTCTGGTACGCGACAGACGGCAGTAGGAAATCCAAGAGGAGGCGTGGCTCCTTGAGTTACCACGAGACAGCCAGCGAAGGTAGTCGCGGTAATCAATGAAGAAGTCATTCCAGGCGAACATGTGGGGGTTATAGATGAAAGGCGAGATGGTCAGAGCAAGAAGTGTGATCCAGAAGTAAGTCAGTGCAGCTTGCCAAACGGTCAGGGTAGCGAAGAGCAGCATCAGGAGCACTCGAGCACCAAAGTAGATGGCCGGTCCAGCGAATCTTGAGTATAAAACACCATAGGGAATACGAGCCGTGGCAAAACCTCGACCAGTACCGATGTATCGAGCACCTCCAAAAGAAAGATCTTGCTGCACAGAGTTTGCATAGATCTGGCAAACAAACACTTCGAAGAAGAGGGACAAAGATCCGAATTGCTTGCCCAGACGGAGAGCAGCTCTCCAAAAACCACGTTCCATCAGCTCCTGGGCAACCAAAGGAATAAATGAAAGGAACATGACGAAAAAGATAGAAAGAATGCAGCGGTACACCCAATCCATCAGAGCGGGGGTGTTGGCACATCCAGTCGGGAAGAGAGGATCGGTAATGGGGACGTCTCTGTTGTAATCACAGGGGATAGTCTCGTGTCGAAGCGCGCCAAAATTCAACAGGGTCATCATGAACATCTGAATAGAGAGCATGATGAACATGTTGTTGACGTGGAAACCAGGATGAGCGTAATAGAAGGAAAGGAAACGATCCAGGGGAAGCTGAGTGCCGAGGTAGTAGTATTCGCGAGACAACATCTGTTCACCCATACCAGTTCCAATCTTCGTGGTGAAGTTCAGAATGGAGCCGAAGCCCAAATCACGACCCTTACCACACTGGAAGTACTCGCAGTGCTTAATACGACCACCACGTAGGAGGGCATTCATACCAGCGTAAATATCTTCGTTCAGATGCAGTCCCTTCTGAGCCTTAGACACACCACCACGAGTATTCATGAAAATACCGTTGAGGAAATCAGGATGACCATAATGGAGCTTACCACCGATTTGAGCCATGGTTCGGGCAAAAAGAGTACCGAAGGTTTGTTCCTTTCCAGCAGCAATATCACCTAGGATACCAATGTTCTCTGAAAAGATATACTCGCGAGCACCAAGAATGGCAACAGGATTTGTGGCCTCATTCTTGACCCCTGGAGTGTAGGGAGAAATGTTGTCTGTCTTCATCTCTTCGAACTCGGCGAGAACACTTCGAATCTTCAGGCATTCTTCCAGATAGTTATCTTGGTTGGCGTCAATAAGCTGGATATATTCGCCACGGTAAAAGATGATGGAGTGGTTCTGGTTATCAGACTTTCCATCACCGAGAATAGGGTTACCAGAGAGCTGAATTCTGAATTTGGGCCGTCGCATCCCGTTCTCCATGATCTCCGAGTGACCGTCAATGAGAGCGGAGTACAGGCGAGGTTCCTCACCTTCAGCAACTGCAGGTTCTTCATCCAAGTAGGCAATCTGCAGATCAGGGTACGCACGAAGAAGGAACTCAGCATTTTCCATTTCCTCCTTCTTGAACTTGGCAAACCGCTGCATAGAGACAACAATCTTAAACTTGCGTCGAGCCATACGCTCCAGTTCCCGCTCCAGCTTGTCGGTGTTGCCGCCAAACATTTGCACAACTTCGGGGTTTTCAACACGATACAAGAGCTTGATTGCTCTGCTGTAGTTCATGAAGCCAGAAATAGTTCGGTAGAGGGTTTGGAAGCGAAGAGATGCCCAGATACGCGTTCGTAGAGTGTACTCTGGAGCGGAGGATTTGAAACCAATGCAGTAAAAAGGCAGATCATCAATCTTGTTCTTGACGGTTTCCTTGTCCTTTTCATCTTTATTATCACCATCTCCATTGAACTGAGAAGTCTCATCAGCGAGAATCTTGGTGTCCTTGACGAAACAATCCCACTCGTGAGGGTGAAGCTGTTTCAAGTATTCCAGAAGAGTGACACGGGAATAAGGCTCGTCCTCACGAATAATTTCACGTAATGACAGGAGAATCTTCTCTCCGTAATGGGGGATCATGACGGTGAAAGTAGGCATATTGTCAACAGGCAGGGGCTCAGGAATAGGAGTGGACAAGGATTGAGCGAAGAAAGAAATTCGACGCTCCGCCTCACTATAGCTGGGGAAGAACTCGGTTTTGAAAGAGTGGTCTTCCTGAGAGACGAAGAAAGTGGGAGCACGCAGGGTTCGCTTGCCTTCTTGTTCTGAAGGTACCTGATGATAGAGGAGCTTCTGAACATGGTCGATAGCCAAGAGATGCTCACGGTACATGGAGATAACAATGGCGTTCCAAATCTGTGAAATCAAGACCTTCGGTTTGTACTTGATTTCCATGTCCGTTGTAGCTAGAACCTTGGAATAAATACGCTTGGGGAGGCGAGAAAAGATGTTCCTCCATGGTGTCCAGATTGATGAACCGATGTAGAATGACCGAGCAACGGAGAACACGGTGTTGAGGAGAACATACCAGAGATAGGTATCAAGGAAGAAGAAGATTAAATCGGTGAAGAACATTAGAATCAACAGAATGAGGGGTTGACGTTGACACAGGACTTTGCCGATCTTAGCATCTCCCAAACAGCTGTCCACATTCATAAGGACCAGATATCTGATGGGGTCACGGAATGACAAGATCAAAAAGACGTAGGAGACGCCCATTTTGATACCAAAGACAATGGCCCAGAGACCATAAGACATGAACATGTCATTGCCCTTGAGCCTGGGATAACTGGCGGTGAAAGTCTGACTGGCTACGTATTGCCTAGAGTTTCTAGTCAAATAGCTTCCAAACAGGCCACCGAGAGGCATAATCGAGAAAAAGATGAATGTGATGATGGCAACGACCAAGTGGACAATACCCAAAATAAGATCAATCTTAGTGCCAGGGCCAGGAATCATAAAAACTTTGACACCGGGACCAACATTGATGGCGAAAATCACAATCAGAAACAAGAGACGCTTCGTCAAATGCTGAGCGCCAGCCCAACGTCGTGGGACGTAAGCCCATTCCGCGAGAGTAGCGATAATTTGAATCAGAGACGCAATACCGCCACCAAAGCCAACGGCTGACAACTGCTTGGCGGTACTGGGAGATTGGTTGACCTGTTGTTCGTACTTGGGTCCAACAAGAATGGTGGGCGAGTTCTTGGCAACGTAGAACCAGTACATTGTCAAATGGATGATCCAGATGCGGTTAAAGTTAACAATGAGATGAAGCCAAGATCGAGCTTCTTTGTAGGTCTTGAAGAAAACCTTCTTCCAGTTAATATCTTGGAACTTGAGGTATCGCTCAGCGGGCGGTACATCAATCAGCTTGCTCTTGTCATTCAGGACAATACGGCCAATACCCTCGGGGTACCAAAAAAGCTGATTGCAATCATCATAACCTATAATGTGTTTGTGGTCGCGTTCTCGGCGAACGTACACACCATCCAGAATCTCATAACCTTGGTCTCTGAGGTATTGGTAGATCGGTGTGATCACATTGTTCAGATAGGTGAACTCGTCAACTGGCTCAACTAGTGCTTGGCAGGCAGGAGAGTTGAGGTAGTCATCGGCACACTTGAATATAAAGCACATACATTCAGGCATGTATCGGACCTGGTTGGCCTCACCCCAGCACAGGAGATAGAGAGCAACTTGGCGGACACGGTCATGTTGCGACATGCGATTCATTCTGGTTTTCCATCGGTATTCCGCCGCCTCGAGGCTGTTGTCACCTTCGAGGTCCTGCAGAGTCTCGGCCTCATTGGCTTCCTCACCATCTTTCTTGCCCTTCTTGCCCTTCTTGCGCTTGAGACCCTTACCTTTCATGTTGGCAAACCCAACCGCATCATCGAGATCCAGATGAGCAGCAAAATACCATTTGCGATAGTTTGCATTGTCACCTCCAATGTAGTCGGCATGGAGAGACAGGAGAGCCTGATTAGGGGTCATACGCGAGGCCCTAGAATCAAGGAGGACCATAAAGTGATCGTACATGTTACGCATGCTGTCTCGTTGGAAACCAAACTTCGAAGTCAAGTCGAGAAAGATATCTTCAATCTCCTCTTTAGACAAAGGAATCTGGGCATCCGATGTCCACGCGGGGTAGGGTTCTCGCGACCGTTGGCCCGCTGGGAGCACATTACCATAGTCCATCCCGTAGTTTGGTGTAGAAGCACCAGATGAACGATTGGCGCCGTAAGAAATCTGGGATGACGGAGGGCGGTACCCACGTCCACCTTGACCTTCGCCGTAGCTGTTATAGCGCTCATCACCACGACCGTAGTAATCCATCTCAGCCGCGCGAGCCATGTCGGATCTCATCGTAAAGTCGCTGAATGTCTCAGAGTCCTCTTCGGAGCCTTGTCGACCTCCTTGACCATTGTAGCCCTGATTGTAGTCCTGATCGTAGTAACCACCCTGGCCGTTGTAGTAATCATCTTGGTACTGGTCATGGCCATCGTAGTATCCACCATCCTGTTGATATGGATTGTTGGCATCGGCATTGTAGTAACCCCTATGCAATCTGTTAGTTCTTGGGACAGCAGATCATTGGTTGACACGGCTTACGATTCGTCATAATAGCCATCATGGCCTTGGCCATGACCATCGTTGCCCTGGCCGCGATTGTCATAACTCTGGTCGTAATACTGGTCATCCTGATAATACGAATCCGTGTTTCCGCCTTGGGCATGGCCCTGTTGGCCGTGGCCTTGTTGACCGTGGCCTTGTTGACCGTAGCCGTCTTCGTAGCGGTCGTTCTGACCGCCCCCTGGATATCCCGACATATTGATTGGGCTTCTTTACCTGGGAATAGAAAGGCAGGTTAGGATCACTGCTTGCATACATAGCCAGAACCAGTGGGTATTATACACACCTCAGGCGAACATGGGGATGACTGTGGAGGGTGATTTGAGACGAGCGTGAATGAATGTAGCCGGCACAGCGATTGCAATCGGTCGAAGTATTGCTCACTTGAGTCGCCTGATGTTTCCTTGGGCGAGCAGCCTGCAATTAAGAGGTGACGGCTTTGTGACTCGATGGCTGAAAGAACGGAAAGCGGTTTGGTTAATTGGTTGAATTGGTCTGACTGAAGCGAGCGTGATTCGCACGAGAATCCAGATGATGTCGCCGTGTCCCAAGATCGCCTCCGCTGTTAATCAAATCGCGTAAATGAGCGTTGTGATGCTCGTTTGCTGAACAAAGGCAGGGTGGTTGAGCCGAGGGAAACACTGCAAGGTCTCGGTGCCGGGTTATTCTGATCGGATGTGTGTTGGCGCGTCTCACGCCAAGGGGGTACGCTGGCCACAGATTGTGAGGGAATGGGAGGATCGAGCGAGCGTAGGTTGCCTCCCAGTGGAAGCTAGAGGCTGAGAAGTGACTGTCTTTGACTTTCCCCCGACACACTCGAAAATGCAAAAGAAAAGAAGTCAACAGGAAGTGATTGGGATGTGGCGGGAGTGTGAGAGGTAGGAAAGTAGTGGGAAATCAGGAGAAGAAGAGGGAGAGAATGTACCTAAAGCGACGATTGTGTGAGGCAGGGGGATGGAAGTGTGCAGCCTGGGAGTGTGCAATGTGAGGAGGGGAGTGCGGTGGGAAAAGTGGATGAGATTGTGGCAGGGAAGACAGGGAGGTATTGGCCCAGTGCAAGTGCCATGGCCGAAACTCCTATCCGGATCAGAGTGGAAAAGTTTGCACCTACAACGGCGCTTTAGCCAGGCGAGGTAACAGCCCTGTTTCGGCAACTTCCAGTGGACTCACCTTGTACTCCGTAGGTTACTTGGTGGAATCGGCATCTCAGCAGCCCGTAGCATACCAACATCAGGACTAGTCAGCATATGTTCACCCTGATGGCTCAAATCCGTCTACATGGGTTGTTTGCAGTCATGATTTCTCCCCAATGTTGGCCATACAAGTTTCTCAACCTAGCCGGCCGGCATCATATCGCTTCATCCGGGCCCTCAGACTTCTTCTCCCTCCTTTCCAGTGACGGACTTGTTCACATTGCCTCGCAGCATGCATTAGAGGCGGCCCTTGCCAATCCATACCCCTTACGTGCACTAGGTACAGCTTGTATGGGCACAGCGGAACCAAGCTTGCTGGAGAGTCCTGTTCCCAAAGGTAGGGGGTACGTATGCATGCTACACACTGAAAGTTGACACCAGCGCCCGCCAGTCGCAATCCCGGCAGGGAAAATCAGGGGCGCACGACAGGGACAGGGCTATGTTAGACGTCCACCAAGCCCCGGTTTGCGCAGGGACAAAAGCGCTTTGCGAATCTGTGCAGTTCAATGTTATGTTTGGCGCGTGGCTGGCAGTGTCGGTGGTTCTCGTTAGACAATGATAGCGCTCATCTTGACCGCTGGCGGCGGGTATCATTGCCGTCTTCTTCTTCGTCTTCTTCTTTTTTCCAGGTTTCCCGGCGTGGCTGGGGCACAGGATGGTAGTCGTTGCCCCCGTGGACCCACAAAGATACATGGTGGCGACTTCTATCGGAGCCTTCGGGTGCCTCCCGTCTCGCCCTTGCCCCGCTGAGCAGCAATGGATTTTGACCAATTATAGCCGAACTTATGCACTAACAGCCCATTGTTCAACGCTGAAAGCGCCGTGACGAGGTACACACGTCCCACAAAAACCTAATGCGGTCCACTAAAAGCCCACTTCCCACCACACCGAACGAGGCGCCCCATCGACCAGAACTATGGTATTCCTAGTACCACGCAGGTATCATCGAGAAGGAGAAAATGGCCCGACACGCGTCCTCCATTGACGTCCCAATCCCCTTCCTCTGCGCTCCCACTGGAGGCCCGTGGGCCCTCCGCCACGACAACCCCTGAGCGGCACGTCCGGATTCCCAAGATAGGATCCGCTCATTAGATGGGACCGTTTGTCCATCCCGAGTCTCTGTTTGTGTCCGTGTTAGGCTTCAAACGAAGTTCACCGGTTATTTCACAGTTCCATGCAGCATGTCACTGGTTTCCAGTATTGTATTCTGTTCTTTTCTTCCATCCAATGGCCTTCTTTGCTGGCTTATCTCAACCTCACATACTCCGCAACTTAATGAGAGCTGGCCAAATTTGACATGATTATTATCTTCCACAGCGGATTGTTCAAATACAAGCCAGCGTTCAAAAACCGAGCGTGGCAAGAAAGAAAAAACAACACTAGACATGTCTCTAAACAACCCCGTACTATACAGGGGATGCCTCATAGCAAACTTGTTTTCCTCGTGTCGATCGGCCATACATTATTCTTGTTCTAGTACTAGTATACTGTTGATGCTGGTAATGTACCACAACACATCTTTCCCAGTTTAGTGCTTTACTCTTCAACGCGACCCTCCAATCAATATCCCAATGATGATAATGGCAGAAGGTGGTGTGCTAGTACCTACCTACCAATCAAAAACAGGACAGTAGACAGTGCCTAACGTGGTGACCTGAAACGTCGACCTTGGAAATGAACAGTCGTTGGCAGCGCCCTAAGCCATGCAGCCAAATTTCGTCTGACCAGTCCACCCACCTAAAACACATTCAATCTCTACATTGGCTGCGAGGTACTGCTAGAGAAATTGTACTCTCTCTGCCGAGCCATAGTGACATGCTGCTATATTAGGCGACTCGAACATCTTGGTGGAGCAAAATGGACTCCTTTCATCCCGTCTCCCCCGTCAAGTCCCAGGCTGACGAGATCCTGGCAATCTGATCCATTTGAGGGCCAGGGGGTCCTGTATTCAAGAATCATTCTCACCATGCCTTGCCTAGGATCTTCCTGCAGAACCCCCGGAGTCATAGGTTGCCGCGTCTCAAATCATCAGTCTGACGCAGTACAGCATTTTGTACACCAAGTGTTGAAATGTACCTGAACTCAAGAAGTCAACTTCAAGCTCAAGAGCACACACATACAGCAAACGAAAATCTGACCAGCCCAGTCCCAAAAGCAAGCAAAAATAATGGTTTTCGGCACACAGTCAGTAGTCACGGCTGCACGAGCCCCATCTAGACGCAGGAACAAAGCCTTCACTGAACCCACTACACACCCACAGACGCGCGTTGAGAAATATATGTCTTACCAGCTGTCGTAGGAATGACGAACAGAAGCGCGATGCCACAACGAGCGCGTGGATAGGGCTTGCAGAACAGGTGGCTGATAATGGCTTGCATCACCATTATCCGCTCACCTCAAAGTCGCTCTACCTTCAATTCCTTGTTTAGTCACCCCATCATCATCCCCACTCCGCCCGGAACTGCTTCAGCATCCACGTTCACGATCATAGAGGAAGGACCTACGAGGTCGTCGATGACGACTCCTACGTAGCGCACCGCACACTGCACACTGCACAATCGCTCGTGCCCCAACGCGTTCTAGCCTCCGCCATCCCACTTTCTGTTCCAGCTGAGGTCAGGGTACTAACTTGCTTTATCAACCTATCCAAAACCCGGACCGGGGACGATCCCACGCGATCCGATCCCACTCCCAATCCGGGAGGGCGTCGTGTTCGCCAGGGTTTTTTACTCGCACTGCTCAAATGAATTTCAGACGAACCTGGCGCACGCCACCACCCGCTGACTAGCAAACACCCGCGTCAAGCCCTCTCCGACTCACACGGCCGTAGATGTCCACTGGAACGGAACGGAGGCTGAAGCCAACGCGGCGCCGCGGCTGCGGCTCATGCCACCAGAAAGGCAATGATGAGTAGGGCAAACAGGCTAACTTCGACAAGCTCTCACCAAGTTTGCAAATCAGCAATTAAAATACATCATTTTGGTCATTGCAAACCGGCCTACTAACAAGGGCAACCGACCGGACAGCAAAGCAAGCTTCAGGGGCTTGGAATTGATAAGAGTGGGGCCAAAGATGGCTACCCCCTTTCCTTGTTCCCACCCATCCACCAGACCAAGCGGCCAAGGCATGACCATGGAAGGCGAGACTTTGTCTGCAAGAAATTGTCGGCGGGAAGAGGGATTATGACTTGTGATTTGACATCATAAATATGGGTGTTGTAGCGCATCTTCCCAATACATAATGTTTTCATACAAGCCTTCCTTACTTAGGTTCCCGTCCTACTATACCTCTGACATCTCCCACACTCAACCACCTTCATCAATCAAAACCACACATAAGGAGGCATGTCATCCATTCCAGTGCATTTCATCTGGATCCAAATGGCGAGCGCCATTCGAACTCTCCAACGTCCTACCCCATACTATTTTACATTGTCGGGTCTTTGCTTCGCGACAATCGGTTGTTACCGACAAACTTTGAACCTTTCATATTAGCCTTTCAAATCCCAGTTCTAGAATCATAATGCCAAGAAAAATATCAATCCTACCGGCCCCGCTCGTGCTCCATAATTAGGTGCGTATTAATTTACTATTAATAGCCGAGAGCATTCTCAGATTGATTCACAACCGGAGTCTCCGCAGCCTCAGAAGGCCTCTTCATTCCTGTTAGGGGCCGCTACCTCAAATAAACGCCCTCGTTCCCTCAGTGAATTATACATTATTGCATTAATCGATGTTCACCAAATGTCTTGTCGTGTATCACGTGATTATACTATGTGGGCCTTCCCCGTGCTGTTACCCGGAGCAACGTCTGATTCAAGGTCAGCCATACATAGCAACCCAATTGATGCAATTGACATACACTGTAGAGCCACGCTGAAAAGGTTGGTTTGTACATCTACGCGATATTCCATATTCACATCGATACCTCGTGCATCGCTTAACTAGCCTTATCGCAACATCTTTCGCAAATCGCAAGGGAACCAAACGGAGCACTATTGCAACGCAAGCACCAACACATCACTCCCTTCTCCAATTCACCATGGCTCGCCTGGTAGATTGTTGTCCCTCCAGTGATAACGAGCTCCCCGACCTGGACACCCTTTTGCGGAGACCAAATACTCGTGCAACAAAGCAAGTCAGTGCAGCAGTCAAGCCAGAGGCAAAAACATTAGCTTCAAAATCCACATCGAAACCTGCCACAAAGTCTGGAACGCGTCGAGTGCGAAGGCTTGGAGATTCTAGCCAAGTTTCTACTAATCCGTTATTTCAAAAATGGAATTCCAAAGAGTCTAAAAACCCTCGAGGTGCTACCGACGAAAAGCCACATGGACCCAAACATGGGGTAAGACAAGCGAGCCAGGAAGTTCAACAAAAGAATCCACCAAATGAATCCGATTCTGAGAACGACGAACCCAGCCTCCGTACACGAAGGCCTCGGCGGGGGAACCAACCTATTTTTGCAGATTCTGAAGATGATTTGGACAGTGCCACTGACACTAACAATGAACCTCTGCTCACGAGGGTTCGAACCCTTCAGACATCAAAGTCGAGAATAGCACATGAACCGGTGGGAAAGATGGAATCTCAACCTGCAATAGCCGGGAGCTCAAAACCGCCATCAGAATCAACCATTATAGAGCAAATGGAGGATAATTCATATCCGGAAACGGTCCATGGAGACAATGGAGCAGAAGATCTCAGCATCTATATTACCGCAGAGGAGGAATCTTCGGAATTCAACGACGAATCTTCCTTCAGCGCCGAGTCTGACGACTCTCCAGCCCAGCCCAGATATACATTCGGTTCGAAATTAGATCAGGCGCGAGACCGAAAACTACGTGGAACTAGGAAGACAACCCTTGCGGAGGGAATTCCTCTATTAGTACCCAAGAGTATAGAGCAACACACAATCTCAGTCTGCAACCAGACCACATCAACTAAGGGAGACTCCAAGCCTAAGAAACTTTTGGCAGATCTCAAGGGGAATGAAGGCTTCGGTCACTCCACAATTACACCGACTGCTGCCGATCTGCTGGGTCCACTGTCCAAATTGCGACTTCAACTAGAAGACTTTTCAGACGAAGAAGCAAAAGAGCCAAGCCAAAATGGATTCACGACGCCTCCCAGTACACCGCCAAGGGCTTCAACGATAAAGGGCCTAAAGTCACCCAGCAAACGAATAGTGATCCCTCAGACACCCCATCACCACAATACAGACGATTTTTGGAATCAGGACACGGTGAATGATTGGAATGATCATCACTCTCCTCGGAAACTTGTGCTCCCCCCTGTTAACAGGAGCCTAGCCAAGTCGAGTCCAAAGAAGGCAGCGAAGAAGGAACCTAAGAAAACCTTTGATGCCAGAAAACAGACTCTTGCTGAAGCTTTCCTCGCTGAACTCGATCGTGAAATCACCCAAGGCAAGATTGCTGAACTAGCAGAAGCAACGGGCGGGGTGAAGCTTGTCTGGACAAAGACTCTTAACACAACGGCAGGACGTGCAAGCTGGAGACGTGAAACGATCCGCACACGAAAAGCTGACGGCACGCAGCTCCTGGTGCAGTACAAGCACCACGCGTCCATCGAGCTTGCGGAAAAAGTCATTGATGAGGAGCATCGCCTCTTGAACGTGGTGGCACACGAGTTCTGCCATCTAGCCAACTTTATGATCAGTGGTATAACCAACAACCCACATGGTAAAGAGTTCAAGTCTTGGGCGGCGAAGTGCTCGCGGGTATTTGGCGATCGCGGCATAGAAGTGACAACCAAGCACAGTTACGACATTGACTTCAAGTACGTCTGGGAGTGTGAGGAGTGTGGTTCCGAGTTCAAGCGCCATTCCAAGAGCATCGACCCTCAACGCCATCGGTGCGGGAGCTGCAAGGGCTTGCTGAAGCAGACGAAGCCCGTACCCAGGGGGGTTGGCGCCGGTGGAAAACCGAGCCGGTACCAGACATTTGTCAAACAGCAAATGGCTGTGGTGAGGGCTGAGAACCCGGGCAGCCCCCAGAAGAACCTAATGAAGCTAGTTGCGGAGAAATGGGCCAAGCAAGAAGGATCTAATAAAACTGGAAAGGGGAGCAAATCCAGGGTTGATGACGTGCTCGGGAAAATGGTTGATTTGACACTTGAAGAAGATACCTAGATGTTTTCTAGATGCAGCACTAAAAATATGCTTTGCTCTGGAGTGTTGCATTCATACCTCAAGTTGTTATACAATTACGAACAAGCCATAAACTCGAAGAAACACGTTGTGTCCAGTTACTAAAAATGGAGCTGCAGAGTGGATATATCAACAGGTTGTGCTCTTCCCTGTCGTGTAGAAGCATTGCAATTTTAATGGGAAAGGAGTCAACATAATACTCAGAGTCCTATCCCATACTACCACTCGTCGACTCGGCACCAAAGGTGTCCAAGATGCCAGGTGCAATGCCAATGCAGAAGGTGCGGCGACGATGGGTGTCGGGGTCAAGCCCTCGTTTGCCAACAAAATTGTGCTTGTATTGACTCATACATGCGTGTGCAGGCCGGTTCGATCATAACATTTGTTTTAAACAAGTAAATAACAATATCGCATATCCACTGATTCGCCCTCTTGTTCAATCTTTGAGGCTAAATTCTCACTCATGCCTCCCGAATTCCCTTCCTTCTCTAAATATTAATAATGAGTGGCACCATTTTCATGCTCCATCAAACAAGTTCCAGTCCTTGATATTAAAAGAAGACCAGATTCGAGCCGAATATTCAACAGCATCTCCAATAAGCTTTCCTTGACGTCCCAGCTCGAGATCAACTTCGTCTTCGTTGTACTCGCCCTTCATGTGGGGTACATTTATCGTGATGAGGACATCTGACTTGACTTTTTCGAGTCGCAAAAGCGTCATGATAATCGCTGTAAAATCGGGGGCTGATGATTGATCGCGAGGCTGGTTGGTTCGCGGTGTTTGGGTCGAAATCAAAGTGTAGGCAGGAATTCCAGGTCTAGCACCCAACGGGGATATCGTTAGCACACGCGAAAAACATAGAAGATGAGTCTAGGGTTGGGAAACATACTCGAGCCGACTAAACTCGGTTTGCGCAGTATTCCAAATCTTGACAGTGTCGATATCGGAACCAACCATATCTTCAAGGTGAGCTGTCATGGCACGACCGTCGATCTCAGGCCCAGAGCCGGAACCGCCGACTCTCTCGGTGATCTCGATGATGATGGTGGTGAAGCCATCCCGATCGATCCAGACCTCTTGGTTGTCAGGAACCTGGCGAAGCTTGCTATGCAATTTTGTTAAGTCACCAGCAGGAGTTGAATGCGCCTCAAATGTCGTGCGCCAAGAACTGGAAGCCTCACCTGACATCTGCAAAATGTGAGGGAAGGTCGGCAACGATTGCGCCGCCAAAGAGAGGGGTGTTCTTGAATTCGGACATGGTGGGGGATATGGTGTTGGTTGTTGTTCGCGCAGTTGTACAGTGTCTGTTGGTGGTATTGGTGGAAACGCTTGGTTGTTCGCAAGTTTTGCGACTAACCGGTTGAATAAATAATATGATGTATTTATGGGTCTCTCATCAACAAGAAGCCCAAGGCGGAGCCGTGTCTTTTAGGCACACTGGACTGGGTGTCAAAAATGGAACCTAATAGTGGGAAAGAGTACCAAGCCGGGGCGAAGTCGGTAACACTACAAAAACGGAAGAGAAAAATTTCCAGGCAAAAAAAAGGGTGTGAGGGGCGTCATAGATGCTTGAAGTAATAGCTAGGCAGCTCTGCAGGCAGGTTTGGTGGTGCATAGAGGAATTCCGCTGAGCGGCGATAGCGGGGTGTATCCCAACTCAAGTGACTGACCCCTCTGCGCATTATGACGTACGTCGGCGGCACAATGGCGGCACATTGATTTAGATGGCACAGCCACCACCAAAAGAGATGAACCAGACTAAGATGCAACAAAACGACAACAGTGACCAAGGCGTACATCCAAAATGTACAAAAATGGCGGCAAATGACTCCTCATTCATCGTATAATCCAAATATTGGCAAAAATCAAAAATTCGAATCCGGAACTTCCAGATGAAGGTTTGCCAAAGATTAGATGAATGGAGTTAATTGGGCCAATCCCACGGTCACATCTGGTAAAAGGCAAGAGGTGAGTTCGATGGGAGGTCCCACTCCGGCAGATCGGGGCGTTATTTTGTAACATAACCCTCCAAAATGTTGCGTGCCTCAGGTTGCACTCAACCGTGCCTCGCGACGAATCCATCAGCCAATTATATCCCGTTTACGACCAGACAAATCTACTTTCCTTATAGATGCTCCATCACCATACTTTTGACTTTCATCTTCTTTCTTATTCCCTCACCTCTCCCATTCACTCAAAATAACTACACATTTAATTCCATCCAATCCATTGCCATCATGAGCTCCAGTGCCTCTTGCCTCTTTTGCAAAATCATCAAGGGTAAGCCAAGCCACTCCACCCCGCCCTTGATTCCCCTCCCTCCCCACGTAGTGGAATCAGCACCATGGACACTGACACTAGTCTTGCTTCATAGGTGAAATCCCCAGCATGAAGCTATTCGAAAATGACAAGGTTTTTGCTTTCCTTGACATCGGTCCGACCAGCAAGGGCCACAGTGTAAGTGTGCAATCGAAGATGAGCCTTCTGTCATCTTTACTTTCCCCTCATTATCTAGACCGCCTAAAAGCCATACCGATAACTAATACCACTTAATCACACAGCTTGTCATTCCAAAGTACCACGGCGCAAAACTTGCTGACATTCCTGATGACCATCTCACCGATATCCTCGTGAGCAACTCCTGACCTACCCTGAAGCATGTTGAGGGACTCACCCTAATTTCCTATGTTCCCTGTGAATTAGCCTACTTTGAAGAAGCTCGTCAATGCCACTGGAGCTACCGACTACAACATTCTTCAGAACAATGGTGCCATTGCTCATCAGCAGGTCCACCACGTACGTATTTCATCCCCCACTCACGGCCAAGAGCAAAAATGCTTACCATCACACAGGTTCATTTCCACATGGTACGTTGATATTCTTGTTTTTCTCAATCTTACATTCACTACCAATCTCGATCCGCCTACCCAAATCCGTTACTAACGATTCCTACAGATTCCTAAGCCCACCGAACAAGAGGGTCTTATCATCGACTGGCCAGCCAAGCCAGCTGATATGGATGCGCTCGCTAAGTACTGTGAGGAAATCAAGTCCAGGATCTAGACAAGTTGTCGCAAGTGTCATACATTGAGGATACAAATCATGTATTTTTCGGACATCAAAGATCGTCCCACCATAACGATCCAGATGTAACGCAACCCAGGGCTAGTAGCCTTCATCAGAGATATGGCTTTGCCACTAGGCACTATAGTGTTTCTGTCTAGCTCTGTACATGCATGCGTTTTTCTTCTATACATATCTTCCGTCTAGGTCATGCCCTACGTCAAGGACTCCCAAGGAACGGGGATGACTAGTCTACGTCATCAGCCGAAGTCTCGCCTACCGACGCTGCCGGCGGCTTGGGTGAGTACCAATCTGTTCTGCCGCCACTCTGGAGCACTCCCTGGCGATCATAGAGAGTTCGCGCACGAATGTACGGGTCGAGGTTCCAATAGCCATCTCTGAGCTGTTTTGCCAGCTCCTCCCGCTCTGCCTTGATAGTCTGGCTAGCACCGCCATCAGAGTTACGGATCCATTCTCGCGTGGCGTGCTCGAACTTCTTGACTACTTCCTCACGTGCCGCAAGTAGCTGGTCTCTCGTTGCTGTGTCCTTCATCCTGTCATTCTCGCCAGGGACCGGATCCTGGTACTTGTATACCCAATCTTCTTCTCCCTCCAGCTCCTTGATCATGTGCACTGGCTCAATGAATTCCTCCAGTTCGGTTTTGTTATTGGTGAAGTGCACCTTAGCCGCCACAACGGGGTCTAGCCAGCCACGGATAATCTTCCAAATACCTTTGTAACTTTAGTTAATCATCAATCCTGTAAGGTTAGGCGACAGATTCTCATACCTTGGAAGAGCCAAGGTGCTTTGTGAACAAGCACTGTTCCCAAAGACTCTGGATAGTTTGCCTCGAAACACTTGATCATGAACTTGACTGGCGTGTAATCCATATTTGCCATGGAGAACCCTGTCATGTCGAAGACAATACACTGCAGTGTTGTCGGTTAACGAGATTGTTGGGGAATTAGGGCTGGCACTACTCACAGCAGTATCAACAGGTGCCTCAAGGACCATGCGCGCTGTCTCAATAATGTAAACAGTATACTTCTCGAGGCTTTGCTCGCATTGTTCGCCCTGCTTATGTAGTCGAACACGAACCACACAGATAGGCCTTCCGCTTTTGTCCGTTCCATGCAGAAAACTCTTTCCCATTCGAAGTTGATCCATGATACCTCTGCTGGTTTCTTGCGTGGATGAATTTGCCTGTTTTTCATCCTCAATGGCAAACGCATCTCCATTCTTCATAATATCGTCATCGACACGCATTTCCGAGTGTCTCCAGTTCATTGTTGAAACCAGCATCACAAGGGCCTTTTCAACATCCCACTTGCGGGCTCTGAGGAAGCGTAAGACGAGGGCATCTGGGTGATCGTGTTTGACCATACTCCAGATGGTACTCCGAATAGACTCAGGCGTTTCCTTTGCAAGAGTCTCGTGAAATTGCTTGGTTTGGCCGTACTTGTCATCCTCGCTAGCTTGTGACTCAGTGGGGGTCGAAGTGCCAGATTTGGAGTCACCCTTCTTTCGGAATACACCAAATCGTTTCTTCTTCGTGTTTTCAGTCTCTGCGGCATTGGTGTCTGGCGTTTCTTTTTGGTGGAGAGCCTCACTGGCGCTGCCGGCGTTGTCGTCGGCAACGCCAGTAATATGGAAGATGGCGGCCCAAAGTTTGCGAAGCTTCTCTTCTTGGTCCGGGGTCAGATTTCCCGGACGTCCCGGTGGCACTTCATACGCCATGGCCTCGAGGAGCTCCGGGGGATTTTGTGGCTTACGGGGATTTAGAACAGGGTTAGGAGAGGTCCAAAGAGTAGCGATCAGAACGGTAGCGGCAAGAGCGACGGCTGCAGCTGCGGAGTAGAAGGAGCTTGCCTCTAGTTGGGCGCGTTTGTTTGTGACTTGAGTGAGCCGTCTGCTGGTAGTCCCGTGAGCTTTGCTCGGAGAACAAGCAAGGAGCTTAAGTGAAGACTGAGCCCTAGACTGACTGCTTGTGCTGTCTGAGCTATTGTGCGATATTTGAGGAGTTTCCAAAAGACTTTTGGCGGCGAATTGATGGGGGAAGGCTGTGGAGGTCTTGTTCTCGACTAGCGTAAAGGTTGAGAGCAGTTGGCGGGGTCTGGCAGAGTATCTGGCGCAAGAGGATGGATGCACCGGAAGCAGGCGCAAAGATGAGAGAGATGACGTCGAACGGAATCTACCTGGGCATGTCGATCGCTGCAGTTGGGACCTCATAAGTAGCGGAGCAACAACAACAAGGTGGAACAGGTGGGCGCGTGAGCAACAGCGCTGGGCGATGGTGGTGATTTTGCGATACGAGACCTGGCGGCGGCCTCCCTTGGCTTTAGGTCGTAAGACGCCGAGTTCACCACTTATTCTGGCAGCTCGGGATCCCCAAGAAGAGGAGTATGAAGAGGAGTAGAGAATCTACTTGAGAAGAAGAGATGATTTTTTTTATAAGAAAAAAAGCTGAGTGAGATGAGTCGGGACGGGATGGTAGGAGAGGCTATTGCTCAGGTGCGGGACTTGCGGCGCGGGCCTCTCGGAGCCAATGCGAAAAAGGATGTGACGAAAGAGTGTACTAGTTGGGAGGGCTTGATTTAGCGTTGGGGAACTGATGCAGCGTTAGTGCTCTAGGTACCTAGGACTAAGTCTTTATTTTCTTCATTTTTTGACTCGGTTTCGCTCAAAACTGGCAGGTAGTTTGAACGACAACCTTTCATGTTGCAGACTGGGGTCATATCCAGTATTGCAAAATGTTGAATTAGGAAACTTTATCTATACGATAAAGGGGTAAAGGAAGGGGTTTTTGGGTTGGCCGAGCTGATGCAGAGAATTGTAAACACACATACTATCCCAGTAAGACACTTTTTGACGAGCCGGCGCGATCGTATCGGTATATGCGTAAATGACATGTGCAGAAAATTCCTTGCCCAAGGCTCCTTGGCCTGATGGAAGTTATTGATGAGATGGCGCTGACAATATATCTGGCCAGAAACGGATGTCATCAAGGGTACGCAAGTATGTCTTCTCCAGATTCAAATGTGAGGAATGACCAGGCCAATCGCGTCTTCCCATCAACGCTAAAGATTGATAGCTGCAAAGAGGAGGGAAGGGTCGGCGTAGGGAATGTAGTTATCTGTCAATCATACACTGTTGGTAAAAATGAGTACTGGTATCGATGGGGTACGTTGATCATAAACAAGGTACATGTTACACTATCTCAACGCTTGACCCCTGTCGCACCGCCACATCAACTTATTTATCCAACGCCACAGTTCAGAACCCCATTGTTGACTTGCAAGCAATATCGCAACCAGCTTCTTTCGCACACACAAGACTCTTGCGAAGCTGTCGGGCAGTCATTATCTAAACCAAAGGCAAGAGGGAAGATTTTGGAAATCTATCGACCTAATCTCATGATGTCCGGTGAACGCCAGCGGTCCAACTCTCGTTCGCACACGTCGCGCCCTACCACCCCTCTACGACCTTCATCACGCTCCTCGTTTCGAGATTCAGCCCGTGGCGCCGGTGAAAGCGATGCCCCCTTTCCTCTCAATGCTTTCGAACCCGCCTTCGCCGAGCTCTCAGACGCTATGGCCGACCTCGAAGCTAATATGATGCACTTTCAACTTATGCATGAGAGTCTGTCTCGCTTTACCGAGTCCTTTGCAAGTTTCCTCTATGGCCTTAATATGAACGCATTTTGTGTTGATTTCCCCGAGGTTTGTATTTGTTTTGCATATTCATCTAACAGATTTCTATGTACTCCACGGCAAACTCACATAATAAGTAGGGTCCTGTGACTGAGTCGTTCCGTCGTGAGAGACCTCAGCAAGAGGGACAACCCGTCCCAACAAATCCCCCTAGCCGAGGGGAAGATGGTGAAATGACCTTCATGCAAGTTCCCGCCCAAATATATTATGGTTTCATGCCCTGACTGGATGAAAGGACGACCGATACATCGTTTGTCGAGAACCCATCGACTACTACAAAATCCTCCAAATTCACTACCCCAGAAACCCGCCAGTCACGACTCCCCGCTTCCCGAGGAACCTCGACTAGAGGAAGAGGTAGCACGCGTGCTTCCACGCGTGGTCGAACTAGTGGGTTGGCCAAACCACGTGCCCGCGGTCTTAGGTGAAGGATATAAGAGACGGATTACCCATCACACGAAACCAAGCGAACACACCAAAGCACAAAGGCATCTAACAGACGTCGCGACAAGAGACCTGAGTCTGGCAATCAACCCAAACCGAAGATAGGTCGATATTTTTCACGATGGCACCATTGTGGATATCGATAATACTTTAAAATGTCGGATTGGATTTCAGGTTGCCATGTCGATGTCTTCCGTATCGATTTTGCGATGTCGGTCGCCATTATCCGTCCCAAGGCCAACAGCGGCCTCAGCCTCCTTTTGAGTAAATGGCTCCTCTTTAAGCTGTTTAATCCTGTAATATAGAGTCAGATAATCTCGAGATCAAGTGCCATGATGATTTAAACAGCAGCACTGACCTTCGCTTGTGTGGCTTCCCTTTGCGATGTGCAACGAGTGTTGGTTCGGTCTCGAACCATTTCGCACATTCAATACAGTAGTGGCGGCCTAGGCCGGGAAGGTCTTCCGCTGCCTTGGTATCTTTCCATTGAGAGAGGTGCTTTGGGGATAGAATATCGGCCTTGATTTGATCGACATCTCTATGATCCACACATTAGCATCTAGTGTCAGAGACATTGATACAATATGATTTACAGGAGATATGGATACTGACCTTGTTTTGCGTCTTGTTTTGGTAATTGTTCTCTTATTAGTAACACCCATGGTGATTATGTATCAAAGGCTGGATATTTCCAGACTCCTTCAATGGTGGCGCTCGATATCAGATGTTAGATGGCAGAACAAGTATTCGGGCGGTGGAGGTTGGTGACTGGCAAAAATTTTGGGTGGGGCATGGGCATAGTGCTGTTATACAGTGCGATCGAACTTTCATACTGATCTCACATGTAATTTTGCATTACAGAAAAGATCCTTTTGGTACGTACGTAACAGGCAAAGACATGACAAAATAATGCAATGATTTACTTGTATCAACTCACTATCTATTAAACTTCTTCATTAATCTCTTGAGCTAAGCTTTTATTCTTAAGAAAGATTAACAATGAGCGCCATGATTTTGCTTCTCGTTATTGGGTCTAACCAAATAATACCATGCAGACCTGCCTTCACAGCTAAATGAATCTCGGCTGAAACATATTGCAGTAACGGGAAACAGTGGAAATATTGTATTAGTGAGCACTGTAATTGCAACTCACCGCTCACATCCATATCTTTGTGGGATATACGAAGCTGGTCGCTCATTAGTTCACGTTGCGCATCCTAACGTCCCTTCTTTCAAACTCGATGGGTCAGATAAATAGGCTGCGGTAGCGAATGAGCCCATTATGTAAATCATGTTGTTACTTATGATTAAAGTCTCTTAGTAGTATCACCTTGGTCATACGTATTTGGTAAGGACTACTGATGTTGCGGTTGCAGCACCGAAATCTTCGATTAATCTCTGCGCTAACACCTTGTGCTGTATTCGTATCATCTGGGCACGGTAACAGAAAGTTTTGATACTCGCCTGGGCATATATTTTTATGGAATCGAGCTGTTATTGTTTTCCCATAGGACTTGGTTTTTGCCAGACAGAAACCGAAGAGCGCCTCTTTTCCTCTCTCACATTTCGCGCGGATGGTTGCACGGCTTCCTTGTGGGAATTGGCATGCTACCATATCGTTTTTGAGAATCCAGGTTGCATGCAGTGTCGTAGCAGCTCTGGATTATACCATAACCTGTTTTGAACAGCCTGCTCTTTGTGTTTGATCACAGCTGTATTCTTAGTTAAAGTCGGCACGAATACATTGTATGGTCTTTGCTATTCCTCGAACCAATTCCTTTATCTAAAATAGAAGAATTTTACCGGAGAGCAATATCCAGTCGACAAGGACAGAGCCGAAGGTAGATAATGGTAAATTTGAATATTATGTTCTGTGATGAGAGATACCATGGTGATCATTTTTGCTGTTCATCTGGGAACACGTTCCGGGGAGCTGTTCTATTCCGACACCATTCGTCGTTTCTTATTTTGATGCTGATAATCAGTCCATCAACTGTCTCCCAAAACTTGCTCAAAAGCACAAAAAGGGAAAGCCTTTACTATGAAGATGTTTGATTCTCATTTTCATGTATTACGACTGTCCTTGTTTAAATATATTTATGCGTGTCGTTCTCTTCCCCTCTTGGCTTGGTGGCTTTCTTGTGTGTCCTTTTAATCTGGGTCACCGCCAAAAGAATTTCCGTTAGGAAATAAAAATAAAGCATCAGCTGTGTGTTTGCCTTTAACCATGAGTTCTTGAGGCATGTATTGATGGTATACTGTTATCTCCGGCATCCCAATAGCCTTGCAAGTAGCGAGAGAAGGGCTGTCGGTATTATTGGAGCGTATACGGATTCAATGGGGAACGGTCGGTTCTGAATTGTTGACGTTGGGTGTGACTGATAGGTAATCAAGACGGACGTTCGAGGTCATGAGTCCATCTGACCAATATGTTTTATTAATATATTAAGATAGAAATGGGTTATAAGGGATAGCGGGATTCAGTAAATTGCTCGGCCAAACAATATATTGATAGATAAACCGAGGCTCTTTTCCATTTGCCTGAAAGGACGAGTGAGAAAGGAAATGCTCAATCACATCTGTGTGCTAGTTTGTTGTGGCCAAAATATGGGGTTGTTTCAGCATATCGCGTGTTTCATGTTTTATGTTCAGAACCTAGCTCCATTTTGAACTATAACTACAAAAAAATAAAAATGTTCATGTCTAAATTGTGATTAATTGCTTGAGGCCGTGAACACCCAATAGGTCCATTGAATTCGGTTTCTGATCAGGATTTGGCAGGTGAGAAGAGGGCGGTTTTATCTGGAGGAGACTGGCTGACCATTGTTGCATGTGTCAGAATCTTTTCTAAATAGGAATACCATATTGGGCGTCTTAAAAGAGCTCTGCTTGAGTTCATCTAACTGGCCCTGGCACTGCGCCGCGTGCAATCCTCATGTATGGGGTAGGTAGAGCGGGAATGCAATGCCGCTCATGCCAGTGTGTCATGGATGGCAGGTCGTTGTCAGGCCGCGATGCGGCTGAAACCAATGCAAAGTGGCAAGCAAGCGTCAGGAAGAGAAAAAGCGCTCAGCTACCTCGTAATTACATTGGTTTCTATTGGATAATGCAGGGAACAGGGTGGTCTGGGTCTGGCAGAAGGGGTGGCTGTTTCGAGAGCTGGAAAGGAACTTGGTACCGATGTCACAGCTCATACGGAAGCCGTTCAAGCAAAGGCGAGCTCAGAAAAGTGGCTACCAAGTCGGTGACCGAGAGCCAAGTCTCGTAACACCGCCATCAGCGAGTGCCACAGGCGGCGACCGAAGTAAAAGCCGCTGGTCCGAGGCTGAAGCGAGACGTACACACAGAATGACAAGGGTCCCGTAAAAAAAAAATATTCCACGGGCCTCGCTCCCTAAGTTTCTAGAGCGGCTTCTGGGGGATGGGCCTGCTCGAGTAATGGAGTCGCCGGGGCGGCTAAGCCGCTTCGGGGGCGGCATGCGGTAATTATTTCTGTTTCGTTGCCCCCAATGCCAGTGCGCCACCCAGTGGACACTTACACTGATGTCTCCAGACCTCAATTCAGGGCCGGGAAACTAGACGGCTGTTCCGCAATCCTATGGCCATGCCTGACGAGGAGGGCTGGGAACTCGAGCTAGACAAGGGTGAGCAAAGGAAGAATGGGACACAGTACTATTCATTGGCCTGTTGTTACCATGAAGACGTTATTTGGCTGTGGAGACTTGTTTGGCATTTTTGCCGCTGCCGCGTCTGTCAGCCGAGGCCTTATCCGGGGGCGAAAGGAGATATTTCAATCAGCATGTTGTTCTGGAGGAGATGAAGTTGAGATGGACTGGACAGGTCTTTAAGGGTATTCGGAACAATGGTCATAGGGATATTGGGGCGAAGAAGGACTCGTATCGTGAACTACCGATGGGTCATTTTTTTTTTTCACATATTAAAAATCATAGATGATTGTTGGTGGAGTTGAAATCCAATCCCTGCCTGTAGTCATGGTACCTTGGATGGATGTGGCAGCGGCAACGGTGGGTGTTTGTGTGGGTGTCAACTTTTGTGCACCCTAATTGCAAGTACGAATGAGCACCGTCAGAAGCCTCGAGGTTGCAAGGAGCAGGAGGTCACGGAATTGAGATCGATCATCTCTGCGTGATTCCGAGCACATGGTTGTAGAGCCCTGTGGCTCTAGCTAATGACTGGTTGTCTGCTGACCCGTAAGTCCTCCAGCCGAACAGGAGCCGTGGCTATAAGCTCGTGTGTCAAAGTCCAAACCGAAGGTCCGCCCGCGTCCGGTCGGTATCCGGGGCATTCGTCGGTGATGAGCCCCACGAGGCGCTGAGGCAGGCTCTGACGCAAGCGGTTGCTCATGCAGAACCAAGGGTCAAGAGGGGCGGGGACGAGACTGGAATGGGGCCAAACTTAGCCAATCATAGGTGTCAATTGATGTTAGAACGGGGCTCTGCTTTTTGCCATTTGGTCTCACAATTTCTTCGACTGGACAGCAATTGAACTAGGGGTTTTGCTGAGAGCTCGTAGGCTTTGGTGCATGGTACGTATAATTATGCGCATTGGGGAGCACTGTGCACTTATGGGAGGCCACAGATGGGGGGTGATCCGAAGTGTTGATCAGATTCACATTGCTTGATCAGTCTGGGGGGTGGACATGGGCGATGCCGATTTGGGTGCGACAGGATTGGACGGGAACAAAGTGGGGGTGAAGCACAAGCAAGAAGCAAGCCCAAGGAAGGGATCGGGGCACAGTTTTGACACGGTCACAATATGGTCAGGAAATTTCATTGTGAATGTACTCTAGAGGGCCAGACCTCCTGTGTTACCGCGGTCAAGCTTGCCTGAGTGACATGCGACCAGTTGCACCCTCGGCAGAGTGGAGGTTTTCGGTTAATGTCTATGACGAAGAGGAACCTAATGGAGGTGCCGATTATATTTCGTCTAGCCGTGATTGGCCACAGGTGCAAAGCCCCGCTCCTCACTGCAGTAGGCAACTCAGTTGGTCGCGGGCGCTGAGAGCTCACCGGGGGCGGCGGGGGCCGAACCCCAGTGAGTTCTGTTGTCCCACAGGGAGTGTGTGTAGTGGGATTTGAACTGCTCCCGAGCGAGCGGCGTATTTTTTTTTAATGCTGGTCCTGGGGATTTGGGGGAAGGGGGGCGTGTGCGTGCCCTGACCTGCTCCTTCGTCTGGGGAACCGAAACCTGAATGAGAGGTACCTCTCTTTACCGGACGCAGAAGGGAAACGCTCACACACAGGCGTCAGGGTGTTTGGATTCGGAGACGCCCCGGACCAAAAGCACCTCCTCACCTCGTGCGCTTCTTTTAATACTCGGCCTCTCCCTCTTCCTTTCACGAGACACCTTCCTTTCTTTCCTCCCTTAGTTGTGATACCCCTTCCCAATCCTCTCCTCTCGTCTGCCTCCCCCACAATGCTTGCCTCTCGACAGGTTCTGGGCAACATTGCCCGGAGCCGCACCCTCGCCGGCGCTGCCTCTGGTATCCGACGCATGGCCACTGTCAGCGACAGCCTGGACCAGAAGGTGAGCTTTCAGCTCTTCTCGATTGTAACCACATCGTCCCAACCTCGGGTGCTAACCAGTTGTCGTGATCCAGGTTAAGCAAAACATTCACGAGGCCAACACTTTTATCAACTACAAGAAGTTCTCTGAGAACCTGGAGATTGTCCGGGCTCGTTTGAACAGACCCCTGACATATGCCGAGAAGATTCTCTACTCTCACTTGGATGACCCCCATGGCCAGGAGATCGAGCGCGGCAAGTCCTACCTCAAGCTCCGACCTGACCGTGTTGCCTGCCAGGATGCTACTGCCCAGATGGCTATCCTCCAGTTCATGTCCGCTGGAATGGACTCCGTCGCTAACCCCACCACTGTTCACTGCGACCACTTGATTGAGGCTCAGAAAGGTGGTGCTGTGGATCTTACCCGCGCCAAGGACATCAACAAGGAAGTTTACAACTTCCTTTCGTCTGCTTGCAAAAAGTATAACATTGGTTTCTGGCGTCCTGGCTCTGGCATCATTCACCAGATTATCCTTGAGAACTATGCTTTCCCCGGTGGTCTCCTGATTGGTACTGACTCCCATACCCCCAACGGCGGTGGTCTCGGCATGGCCGCCATTGGTGTCGGTGGTGCTGATGCTGTCGATGTCATGGCCAACCTTCCCTGGGAGCTTAAGGCCCCCAAGGTGATTGGTGTCAAGCTCACGGGTAGCCTTAGCGGCTGGACCTCTCCTAAGGACATCATCCTGAAGGTCGCCGACATTCTGACTGTCAAGGGTGGTACTGGCGCTATCGTTGAGTACTTCGGCCCTGGTGTTGACTCGTTCTCCTGCACTGGCATGGCCACAATCTGCAACATGGTCCGTAGAGTCTGCCCCCCTCATTCTGAATATCCACACTAACAGATCTTAGGGCGCTGAAATCGGTGCTACTACTTCCGTTTTCCCCTTCAATGACCGCATGCACGACTACCTGAGCGCTACCAAGCGCAAGGACATCGCCGATTTCGCTCGAAGTTACGCTCATGGCCTTCGACCTGACGAGGGTGCCGAATACGATCAGCTCATCGAAATCAACCTGTCCGAGCTCGAGCCCTACATCAACGGACCTTTCACCCCCGATTTGGGCACACCCATCTCCAAGTTCAGCCAGGCTGTCAAGGACAATGGCTGGCCTGATGAGCTCAAGGTCGGTCTTATCGGCTCTTGCACCAACTCCTCTTATGAGGATATGTCCCGCGCTGCCTCCATTGCCCGTGATGCCCTGAACCACGGTATCAAGTCCAAGTCTGCCTTCGCTGTCTCTCCTGGTTCCGAGCAGATCCGTGCTACCATCGCCCGTGATGGCCAGCTCCAGACCTTCGAGGAGTTCGGTGGTGTTGTTCTCGCCAACGCTTGCGGCCCTTGCATTGGTCAGTGGGACCGCCGCGATGTCCCTAAGGGCACTGCCAACTCCATCATCTCCTCCTTCAACCGTAACTTTACTGGCCGAAACGACGGCAACCCCGCCACCCACTCGTTTGTCGCCTCTCCCGATATGGTCGTTGCCCTTGCCGTTGCTGGCTCCCTCCACTTCAACCCTCTGACCGACACTCTTAAGGATAAGGATGGCAAGGAGTTCAAGCTTTCTCCTCCCACTGGTGAGGGTCTCCCCTCTCGGGGCTATGACCCTGGCGAGGACACCTACCAGGCCCCTCCCGCCGACCGTGCCAGCGTCCAAGTCGACGTCTCCCCCACTTCCGACCGTCTCCAGCTTCTTTCTCCTTTCCAGCCCTGGGATGGCAAGGACGCCAAGAATCTCCCCATCCTCATCAAGGCTAAGGGTAAGACCACTACCGATCACATCTCTATGGCCGGTCCCTGGCTGAAGTACCGCGGCCACCTTGACAACATTTCCAACAACATGTTGATCGGTGCTATCAATGAGGCCAACGAGGAGGCCAACAAGATCCAGAACTACTCCAACGGAGAGTGGGGTGCTGTCCCAGCTGTTGCCCGAGACTACAAGGCCAAGGGTATCAAGTGGGTTGTTGTTGGTGACTGGAACTATGGCGAGGGTTCTTCTCGAGAGCACGCTGCTCTCGAGCCCCGTCACCTCGGTGGTCTTGCCATTATCACCCGCTCCTTTGCCCGCATCCACGAGACCAACCTGAAGAAGCAGGGTATGCTTCCTCTTACCTTCTCTGACCCTGCCGACTACGAGAAGATCCGCCCCGAGGACCGCGTTGATATTCCTTGCACTAAGCTTGAGGTTGGCAAGCCCCTCGTTATGGTTGTCCACCCCAAGGATGGCGAGGCTTTCGAAGTTCCCCTGTCGCACACCTTCAATGAGGCTCAGATCGAGTGGTTCAAGAACGGCTCCGCTCTTAACACAATGGCTAAGTCAAGCAAGAAATAAAGGAAGCAAGGATCGTGGGAGAAACAGGACGAGGAATGATTCGGGTCACAACGGCGTAAACAGTAGAGGGGGCTTCTGTATGGTCTTACACAGGCCGTTACTAGTCTCATGTTTTTAACACCCCTTTGTCGGAATGGGAGGAGCCAATGATTTTTTAAGTTGTACAAAATGAATGAAAACAGTTCAAAACATCTAACCCCTTGTGCCTTCATCTGAAATGAAGTGACTCTTCCACTCCCTATGCCGGACCATTCAGGCAATGTTAACCACATGAGGAAGCGAACGGAAGTTTGATGTGACAAAGATGATGACCAAGGATTTCCTTCCGCAGAATGATCATTCAATATAGAGACGAGGTGCAATCAAGGCATCTTGGAAAAAATCCGCTTGCTCATTGTCAAATTTTGCTCGGATGGTTTTTCTTTGCCTATAAAGCACCTACTCATAGGACAGACCACCTTTGCAATTAAATTGGGGCTATGTCCTCCCCCTCCCATGTTTGGGGTATTATCATGTTGCAGAAGTGGTCTAGCACGTATGTATCAGATACCGAAACATTCGATACGTGTGAAAATTCACATCGGCGACGGAGACCTATGGTTGCATTTAGCCCATTCTGTCTAACGTCAGTTGTACAATTCAATTATCAGTGCATCACTCATCTTGGACAAATATAGTTGGTTTACTATATTTATTTGAACTGTTCTTATCTCTATTCTATCAGTTAGGAAAGTAACAATTGCATCCAATAGGAGAACAGAGCACCCATTTATGAAGAACAGTTCACTCAGAGTAATTAGGACATATCAAATAGATATAGAATGGTCTCGCTTGCGAATGTAGCCTTCCGGTTGCTAAGTATAGCAGCAGACCAAGCTAACGACAACTATGCCTACTCTGTATAGCGATAATTCTAGCTTCCTTGTTTAACTTCCTTGTGATTCTGTGAAACACATCCTCAGCTACGGGGTCGTGCTAGGGGAAAGGCAGCTGCAAGAAGCGCATCTGATTAGTGAATGAACTTTTGTGTTGTCAGTTTGAACAAACCTATAGACACTTCTATCGACGACTCAGAATTCTGACAGCGAGCTTGCGGTGCAAGTGCTGATACCAGCCCCCCCCCCCCGCGCGCGCCCCTAATCGACCATGATAACTAACATTAGCAAGCCCGATCAGATCAGCATGAGTATCCCACCTGCCTTGAGTAAGCGGTCGCAGCTGTCAGCCGGATTCCTTAGACACACAGAGCTACATCGTTGCTTCATCTTCGATCAACTTGCCTCTAGAAAGGTATTCCTATGGGAGCTGTTAACATCAGGTCTCTTCAAGAAATGTTTGACAAGATCAGAAGAAGACTAAATCCAATATTTATGAATAGGTTGTCCTGCTCTATGAACTATAATCTTCCCCCTTCTATAAATTTATGCATTCATTTATTGGTAAGTATTTTTGTATTATATGGGAGTTTGTCTTTTTTTAACCCATTCGTCCCGCGCGGTTCATGTGTCGCCCAGCCCATCTCTGGTTCCTTTAACTCCATCTCATTTGTTGAGACAGATTGAGGTTGGATCAATATTTGACGCGTGAGCACGTGCCTTGGCGACAGATATCAGCTAGCTGCAAGCCACAAGTGGAGTGGGGCTGCTGAATAAGGTGATCCCCCGCCTTGAGCCCCTGGATTGGAGCTGTAAACTGTCCAGTCTCTTGGTAGTGGGTACGTACCCAATCAGAGGGATATCAGTTCGTAGTGACCTTGCGATCCACGGATGCCCATGGAACTTTGTCTCGACGATTAAGTGTACCGCAGAGCTTCTCGCTGGCTTGCAGTGCCCAAAAAGATATTCCGCAGCCATGTCGCGACTCCTCTGTGAGTGCTCACCCCACAATACTGGGCGGTTGTCGTCGCCTTGTTGTTTACTGACCCCAAGTCTCGTTCTAGCTTCGGCACTCTCCCTGCGCCGCGACCCTCGTATCCTCAAGCTGCCTCCTTATTTGTCCTTTCTATGCATTCTCGTCGGAGTCGTCTGGCTCTTTCTCCTCCCGCTCAACAACTATTCGCGCCGAACATACATCTCTGAGAATGCCTTGCTTCCTGGTCAGGTGCATACCTACTTTGGTGGTAGCGAACAGCATGTCCTGCAGGCATACCGTAACGAGGTGGATGAAGTTGTAGACCGCAGCAATCATGAGTACAGGGTTTTCTATCTCTTGCGACTGAACTATCATACTGAGCGAGATTTGGCAGAATCAACGATAAACTTGAAGACATCCTGACAAGCGTTGGCCTCAAAGTAGGCCGTCAGAATTATACATATCACTCTGCTGGTCAAGAATATTCTGGCCAAAACCTATATGCCATCCTCCAGGCCCCTCGTGGCGATGCGACTGAGGCCATTGTGCTTGTTGCCGCTTGGAAGAATGTCGAGGAACAGTTCAATCGCAACGGTTTGGCTCTTGCATTGACATTGGTTCGCTATTTTAAACGTTCGTACCTCCAGGGCTGTGCATTTGTCATTGTCCTTTTTGTGTAGTGCTAAATTCCGATATAGGATGGTCATTATGGTCCAAGGATATTATCCTGGTAGTCCCTCCCGACAGCAAAACAGGTACTCAAGCCTGGGTTGACGCGTATCATGACGCCCATAACCCTGACCTGGTATCCGCTCTCCCTCTCAAATCTGGAGCTCTCCAGGGAGCCATTGCTATTGATTACCCCCAGGAAGAGCACTTTAAGGCTGTTCACATCATTTATGATGGTCCCAATGGCCAATTGCCCAATTTAGATCTCATCAACTCCATTGTCAACATCGCTGGCGGTCAGATGGGAATGGGTACTTCCATACAGAAAATGAAGTATCATACCAACAAATACCCGGATCGTCTTCATACCATGCTCCGCGGCATGCTAAATCAAGGCCTCGGGTACGCGGCTGGTGCCCACAGCAGTTTTATTCCATATCATGTCGACGCCGTGACGCTGCAGCCCTATGGCGAAGGTTTCCAAGATGAAATGGCCATGGGCCGACTCGTTGAGGGATCCTTCCGCAGTCTCAACAATCTTCTCGAGCACCTACACCAAAGCTTCTTCTTCTACCTCCTCATGCAAACAGACCGTTTTGTGAGTATCGGTACATACTTACCAAGTGCCATGCTACTTGCTGTGAACTTTACCATCATGGCTATCGCGCTGTGGGTTAAGAGTGGACATTCTCCAACCAAGGACACCCAGGACTCCAGCAAAGCCGACAAAAGGGCCAAGGCTAAGAATTCTGCTGTTGATCATCTCCACAGCGAAGGTCGTGATTTGTTCCTACCCATTGTCATTGTAGCTGGTTGCCATGCGCTGTCGGCGGTGCCGCTATATACATTTAACAGACTCTCTGCTGGCGTAAGTATTCCAATATTTTCTTCTGCTTCTCTCAAGATTTGGAAACTTACCGATGATGTCCCAGACACTCGCTCCTGCCTTCAGCATATTTTCCTGCATATCTGCAGCCCTTCCGATTATCATTTCTATGTTCATAACTGCCGTCTACAAGCCTACCTACGAACACTTCCAACTCACAAAGTCCTTTTCCCTACTGGTACTTGGCATGTGTCTCTCTACCCTGGCCACTCTCAACTTCTCACTTGCTTTCCTCATCGGACTTCTCGCCACCCCCTTGAGCTTTGTTCGGCCCATCAAGAACCCCGCCCTACGATGGTCCCTTGTCGGCTTGCTGAATGCAATTGCCCCTTCAACTGTGATATACTCTGCCGCCCAAATTGCGGGCGTCAGTATGGCAAATCTCTTACGCGAGGCCAGCTTTGGCTGGAACGTTTGGGGTATGTACACCCCGGTATTGGTCTGGTGTCTTTGGTGGCCTGCATGGATGGTGGGGGTTATTAACGTGGTTGGGATGCCTTCATCATAAGACCAAGCAAATGCATTTTTTGTCCAACATGTCATCTACGTATAATACTCTTACCATAGAATGTCGCGAAGGTATCAAAACGAGATATTAGCTAGAACTAGGGACACGGTCTGCAAGTGAATCGCGGGAAACGTCAGATTAATAGCCGTCTCTTGGACATAGTGGTAGTTTCTGTCCATGTAGAGATTCTATTGTCTATACTGTACACTGCCTGGCCATTTTGGTTCCACATCAACGCCATTCCAAGGGCTGTTGCCCAAGTCTTTCTTTCATGCTGCCCACACATCCTTCCCAGCTGACTCAATCCAGTTCCCAAGTTGGTTGACACTTGAGTCCCAGTCGAGCAATCTCTGGCGCATGGCGGCGATCTGCTTCATGTCGAGAACCTTGGGTTGCACCCAAGTGATGTGTGCCACAGCATCCACCTGGTCGATAGTTCCCCGAATAAGGCCCAGGCTCAGAGCCTTCATAACAAGGTGTTCAATCTCTTCGGGTCGGACTTTGGTTTCCTGAGCAATGGTCGCAAAGGTCATGGCCCGGTCGTGAGGGGGCCGGCGGAAAACCGCCTCAGTGAGGGCAGCAAGGTAGATCTTTTGGCGGAGGTGCACGGAATGCTGATCAAGAAGTTTGTTAGATTCAACGCGATCGGCTAGAACGTCGAAGGCGGCGAGATCTCCGCGGTTGAACGCAAAGAGAAGGTCACGCAGCCAGGAGTGAGGGCTCTTTGCGAGGACATCGAGGATGGGATGTAGCAATAGCTCGCCGAAGTTGTAGATGCTAGTCGAGGCAAGGGCGGAGAGACTCAAGTGGTAAGCTCGTTTGTGACGCTCATCAGGTGAGAGATTGGACAGATCAATGCAGGCCAGATAGAGAAGAGCAGTTCGATAGTAGTTGGAAAAGTCCATCTTGCGCTAATGGTGGGGTGAAGTTAGTGACGCGCGAGCATGTCAGTTGGGGACGGTGCAGGGCATACCTGGTAGTAGCTGGCGTTTGCATCGTAGAAAGCAGCATGAACGACGTTCTCGACGGAGTCGAATGAATCCAATATCCTTTCGGCCGCATCTAGATCCTTTCGTGCTCCTTCAAGATCATCCAAATCAAGCTTCGTCTGGGCCACAGCTACTGAAGCATAGACCAATGCGTCTTGTGAGTTCTCGTTGTCGACCTTCTTAGCTACGGCTTGAAGAAAAGCCAAACGCTCTTCATCGTCTGGAAGGAGGGGGCGGTCAGTCTACAAAAGCGCCGAAGTCGGAGGGATCGAGCAGGCAAGGGCATACCTTCACACTCTGTAGCAGCCTTGAGGGCAAGGTCGACAAGTTTCAGCTGGTTGATTTTGTCTGCAAACTTGAGGATGAAGATGCGGTAAAATGAGAGCCGCTGAGGGGCACTGCCTGGGTGGCTAAAGAACTCGACGAGAGCATTGGTGAGTTGGTGCCAGAGCTTGCGTTCCCAGAAGTTCTCAAAGTCGAGGATAAGATGCTGGAGCTCTTCAGGGGCCTTGTCTTGCTGCTCGGCAAGGAAATCAGGGATAGCGTCGGCACTCATGGTGGGCAAGCAGGATCAGCGAATAATGGGAAATGTAGTTGTAATGTGTGTTGGCGTGGCAGGGCAGCAGTCAGCTTGCACCTCACCAGGCAAGAGCCGTGAACGGTTGATCGAAATTCGGGGCGCGTGCGTTTGGAAGAGTATGTATTACTGATATGCTAGTTCAGCTGTTCGAGATAGGGAAAGGTGGCAGGTGTGATGGAAGACGAAGAATCGAGACGATATTCCCGGTTCCAGATCTAAGCTCGACAAGACGGCTACCAGGCAGCCTGGTGTCGCAACCTCGATGACGCACGGACCGCTTTCTGGGAGCTGCCCGCACCTTGAAGGTGGGGGTACGTACCAGTCTCCACACCCCTCGGAAGACAAGGAAGCTTATATGCCCGTGATCTTGCACGTGACTGGTAATTAGTCTCTGAGAGTTGAACTTGATCCCGAGCATTACCAGACATCGCTTGCCGCGACGAACTACGGCCCATTGAGAGAGACAGGAGCGTTTTCCCGCGCACTCTCGACAATAGCAAGCATGGTTTCGCCTCTTCTTGCTGCGCGGTCCGCCCGCAAGGTAACCCAAAATGTTACCGGCAAGCGTTTGCTATCCGACATTGCCATCACCCGGACCGGCAAGCCCATCATCCGAGTCGAGGGTGGCCGGTGAGTCCTCAGCAGCCCTCCCGTCAATCCCTCTTCTTCAGTGTAATTAGCATATCATTCATTTTGAAGCTACTAATTATGTGCCGTGTCTAGCTCATCCCTCGGAGGTGCGAATCCGATCGAGCCAAATAATCCTGAACCGACGCTAATGATTAAATAACCAGGCCACACCGCGACAGTATTCGGCGCAACCGGCCAATTGGGACGCTATATTGTGAACCGTCTGGGTGAGAACCGATTCCCAAACAGTAAAGGCAATTTTCGAGTTGAATGACTGACAATTGCCGCATAGCTCGCCAGGGTTGCACCGTCGTCGTTCCTTTCCGTGAGGAGATGACCAAGCGCCATCTCAAAGTGACCGGAGATCTTGGTCGTGTCGTCTTCATTGTACGTCCCATGCCACTGTGCAGTCTTAAGGCTACTCTTTTTTTGGATCTTCGAGAATCCCGCTACAACTTTTGCTCATGCAGGAATACGACCTTCGCAACACGCCTTCCATCGAGGCTAGTGTCAGGCACTCTGACATTGTCGTGAATCTGATTGGCCGAGACTACCCGACCAAGTATGTCATCCGAAGAAGCTCTTAGTGGGGGAGGAGGGTCGCCATCGCCAGTACCCAGCTGACAACACAACAACAGGAATTTCTCACTGGAGGATGTGCACGCTGAGAGTACTGAACGCATTGTTGAGGCTGTCGCCAAGTACGACGTCGATCGATATATTCACGTTTCTTCCCACAATGCCGATTCCAAGTCTGCATCTCAGTTCTATGCCACCAAGGTCAACAGAAATCCTTCACCCTCTTACAAGGATAATTACTCTAACGATATCATAGGGACGTGGCGAAGAGATCGCTCGAAGCCTTTTTCCTGAGACTACCTTGGTTCGACCTGCACCTATTTTCGGGTTTGAAGACAACCTTTTGCTGAAACTTGCGGGCGTTACCAACTTGTTCACCTCAAACAACATGCAACAGAAGTTCTGGCCCGTTCATGTATGTACTTTTAGTGTATGCAAATATGTGTTTGTAGCACTTACTGATAAACGTGTTGCAGTCCATTGACCTTGGCGCTGCCCTGGAAAAAATCACCTATGACGACTCAACGGCTGGACAAACCTTTGAGCTCTACGGACCCAAACAATACAGCATGCGGGAGATTGCCGACCTTGTTGACAAGGAGATTTACAACAAGCGCCGACATCTCAATGTGCCCAAACCAATCCTCAAGCCAATTGCTGGAATCTTGAACCAGGCTCTCTGGTGGCACACCATGTCATCTGATGAGGTAGAACGAGAGTTCATTGACCAAGTAATTGACCCCGAGGCCAAAACGTTCAAGGATCTCGGTATCGAACCTGGTGATATTGCTGACTTTACGTATCATTACCTGGTATGTTACCCTGTATACAGGATTGATCGGGCGTCATAACTAACAGCTCCACAGCAAGGATTCAGAAGTCAGAACTTCTACGACCTGCCCCCAGCAACGGAGAAAGAGAAGAGGGAGGAGAAGAAGTACATCCACGTACTGGACGAGCTGTAAACGTATTTTGCGATCGACGGCTAGGAAAGAATGGTGCGCTGATTGTTGTGATGATTGGGTGGGCAAGCTGACAGAGTCTTTGTATATAGGACCACATAGATTAGACAGGTCTTCTAGGTCCAAACAACTGTACAACTTTCCTTTAGTTGACAAAAGAGTGCTCCAGTCGTCATTAGTGCCGCATGTTATTCGAAGCTGCACCACAGCAGACGTGTTTTTTGGGTATATTCTTGAATGCAACTAAATACAACGGTGAAGTCATGAAATTCTGCTATGATTTAGAATTCCTTGACCCTCCTTCTTTTTATATATCAGGCATTGTTATCGTCAGTACTGATCGTGCGCAATAAGTAAGTACTAGCACATGAGGAGCATTGGTCACCAAGCCGAACTGCAGTACCCAACAGGCGTAGCATTGCTATTAAAGCCGACATATCATCCCTCACTAAACTTAACCAGGCACAAATGTACTATTGATTTAATGCTGTCCTGTTAGCAATTCAATCTGACTTATTGCGTAGAAAATATTTAAAACGATCAAAAAAGACAGGGCCCACGCCCGAATCCATCCCAAATGAACTCGGGAACCGCCTATCTTGAGTGAAAATTCCAGATTCTTAATAGCCCCTATACTTCTAAATGATCAACAGTTAGTGCCATGAAAAGAGACTGAAAGAGCGACTTTGATGTGATCTGTGTCATCATCACTTCAAGGAATCGAAACGATGACTAAATGTGTTTATCAAAGGAGCGCACAAATATATTTGGCAAATTACACTGTTGTGACTGTCACACCTTGACAAACAAACTGCCTGATCATAATACTCCGAACTGAATGCATTGTTGGTTGAAAAGCAATAGCAAGACGGAGCTATTGATTCTTTTGCACTGTCATAGGGTGCGAGCTTGAAGCAATTAAAACCTTGTTAGTTGATGAAGGCTGATAAAATACTATTGAATTGTACCAAGATATATATTTTTATCAAGGCCGTAGTGAATATCCAAATAGAACATCAATTAGAATAATAGATAGGGCAATCGCTTATGCCTAGGGATAGAAAAAGTGACCAATGGAGTATATCAAATCTATACGGAGTAGGCCCGAAAGCAGATTTTGTACTACAGCTTCCGGGTCCCCTAAACACTAATATTCA
The DNA here is from genome assembly GCA_013403855.1 of Calonectria honghensis. Classification (NCBI taxonomy): domain Eukaryota; kingdom Fungi; phylum Ascomycota; class Sordariomycetes; order Hypocreales; family Nectriaceae; genus Calonectria; species Calonectria honghensis. Next base: position 1,273,547 of record VTGB01000029.1, read on the forward strand.
GGTGACTTTTGACCTAGGTTGAAGCGGTGTGATGCAGCCCTAGATTTTTATGCAAGGTTTGCTTCTGTTTAGGAACATGGGTTGATTATGCGACCGTGTACTGCATAGAATAGAACTTTGCGAGTTGGTCAGTAGAACAGCGGCTTCCTGCGAAACCTGAGGTCTAAATGGTTTCATAAGGAAAATATACCCACCTCAACGATACAGGCCCCCCAACTGTAGAGGTCTTCCAACCGGAGATGCCATTCAACGTGGATAAGGGTCTGCAAGGCTCGCGAAAATGAACATTCCAGTCTCGTCAGAGTAATACCAACCCGTGGTTTAAAAAAGCGACACTACCCAGCCGCAACCCATCGACACAATCGGAAACACACTGCTCGCTCAGTTTTTTAAACATACTTCCTCAAACACACACAAGGGGTTATTAACGAATACCACGAATAGAAACATGTTAACTAATACTTTAAAGCTCTTATAGCTCTGTTATTAGTTTCTTAAGTATTGCTGTGTAGTATAGACTCTTAATATAGAAACTATATAATAAGTATTCTATTTTATGTAACAAGTATCCTTTTTTAGCCTATTTAGGCAGTTTATAGAGCCTTTTTTAGTATTATATACTAAGTATAAATAGCTTTTATATCTTAAGTAAATACTTTGAATAAGAAATTAAAATTAAAAGTTAATAGAGAAATAATAATTATATAAATATATAATATATATTATTTAATAAGAAATTTTAATATGTTTTTATTTATTAAAAAAAAATATTAAAATAATATATAATAAGATATTTATTAAATTTCTATTAATAGAATATATAAATCTTTTTTTTACTATTTTCTTTTTTAAATATCTTTTTCTTTAAATTAATATTTTAAATTTAAGTTTAATTAGCTTTATTGATTTTACTTATTATAAAAAATAATTCTTAAAGCTATTAATAATTATTTTAAAATATATTTATTAAAATATTAAATTAAGAAATTATATTTACACTAGCTTAAAAAGAAAAACCTAATTATATAATAAGCTAGCTAAAAAGATATTTATTATATAATCTACCCATAATACTATATTTAACCCCTTATATAACTAACTAGCTTAAATAAAATAATTATTATTATTATAAAAAAGAAACCCTTAATAGCTATTAAACCCTATAACCTTAATTATATTACTAAGAACCTAGCAATAAATCTATACTAATTAGTCTAAAGATAAATAGTAAATTAATTATTTTAATCTTATAAATTAATAAAATATTAAACTAAAGAAATATACTTATAAAATAATTAATTAAGACTATTTAACTTAATAAAAGATTTATATATTAACCTAAATAATATTATATTACTATTAAGAAAATAATTAGCTTAGCTTTTAATAAATATAATAAATCTTTTATATTTATTATATAAAAGATTTTCTTTATTACCTTAGCTAAGAGATAATTAATTATATTTATTACCTAAGAACTAAGAAAAATTATAAATTTAAAGAAAGATTAATCTTTAAATATTAATTATAATTAATTTTTTTTTAATATATCTATAAAATATCTTTTAAATACCTTAAGATTATTATCTTAAGATACTAAAAAGCTATTTTAATTCTCTTAAAAAATAATTAAAAATTAACCCAAAACTTTAAAAAATTTATTTAAATATTAAATTTAATAAATAATTTAATAAAAATATTAATATTATATTTATTTACTTTATAATACTTTATACTTAAGAAAAAATATATAAAAATAATATATTTAAATAATATTTTTTTAAGTTTAATAATAAACTATAAAGTATTTTTAAAAAATAAATATAAAATAAAAAATTATCTTTTAAAATTATCTTTTTAATTATAGGATTTATATTTTAAAAAAAGAAAAAAAGATTATAATTAATCTTTTTAAGCTCTTAGAATCTAAGAAATCCTATATTTAAATAATAAAAGAGATTAAGAAAATAAGTAAAAAGTCTATAATCTTTTAAAATTTATATTAAAATAAGATATTTTATTATTAACTTATATATTTTCTTTTAAAAATTAATCTTTTTCTTTAAATAATTTATTTTCTTTTTTTATTTCTTTAATTAAGTACTAAGATTTTTAATTACTAATATATATAATATTAAGAAACTAAAGAAATAATTTATTATAATATTTATTATTAAAATATTATTTTAAATAATATATTAACTATAAAGTAATTAATTTATTTTATTAAGTTTTATTATAATAATAATCTTAAATATAATAAAGGTAAATATAATATCTTTAAAATAAAATTATATATTTTTTATAATATATATTATAAAGTTAATATTATATAAGATAATTTTATAAGAGCCTTTATAATAATACTTAAGAAATAAGCCTTAGAGTATTATTATAAAATAATATATAATTTATTTAAGCCTTTTACTTTTTATAAAATAAGCTTATAAATGAAAGTATAATTTAAAACTAAAAAAGCTAAGTAAAATTATTTTATTAAATATTATAATATTATATTTACTTAAATTCTTAAGGCTAATTCTAAGAAGCTAAGGAAAAAGGTATTTAAGATATTATTCTAAAAGCTTAAAAATATTTAATAAGTTTTATTTATTATTTTATAATCCTAAGATATATTATAAAACTAAGTTATTAATATATGTTATAATATTAAAAAATATAAACCTTATATATTTAATTTTATATTAATTTATAGAGGTATATATAATTAGCTTTAAATTACTATTAGTATAGTTTTTATTATAATATATTTATTAAGTAATGTTTCTATAAAAAAGGAAAATAATTAAGATTAAATTAATTAAATATATTAAGGTAAAATAAAAAGCTAATATTTATAATTCTAAGGATAATTATTTAAAAAGTAATTAGGCTAAGGTTTTTATTAGCTTAAAGATAATAAAAAGTACTATATATATAAGAAATAAGATTATTAGTTATTTAGATATTTTAATAAAAAAATATATTAAAAGTTTAAGAATAATTATTTAAATAATAATATATATTAGATATTTTTAATTTAGTATAAAGATCTTAATATTATTAATAATAATAAGAATAATAATTAAAAGAATAAAAAGAAAAAAGGCTATATTAGAAATAATAATAGTATTTATTATATATTTTTTATAGGATTTATCCTAAAAGTTAAATTAATTATTATTATAATTTTACTTACTAATTAAATAGTTTTATATTACCTTATAAAAAATAATCTATTCTAAGAAATTATAATTATAATTATAAAAGAACTAATATTATAATTCTTAATAAAAGAAAAATATTCTAAGGCTATATTTTAAGAGATTATCCTTAATATTAAATAGTATTAAAATATTAATTATTTTTATAAATTAAATTAAAGTTTTTTCTTTAAATATAATAAAAATCATTTTTATAATTATAATATTTAGCTTAAGTAATAGATTTAATATTTATTAGAGGATAATAAACTATTTATAGCCTTTAGTTAAAAAACTTATAATACTTATATTATCTTATTTTATATTATATCTATAAATACTTTATTTTTATTATTACTTTATAATATAAATTACCTAAGTATTTACTTTTATAATCTTAGAAATTATCTTAAATAAAATAATATTAAGATCTTAATAATTTATAAATAAAACTATTTTTAAATACTTTTAAATACTAAGAATTTATTTACCTAAAATAATCTTATTAATAATAAATTATAATAATTATATAATTAATTTAATTATTATATTTAATATTATTTACTTTTTAAAAGCCTAAATAATTAATATAATATAATAAATACTTAAAATATATTAAATTAATATTAAAAGGAATTTTATATTAATAGAATTCTATAAGAATATATATATTATAGATATCTTTGTTAATATAATATCTATAAAAGTATATAATTCCATTAAAAAAGTAAAATAATACTATCTATTATTATAAAGAGCCTATAAGATTATTTATAATAAAGATCCTATAATAAAGCAAAATGAAGCCCTTTAAGCTACTATAAAAGCCATAAATAATACTATTAATACTAAAGCTATTTATAAGACTATAAAGAAATTTTATTATATTTATACTAAGTAATAAGTTAAAATTATCTTAAATATATATAATAATCTTAATATATTAAGTATCTTTAAATTATTATTTTTATTAAAGATTATTATATAATATAAAAAAACTAAATAATTAAGATTATATACTTTAATTACTATTAATAATAAGACCTATATTATAAAAGGAAAATATAAATTTATTAAGTTTTATTTAATTATTATAAAGCTATTTTATAAAGACTATAATAAGAAATTATTTCTAAAGAAAGAAATAATAAAAATATCCCTTTAGAAAATATTATTATCTAAAAAAAAGACTTTAATAAGACTATATTTATAATTCTATTGATATTACCAAAGAAAAAATAGAGGTAATTACTAAAGAAAGTTATAAAAAGTAAAAATATTCTATTACCCCTAAAAAAAAAACTAAATTAACTATAGAAGATTCCTATTAAAACTATAATTAATTTAATATTCTAAAAGTAAAAGAAAAACTAATTTTATAAAAATCTAATTAAATAATTAAATATAAGCTTAATTAAATAATTTAAATATAAAATTAAATATACTAAGATCTTTATTTTAATAAAGGAAAAAGCTAATTTTAAATTAATAATTAAACTCTAGGAATAAGATATTATTATTACCCTTAGAAAGGTATTTAAAAAGTTAATTATAAAAAAAATTAAAGGCTTAATCTAATAAGATATTTTTAAGTTTATTATCTTTTAAAAAGAAAAATATAAAGATATTTAAATCTTTAAATCTTATATTATTAATAAAATTAAAGAAAAAATAATTAATATATTATATAAAAAGTCCTATTTAATAATCTAAAGCTATATTAATAAAAGAAAAAAGATTATTTTAATATAATTATCTATAATTTAATAATATAATTAATATTTAATTTTAGCTATAATTTTATTATTTACTACTAAAGGTATTTACTTATAGCTATATAATATTATCTAAATATATATATAATTAAAAGTAATATTAAATTAAATTATATTAATATATTCTTTAAAAAGTATTTATAATAAATATTTTCTTAAAATAATTATAAGGATTATTATATTATTATATAATATTTTTAAAGCTAGAACTTATTAATAGGTAATATATAATAAATACTATAAAGAAAAGCTTTAAATAACTTTATTAATATTTAATTTAAATTTATTAATTATTATAAAAAAAACCTAAACTTTAGTATAATTAAAATATAAACTAATAATATAATTAAAGTATTAGATAATATATTTTTATATATAGAGAAAAAATAACTCTATAAAGTAATACTAAAAGCTAAGCCAAAAAAGATCTTAATAATTAAGAATCTATTTATATTTAATAATATAATTCTAATTCTAATAAAAACTAATAAAATTACTATTTATTAAAAGGAATAAAATAAAAAGATATTAATAATTAATATTAAAGATCTTATTATAACTAAGTAATAATATATTAAATAATAAATTGAAAAAGCTTATATTACTTTAATATATTAATTAAGAGTATATTATAATTTATTAGTTATAATATAATACTAGGAATCTAATATAAATTATATTAAGATATTAAATAAATAACTTAAATAGGAAAAGAATAATTTTAACTATAAATTGGTATTTATTTTATTTTATTTACTAAAGATAAAGCTATTTATATTTATTAATAGAATATTTATAAATAATATTAACCTTTTATTTTGGCTTAAATTTATTATTATTTTTATTAATAAATAACTTAATAATAATATATTTATAATTACTTAAATCCTAATAATTATATATATTAATTTATATTTACTTTATAAATATCTTATAAAGTTTAAAATAATAAAGAAAAAAAGATTAATAATTAATATTATAGTATTAAGATAATCCTATAAATAATATAAATTATATAAAGTTAAATAAATTAATGGAAAAGATAATGTTATTAGTATATTTACTAAGATATCTTTAAATTATATCCTAGAAAAGTTTATTAATAATAATAAATTGATAATTTAAATAAAAGGCTAAATAATAAGGAATTAATTGGCTTAAAGAGAAAGAGAAAAAATAGTAATAAGATAAATACTTATACTTTAGATAATATAATAGGATTCTAAGTAATTATACTTAAAGCCTTATTATTTAAGTAAGTTAATTAATTATAGTAAAATAGAAAAGATACATTTTAGTTCCATAAATTAATATTTTAATTTATAGATTTAAAATAAGCTATAAATAAGGCCTAGGTTATATAAATATAATCCCTTTTATAAAAGAGAAAAAGTTCTAATATTAAAATATTAAATTAAGGGATTATATTTATACTAGCTTAAGGAGGAAAATCTAATTATATAATAAGCTAGCTAAAGAGATATTTATTATATAATCTATTTATAATACTATATTTAATTCCTTATATAGCTAGCTAACTTAAATAAAATAATAATTATTATTATAAGAAAGAAACCCTTAGTAGCTACTAAACCCTATAACCTTAACTATATTACTAAGAACCTAAGAATAAACCTATAATATTAATAAATTAATTTTTTTATTATTTAATTTAATATTTATTTTTAATTTTATTATTAATAATTTAAAAAATATTAATTAACTATTAATTAAAGACTTAATCTTATAAATTATACTTATTTTAAGATTTAAATAAAATTTATTATTAAGGATTTTATAGCTTAATATTATTAATTAAATTATTTATTAATTAATTAAAAAAATAAATTTATATTCTAAGGCCTAAAAAATAATTAAATTATATTTGGTTTATTTTAATAAAAATATACTTAAATATAATCTTTATTATTTTTAAGGTTATTGTAATATAATATTTAAAGAATATTTTATTTAATTATTAAATTATATGAAAAGATTATTAAGATATATAGAAAAATTAAATTAAATAAAATAAATATAAATAAAAATTATAAATTATATTTTAAAGATTATTTTTATTTAATAAATTATATAATTTTTATTATATTTTAATAAAGTTTTTCTTTTTTTCTTTTTTTTTCTTTTTAATTAAAATATATATTTTTTTATACTTAAAATTATATTTTTTATATTAATCTAAAAATTATTATATTTATTTTTATTTATTTTTTTTAAACATCTCTTTTAAATATTACTTAATTTATTATAATTAAGATTTTTATATTTTTAAAAAATTAATTTAATTTTTAATATTAATATTATATTATTTATATTATTTTTATAAATAATAGATTTTAATATTTTATTAGTTTATATATTATATATAGGTATAAAAAGGAATATAATAATTATAATATATTAGGATTTATAAATATTATAATTAGAAAAATAAATTATAATATATAAATATTAAAAGTAATATTTATTTTTATTTATATTTATTTATATTAAAGAAAGATTTAAAAAGCCTTTTTTTTGCTTTGCCTTTAGGCTATAAAGACTATTATAGTTACTATATTATAGGATATAAAAGTATATATCTAGGTAGTCTATTCCTAGGTTTTTAATCTAGTTAAGCTCTTATTCTTATAAATAGAGAAGCCTTTTTAATTACTTTAAAAATAAAGATAAGAATAATATTTTAATATTAAGCTTAAATAAAGTTTTTTTAAGGTATTAAAAATAGTCTTTTTAAATTATTATAATATTTAATAGTCTTTTTATTAGGGTTTATAATTATAAGCTTAATTTAATATATTTAAATGATTTTACTAGATAATAAGCCTTATAGATAGGTTTAAAATATATATTTATTTAGCTTATTTCTATTAAGACTTATACTAAAATAATTATATATATACTCTTAAGAAATAAGAAAAGGGATTTATTAGCTATATACTATTATTCTTACTACTTATTATCCCCTTGTATATATATAGTATAGTATAGTATAGTATATATTATATATATTTATAATATACTAATATAAATTAAATAAATGAATAAAAAAAAAAACCTAATCTTATTCTAATTATTATTATTATTATTATTATATTTATCTTTTATTATAAAAGTAATATTAATTTATTTATTACTATATTAACTTAATATTCTTTATTGTCTTATTACTTATTTAATTTAATTTATTCTTTGCCTTTACTATTATATTAGAAATATTCTTTTCTATTAAATCATAATATTTAATCTTTACTAATAATATTATATTACTAAATAATTCATACCTTAATAGCTATATATACTAATTATAAGAATTATATTTACCTAATTTTATTTTACCTTTTTTATTTAGATTTAATTAAATACCCTAAAGCTCTAAGACTATTTTCTTTAGAATATAATCTTAAATCTTATAATTAATATATCTATATTTAATTATATATAATAAATTTATTTATTAAAATTTATATTATTTTTAAAGTAATTAAAAAGGCTTTTTTATTTATAAGAATAAAAGCTTAACTAGGTTAAAAACCTAGAAATAGGCTACCTAAATATATACTTTTATATCTTATAGTATAATAACTATAATAATCTTTATAATCTAAAGATAAAGTAAAAGAAAGGCTTTTTAAATCTTTCTTTAATATAAATAAATATAAATAAAAATAAATACTCTTAGTATTTATATATTATAATTTATTTTTCTATTAATATTTATAAATCCTAATAGATTATAATTATTGTATTTCTTTTTATATTTATATATAATATATAACCTAATAAAATATTATATATCCTTTAATATATTATTAAAATAAAAAAATTTATTATTTATAAGAATAATATCTTACTAAATAATAAGATTACTTAATATTATAAATTTAATTTATTTATATATTTATTATAAGCTTATATTATTAATTATTTTAAAAAAATATAAAGTATAAATTTATAATATCTTTTTATTTAATTATATAAGTTATATATAATATAATATAAAATTTATAATATTATTTTTAATAAATAATATAAATAATATTATATTAATATTAAAAATTAAATTAATTTTTTAAGAATATTAATTATTTAAAAGAAATATTATAAAAATAATTTTAAGTTTATTAGAAAATAAAAAAAGCTTATTAAATTAATTTTTATTTAGTATAAAAATCTTAATTATAATAAGTTAAATAATATTTGAAGGGAATTTTTAAATTAATATAAAAAATATAATTTTAAATACAAAAAAATATATATTTTAAAAGTAATAAAAAAATAATAGTTTTATTAAAATATAATAAAAGTTATATAGTTTATTAAATAAAAATAATCTTTGAAATATAATTTATAAATATTTATATTATTATTATATCTTTTTATTTCTATTTAAGCTAAATATATATATCTTTATTATTCATAAAATAATATTTCTTAGTATATTTATAAAATTAAAATCTTTTATTAATTTAAAATAAAAAATAATATTCATAAAAAAACTAAAATAAATAATAATCTTTTTTAATATTTAGTAATTTAAATGTCTTAAATTAAATATAATATTTTAAGCCTTATAAAATACCTTATTAATTAGCTTTAATTCTTAAAAGATATTAATAATTATTATTATTAATATATTAAATAAAAATATAAAAATAGCTAAAATAATAATATTATTATTATTACTAAAGCTTAATATACTAAGTACTTTTACCTTTATTCTATATTTACTAATTATTTATTTATACTTAAATAAGAAAAATATATATTGAATTTTTTTTATTTTTATTTTTTACTTTTTTTACTTTTTTTTATTATTATTATTATATTATAAATAATATTTTAATATTAAGATTTTCATAATTATAATCTAAATATACAATAATAATTATATCTTTCTTTTATATTATCTTTTTATTAAATCAATAGTATTAATTATTTTAAAGGTAAATATTAAGAATTATTTAAGTCTCTTAGTAAATATAATTTAAAAATACTTGTAGTTTTAAATCCTTAGTAGCCTAAATTTATTTACTAAAGATAATAATAATCTTAAACTTTTTCTATAAATTATATTTCTTATTATATTTAATAATATTTATACTTTTTATTTTTAAATTATTTTAAATAAACTTTTTTAAGCTTATTAAAAAGATTCTTTATAGTATTAAGCTAAATTAATAAAAACTATTATAAAATAATATAATTAATATATTTTTAAAGCCTTTATTATATTTATATAAATTATAAAGAATATTATTAAGAAAAATTAAAATATAAACCCCAAGTATATTAACTTTATTTATAATAAATAATAATTATTCTTTTTATAAATTCTAAAAAAAGCTTTTAAGGCTTTAGTTAGATTTTTTCCTTTATAAAGAAATATACTATTATTAATATTAATATTATATACTAAATAAATTATAATTCTATTAATATTTATTATTATTATTTTTAATATAGCTATTATAATAAGCCTTTTTACTATTCTCCTAATATAAAATAGCTTAATTAATACCTAAATAACTTAAGACTTATTAATACCTTTTTTATTATTAAAAAACTAATATAATTATTATATATTTAATTTAAAAGATTAAAGATATAATAATTATAATTATAATTAATATAATAATAGTAATAGTTAATATAAGGCTATTTACTATTAGTTATTATAATAATTATTAATTTTATTACTATAAACCCTTTTAACTAATATTAACTTTCTTATAATTTATATCTATTTTACCCTTATTATTATTATTATTTAATTAGTCTTTTATAACTTTAAATCTATTTTTATTATTATTATTATTCTATTTTCTTTTTTTTTTCTTTTATTTGTTATTATTATTTTATACCCTTTAAATACTAATAAATAAATAAAAAAGCAATAGTCTATTTATTTAATATATACTATAATATTATCTTTTTTACTATATTTATAATTATATATACTAGAACTTATATAATCTTTATTGTTATTAAAATCATCTTAATTAAATTCTTTATCTTCATTCTTATCCTAATCTTTATTTCTTTTATTTACCTTATTTATAATATTTCCTTTTTTTTCTTAAATAATAATTTATTATTAATTATATTATATAATATAGACCTAAATTATAATAATAATAATAATATAAATATATTAACTATTAACTAAACTGGCTATAAAAGTAGTTACCTATTTTTTTGGAAAGCTTATATATACCTATTTGCCTAGTAGAAAAAACCTTTAGCCTAGACAGCTTATAGATTCTAAAACCTCTAAGGGCAAAGGTAAATTTTATATACTTTTACAGTATATAGTTATAAGTTTAATTACTATTATACTCTAAATTAATATACTAGAGACTATAGTACTAATATTACCTTATATTTTATATTTATTAATAATATTCGTTTTAGTAATTACTAGAATTAAATTAACCTAAATTTTATTCTTAACCTAGGTTCCTAATCTAGGCAAATAGCTTATTTATACTAGTAGTACTATTATTATACTACTAGCTACTATATACCTAAATTATATTAGCTTATTAATTATTATTATTATTTCTATAAATCTTCTTATATTTTAATAAATATTAATTATAGTCTAAAAAATATTAATTAAATAAATAATTTAATTAAATTTATTTTTATTAAAAGTATTAGAATTATTATTATTATTATTTTCCTTATTATTATTATTGTTATTAAATCTATTTATGATTTCTCTATTTATATTACTCTAAATATCCCTATTAATAATAATAATAATAATAATTCTATTATTTAATATAAAAGCCTATTACCTTATATCTTTTTTAATATCTTTAATTAACTTTTAAAGTAATTAAATATTATTTACTATAAATAATATCTTATTAATTAATCTTTGTTTCTCTTTTTATTAAATTATATTTATATTATTTATTAATTTAAATATAAAAATACTTAATAATAATTACTATCTTTTTCTATATTAAATCCTTTACTTTAATTATATAATTAATAAGATAATAAATTAAAGTAAGTATTTTAGATTATATTATAATAAAAAATAAATTATAATTATAATATAATCCTATAATTATAGCCTTATTTTAATAATTAATTTATTAACAACAGCTTTTAATATAAAGAATACCCTAATAATTAAAAAATATATATTTTATAAGCTTTTTTAGAAAATTAAACTAATATAATTCTTATTAATCTTTTATATTATTATCTTTTATCTTTATAATATATTTAAAATAGATTACTTTATATTAATATTTCTATAAAGACTTTATATAAAAGTTAATTTTAATATTAAATATTATATTAAGGACCTTTTATTTAATAATAAATAATAATTTATGAATTATATAATTCTTTTTTACTTAAAATAATTTAATATAATTTCTTATTAAGATTCTAAATATAAAAATAATAATAAGATTATTAGTATTATTATATTATATATATTTAAAAGAAAAAAGGAAAGGGTATAAAAAAAGAGAAAATAAGAAAATAAAAAAAAGTATAATTTATATTTATTTTAAAGAAAATACTATTAAGATATTAAATAAATTTATTATAATTCTTTTACTTTTTCTTAAATATATTTTCCTTATTTATATTAAATAAATTACTTAACTTAATATTATTAATAACTAAAGAAAACTATAAATATATAAAGAATTATATTGATTTATCTCTATAATAATAAAATATTAGCTTATATAACTAAAGATAGATTTTTTATTAATTTTAATATAATACTTAAAAAATAAAAATATTTTATAGTAAAAGAATATAATTCAGCTTATTAGATTTAATATTAGTAATTACTTTTATTTAATAAAATCATTTAATAAATTTAAAAATAATTCTATAATCTTATGATTATACTTTTAATATATTAAAATCTTTAGCATAATAAAATTAATAATCTTATTTAAATTTATAATAAATTATATTATAAAAAGTCTATAATAAATAATAAATAATTTAACTTTATATTATAAGCTTATTTAAGACTCTTAAGATATTAATTATTAAAATCTATATATAAAAATATTCTAAATATATTCTTTTATATATATATTTTGAATCTTTTTATTATATTATAATTCTTTTTTTATTACTTTTATCCTTTTTAATATTATCTCTTATAATAGATATTTAATTTTAATAAATAATAAATATTTTATACTTATTATATTAATATATTTTTATATTAAAAATTAAAAAAAATAATAATAATAAATAAACTATTTATTATAATGATTAAAAATAATCTTAATTTATATTTAAAGGTCTATATTATATAATAAAATTATACTCTTTATATATTTATTATTATTAATAAAGGATTTATTATTTAAATTACTTAAAAATTATTATATTCACTATTATTTATAATTACTATAACTATAACTATAAATATAATTATAATTATAATTACTCTCTTTAGATCTTATTTAGTATAAAGTACTTCTAGATATTTCTATACTTTAATACTATTATAATCCTTTTTCTTTTATTATTCTAAATAAATTCTCTATAATCTAATATTATAATTAATGTTCTTTTTATTTATTATTTATTCTCTTACATATAATTTAAGATCTATTTATACTATAAGAAAATAATATAAAAAAAGCTTTTAAAAATGTTTATAGCTTAAAGCAGGGTTATGATTTTAGTTAGTAATTCTTAGTACTAACTAATACTAATTTAATATTACTAACTAATTACTAATTTTTTTAGTAATTAGTTAGTAATTACTAAAAGTAAATTAGTTAGTAATAGTTAAGTTAATTACTAATTATATAAAAATAATAATATAACTTTAAATTAATTTATAATATAACTTTAAGTTAATTTATAATATTAAGCTTAACTTTTTTTTTATATTTATATATATTTAGTATTTTCTTTTCTTTACTTTGTCTATATTCTTAATATAATATCTTATTATACATATTATTTTATCTTTTAAAAATAGATTCTAATAATAATTATAATTTAAATTTAAATATTTCTAAAAGTAAAATTAATACTTTTTCTTTTGAAATAGGAAATAATTCTTATTTAGAAGAAAATAGTATAATTTCAAGTTTAGAAATTATATTTGATTTTACTAAAAATAGAGATTTTATATTTAAAATCTATATTTTTTAAAATAGATTATTTACTAAGATTACTTTGCCTAAGGAGCCTAATAAAGAAGAAATATAGTATGTATTTTATATACTATAAGTTTCTTTTATATTTTCTTTTATATTATTTTCATTAATTATATTTATTAATTTTAATTAGGTATAATTATACTAAAATTAAAAAAGCTAAAGGTTTTTAATCTTTTAATTATATAAGGTATTATAAGTTTAAATATCTAGAAATTATTTATAATAAAAAAAAGAAATTAATTAAAAAAAGAAAAATATTCTTAATATATATATATTTTAATTATTTTAAGCTAATAGTTTCTTAGAAAATAATATATTAAAATCTAATAATTTCTTTAATATATTCTATTATAATAAGTAAATTAATATAATATTATTAATATATTTCTAATATTAATCTTTATTTAGAGCTAGCCTTACTATTAATAAGTAGAAAATTAAAGATATTTTAGAAAATACCTTTAATTTTAGCTTAATTAAATTTAATAAGCTCTTAGAAAATTATATATTAAATTTAAGAACTTTTTCCTTAATATTTAATATATAGACTTTTAATAATTAAAAAAGCTATTTAGAAATAATTATCATTTTTATTAATAATAATTATATGTTAAATTATAAGCTTATTAGTATATTTACATTATTTTTATATTATTTTTAATATTAATATTTTATATTAGCTTTTAATAAATTAAAAAGTATATATATAGATATTAATATATATAAGGAATTTAAAAATACCTTAGAATTATATTTAAGTTTAAATATAAATTATATTTTTAGATATTTATATTTTAAAAATTCTTTTTCATATTATTATTAACTTTTTATTAGTATTACTAAAGATAATATAATAAATAATAATATCTTTATTAATTTTTTTAAAAAGACTTATTTTTTATCTTATAAAAAGTAATGTAATAATAATATAAAATATATTTTTTATATTATTAATTTAATTACTTAAGATATATTAAAGAAATATAGTTCTTATAAAAATATAAAGGATTTATTATTTAAATATATAAATATTAATACTATAATTTTAAATAATAATAAAGTTAAAAATTCTATATTTAATAGTAAGTTTTTTACTTTTCTTGAAATATTTATATTTATTAATTTTTATAAATAGCTATAATAAGTAGAATTTAATGAATTTTAGTTTTAATTAAATATATACCTAAAAATAAAATACTATTAAAAAAAGGAATAAATAAATTTCAAAAAGATAATATATTTTTTATAAAGAAAAAAATTATTCTTTTAATTAATTATTTATTAAAATACTTTTATTTTATAATATAAAAAGTTAATAATTTATTAGATAATAGTACTAAATAGAATTCTATATTTTATATATTAAAAGTAACTTTAAAGCTAAAATTAGCTTTATATTATATTTTTAATAATATAACTAATAAAGAATATAAAAGGTATTATTTCATTTTCTTATTTTTTATTATATTTATATTAATAATTATTATAGGTTTTTTTAAATATAATTAAATAGGATTTTTGAAAGGAATTAAAATAATTATTTAAAAACTTTTTAAAACCTTTAATTAAATTATAAGATTAAATCTATATCATAATTTTAAAAGGTTTATTATATATTTATAAAATATATAATAGGTTAAATAAAAAGAAAGATTTATATTCCTTTTATATCTAAGAAATTAATAATTAATAAGTTTTTTATTTATTAATATTTAAATAATATAATATATCAATTATTAATTAGGTTTTATTCTATAATAGCTATATTAAAGCTATAGATATAGGTTTAAATAAGCTAAAGAAATATTTTCCTTTTAAGCTTACTAATAAATTTATATTTAATTATAAACCTTTTCTTTTTAGTATTATTTTAGATCTTAAATTTAAATTATTATATTTTGAAGAAAAGGGATTATTATATTTTTATTTAACTATTTAATAAGATATTATTACTTTATTTAAAACTAAATATTATAAGTGAGTAATTTCCTTAAAATATTATATATATATTAATGTTCTATTAAATAATCTAGCTTTAAATATTAGTTTTAATGAATTAGGGGATAAAAATATTAATATTAATGAAAATATTAATATTATTAATATAAATAATGATTTATTTAATAAGGAATTATTTATAGGTCATAATTCTAAAGCAAATAAATATATTACTTATTTTAATAAATCCTATTTATTTAAAAAGGTTAATTTTCTTTTATTATTATTAGATTTTATTAAGTTTTAATTAAATTAACTTTTCTTAGACTAAGGTTTTAGAATATTAGAAAACTAATATTTCTAGATTTCTAAATTTAGCTATTTTAGCTAAAAAATATTTAGCTATACTAGCTATATTAGCTGCTATAAAGGGAACTTTTCTGTTAATAATAATATTATTACTAAGCCTAGAAATTGTTTAAATCCTAATATTATTAAGTAGTTGATTTTATTAAAAAGCTAGAATTAATCTTATAAAGATTCAGAAAATAAAAAGAAAGAAATTGAATTTAATTTTTAGTTATTTTCTTATTTTTCTTATTTTCCTTATTTTCCTTATCATAGTTATTTTTCTTATTATAGTTATTTTAATAATTTTATTAATTTTATTAATTTTATTAATTTTATTAATTTTATTAATTTTCTTAATTTTATTAATTTAATAATTTTATTAATTTAATAGTTTTATTAATTTATTATTTTAATAATTATATTATTTTATTTATTTAAATTAGTTAATTAATTAAATGCTAACTAATTACTCATTTAAATTAACTAATTACTAACTAATTACTAAAAAAAATTAGTATTAGTAATTACTAACTAACTAAAATTATAACCTTAACTTAAAGATATTAATAAATTTAATATTATAATTAATATTAATATATATCTCTATACTTAGCTTACTATTATAGCTATTATCTTATTAAATATTTATTATAAGCCCTTAATTAACTTTATTTACTTATAATCTTAACTAATTAATATATAATTTTATATTACCTTTTATTATCTTAAAAGCAAATTATAGCCTTTTTATATTATTATAATCTATAATAAAATTAATAAAAGAATTATAAATATAATAATAATATTTAAATTATTAATATTATTTAAATTCTAATTATAATTATTTTCTTTTTCTTTATTTTTATTTATATTATTATTCATATTATTATTTATATTATTATTACCTTAACTATTAAATATAATAATCCTAAATTAATTAGGAATATTTTTATTAAATTCTTAGCTATTATATATTACTTTATTTACTACATTCTATATTATCTCTTTTTATTTCTATTTACTATTTATATAAAGCTTATTTAATATAATATAAATACTCTTAGGTATTATTTCTTTATTATTATTTCTTTCTTTATTTAATTCTTACTTAGCTAAAGATACTATATATTTAGTTTAAATTATTTCCTTTATAATAAGCTTTTTACAAATAAAAATATTGTAAATAATATTAAGAATATTAATTTAAAAAATACCTTAGCTTTTTATTTTAGTAATATTAATCTTAATATACGTATAAAAATAATTATTTTATTTTAGCTATACTAAGACTCTTTATAAATTATATTTCAAAGGTTATTTTTATTTAATAAACTATATAACTTTTATTATATTCTACTAAAACCATTATTTTCCCCTTTTGTTTTATTACTTTTAAAGTATATATTCTTTTGCTCTTAAAACTATATATATTAAATTAACTTAAAAGTAATTATATTCTATTTTAGTTATTTTCCTTAGAAATCTTTTATAAATATTATTTAATTTATTATAATTAAAATTAATAAAATAATTAAAAATTAATCTAATTTTTAATTTTTTATAAACTTAAGATTTTCTTTATAATATCTTTTTTTAAATAATTAATATTCTTAAAGACTTAATTTAATTTTAAATATATTCTTTATATTATTCTTTATAAATAATATATTAAATTATTTAATATATTATATATAATTTATATAATTAAATAAAATAATATTATTAATTTATACTTTATATTTTCTTTTAAAAAATAAATAATATAAGCTTATAATAAATATATAAATAAGCTAAATCTATAGTATTAAATAGCCTTATTATTTAATTAAATATTACCCTTATAAATAATAGAGCTTATTATTTTAATAGTATATTAAGAAATATATAGTATTTTATTAGTTTATATATTATATAAAGATCTAATATTCAGACAAATATAGATTACTAGCTAGATAAATAGACTTACTTTTAGACTGTAATAGTATTATTTTGTATTATATAAAGACTTAGTTTTAACTGAAATCTTTATATTTTATTAACTTAAGCCTTTGTCTAACACCTTCTCGGACTACTGACCGCGTTGGAAGGCTACTATAGGTCGCGTTAGAAGGGTGCAGCCGACCGCGTTGGAAGGCTACTATAGGTCACGTTAGAAGGCTATAGCCGACTGCATTGGAAGGCTACTACAGGTCGTATTAGAAGGCTGCTGCCGACTGCGTTGGAAGGCTACTGCTAATTGTGTTGGAAGGCTGTTGATTGTGTTGTAAGGCTGCTGTTGATTGTGTTGTAAGGCTGCTGTTGATTGTGTTGTAAGGCTGCTGCTGATTGTGTTAAAAGGCTATTGCTGACTGTATTGACAGGATATTATTGCTATTGCTAATCTTGTAAAATGTTTTTTTTTATACTATAAAGATATAATTTTCGGTTTACTTTTTGATGTATGAAAATTTGAGTATAAAGGAGAGAGAAAAAAGAAGGAAATTATAATCTAGAAGAATTTTTCTTAATATATAACTTGTTTGTCTGGATATTAATTGATATTTATCTAAATATTAAATCTTATTATATATAGGTATAATAACTAGAAAGTAATTTAATAATTATAATATATTAGAATTAGTAAATACTAGAAAACAAATTATAATATATAAATACTAAGAATATTTATTTTTATTTATATTTATTTATATTAAAGAAAGATTTAAAAAGCCTTTTTTTTATTTTATCTTTAAATAATAAAGATTATTATAGTTATTATATTATATACTTAGATAGTTTATTTCTAGGTTTTTAATTTAATTAAGTTTTTATTTTTATAAATAAAAAAGCCTTTTTAATTACTTTAAAATACTAAGACTCTTTTTACCTTATATTATTATATTATAAATAGCTATAAAAGATCCTTATATATAAGCTTATTTTTTTTTTATATTAGAAAATATAAACTTTATTAAGTACTTTAATTAAAAGATTAAATTAAACTTTTATAATTATATTTTATATATTATTTAAAAATATTATAATATATATTAAGCTTAATTAATCTTTTTTCAGTTAATATTAAATTTATTATAACTTAAATTTATTTACCTAGTAATTAAACTAAAATCTATAATAAAAGCTTAAAAAAAGACTTTATTTATACTTATAACCAAGTAAATATTACCTTAATAAAATAGTATTACTCTAATTATTAAAGTATTTTCTAAAGTACTAGAGCTAGTATTATTACCTTTTATATAAGACTTTAGAAATTATTATTATTAGGATATAATTTAGCTTTTAATATAATTTAATTATCTATAAAAAGATTACTAGATAGGGCGCTTAGTAGGGCCCTATATTTTTATAAGCTATTATATAGTGTAACTTAATATAATAAAGCTAATTAAATTAATTAATCTTTTTAGTATAATTAAAAAGGTCTATTATAGGCTAGGCATATTATCTTAAGTCTTATATAATTTAATTAAGCTATAGATCTAATTATATAAAGATTAAGGGTTTAAATCTTAAATTAGTCTATAATTATATTAAGTTAGGCTTATAAAGGTAATAAGGTTTAAAAGAATATATTTAGTTAGTATAGGCTATTAGATTAATTATTCTTTTAGGGGTTAATAATAGTAAGCCTTTAGTACTATAAGTACTATTACCTCTAGGATAAGCCCCTTAAGGGGTGCTAAAAAAGACCTATAATCGAGCTATTAAATAATAATAGATTAGGTCTATAAGCCTAAAATAAACTATAAGGGCCTATAAGCCTAGAATAACTATAGAGGTAAAGAGCCTATAATATCTAAAGAACTAGGCTTTTAGAAGGGGGAATAATTATAAGAGGACTACTAGGTAGAATACTTAGTAAGGCCCTATATTTCTATAAGCTATTATATAGCGCAATTTAATATAATAAAGCTAATTAAATTAATTGATTTTTTTAGTATAATTAAAAAGGTTTATTATAGGCTAAGTATACTATTCTAAGTTTTATATTATCTTTAATTATTTAATTAATTAATTTATTTATTATTAAATATAATATTCTTTTATTTATTATCTTTTATATTACTTAAATTTAATTTACTTTATTTAATTTATAATATAAATCTAATAATTAAAATAATATAATATTATTACTTAGCTTATAAAAGTATCCTTTTATAGTCTTTATTACTTAAACTATAAGACTTTATTATTTACCTTAAGCTATAAATCTTTTTTAAGCTTTACCTTTATCTTTAATAATTAAACTTAAAATTAAATTATTATATATTAAAAGCTTTTATTTAAAAAATTACCTATATTAATTTTAAATAATATTATTATAATAATATTTTAATTTATTATACTTAAATCTTTTTAATTTAAGAATAAAAAAACCCTTACTTTTAAGGCCTTTATAAATAATAAAAATATAAAAGAAATTAAATTCTTTAATAAAGAAAATAATAAATAACTAAGAATATTATAATAAGAGAATATATATCTTTAAGCTATTATATATTAACTTATTATAAACTCTTAATATTATAATAAAGAAAGTTAATATTATATTAATATAAATAATTAATATCTTTTAAATATAAAAGGGATATTTTAATAACTTTTTAATTATAAAAGGACTACTAGAAAGAGTGCCCAGCAGGGCCCTATATCACTATAAGCTATTATATAGTATAATTTAATATAGTAAAGCTAATTAAATTAGTTGATTTTTTTGGTATAACTAGAAAGGTTTATTATAGGCTAGGTATATTACCCTAAGTCTTATATGTAACGAGATGGCAGAGTGGGGCCCCGCCACACTACGCTACCACCGCCACAGCTTAGATAAAGAGGGGCATGCCATGCGCTTGCTAAGTGCACGGCAAGTTAAAGTTTTTATAATAATTAACTTAATTAGAATATTTATATCTATATGCACCCTGATCGACTAAACCTTATATTATAATTATTTAATTAAGCTATAGGTCTAGCTATGTAGAGATTAAGGGTTTAAATCCTAGATTAGCCTATAACTGTATTAGGCTAAGCTTACAAAGGCAATAAGGTTTAAAGGGGTATGCCTAGTTAGCAAATAGGCTATTAAACTAACTATTCCTTTAGGGGTTAATAATAGTAAGCCTTTAGTACTATAAGTATTATTATCTCTAGAATAAGCTTCCTAGGGAGCGCTAGAAAAGACCTATAATAAAGCTATTAATAATAATAGGTTAAGCTTATAAGCCTAATATAAACTATAAAGGTAAAAAGCTTATAATACCTAAAGAACTAGGCTTTTAAAAGAGGGAATAATTATAAAAGGATTATTATATAAGGTATATAGTAAGGCTTTATATCCTTATAAGCTATTATATAGTATAATTTAATATAGTAAAGCTAATTAAATTAGTTAATCTTTTTAGTATAACTAGAAAGGTTTATTATAGGCTAGGTATATTACCTTAAGTTTTATATTAATATATTAACTATTTTACTAATTAACCTATAGCCTTTTAGCTAAATAAGATTAATATTACTAAAAAATAACTAGCTAAAAGATATATAGTTTATACTATTATAGGCCCTTTTTTAATACTAATAAAATCCTAGTACTTTTATTTTTTATATTAAGGACCTAAGAGAAATCTTAAGAGCTATATCCCTTAATAAATTTAATAAAAACTCTTATAAATTTCCTATTTCTTTTACTAAAATAAAAGATTACTTTTTTAGTTTTTTTATTTTATTTTATTTTAAAGAAATAAAGATTAAATATATAATAAAAAGATTTTTTAAAAATACTAAAACTTAATTTTAATTAATAATAAATAACTAAAGTAATAAGTTTAAGTTTAATTATAATCTTTATACTATAGAAATCTATTTTAATTATATATATTTAAAGAAAAAGCTAAAAAAAAGCCTTTAATATTATTAATAAAAAATCTAAAATTAAATAATAAATTAAGACTTTAAAGTAAATAAATTTTATATTTAATTATAATATTCTCTTTATTTAATATATTATTAAATTATTATAAAAATAAAATACCTTTATATTACTTTTTTTTTAATAAACTAAAGTAAATAATCTAAAAAGAGTTTTATAAAAAGACTTAATTAATTACTCTTATTAATTATATTAATATAATTATTAAAATTAATAATAAAAATAAATATAATTATCTTAATATTAATTTAAAATAAAAGCAATTTATATCTATCTTTTAAAAGACTAACTTAAGACCTATAAAATTAAAAAATATATAAAAAAAAGATTTCTCTAAAATTACTTACTAGAATGATAGTAAGCTAAGGTATACCTTTTATAGGTACTTTAAGCTAAACTTTAATTAGAAGTTTAAATCTATGCTTTATAGTAAAAGGTAATTAAATACTATTTAAGTATAAGAACTATAAAATACTTTATTATTAAATAGTTTATTTATTAATAATAAAAAGCCCTTTATATTTAATAAGAAAATAACTATATAGGCCTTTATACTAAAAGGAATAAAAGGAAATATAAATAAAAAAGTCCTTATTATTATTACCTATTTTTACTTTTATAATAGCTAAAAAAATAAATTTTATCCTTTATATTAAAGTAATAAAAAAGGTATTACCTAGAAGGAATAGTACTTAGAGTAGCCTTAGAGAATTATAATTTAAGCTTAGTTTATACTTAAAATTATTAAATATTAAAGTTATTAAAGAACTTCTTATTAAATCTTTATATATTATTAATAATAAAAGGCTATAATAATTTATAATTAAAATACATATTAAAAGAATATAATATATTATATTAATTAATTTTAAGGTAAAAATAAACTACATATATTTAAGGCTTATAAATTTACCTAAGATCCTATAAAGAGATAAGATAAATCTGTATATTATCTTTGATTTAAAAGGTATTATATTTAATTATAATAATAAAATTATTAATTATAAGATTAATTATTTTAAGGTCTTTATTAATAAAAAGAATTAAGATATTTCTTTTAATATTATTAATATAAAAATATATAATTTAATCTTAGAATATTTATAATTATATTATTATAATCTATATATTAATTAATATATTAATTAAATATAAGTATTTTTTAAGTATAATATAGCTAATAATATAAATAATAATTTAAAATCTTATATCTTTAATATTAACTATATAAAGAGTTTATGTAATAATATAATAAATACTTTATTATTTAAAGAAATATAATATAAATATAAGGCTAATTAAAAGATATAATAATAAAAAATAATTACTTATTTTTATATATAGTTTTAATAGCTTAATTAAGACTTTAAGAAAATAAAGGAAAATCTAATTAATAATTATTTAAAGAATATACCTAAATAGTATTATATTTATAAATGATTATTTACTAAGAAGCTTATAATAAGACTTTCTAAGCTTAGTTATTAGGACTATAAAATTATATTAAAGAATAAAATAAATATTTATTTCTTTTTAATATATAACCTTAATTAAGTAAAACTTAATATTTTAAAGGTATATATTAAAAATATACTATAAAGGAAATATATATAAATCTTAAATTCTAAAGCTAAATATTTAATAATATTTATTTTGAAGAAAAATAGAAAACTTTGCCTTTATATAGACTATTAATAGCTTAATAATATTATTGTTAAAGATTATATACCTTTCCCTTTAATTAATAAAATAAAGAATAAACTATATAATATAAAGGTATTTGTTATGCTTAATTTAGAGAAAGCTTATAATTTGATATAAATTAAGAAAAAAGATAAATAAAAGATTACTTTTAGAATAAAATTTAGGCTATTTAAGTATTTAGTAATATTCTTTAGACTTATTAATATACTTATATTATTCTACTAAATAATTAATAATATATTATATAAATATTTAAATATCTTTATTATTTACTATTTAAATAATATATTTATCTTTTCTAAGAATAGGGTTATAATTTTAGTTTATAGTTTTAGTTTTTAGTTTTAGTTAACTAAGCTAATTATAGTTTTAGTTAATTAAAAACTAAAACTTTTAGTTTATAGTTTAGTTATAGTTTTTCATTTTAGTTTATAGGTTAATTATAGTTTTTTATTTTAGTTTATAGTTTAATTATAGTTTTTTTATAGTTTATAGTTTAGTTTTAGTTTTATTATAAATTTATATTTTTAAAGTTATAATTTAATATTTACTTTTTTAAAATAATAATAATAATAATAAAAATAAGATTTATATAATTAAGAAATTTTAAATTATATTTTAAAGGTTATTTTTATTGAATAAATTATATAACTTTTATTATATTTTAATTATTACTTTTTTATTTTTATTTTTAATTAAAATATATATTTTTTTATACTTAAAGCTATATTTTTTATATTTATTTAAAAATTATTATATTTATATTTATTTATTTATTTTAAATATTTTTTTTAAATATTATTTAATTAATTACAATAAAAAATTTTATATTAAATAAAAATTAATTTAATAAGCTTTTTTTATTTTACCTTTAAACTATAAAAACTATTATAGTTATTATATTATAGAATATAAAAGTATATATCTAGGTAGCCTATTCCTAAGTTTTTAACCTAATTGAGCTTTTCTTTTTATAAATAAAAAAGCCATTTTAATTACTTTAAAATACTATTAAAATATTAAAATCTATTATTTATAAAAATAATATTCTATTAAATAATAAGACTATTTAATATTATAAATTTAATTTATTTATATATTTATTATAAATTTATATTATTAATCTCTTAAAAAAATATAAAATATAAATTTATAATATTTTTTATTTAATTATATAAATTATATATAATATAATATAAAGTTTATAATATTATCTTTAATATATAATATAAATAATATAATATTAATATTAAAAATTAAATTAATTTTTTAAAAATATTAATTATTTAAAAAAGAATATTATAAAAATAATTTTAAGTTTATTAAAAAATAAAAAGAATTTATTAAATTAATCTTTATTTAATATAAGAATTTTAACTATAATAAACTAAAGAATATTTAAAGGGAATTTTTAAGGAAAATAAATAAAAATAAATATAATAACTTTTAAATTAATATAAAGAATATAGGTTTAAATATAAAAAAATATATATTTTAATTAAAAATAATAAAAAAAATAGAAAAATAATAGTTAACATATAATAAAAGTTATATAGTTTATTAAATAAAAATAATCTTAAAAATATAATTTGTGATTAGAATAATAATATAATAATCCCTTTTCTTGAAAATAGGTAAATTTAGATCTAGGGTCTAAAATAATAGCTACAATAAAAGGCTTATAATTATAAGTCTTAATAGCTAAAAAGTCTAGCTTTTTAGGAAAATATTTTTCTAATTTCTTTAACTCTTTTATAACAGAATTATAATAGACTTTATAAAAATCCTATATATAATAATTAATAATAAAAATATATTAAATAAAATAAAATATTTATTAAATTTAGTTTTTAGATTTCTTTAAAAAAATATCTTTAAAAAGATTTAACTTTTTATATATTTAATAAATATATAATAAGCCGTTAGGTAAAATTATATAAACTTAGCCTTATAATTTAATAAAAGGTTTTAAAAAGACTTTAAAAATAATCTTTAATTCTTTTAAAGTAAGCTAATTTATATTAAAAAGAGCTAGCTTTTTTAAATTATTATTAAAGGTATTTTCTATAATATAATTAATAGGTTCTTTTAATAAAAGGGCTATATTAATTATATTATAAGTAGAATTTTATTTAGTAGAATTATTTATTTTAATTAGCTTTTTTTAATATATAAAATATATATTATAAAAAACTTATTTAAAGAAATAGTTTTTTTTTTGAAAAAGGATTAAAAAGTCCTTCTTTTTTATATTTTTCTATTTCTTCTTTTAATAATTTTTTCCCCTTTTTATATTATTTAGTTATACTAACTGATTTTCATAATTAATTAATAAGACCTAAAATGATATAATATTAATATTATTTAATATAAATATTTTAGTAAAAGAAACTTACTATTAATACTTTTTTTTTATTTCTTTTAATTTAAAACCTTCTATAGAAATTAAATTTATATAATTAAATAATTTAATTTCTATAAAATTAAAAAAAAATTCTTTTAATATATCTTAAATTATTATGTTTAAAATATAGCTAATATAGTAAATATTATTTATTAAATTTATATTAAAGCTATTTTAATAAATAGCTTTAAATATATTTATAAATTAATTATTATTAGCTATATTATCTCTAGTAATACTTTAAATAAATAAATTAAATATAATTAAAATAAATAAGTTATATATATATATATATATATAATTAAAGAATTAAAAAACACTTAATATATATAAAGTTTAATATAACTTTTAATTAATTTATTAAAATCTAAATATATACATATTAGTATATTAAAATTATAGTTATAAAATATGAATAGGAAATTAAAGTAAATACCTATTAGCTTATATTCTAATTAAAGGTTTTTAGAAATATAAGCTAATATAATATTTAAATAAGTATTTTAATTATTAGTAGTCTAAATAATTAAAAACCAAGAAAAAGCCTTCTAAGGAATTAATATTAGTTATTAATTAAGAATTTAGCTTAATTAAGCTATTTTTATAATTTTCATTTAAAATATCCTTTATTTTTTAGCTATTTATAATAGGTGAATTTCTATAAAGAAATTGATATATATTTATTTTAAAATTTAATATAATAAATAAAAAATAATTTACTTATTATAATAAAATAATAAATTTAAAAAGGATTTAGAATTTAAAAGTTTAAAAGATGAATTATTTTTTATAAGAATATATAAAATCTTATTTAAAGCTTTTTTTTTTAAATTATCTTTAATTTTTTTACCTCTTTTAATTAAATTAAAAAAACCCTTTTTAGTATTAAGACTTTTAATTTCTATAAAAAAATTAATTTAAGAAATTAATTTAAAATAATAATATACTTACTTCTTTTTTTATTTTTTAAAATTCTTTATTAAAAGTAATATTAGGATATTTAGCCTTATAATACCTAGCTAAATTAAATCCTTAAAATCTCTTTATATTAATTTTAATAAAATAATTATAATTAAAAGAATTAATATATAATTAATAAAATTAAATTTAAAAGAAATTTATATATACTTAATATAAGAAAGTTTTATTTATCTTTCTTTAGAAAGATTAATAGGTAATAAAGATCTAATAAATAAGTATTCTTTAATAATATATATTCTAGATTTATTAGCTTTTTTTTAATTTAAAATTAACTTTATTATAAATTAAATTAAAAAAAATTAAATATAATAGAACTAGCTAAGATAGAATTATTCTTAATAATAAAAGAAAAAATATTATTAGTTTTAGAAAAACTATTATTAGGTTAAAAAAAACTATTTTCTTTAAAATAATTTTTAGATTTATTATAGCTAAAATAGGCTATTTTGAAATAATATAATAGTAATAGCTTTTAAATATATAAAGGATTTTAATATATATAAAAAGATAGTAATAAAAGAAAGAAATATATATTTAAAAAGAAATAGGATTATTATATAGAAAATAAAAGGTCTATAATTAATAATATTAAGGTATAATATATAATTAATATATTATAAATTATATTTTAAAGATTATTTTTATTTAGTAAACTATATAACTTTTATTATATTCTAACCACTATTTTCCCCTTTTTTTCTATTACTTTTAATTAAAGTATATATTCTTTTATTCTTAAAGCTATATATTTTATATTAACCTAAAAGTAATTATATTTATCTTTAGCTATTTTCCTTAGAAATCCTTTATAAATATTATTTAGTTTATTATAACTAAGATTTATAAAATAATTAAAGATTAATTTAATTTATTTTTTTATTTTTTTATAAACTTAAAATTTTCTTTATAGTATTTCTTTTTAAGTAATTAATATTTTTAATAAATTAATTTAATCTTAATTATATTTATTATATTATTTTTTATAGATAATATATTAAATTATTTAATATATTATATATAATTTATATAATTAAATAAGATAATATCATTAACCTATACTTTATATTCTTTTTTAAGAGATTAATAATATAAACTTATAATAAATATATAAATATATAAATAAGCTAGATTTATAGTATTAAGTAGTCTTATTGTTTAGTAGGATATTACTCTTATAAATAATAGGTCTTACTATTTTAATAGTATATTAGGGGATATATAGTATTTTATTAGTTTATATATTAAAGTAATTTAATAATTATAATTTATTAGGATTAGTAAATACCAAAAAATAAATTATAATATATAAATACTAAGAATATTTATTATTATCTATATATTTATTTATATTAAAATAAGCTTTAAAAAGCCTTTTCTTATACCTTACCTTTAGGCAATAAAGAATATTATAATTACTATACTATAGAATATAAAAGCATATATCTAGATAGCCTATTCCTAGGTTTTTAATCTAATTAAGCTTTTATTCTTATAAATAAAAAAGTCTTTCTAATTACTTTAAAAATATTTTACTCCCTTTTTTTTTTAAACCTATCTATAAAGCTAATTACCTAGCAAGATTATTTAAATATACTAAATTAAGCTTATAAGTATAAACCCTAATAAAAAGACTATTAAATATTATAATAACTTAAAAATATTATTCTTAATACCTTAAGAAAACTTTATATAAGCTTAATATTAAAATATAATCCCTTTACCTATTCTATTTAGCTTAATCTTTTTATGTACCTTAATAACCTTTTTATATATCTTAATAATTAAATAAAATATAATTTATAAGATTAAGCTTTTTATTAATAATTAATTAATATTTTTTAAAATAATTATTAATAACTCTAAGAGCTATTTTTTATAGTAATTAAAATTAATAAGATTAATTAAATTCTTAAGGTATATTTAAGATATTAATTTAAAGAAAAAGGTATTTAAAAGGTAAACTAATAAGAAAAAGGCTTATATATTCTATTAATAAGAATTTAATAAATACTTTATAATATATTATTTTAATATTAACTTTTTTAAATAGAAAATTATAAAATTTATATTAAAATTATTTTTATAAATAGCTTTAAGTATATTAATAAATAATTAATAATAAAATTAATAAATAATTAATAATAAAATTAATAAATAATTAATAATAAAATTAATAAATAATTAATAATAAAATTAATAAATAATTAATAATAAAATTAATAAATAATTAATAATAAAAAATTAAAAAAGATTATATATATACCTAGTATAAGAAAGTTTTTTTTCTTACATTAAATTAATATATAATAAGAATCTTATAAATAAGCCCTTATTATTTATATAAACCTTAGTAAAAATAAATTCTTTAAATTTATATTTAGGATTATTATAAATTAAATAAGAAAAACTAAAATAATTTCTTATACTTAAGTAATTAGATTTAAAAATACTAATATTAGCTTTAAAATAGTATTTTTCTTTGAAATTAAAGTTAGATTTATTATAGCTATAAAAACCTATTTTTAAAAAAATAATAGGATTTTAAGTTATTAAATAAATAGGAATTTATATTTTAATAGTATATTCTTTAATTAATTTATAATTAATAACCTAATTTTAATTATAAATTATATTTTAAAGGTTATTTTTATTTAGAAATAATATAGCCTTTATTATTTTTATAATAAGATAATAGGATAGGGCCCTACTATACTATATTACTACCACTATAGCCTAAATAAAAAGAGGCATACTATATACTTACTAAGTATATAGCAAATTAAAGTTTTTATAGTAATTAATTTAATTAGAATATTTATATCTATATATACCTTAATTAACTAAACCTTATAATATTTTAGTTATATTACTCTTTTTCTCTTATTTTATTCTTATTAATCTTTATTAAATACTAGTATAATATTAATATAATTTTTTAAACTATAATCTATAAATATTTAATTTTAATTTATTTTAAAATCTTTATTAAAATTTATTTTTATAATTAATTTAAATTAAAAGCCTTTATAAAATCTTTTTTATTATTTAATAAAGTAATAATTATAATTATAATAATATTTCTTAAAAGTTTTTTATTTATATAAAATGAATTAAATCTTTTATATTTAATAAATAGAATCTATTTATAATATAAACTTAATATATTTATTAGAATATATTCTATTAGCTAAAATATACATAATACTATTAATTTAAATCCTTTTACTTTTATTAAAATATTAATAGTATTATAATTAAAAGCTATTATTTTAATAAACTTATATAAATTAATAATAATAATATTTAAAGAATATTATTTTAATAAAAAATAGCTTTTTTATTTTAATAAAGTATTAAGGGTTATAATATATTTTAAGTAATTAAATACTTAAATAATTATATTTATTAATTTTAATTTTAATTTTATAAATATATTATTATAGTATTTATATATATTTAACTTAATTATATATTAGTATTATGGTATTTATAGAGTGATGGTTTAGTAGCCAAAAGCTAAACTTAAAACTAAAGTCTTTAGTTTTTAAAAATAAAACCTAAGGATTAGTTAGTTAAAAGTATAACTAAAACTAAATCCTTTTTTAGTTTTAGTTATTAAAAAGTAAAGTTATTAGTTTTAAATTAGTTTTTAGTGACTAAAGAAATAATAAAAGTAAATAAAAAAATAAATAAAGTATATTAAATATATATATAATAAAATGGAATTTATATTAATATAATAAAATAAAATATACTATATAGTTATTAATTTAAATATATTTATAAGTAAAAATAAAAATAGATAATTAAATAAATATAATTATAAGCTTAAATTATATCAAATATTATAATATTTAATTTTAAAATAATTAAAAAGGCTTTTTTATTTATAAAAATAAGAGCTTCACTAGGTTAAAAGCCTAGAAGTAAGCTACCTAAATATATACTTTTATATTTTATAGTATAATAATAATAATAGTCTTTATAATCTAAAGATAAAATAAAAGAAAGGCTTTTTAAACCTTTCTTTAATATAAATAAATATAAATAAAAATAAATACTATTTTTAGTATTTATATATTATAGTTTATTTTTCTATTAGCATTTACTAGTCCCAATATATTATAATTATTATATTACTCTAATATATAAACTAATAAAATACTTTATATTTTCTAATATAAAATAAAAAGACCTATTATTTATAAGGATAATATTCTATTAAATAAAAAAAACTATTTAATACTATAGATTTAGTTTATTTATATATTAATTATAAACTTATATTATTAATCTCTTAAAAGGGATTATAAAATATAAATTAATAATATTATTTTATTTAATTATATAGATTATATATAATATAATAAAGAGTTTAAGATATTATTTATAGTAAAATATATAAGGTAAATAATATAAATATTTAAAATTAAATTAATTTTTTAGGAATATTAGCTATTTAAGAAAAAATACTATAAAGAAGATCCTAAGTTTATAAAAGAGTAAAAAAAGCTTATTTAATTAATTCTTAATTATTATATTAATTTTAATTATAATAAAATAAATAATATTTAAAGGGGATTTCTAAGAAAAATAAATAAAAAAGGAGATAATGATTTTTAGATTAAGATAAGAAATATAGCTTTAAGTATAAAAGAATATATACTTTAAGAGTAATAAAAAGAAAAATAAAAAATAGTGGTTAAATATAATAAAAGTTATATAGTTTACTAAATAAAAATAAGCTTTAAAATATAATTTATAGTAATATCTTATAATATAGTATAAATAGAAATTATATTATTTATTATAAATTAATTTAGAATTATACTATTATATTATTAACTAAAGACCTTTAACTTTCTATATAATAACCCTTTTTTTTCTTAAATATATATCTCTTTTTTTATTATTACTCTTTTTATATATATTAAAATATTTTATAAATTTAAAAGTTATCATTATTATATTCTTTAGAAAATAGCCTTCTTTATTTATAATAAAACCAGGAGTAATTTTAAAGAAGATAGTTTTTTTGAAATTAATAATATATCTTTTAAAATTAATCTAGCTTTTTTTTTATTATAAAAAATATTTTTATTTTAATTAATTTTATAATATTTAACTTTTTTAACTTAGTTTATAATTTATTTGTATTTTTAAAGAAAGGTAAATAAAATCTTTTTATAATAAATATATATATATTTTTTTAATCTTTTTTTATTAATTATATATAAATTATATATTAATATTTTTAATTATAATTATTTTATTATAATTAATATAAAGATATTTTAAGAATTTAATTTAACTAGATATTATAAACTTAAATATATTAATTTTCAAATTAATTAAAAAGGCTTTTCTATTTATAAAAATAAAAGCTTAATTAGATTAAAAACCTAGGAATAAGCTATCTAGATATATCCTTTTATATTTTATAGTATAATAATTATAATAATCTATATTATTTAAAGATAAAATAAAAAAAAGACTTTTTAAATCTTTTTTTAATATAAATAAAAATAAAGATTATTTTTAGTATTTATATATTATAATTTATTTTTTTATTAATATTTATTAAGTTTAATATATTATGATTATTAAATTACTTTAATATATAAATTAATAAAATATTATATATTCTTTAATATATTATTAAAATAATAAAATCTATTATTTATAAAAATAATATTTTATTAAATAATAAAGCTATTTAATATTATAGATTTAGCTTATTTATATCTTTATTATAAGCTTATATTATAAATCTCTTAAAAGAGAATATAAAATATAAATTAATAATATTATTTTATTTAATTATATAAAGTATATATAATATATTAAATAATCTAATAAATATAATTAAAATTAAATTAATTCTTTAAAAATATTAATTATTTAAAAAGAAATATTATAAAAAGAATTTTAAATTTATAAAAAAATAAAAATTAAAGATTAATTTTTTTATTAATTTTTTATAAATTCTAATTAAAGTAAATTAAATAATATTTATAGAGGATTTTTAATAAAAATAGCTAAAAAAGAATATAATTACTTTTAGATTAATATAAAATATATAGCTTTAAGGGTATAAAGGGCTAGTCCTAGGTTTATTTAACCTAAAGGGTACTCTATATTGGTCTATCTAAAGCTAAAGAGGAAAAAAGGAAAGAGAGCTAAAAGGACTACCCTTCTGGCTTTATATCTAGGCTTCCATAACCTTAATAGGCTCTAGCTACCCTAGTAGCTAGAGAAGGATTTTACTCTCTACTAACCTTAATAGATATAGCATAGCCATATCCCCACTTTAGGCTTCAGCCTATAACAAAGGGCAAAATTATAATTTAATAAATAAAAACTAAACTAAAAACTAAAACCTTTAGTTTTTAGTTAGTTTTTAGTTATTAAAGAAATAATAAAAATAAATTAAATAATAAATTAAATATAGTATATATAAATTATAAAATAAAAATAAAATAATATAATAAAATAAAATAAAATATATAATAATAAAATAAATATAATAATTTTAATATAATAAGTTAAATAAAATATATAATATAAATAAAATATATTAATTATAATAAAACTAATAAAATATATAAAGTAAATATAAGAAATCTAAGGCGATTAATTTCCTAAAATTTAAGTATATTAATCTAATATAGTAGTTAATATAATATAATAAAAGTAAAAGAAATTAAATATATTACTTACCTTTGAATTTACTAGCTATTTATTTAAATATATGGTATATCCTTCTTTTAGCTCTAAATTTCCTATATATAATTCTTTTTTAGAATTAAAACTAAAGCTTAATTTAAAAGGATTTTCTATATATATATCCTTATTTAATTCATTAAATAATAAATTATAATTTAAATTTTCATTTAACTTTCTAATTTTATTCTAATTCTTATTAATTTAAATATAAATATATATATATATATATATATATATAACTAACTAATTAAGTTTAATTTTAAGTAAATTTAAAATATCCTATTTAATATCTAAATAATAATATAATAATCTATTTTCTTGAAAATAAATTAATTTAAATCTAAGATCTAATATAAAAAATAACTTATTAAATCAAGCTTTTTAGATTTTTATAAAAAAATATCTTTTAATTCTTTAAGCCTTTTATATATTTAATAAATATATAAAAGCCCTTTAGATAAGATTATATAAACTTAACCTTATAATTTAATAGAAAATTTTAAGAAGACCTTAAAAATAATTTCTAATTCTTCTAAAGTTAGCTAATTTAAATTAAAAAAAGCTAGCTTTTATAAATTTAAATTCAAAGTATTTTTTATAATATAATTAATTAGCTCTTTTAATATAAGAATTAAATTAATTATATTATAGGTAGAATTCCATTTAGTAGAATTATCTATTTTTATTAGTATTTTTGATATATATATATAAATATAATTTACCTAAAGAAATAGTTTTTTTATTAAAAGAAGAATTAAAAAGCCCTTTTTTTTTATATTTTTCTCCTTATTCTTCTAATAGCTTTATTCCTTCTTAAGTATATTTAGTTAAACTAGCCAATTTCCTTAATTAACTAATTAAACCTAATAAGATTAATATATATAAAAATATATATAGCTTAATAAAAGAACTTACTATAAATATTAATTTTCATAAATTATATTTTAGAGATTATTTTT
This sequence comes from Calonectria honghensis, assembly GCA_013403855.1. Lineage (NCBI taxonomy): Eukaryota > Fungi > Ascomycota > Sordariomycetes > Hypocreales > Nectriaceae > Calonectria > Calonectria honghensis. The sequence continues at coordinate 1,308,708 of VTGB01000029.1, forward strand.
ATTTAGTAAACTATATAACTTTTATTATATTCTAATCACTTTTTTTTACCCTTTTTTCTATTACTTTTAAAGTATATATTCTTTTATACTTAAAGCCATATTCCTTATCTTAATCCAAAAGTTATTATCTCCTTCTTTATCTATTTTCCTTAGAAATTCCCTTTAAGTATTATTTATCTTATTATAGTTAAGATTAATATAATAATTAAGAATTAATTAAATAAGCTTTTCTTACTCTTTTATAAACTTAAGATCTTTTTTATAGTATTTTTTCTTAAATAGCTAATATTCCTAAAGGATTAATTTAATCTTAAATATTTATATTATTTACCCTATATAATCTTTTATAAATAATACCTTAAACTTTCTATTATACTATATATAATCTATATAGTTATATAAGATAATATTATTAATTTATATTTTATGGTTCCTTTTAAGAGATTAATAATATAAGCTTATAATTAATATATAAATAAGCTAGACCTATAGCATTAAGTAGCCTTATTATTTAATAAGATATTACCCTTATAAATAATAGGTCTTTTTATTTTGTATTAGGAGATATAGAGTATTTTATTGGTTTATATATTGTATATAGGTATAAGAAGTAATTTAATAATTATAATATATTAGGATTAGTAAATGCTAGTAGAAAAATAAATTATAATATATAAATGCCAGGAGTATTTATTTTTATTTATATCTATTTATATCGGAGAAAGGTTTAGGAAGCCTTTCTTTTGCCTTGCCTTTAGGCTACAAAGACTATTATGGTCACTGTACCATAGGATATAAAAGCATATATGTAGGCAGCCTGCTCCTAGGTTTCTGACCTGGTTGAGCTCCTATTCTTATGAACAGAGAAGCCTTTTCAATTACTTCAAAATAAATATTAATTTTTTCTATTTCTTTTAATTTAGAATTTAATATAGAAATTAAATTTATATAATTAAATAAGTCAATTTCTATAGAATTAAAAAAAATAAAATCTTTTGATATATCTTAAACTATTATATTTAGAATATAGCTTATATAGCAAATATTATTTATAAAATCAATATTAAAGTTATTTTTATAAATAGGTTTAAATATATTTATAAATTAATTATTATTAATTATACTATCTCTAGTTATATTAAAATATATTAATTATTAATTTAAATATTTAATTTAAAAATATAAAAATATTTATATAAAGATATTTTTTAAAGTTATATTAAGATATATAATTAAAGAATTAAAAAATTCTTAATATATATATATTCTAATATAACTTTTATTTAATTTATTAAATCCTAAAATAAATAAATTGATATATATATTAAAATTAGAAAAAAAGAAAATAAATATCTATTAACTTATATTCGAATTTAAAATTTTCAGAAATATAAGCTAATATAATACCTAAATAGGCAATTTAATTATTTATAGTCCAAATATTAAAAACTAAAGAAAAGGTCTTATAGGACTTAATATTAGTTAAAAAATCAGAATTTAGCTTAATTAAGCTATTTTTATAATTTTCATTTAAACTATCTTTAATTTTCTACCTATTAATAATAGGTGAATTCTTATATAAAGATAATTATATAAATATATACATATATATATATAAATCAAACTTACTTATTATAATAAAATAATAAACTTTAAAAAAAGCTAGAATTTAAAAGCCTAAAAGATAAATTATTTTTTATAAAAAAATATAAAGTCCTATTTAAAGCTTTAATGTCTTAAAAGCTATTTTTATTTTCTTTAGCTTTTTTAAATAAATTAGAAAAATCCCTTTTATTATTAATAGAACTATTAATTTCTAATTTAATTTAATTAATATATTATTAAGATAAAAAAGATTTAAATAATATAAATAATTTATTTTGTTTTTTAGTCTTTTTAGTTTTTTTAGTTTTTTTATTTATTATAATATCTAGATATTTTGCTTTATAATGCCTTACTAAATTAAAAGCTTAAAATCCCTTAATATTAGTTATAATAGAATATTTATAATTATTAAAAAATTAATATATTCTTTTAAAAATAAAAATAAAAGAATTAAAGAAAAATATATACCTTATATAATAAACTTTTATTTGCCTTTCTTTAGAAGGATTAATAGTTAATAAGGACCTATTAAATAAACCTTCTTTAATAATATATATTTTAGATTTATTAGCTTCTTTTAATTTAAATTTAAGCTTATTATAGGCTAAATTAAAATAACTAGAATTAATAGAAGGTATTTAAGAACTAGAATTATCTTCTATAATAGAAGAAGCTAGATTAGTCTCTAAATAATTAATATTAGTTTTAGAAAAACTAATATTAGCTTCAGAAGAGCCATCCTCTTTAAAATAATTTTTAGATTTATAATAGCTAAAAGAAGCTATTTTTAAGGAATAAAAGTATAATCTTTTAAAAGATAAAATAAGATTTTTTAAATATAAAATATATTTATATATTTAAAAGTAATATAAAAAAAAGTATTTTAGATTAAATAAAAGGGGATTTATATAGAAGTTAAATTATTGATTTAAAATTAAATTATTAATTTAAAATTAAGATATTGATTTAAAATCAAATTATTGATTTGAAACTAAGTTATTGATTTAAAATTAAATTACTATATGGTTTATATTTAGCCTATATATTAAGATATGATTTTTATTTAGGCTATTTTAAGGAAATAACCGGATTCAAGCAATTTTCATATTTGGGCTATTTTACGGAAATAAGCAGATTTAAATTATTTTTATATTTAGGCTATTTTAAGGGAATAACTGGATTTAAGTAATTTTTATATTTAGGCTATTTTAAGGAAATAATTAGATTTAAGGAATTTTTATATTTAGGTTATTTTAAGGAAATAAATTGAATTCAAGAAATCTTAATATTAAATTATGGAATTATTAAATTATGGAATTATGAAATTTTTTTGGTGACTAAAAACTAACTAAAAACTAATAGCTTTAGTTTTTAGTAACTAAAACTAATGCTTAGTTAGTTAGAAGCTTAACTAAAACTAAGGCTTAGCTAGTCAAAAGGCTGACTAAAACTAAGGACTTTTAGTTTTAGTAACTAAAACTAAGCTTAGTTTTTAGTTACTAAAAAAAAAACTAAAAACTAAGAACTAAAATCACAACCCTGTTTAAGGGTAAAAGAATATATATTTTAATTAAAAGTAATAATAAAAAGGGAAAATATAATAATTAAAATATAATAAAAGTTATATAGTTTACTAAATGAAAATAATCTTTAAAATATAATTTATAATATATTATTTACATAATTAAATAAAATAATATTATTAATTTATATTTTATATTTTCTTTTAAGAGATTAATAATATAAGCTTCTAATAAATATATAAATAAGCTAGATTTATAGTATTAAATAGTTTTATTATTTAATAGAATATTAACCTTCTAAATAATAAATCTTATTATTTTATATCAAGACATATAAAATATTTTAATAATTTATATATTAAAGTAATTTAATAATTATAATATATTAAGATTAATAAATATTAATAGAAAAATAAATTATAATATATAAATAATAAGAATATTTATTTTTCTTTATATTTATTTATATTAAAGAAAGATTTAAAAGGCCTTTTTTTTATTTTACCTTTAAATAATAAAGAATATTATAGTTATTATATTATAGAATATTAAAGTATATATTTAGATAACATGTTCCTAGGTTTTTAACCTAATTAAGCTTTTAATTTTATAATTGGAAAAGTCTTTTTAATTACTTTAAAAATTATTAAAGATAATTTAAAGATAATAATAAGCTAATTATTTAGTTATTTTCTAGGCCTTAAAATAAGTATTCTTATATAAAAGGTAAAAGTTTAATATAAATATATAAAATTAAGGCTCTTTATTTTATAAAAGAATATAAATATAATAAACCTTAGGTGTAAAATTAATAAATATATATTAAATAAGTAATATTTATTCTCTTTATTTAAATTTATTTATAAGGCTAATTACCTAATAAGATTAATTAAACTTAGATTTAGAATATTAATTAAAGGAAAAGATATTTAAAAGGGAAAATAATAAAGAAAAGGCTTGTATATTTTATTAATTAAAATTTAATAAATACTATATAATATATTACTTTAATATTACCTTTCCCTAATAGAGAATAATAATAATAATAATAATAATAATAATAATAATAATAATAATAATAATAATAATAATAATAATAATAATAATAATAATAATAATAATAATAATAATAATAATAATAATAATAATAATAATAATATATTTATTAATTTCTAATTATAATATATAGAATTATATTATATATTTCCCTTAAATTATTAATATAAATACTTTAGTTAATTTTATTTATTTTTTATATTATACCTAGTAACTATTATCTTTATTAAGATTACTAATACTAATTTTACTTTTTTTTCCCTATAATATTAACTCTTTTCTTAATACTTATTATTTACATATTCTATTTTAGTTTTTAAAGCATTTTAATAAGAGCCCTTCAATCTTTTCTTTAACCTATATATTTATCTATATAATTATTTACATAATAAATAGTACTTTAATTACTTTAAGCTATTTCTTTACTTTTTAATAAAAGCCTTCTTTATTTATATAAAAATAAAAGTTTAATTAAACTAGAAATTAAGAAATATATCGCCTAAATATATACTTTTAAATCTTATAATATAGTAATTATAATAGTTTTTATAGTCTAAAGGGAATGTAAATTTAAGAAGGCTTTTTAAACCCTTTTTTAATATATAATAATATAAATATTTAAATAAAGATAAATACTATATACTACTTATAAATTATAATTAACTATTACCATCTTTAATTTATACCTACCTATACTAAATTAACTAATATAATACTATATATATTTTTATATTTACTATTATTATAAAATATTAAATTATTTATAATTATAGTAAATTTTTAAATTTTAATACCACTTAAAGATATAAATAAATTATTACTATTAGTATTGGTTATAATATCTTAGTATTTAATAAAAGACTATATTTTATAAGCTATTAATACTTAATATACTAAAGCTAATAAATTATACTATAATAAATAAATTAAGATATAAATTAATTTTAAAGAAATATAAGCCTTTAAAGGAAAACTATATTAATTAAGATTTTAAATTTATAAAATATTAAAAAAGGCTATTTAAGGTATTTTTAGAATTAAAGAATGAATTAATTATATTTTAATAGTTTTTATTAAATAAGATAAAATAGTTTATAAATAAAAGGCCTTAGGCTATTAAAAAGAAAAATATAATAGAATTTACTTAAAAGAAAATAAAATAAAAGATAATTTAATTAAAATATAATTAATATTATATTACTTTTTATTATTATATTAAAGTATATATTTCTTTATACTTTTAATTATATTTTTTATATTAATTTAATAAATATTATATATCTTTTTACTTAATTTCTTTTTAAGAATTATCTTTTAATATTATTTAGCTTATTATATTAAAATAAATAATTAAAATAAATACTATAATATTAATCTTAATTTAAGTTTATTTAATTTAATTTTTATTATAGTATTTATTTTAATTATTAAATTTATTTTATTATATTTATTTTATTAATTATTTATTTATTATTTATAAATATATTAAAATTAAGTCTTATATAATATATTTTATTTTATATAATTAATATATACATAATATTTACTTTATTATTAAAACTTACTTATATTATTTTCTTAGTAACTAAAAACTAATTAAGCCTTAGTTTTAGTTATTAAAAACTAAAAACTTTAGTTATTAAAAACTAAAAACTTTAGTTATTAAAAACTAAAAACTTTAGTTTTTAGTTTAGTTTTTAATTATTAAATTATAATCTGAATATTCTTTAATATAAAATAAAAAGATTGATTATTTATAAAAAATAATATCATATTAAATAATAAGCCTATTTAATACTAAAGATTTAATAAAATATAATTTAATAATATTATTTTATTTAATTATATAAATTATATATAATATAATAAAGAATTTAATATATTATTTATAAGAGTTTTTATAATAAATTAAATATTTAAAATTAAATTAATTTTTTAAAAATATTATCTATAAGTATAAGGTAAAGTATATATACCTTCATATTTTATTTTAAAATAAGCTTAGAAAACTATATTCGCTAGAAAAACCTATATTAACTATTTTCTATATACTATCCATTAAAATCTTCAAAAAGATATTTTAAATAAATTAAATTTAAATAAATATTATATAATCTTAAGATATTTACTAAATATAATAATTCTAAAAAAAATAAGTTTTTAACTAAAGTATAATAAAAAGCTTAGGCTAAATTAATAAGAAATATACTTATAATACTTAACCTAAATTTACTCTATAATACTAAAAGAGCTTTGAAGCTTAAGAAAATATTACTTTTATTATAGTATATTATACTTAAAATTAATATATCTAGAGAAATAATTTAATAAATTAAGAATATAAATATATTATTATTTATTTCTATTAAGCTATAAGACTGCCTAATGCTCTTAATACTATCTAAAAATATAGCTCTTATTACCTTTATATTATAGCTTAAAAGATCTAGCTTTTTAGCTAATAAAATATAAATTAAAAAGATTATATTAAGATTTCTATATTCTCAAGATATTAAAAAAGACTATATATTAAAATCTTAATATATCAATTCTTATAATTATAATTTATAATTTTAAAAGATATATATTAAGGCTATGAATAAGGCTTATAAAGCTTTTAAAGTTTTTAAGATAAAAGATATTAAGAAATTCTTTTTAAATCTTTAAAATATTATTATAAAATATAAAATTGTAACAGGACCGCTGGGCAGGGCGCTCAGCAGGGCCCTATATCCCTATAAGCTATTGTGTGGCGCGATTCGATATAGCGAAGCTAATTGAATTGGTTGATCTTTTTGGTGCAACTGGAAAGGTCTATTGTAGGCTAGGCACGCCACACTAAGTCTTACAAAAATTAAGCCCTTTAAGTATTAAAATAAAGATAAATATAAAATTTATATTAAATATATTTAAAAATAAATTTAAGTTCTTATAATATATATAATATAGTCTTAATACCTTAAAGTTATTAATCTTATTAACTAGGAATTCTATACATAAATTAATACTATAAATACTATTAAAAATAATATTTCTTTTTAGCTTATCTTTAAAATATTTCCTTTAAGCTCTTAGTTTAATCTTAATATTATTTTAAATATATAATTTATTTAATTAAATATTAACTTTAATAATTAATATATTATCTTTAAATAGCTTTATACTAAAACAAGGACAGGGTTCTAATATATAGAAACTATATACTAAGCCTAAAAGACTCTAAATAGTTTAATAGTTCTATTATACTAAGATTAGCTCTACTACTAGGTAAATAGATTAGCTAAAATATAATAAAATAAATTAATAATTTATATTACTTAGATTATAATAAAAATTATAATTATAATAAAATACCTATAATTAAATAATCTCTTAAAAAGAAAGCTTAAAAATAAAGCTAAAAGATATATTAAGATAAAGCTAATAAGCTAAATTAATATTAAGGCTAAGAGCTATTATCCTATTAAATCTAATATTATAATTAGTCCCTAGATCACTTAACCTATTTTATACTATAACTCTAATAAAGCTATTACCCTAAGCCTTATTATATATCTTTCTTTATTAATTTTAGCTTACTCTTAAGCTTATAAAATTATAACTAAAAGGGGCTTTAGGAAATAAAAAGAAAGATTTAGATATAGTAAAAAAAATAACTTAATTTAATACTACTTAACTAATTAAATACTATTAATATTTACCTTTTACTTTCTTTATAACTTTAAACTTAATTTATTAATAATATTTCATAGCTTAAATGATATAAATATTATCTTATACTTACTTATTAGGCTTTTTCTTTTTTAATCCTATAATAATCTTTTTAATTTAATTTTATATTCCTTTATTATAAAGTCCTTATAAAATATAGATTCCTTATATACTAAAAGTCAAAAAAAGATAATTATTTTATTTATAATTATTAAAAGGTAAATTATACTAAGTAATTTATAAATAAAATAATATTTAGTTTAATTATATTAATAATTAAGAATCTTTTTCTTTTAGCTTATTATATTATAAGTTCCTAAAGATATTATAATTCTATTAATAATCTTATTAATACCCTTAGCTATTTAGCTTTTAATAATCTTTTTATTAGGCTTTTATAATTAAATATTGTTTAATTTAATAATTAATTTATTATTAATTATATTACCTTTGCCTTTATTAAGTCTTATCTATATATATATTAATATATATATATATTTATTAATAATTTAACTATAGCCTTACTCTTCCTCTTGCTATTAGCCTTAGAAATCAGCTTTTAGCTCTTAATAAGCTTTAATTTTACCAAAGAATTCTTCTTAGTAATAATATCTTATTATTTCCTAGCTTTATTTAAGCTAAACTTTAAACTTAAAAAAAAAGATTAATATTATTATTCTCTCAGCTAATTATTATAATACCTATATTTTAGTATTATTTAATTATAAAGTTAAAAAATAAAATAAATATCCTTAGGCTAATTTATCTTATTTTACCTATTTAAATAGATATTATATAAAGTCCTTTTAAAATAATATATTAATTAAGCTATTAGTTTTCCTTTAGCTTTTAGTTATCTTAAGTTAAGAATTAAAAGCCTCTAAGATTTATAAAATTATTAATAAAAATAATAATTACTTTCTTATTATAGTAAGTAATTTAAATACCTTTATAAAATTAGACTAATATATTATCTTTACCCTTATATCTATAATTATAAATCTTAATTTCTTTAAAGATAATTACTTAAATAAAGTCTTTAATTATTTAATATATTCTATTAATTTGCTTTTTAAAAGTATTCTATAAAATAAGATTCTAATTATAATAAAGTATCTTAAAGGATATAAATATAATTAGCTTATCTTTATTAAAGTCTAGCTTTAACTTAGGCTCTTAAAGCTAAATATTCCTTATATTAATATTAACTAAATCTCTAAGGTTAATTCTAAGTATAAAGGCAAAAGAATAGCTATAAGCCTAGTTATTTAGCTACTTTATTAAAGGTATATTAATAATTATAAAGTTATATAATAAAATAGCTTTAATAAGAGCTTTATAGAAAATATAAGTAATAGCCTAAGTCTATTTAATTAAATTCTTAGCTAAAAATCCTAAAATATTATAAATATATAAATGATCTTTAATTTAATTAAAAAGAATAATAATATAATATAAATAATTCTTAATATATATTATAGCAATAAAAAATACCTATTATATATATATATTTTCTATTATTTATTTTCTCTATATCTAAAAAGTATATTTTTAGTTTAAATCCTTATTTCTATTTAGCTTTAGGTAAAGTTAACTTTAATATTAAATTTAAGAATATTAAAAAAAACTTTAGTATTAGTAATAATAAGGCTTTTTAATCTAATATAAATAATATCTTATAATTCTCTAGAGAATATAATAAGGAAATATATTACTTTAATATTATTTAATTAATAAAAACTCTTTATATTATATTAAAAGGTTATATATAGTAAAGGAATATTAAAAGAATACCTAGGTAGCTTATATTTATTAAAGAGTATTATTTAGTTTTTAGCTCAACTTTTTAAAGTATTAAGGTAAATAGCCTTTTTATTTTAATATAACTAATTAGTTTAAGATTAATATTATATTAGCTATTCCTTAAAAATTATATTTATATTTATGATATTTTTAAATTAATAAATAAACAGGTATATTCTTTTTTATTATTTAATATATTTTATTTAAAAATGAATATTAAAGTTCATTTTAATAAATTATAGGAATATAATTAATAGTTTAATATTATTTTTATTATTAAATTCAGTACTTATATTAAAAATTAAGTTTTAGAGTTAATTAAAATATTATAAGGAATTAATAGCTTTTAAAAGACTAAGAAAAATATAAAATAAAATCTTATTTAATAAAAATTAGTCATTCTATTTATTTAATTATAAGATTAGTATTTTAATATTACTTTTAGGATAATATAAAGAGTAAAGTAATATTAGAGAGATATATATAGTATAAAGATAAAAAGTAATAGGTATTGTAAAAGGTAAAGAATCTTTAGTAAAAGTATGAAGACTATAAAGATATAAAGTATATATATATATTAAGAATTTCTTTTTCTCTTTAGTATTTTACTATAAATTTAGAATAAATTAATCTTAGCTTTCTTAGGCTATATAATAATTACTTATTCTTATAGTATAAATATAAAGACTTTTCTTTTTTTTTAATATTATAATAAGGCCTTTTTTTTCTATATATAATTTTCTTTAATCTTAACTAAATAATAATACTCTTATAAACTACTATTTCTTTTCTTTTTTTTATATCTTTAGATTATTTCTCTATTATTATAGCTAATAGCTATAAAAAATATACTAAGAAAATAATAAGATTTTCTTAAAAAGAGCTTTTAAATATTCTCTTTTTTTATAAATTAATTTCTAAAAATTATATTAAGTATAATATTTCTTTTAATTAAGGTACTTATAATAAATTTTATTAAAATATTAATAATATTAATAAGACCTTATATTCTCTTATTTACTCTTTAGTAAATTATTATCTAAATTATTTTATCTTTTATTATTTTATAATATTATTTAATTTAATCTTTCTTTATCTCTATAGATTATTAAGTCTTTTAATATTTAGGTCTATTCTTATCTTACTTTTAATTATCTTAGTAATTTAATATATATTAAGATTACTTTTAAAGATAGTTCTCTTAATAATCCTAAATAGCTTACTATCTTTTTCTTTAAATAACTTAATTTTAATTCTTATATTTAAAAGGGTATTAATTATTTCTTAGTAATTTATCCTTTTAAATAATAATCTATTTATATTTTAGCTATTTATAAATATTTTAATAAATATATTTTTATATAGTTTATTAAATATATTAAAAGACTAAAGGTATTTTTAGTCTTTTTAATAGATTAAATTAATTCATTATATTACTATACATATATTTACTCTTATATAATTACTATTACTATTAATTAAAAATATATCTTATCTTCTTTCTTTAATTATTACTTAGTCCTTAATTTTATAGGTAAAAAATACTTAAACTATATCTAGAATGATTATATAAATTATAAGTAAATATAGTTTTCTAGATATCTTTTTATATTTAGAAAAAGTAATTTAATTTTTATATTACTTATAGGAAAAAAAGTATTTAGGTTTAATAGCTAAAAATATATTTTTAATCTAGCTATTTTAAATTATAATATTTATTCTTAAATTCTAAATAATCTTAATATTTTTTATTTACTTTATAGTTAAAGTACTAAAAAAAAGATTTATTTTATAATTAAAAATATTAATTAAATAATTAAAAAAGATTTATATATAAATTATTAAAAGACTATATTCTCTATAAATATAAAATAATAAATTAATAATAATATTATTCAATCTTATTTATATTAAGTAATAATTATATTTATCTTATAATATTTACTTTTATATTATTTTTTTACTTTTAATATTTATATTATAGATTCTAAGTAATATCTTATTTAATCCTTAATAGAATTTTATTTAACTTAAGTATATAATTATTTACTATTAGATTTAATATATTTTATTATTATTATTATACTATTTACTCTATTTTCTATAATTTTAGGCATAATAAAGCCACTCCTTAAATACCTAAAAAGAAAATCTATTTACTTATTTCTTAGAAAATATAAATTTAATTAATATCTTCCTAAGAATTAACTTAAATATATATAAAATAATTTCTAAATTTAAATAAACTTCTATTAAATTTCTATTAATTTCTAATATAATTTATTATCTTTCTAAATAATAATATAACTCCTTTATTCTTAATACCAATAATAATCTCTTCCTTTACTAATAATAAAAAAAAAATAATTATTATTAATAAATTTTATTTTATTTTAATTTTCTTTCTTAATATATTTTCTTTTTATATTTAATTTAATATAAGAAAATAATTCTTAAAATTAAATATTAATTAGTTTAGTTTTACTTATTAAAATAATAACTCTATTAAACTTATTTAATATAATATTCTTTAGATTAAAGTTTTATATAAATATATTTACTTAATAAATTAAATAATTTCCCTTTTTTATTTATCCTTTAAATTTATTTTTAAACCCTTATAATTATTCTCTTAATTACTTTATTAAATTTTATATAAAAGGCTTATTATATACTCTAGCTTTATTACTAAATAACTCTCCCTATAATTTATTATTAATATTTATATTATTATTACTTAGATTAAATAATATATTACTTTTATTTAAATCTTTATTACTATTAAAATCTTTAGATATTAAATTACTAAGGCTAAAATACTATTTATACTTATTTTAAATAAACTATTTAAGGTAATTACTATAAATAATCTTCTCTATTTAAATCCTATTAAATATTTTAATTATATAAGCCTTACTTATAGGTACTTAGGATTTTACTTTAAAAAGGCCTATTTACCTTAGCAAAAACTTAATATCTTTACTTATATTATTTACTCTTTTTTTATCATAAATAAGAATTAAATCTTTAGATTTAATAAAAATAATTTTTAGGTAATAATAATTTATTTTAAGTATTTTTAATATCTTTGTTTTAATATTTAAAAATATAAATCCCTAATTTTAGTAATTCTCTTAATATAAATACTTAGTTCTATTTAATTAACCTTTAAATAGGTACTAAAACTTTTAAAGAAAGTATTAGCTCTTATTTATAAAGAAAATAAAATAATAAATAGCTATATAAGGAATATATAATAGCTTTATTAGTAAATAAGACTTTACTAAGATTTCTTATTTATTTATTTTTCTTTTTATTATCATTTTTCTTAAAGAAATTAACTATTAATACATAATTAATCTTATTTAGTCTATTAGCTTTTAAATTACCTATTAAAATCTAAATATACCTTATATCTAGCTCCTAAAAAGCTCCTTTTAAACCTTTTAATTATTTTCTTCTATTATTAAATATTATTACTAAAATAACTTTATATTAATAAGTTAACTTTAAAATAAATCTCTTTAATATAATAATAATTAAATTCTTTATTATTAGATATCTAAGGCTTATTAGAATTACTAATTCTCTTAGTCTTTATAAGATATATTCTTAGTACTTAGAGTAATACTAAATAGCCTTTCTAATATTAATTTATATATTAAGCTAAAAATACTACTTTATAAAGAGATCATATATTACCTTTTATTCTTTATAACTATAATTTCTATATACTATTTATATTGATAATTATGATATTTCTTTATTATTAACTATAAGAATAAAAAAATCATTAAAATACTTAGGTTTTTACTATAATTACCTATTCTCTATAAAGTATATCTTTACCTTATATTAAAGCTTAATAAATTCCCTTAGTATTTATTAGTAAATATTTAATAGAATCTAAGAAATATATTAAATACCTTTAATTCTTTAAGAGATTATTTAATTTAAAGCTTTCTTAGAATCTATAAAAATTATATTTAAATAAAAATTAATAAACTTATTTATATCCCTTTTAACTTTTATATTTAATTAATTTAATAAACCTTTTAGTTTATAAGATAATTTATTAATAACTTTATTTTTCTTTCTAGGTATATAATATACTATAAAGTCAAATGATATAATATAATTTAATTAATAAATAATTATAGTACCTAGAATATTATTAGCTTTTTTATTAAGCTAATAAACTAATATTTATATATTTATCTTAAATATAAATTATACTCTATAAATAAAACTTTATAATTACTAAAATATAAAGAAAATAGCTCTATATTCCTACTTTATAGCATTATATTTAAACTTAATATTATTTTAAACTCTAGATTTAAAATAAATAAAATATTATTTATTATTAATAATTTATATTAATATATATCCTTAACTAAATAAGCTTAGATTGACTATTAAAATAATCTCTCTTAATCCTTTAAAGTAATTTAAAATTATTAATATTAATTATATAATAATTCTTATTTTTAAATTATTTATTACTATTTACTATTTATTAATCTATAACTAAATAATTCCTTTTTTTAATAATTATATTAAAGGCTTAACTATTTAAGTAAAATAAAGTACTTATTATCTATAATAATTAATAAGACCTAAAAAATATAGATCTTTTTAATATTTTTATAAGATATTTATTCTTTAATCTTAATAATTTTATCTTTTATTAGCTTTTTTCTATAGATATTATATAAATAACTAATTATTATTATAATATTTTAATAAAACTATAATTTACCTTTTATTATAATATAATCTAATAACTTTATATTAACTAATACTTTATTAATATTAATTAAGTATTTTAAAATACATCTTTTAACTTTTAATATAATTTTTTCTTATTATATATTATCTTTAGTCTCTTAATAATAATATTATTAAGAAAAGATTAATATATATTAAGAATTAAATTAAATAAAATATAAATTATAATCCTAAAAAATTATATGATAAAATTAATAGCCCTTTAAGGTAGTATATATATTTTTAATAGTCTAATTAAAGTATTAAATATTATTAAATTATAATTCTTTTTATTTAATGAAATCTAATTATATTTTAAGAAAAAGTCTAAAAGTAATATTATTTTATATATACTAAAGTTAATAGAGAACTTATTAATATTTATTAAGATTAAGGTATTATATATAGTATATATATTTATTCTTATAGCTAAATTAATTAAATAAAGCCCTTTATCCTTTTTAGCTACTAGAAACCAAAGGTTCCTATAAATAATATAACTTTCTTCTAGGATTCTATACTAAAGGTATATATAAAAAAGATTAATAATTTTCTTTTAAAAGCCTATAGATATAGGTATACTTTCTACTTATTATACTAAATAATTAATTACCTTTATTACTTATAATAAAATAATAATAAGATAAACTTATTTATAGTCCTTAAAGTCCTAGGTAAAAGTTATTTTTTTATTATATATAATCTAAAGAAAAATATCTTATTTTTTGTTAATAAAAATATCTTTTATTTAATTTAATAATCTCTTAAGTTAATTATTATGTCTTTTTATTCTTTTCTTAATAATTAAGGACTTTAAGATAATAATCTCTAAGTACTTTAAGTCTTTCTTTAATAATCTTTATATCTTATTTTAATAAATTTAAAATTAAGGTAGGCTTTCTTTAAAAATGAAACTATTAAAAGATATATTATTATATAAATAAACCTTAATTCCTTTCTTTTTATATATAGTATTTACCTTAATCTTCTTTTAGTTAGGCCTAAATATATATCTTAATTAATATAACTTTTTTTTACTATATTATATATTATCTTATATTAAAAATAAACTTTTTTTTTATTAACTTAATTACTTTAAAACTAATATTAAAATTAATGTAATATTTTAAAGTAATTAAAAAGGCTTTTTTATTTATAAGAATAAGAGCTTAGTTAGGTTAGAAACCTAGAAGTAGACTACCTAGATATATGCTTTTATATTCTATAGTATAATAACTATAATAGTCTTTATTATCTAAAGGCAAAGTAAGAGAAAGGCTTTTTAAACCTTTCTTTAATATAAATAAATATAGATAAAAATAAATACTCTTACTATTTATATATTATAATTTACTTTCCTGGTTGCTAATATATTGGGCTTATATCTATATATTAATAGACAAAGCATTTACAATAGACCTACTAATATTTGCTAATCCCAATATATTATAATCATTGTATTACTTTTTATACCTATATATAATATATAAACCAAGAGGCTATATACCCCCTAATATAAAATAGAAAGACCTATTATTTATAAGGGCAATGCCCCACCGAATAATAAGGCTATTTAATACTATAGGTCTAGCTTATCTATATATTAATTATAAGTTTATATTATTAATCTCTTAAAAGAAACTATAAAGTATAAATTAATAATATTATTTTATTTAATTATATAGATTATATATAGTATAATAAAGAATTTGATATATTATTTAAAAGAATCCCTATAATAGGGTAAATACTTAAGATTAAATTAATTCTTTGGAAATATTAATTACTTAAAAAGAAATACTATAAAAAAGATCTTAAGTTTATAAAAAAATAAAAAATAAAAAATTAATTAATCTTTAATTATTATATTAATCCTAGCTATAAGAGAATAAATAATACTTAAAGGGGAATTGTAAGGAAAATAAATAAAAAAAGATATAATAATTTATAAATTAAAATAAGAAATATAGCTTTAAGTATAAAAGAATATATACTTTAAAAGTAATAGAAAGAAGGGCAAAGAATAATAGTTTATTTACTAGAATATAATAAAAGTTATATAATTTACTAAATAAAAATAACCTCTAAAATATAACTTATGAAATTAATATAATATATTATATTATTATAATTTAAATTATTCTTTTTATTAATCTTAGGCTTAGAAAAAAGGTCAATATTTATTTTAATGCCTTTAAAGCTCTTTTTTTAAACTTAAGTTAATAGGCCTTTTACTTTAAATTACCTATAATATTTATACATACCTTTAAGTTATTAGTTTAATACTTAATTATTATATTATTATTCTTAGACCTATAATTTAATAATACCCTTATTATTTAAATAAATAGTATACTAAGAATAAAAGGTATAAATATATAATTAGCTGAAGTAATATATATTCTCTATATAATATAAATACTTTTAATATAAATATTAATAATTATTTTTTTTATTATCTTAATACTTTAATTAAAATAAGAAATTATTTTTATATTAATATTAATTTAAATTAAGCTATAATATTTAGCTAATTCTATTAAAATAATATTATCTTAAAACCTTAAGTTAACTATAGCTTTAATTAATAAGGCCTTTTTTCTTTTCAAATAGATAATTATTTTTAGAAAATCCTAATAATATTAAAAAAATCTATTACTAAATATAATTAAATCTTTTATTAATATTATTTTAATAATTATAGGCTTATCACTATATTTAATAATAATCTTATTATTAAAGAAAATACTTTTCTTATAAGTACTATTTATCTTAATAATCTATTTACTAAATTTTAATTCTTTAAAAAAATTAGCCTTTTTATTACCTTACTTAATTAGTCTCTTAGTCCTATTTAGCTCTAATATCTTTTTATATTACTAAAAATTAACTATACTTAGATTTTAAACTTTAAGCTATACTAAAGTAATCTTTAGCTTTTCTAAACTTATTTTCTTAATTATAATATTATTTTAGAATTAAATTATCTTATTAAGACTTTTTATAATATTCTTATAGTTCTCTTTATAAGATTATATAAAGTATAGGTTTAATATAATTAATTTTATAAAATTAAAACTATATTTTTTCCTTTTACTTAAAAATAAATAAATAATTTTTTTCTATTAAAGAAAAAAATATCTTTATTATTATAAATAGATTAACTATAATAATTTTATAATTATTATTATTATCCTTTATAGTTATCCTTTATATTCTCTTCCTTTTATTAGTATTAACTCTAATAGTTGGAATTTATATTTATTAATTAAATAGTATCTTAGGTTCTTTAAGTATAATAATATTTATAATAGGCTTATTATTAATTCTTATATCTTTAGTATTTTAAGATTACTTTAGTACTTTAAAAATAAATATTAATTATTAATTATTTATCGTTTATTAATAATTATATTTTAAATATATTTTTATTTATTACTATTTACTATTTATTATATAATATTATAAACTAATATTCCTAGAAAACTAAGATCTTATAAAATAATAAACTTTTTAATCTTTTTCCTTTTTTTTAAAAAGAATAATAAAATTAAGTAGAAATTAGAAATTTATAGCTATTTAAATAGCTTTTATATTAAATTTATGAAATATCAATTATTTATTAAAGTTATATTAATAATCTTTATACTATAAAACTATATAGGCATTCTTCTTATAGTATTAATAATCATATTTCTTTAAGCTCTTTATAATAGCTTTTATAAAAGTAAGATTCTTTTTACTATAGAAATTAAATAATATTATATTAAATAATTTATTTATCCTTTTATTTTTTTTAAAGTAATTAAAAAGGCTTCTCTATTTATAAGAATAAAAGCTTAACCAGGTTAAAAACCTAGGAATAGGCTATTTAGATATATACTTTTATATCCTATAATATAATAACTATAATAATCTTTATAGCCTAAAGATAAGATAAAAAAAAGGCTTTTTAAACCTTTCTTTAATATAAATAAAAATAAATACTCTTAGTATTTATATATTATAATTCATTTTCCTAGTTATAGTATTTATAAATCCTAATATGTTATAATTATTATATTCCTTTAATATATAAATTAATAAAATACTATATACCCCTTAATATCACAAATTATATTTTAGGGGTTATTTTTATTTAGCAAACTATATAACTTTTATTGCATTCTACTAAAACCACTATTTTCCCCCTTCTTTTTATTACTTTTAATCAGAGTATATATCCTTTTGCCCTTAAAGCTATATATCTTATATTAACCTAAAAGTAATTATATTTTTCTTTAGCTATTTCCCTTAGAAATCCTTTATAAGTATTATTTAGCTTATTATAGCTAGAATTTATAAAATAATTAAAGATTAATTTAATTATCTTTTTTTACTTTTTTATAAACTTAAGATTTTCTTTATAATATTTCTTTTTAAGTAGTTAATATTCTCAAAGGATTAATTTAATCTTAATTATATTTACTATATTATCTTTTATAAATAATATATTAAATTATTTAGTATACTATATATAATCTATATAATTAAATAAAATAATATTATTAATTTATACTTTATATTTTTTTTAAAAGGTTAATAATATAAGCTTATAATAAATATATAGATAAGCTAGATCTATAGTATTAGGTAAACTTATTATTTAATAGAATATTGCCTTTATAAATAATAGGTTTTGCTATTTTAATAATATATTAAGGGATATATAGTATTCTATTGGTTTATGTATTAAAGTAATTTGATAATTATGATTTATTGGGATTAGTAAATACTATAACTAGGAAAATGAATTATAATACATAAATGCTAAGAGTAATATTTATTTTTATCTATATCTATTTATATCGGAGAAAGGTTTAGAAAGCCTTTTTCTTACCTTGCCTTTAGGCTACAAAGACTATTATGGTTGCTGTACTGTAGGATATGAAAGTATATATCTAGGCAGCCTGCTTCTAGGTTTCTGACCTAGTTGAGCTCCTGTTCTTATGAACAGAGAAGCCTTTTTAATTACTTTAAAAAATACCCCTTAATATACTATTAAAATATTAAGATCTATTATTTATAAAGGTAATATTTTATTAAATAATAAAATTATTTAATATTATAAATTTAACTTATTTATATATTTATTATAAGTTTATATTATTTATCTCTTAAAAGAAAATATAAAATATAAATTTATAATATTATTTTATTTAATTATATAGATTATATATAATATAATATAAAATTTATAATATTATCTTTAGTAAATAATATAAATAATATAATATTAATATTAAAGATTAAATTAATTTTTTAAAAATATTAATTACTTAAAAAAAATATTATCAAAATAATCTTAAATTTATTAAAAAATAAAAAATAAATTATTAAATTAATCTTTACTTAGTATAAGAATTCTAGCTATAATAAGCTAAATAATATTTAAAGGAAATTCTTAAGAAAAATAAATAAAAATAAATATAATAGCTTTTAGATTAATATAAAAAATATAGCTTTAAGTAAAAAAAAAATATATATATTTTAAAAGTAATAAAAAAATAAAAAATAATAATCTATAAAATATAATAAAAGTTATATAATTTATTAAATAAAAATAACTTTTAAAATATAATTTATAATAATAATTATTATATTATAAAATATAAAAATATATTTAAAATTATAAAACTTTATATAAATTATATTTATTTAAAAAACTATAATAATAATTTAAAAATATTATAATAATAATTAATTAAAAATCATATAATTAAATAAATAATATATTAATAATAATAATATAATATTTATTTTTATTTATATTTTTATATATTAAAGAAAGATTTAAAAAACCTTTCTTCTATTTTATCTTTAGACTATAAAAACTATTATAATTATTATATGTAAGAGGACCGCTGGGCAGGGCGCTTAGCGGGGCCCTGTATCCCTATATAAGCTATTGTGTGGCGCGATTCAATGTAGCGAAGCTAATTCAATTGGTTGATCTTTTTGGTATAACGGTCTATTGGAGGCTGGGCACGCCACCCTAAGTCTTACATTATACCATAGAATATAAAAGTATATATCTAGGTATCCTATTCCTCGGCTTTTAACCTAGTTAAGCTTCTCTTCCTGTGAACAAAGAAAGCTTTCTTAATTACTTTAAAATATTATATATTTTATATTTAATCTTTTAAATTTATATTATTATTTTCTCATTTATATTACACAAACTACATATGAAGTTCATCCGACCTGGTTGTTAAAGATCTATGTAACCCCCGATATACTGAAATAGCACTAGACAAATCACTCATAGGTGATACAATATCTACCACACTTGAGCGTGGCGTGAGGCCCTGGACAGACGGCCATGATGGGTGGAACCTTCCCTCATCCTCGTCCGCCCCCACATGTTCTTGATCCAGAGCATCGGGATTGCACACTTCCCACCCAATGTCCTCTCTCATACCACTCTGGGCCTGAGTTGAGACCACACCATCAGGTTGACGTTGTGACGCTGTTGGTAAAATGTTCCCCGCTACATGAACAAGACGTGATCCTTGATACCACCATTGATCTTCAAATCCATTGTCTACAGTAACCAAGGCAGCTGCCAATGATTGCATCTCTTTCTCTTTGCCTTTTTCCCGATCACTGATTTCAGCTCGTCGTGTCAGTGTTGGTGATGATATATCTGGGGCCGACAATGGATCATCGTAGTTACTGGTGCCGTTGCTTTCACCATTGTCATCATCAGCATAGCCCATAGGAAATGTCCATGATGACCAAGGCATCCCATCTTCCCCTAGTCGGAATTGATTTGGTGTAGCTGGAAGAGCTTTCCAGACTTCCGGTCCCACCCCGGGCCTCTGATCCCTCGGTAGATTGCTCACCGCTGAACTTGTGGCAGGGCTGTCCGGGTTGATGTCCCATGGGTTGTTACTAAATGGAGGTGGGGCAGATCTTCCGCGCTCGTGTGAGCTTCTGCTTTGGGCTCGTGAGCTCCGTCGTGGATGTAGGTTTTCCCATTCCTCATTTGGAGATCGCGGCCGTTGGGCGTGTACCTGATGTGGAGTGTCTCTGAGGGTAGTGTTGTTTTGGGGTGGATGGATAGCAACTACATCTCGAGGGAATTGTGATTGAGGGTTAACTTGAATGGGAATATCGCGGGCAGGCTGCGAAGCCCGAAATTGTGGCTGGATGGAAGCCTCGACTTGGGGTTGAGTATTGGCTAGGAAGTTTGCATTTGGTGGAGGTAGTTGCCGGGGAAATTCGGTTGCGCGGTCGCGCAAACTCCTTGACATATATGTGACTTGGCGACTTTTTGAGGCATGCCGGGGCGTCCATGATACGCCGAATTCAAAATGGACATAAATGGCAGGCCGCTCTGACATGGCGGCCGTGGAAGGGGAAGGGTAAGAGCCTGTAAAAATGTCTGGAGTGAGAACTCTGAGGCGGGATAAGCTGGAAGAGGAATGCGAACGAAGTCGCGATAGGGGTCGAGGAGTAGATAGAGGCCGGAGAAAGGGTTTAGTGAATGAATCTGAATCAATACGGATAGTGCTGGGCGAGGTTGAAGCCGATACGGAAGTGGAGGCCAGCCCAAGCGGTGATGAAGGAAGTGGGGAGGCGACGGATATTGGTGTTAGGTTTAGAGGAAGAGAATGAGTCGAGGTTGATGCAGTAGATGCAGGAGTAGAAGTAGAATCGGATTTCGATGGAGAGGATGGGTAACAAATTGAATGTAAAGATTGAGTCTTCCACCTTGTCCCCATGCTTTGAAGGGGGCGAAGACTGGGGCACGGCTCCTTACGTAGAGTGGCAGGGTTATGTTAGTCGGACGGTTTTAGCTGCTTTTGGGTTCGAACCAAGGGCAGCTGGATTGGTCTTCCGGGTGGCTGATTGCGGCTTAATAGAACGAAGGATTGTATGTATGATGAGCATCTGACTGGTTGCAGTATCGATTGATCTTATACTAGCATATTGGAGATGGGAGAACAGGCAAAGATATGGAGTTTGATTTAATGGGGTTGGCTGCCGATCGTTGTTTTTTTAGCATTGGTCTGGCCTCTGGTGGCTTCGAGGCGGCCCCGGGCAAAGATGGCGCCTTGAACGGTTGCAGCATGGTGGAAGATATCACCGACGCCCGATTCTGAATCTGTTCGTTTCGTACCAGCTGGTGTACTTGTGGCGATTGATCGGTCGGGTCGGGACTGGGGTACTATTGAGTGAGAGGGTCCGTGGGCGGGGCTTTGGTTTGGTGGCGGGGATTAGTATTGGATTGGGATCGAGGCGGGGCCAGAACGGGGCGAAGCTTGAGCAGGGACTTCGTTCGACCTTTGGCGTGTTGTGGGATGATGCAGATAGAAGCGAAAGCGAAGAGCGAAGGGAAGACGAAGAAAAAAGACGATGGGTGTCGGTTCATAGTTACCAAATTTCTCTATTTTCATTTTTACCTCAAGAGTTCGTAGATGTCAAATATCCAATTCCATTCGGCGAAGGAAGACTTCCGAGATCCCTTGAAAGTGAGTACAGGGATTGGCGTCCCTTCTGACTCGTCGTCGTGTCAGGGCGCAGCTCTGGCTTGACTCCGTCGTATCGCCAAGTCCCTGCGATGGGCCGCTGCAAAGTTGCTGCTTGTAATACTATGACTGTGTTAGTCAATGCTCGTCCTGTGACGGTGACCAGGGGTTGTCAGATCCCCCTTCGCCTCCGTCTCCACTCGCTCAGCTTCCTGGTAGTCAAGTACGTTAATAGCAACAAAGCCCTGTCCGACCTGCCGAAGTCCCCACAATTTCGTTTGGAGGGGTTGGAGTTGGGGGGCGCAGTGGGTAAGGTGACTAGCCATGTGCTCATGTTTGTACAACTGCTATTGGATCCGGCGTAGACTTCAATCACTACAAATGCTCGTGTAGTTCTCTCCTTTCAACCGTGCCATTTCTCCATTGTTGTTTTTGTAAGAGAAACTACAGGGCTCATTTGATAGAGGGGCCGTACTGCGAAGTCCCAAGCGCAGTGAGGCGAAGAATAAAAATGAGAGAGCAGCAACAGATAGGATATCGCGCTAATCCGTCAAGGATATGAGCTCCACAAGGTAATCCTGGAAAACGAGCGGCAAACGAAACATGGGACGACACATGGTGGGTAAGAAGCAACCGTCGATCCTTCGGTCATGGATGTCCCTAAATAACGAAATGAGATGCGAATGAAGGATGACTACGGCTTAGCTAGTTACGGTAGGTGGTCAAGATCAGAAACGCCCGAGGCGGGTTCTCATTCGCCCACACGCTAGGATGCCCAACCTCAATCTATCAACGTATTATTTTGCTAAAGAGGCCGTGTTCATTTGACAGAAGGATGAAGGAATCTACTGTAAATGGAATTTATTCGGTATCTCAATTTTGTGACAGTCAATGCGCATACGGATATGTACCAGTGACATCAGTTTGTATATACAGATAGTGTAGTATCAAAATCCATCCTGACCCTAACTCCAACATCTTCTTTAGAGTAAGGTCCAAGAGCGACTGTGTCTCGTGGTTAGGGGGTAGACACTTCACGAGCCGTTAATCGCATCCTCAAAAAGATGCATGAGGCTACCAGTAACGTCATAGCAGGTTTCCTGGACTCCATGTCTCATTCAAGAGGCGCGACCACTTTATCTTAGGGGCACAATGGAGTCTGTCCATTTGTGGTCTATGAAATTATACTAAAATGGGCCATTGTTTACTTGCATGTGGCGGATTCAATTTATGAATAATGGTATCAATTTACGGCGCGGATGGCCAACCACGCGACGTACGTTAGGATTTACAATGTATGCGTTTTTACTTCATTTGAGCTCTTCAATTTCACAGTGAAATTTCAGCGCGGTACTGTATATGTCGAATTAGGTACATCAGCGATGCGGGCAGTTGGGGCTTGACTATAACACGATGTCATGACCCTAATTCTTCAATATATACCAACATATGAATAGAGCCACCTTCAAGATATGATGATTATTGAATTTGTAATATTGAATTTGTAATTAAAAGAAGGCACATCCACTCACCAGCTTATTTTCTCATAAAAAAGTTGAGAATATAACCCATTGTACTGACTTGCTGAGCAAGGAAGTACTTCCGCTTTTGCCATAGCGGTAAGTTCATCAGAAAATGCACATTCTGTCATTGTGAGATATTCTTAGTAGTCTGTCATCCCTCATGCCACTCCGCCTTACGCAGTGCTGCGCCATCATTAGGCATCTCATTCCTGTCTAAGTGGGTACGTAGGCACGAGATCGGCGTTCCGCCTCTCTTAATTTGCGTACACAGATGAGAGAATGGATCTACAAAATGCCCCAGGTAACTGAAGTGTCTGACATGATGCTTAAGTTTCTTTTTTTATCCTCGGAGCGATCCAAAATCGGAAGCTAGTTTCTCTCCAAGAGACAATATATCGGAGCTAAGGAACTGTGCTTGGCCCTGAAAATCAAAATCATGTGAGGATTAGAATAAAGCCCTTGCCGCTGCCACTCACTTTCTCAGCCTCTTTGAAATATAGGCAAACCAACCCTAACGATCATTTTAAGAATATTCCTGTGCTAGAGTTACCTAAAACTATACAGCCCCAGAATTAGACTTCTCGCTGTTTGGCATGACTTGATCATGGGTTTCCCAAAATCTCTCTTGCTTAGACTCTCCCATCACAATCCCCCGAACATCAAATGGGTCCACCAGTGTCATCCAAAATGGCCTTGGGTCCTTGAATCCAGGCCCCTCTACCTCCGTAACACCGTCAGGTGCAAGATAAGTTTTGTTGTTTCTTGGAAGATAACGTCGAGGGTGGCGTATGTTGAACATCATTACATTGACTATCATGATTGTTCCCTCAAAGACGTAAAAGAACCACTCATAACGTATGACGGGTGACATGGACATGGGATCGAATCCGGGCTCAAAACGGAGCTTAGCGACACCAAAATATTCTACCAGCCGGTATATTGTGCGGATTAGAATGAGGGTGATGCTTGCGTACAATGTCACTAGAGAGTTATTCAAGCGCTCATTTCTTATGGCATTGGCTCGGCACCGATGGTGGAATATGCTTGCTAGTGTGATAAACAAAACGGCAACGACGATTTGAAAAATTAAAGACGTCTTTATGAGAGCATGACCCGTCTCAATCTCGCGGTCGCTGAGGGATTGATTGGCTGAGTACGACGCGCCCCACCCATTCAATGATTCTATAATGGCCGAGAGGAAACCGAAAGTCGTTAAGACTCGGCCAGGATGGAGAGGAGAATGATAAGGTGCGTAGTAGAGGATCCGACCAAGGATCTGGTAGTTTTGAAGCTCGAGAAGCGGGCTATTTAGTTCGTTAGATATTACGCCATTGTATGGAAAAAGCATGTAGCTTACGGGGCAGCATAGGTGATACAAATACTAGCGATGTAGACTTTGAGGTAGCTGTAGTGGAATGCTCCATACTCGCGCAGCGCAAAGGCTACGGTAAAAAGAAGGCAACAAAAAGGAAACAATGGTGTTAGTTTCCAGCATTTATAATGACTAAATACCGGTCAGTTGTGATATAATGTTTTAATTATTTGCAGTCGCAACAGAAACCTACAAACATTGCCAAGCATGAACTGAACCTGACGCAAAGAATGCCACAAGAAAGAGTACAGCCGCTCCTTTATTCGGAGCATAAAAATAGTAGCTTCCGTTAACTAATAGCCAAGAGTTAGTAGACTGATAACACTATTATGGACACATATGAAGAGAGAAGCCTTGTTACCGTATTGACCGCTGGTCATGGTGGCGCGTATTACCACTGGTAACCCACTAACAGACAAAATACTGGGAAATCACTCCTCTTTGTCAAGTTTGTTAGCTGAAATGGTGTTGAAAGTGATGTATGTTTATGTTGGTAAATAAAAAATGTCTGGAGTAGAAAAGAACACTGAGTGGAACTCGTACCACCTGTGACTTTATACTCGTGAATTCCAAAAAAGAGAGATTTCAGATGGTCTTTAAATAGTGTGGCATTCCCAGCGATAGCTGTATCTGCGCAAGAGCAACACCACGCATCGTCTTTCTCAAAGCCTAATCCTACAACCCCGATGGCCAATCGCATTGTCGCAGAGAATACGATCCTGATGTGGCGTGGGGCTAGCTGGGCCGGCCTCATGTATTCAGCTCCAAAGTTCAAGGTATCATTTCGCGTGGCACCGGGTGATAGGATACCTAAGCCTAAGCGTTTGAAGACTTCCCTGTGCTCATCTCGTTTCCCCCGTATTCGTCGGGTTTCCATGTTTCTCGGATCATGTGGCTGATCTCCGGTTCTGCATCTTGGTTCGATCTGCCATTGAGACCCCCACCAATGTGCCGTCATGCCGAGCCAGGCATTATGTCGCGAAGGTGGTGGATTTTATACCAGAGATGCCTCTTTAATTGACCGACCACATTCAAATAAACCAGTTGCATCAACACCACGCATTCAGTAACGGCAAGATTCAATCAAGAAGCAGACGCCACGCCAGGTTTGGACCAAGCTATATTGGTTCCGTCACTCAATATTCTCATTCATCGCCCTGAAACTGTACCAAAATTTTCAAGTTTGCATAGATCATGTACGTCTCTGCCATCATCACCGCAAAACCCACAACACAAGGCCTATTGTACCCAAATGCAAGCTTAGGATAAGAACCATATGATACGATCCACCCTACATTATCCAACGCCCGCCAAGAGCTTGCTCCCAGACCCATATGTGATCCTCCTGTCAAGTACAGCCAGCCCATTAACTTCATTACATTACCAATAACAAAAATCCAAACAACCCATCAAAATCACCAATCCATAATCTTACACATTGTTCACCAGGCAGAAGATTGGTTCAATCAACACCCCAGCTCCTGCTATCATCCAAACTCTCCGCAGCCGAATCCTTCTCAACCGTTGACGAAGTGTTATTATTTTGGTTGTGGTGGGAGCCCATGTATGGTTCATCGTCACTCCAGTCACTAAATTCACCTTCCGAGTAATCCCACTGGACGGGGATCTGTTCGCCATCTTCACTATAGCCAAAAACCAGGCCTCTCCACTCACCGGCGATGATTTTCGCCGCAACCTTCAACATAAGAGCAAGGAGATGGCTGGGAGGCCCCAATATCACTTCGCAAGTCTTAAGGATGATAGCCATAGGGAGATTCTTGAATGTTCTCAATTTGCTGTGGAAAGGTCGTCGTTCCACTGATGGCATGGGGGTGAATAGGTTTGCCGCTGGAGGTAGCGGCGACAATGCACGTCCGACAGTTATGCTCGTGGTTGGCCGATGATTCGTCATCGCCCGTCGCCGCAATATTGGTGCAGGTCTCTTTTCAGTACTTGACGGGCTTGAGCCCGTCGGGTACGCGCCTACCATTTTGATAGGTGAATCATAGGATACCGTGGTAGCATTATCCTCTTGCGAAGCCTCACTTTCTTCCTCAGACTCTGTTCCCCATTTGGAGTCTGGCTCTGGAGTTTTGCCATGACTAGGAAGGGTATCATTTCCGTTCTCGGTTGTGCTGATGGAGGTCTCAACCAGCTCTGTGCAGGAATTTCCAGGAGGCGACGGCGGTCTTGACGGCGCATTGGAATGCCATGATTGAAGACTGTGAAATGAGTCGTCGCTGCCGCGGCGTGGAAGCTCTAGTTCCTTGTTTTCGTTGGGAACATTAGCCGACATTCGATCCTTATCTTTAGGAGTTGATGGGCGTGGGATATTTGACTCTTGCGCGGGATCCCCGATGCGACTGGAGTCTGAAGACCTGTCCATGGTGAGTTTTAGATGTGGGGGAAGCGTCGCCGACCTCGGCACGGCAAATATAGCAGTTCGTCGAAGTCGTGTCTTCATCTGCCCCCTTTTAAAGCCAGTTCCTTCATGCATTTCATACATCAGAGAGTCATCATCCGGAGAGCCATCTGGAGGCGGGGACGCGGTAACTGGAGATGCCACAAGGCAGTCCTCACTTGACGATCCTTCGTCTTGCAATTCTGGTGTCTTGGCGGTCATGCGTAACGCCTGGTGATCTGAAAATATCACCGAGTTATGGTTAGTTCGGGTTTCTCTCAGAGATATACTGAATGGTGTCCTTGATGAAACCAGGGGTTTGGGAATAGAACGTCGAGTATCCATCTCATCATGCAGAATCTGTGAGAGGCTGAAATCCGAATGCCGACGGGCTACAACGTTTGAGTTTCTACCAGAATCAAGAATTGGGCGGAACTGGAATTCCTCATCGTCATCAGTCAGTTGTTCAAGCTTCAAATCACCTTCTGAGTGCATTTGCTCCTTATATTTCTCTTCGGTTGGTGTATGACTAGCATCGGATGATTGCACGCCATTCGAAGAGAATTCCAACTTCTCCACGATCTCAGCTTCGATCTTCGCTTCTAGTTTGGCGGTTTCGATACGGACGTTTGGGTGTGTATGTTGCGTCGAGCTCTCCGAATGGCCAGCCGACAAAATCTCGGGCACATCGAGCATGTCCTTGCTTCTGAGAGGAGTTGGTGTTGCAGGTCTGGATGCCACGGGAGCATGTTGGGTATCCATTATGTGCGTTGTGGAATCAGCAACATCAGTGGTCGGGGATACGGAACGTAGGACGGGCGTCCAAGGTTTCTTCTTTGTTGGAGTTGAGGGCTCCTCTGGTAGATCGACGGTGAATGATCGTTTAAAGGGGCAATGTGTTTTTTCGAAACGAAGGATCTTATCAAAAACCCCTCGAAGGGCTTCTGCTCGCTCACGATCCTCAGGCTCGGCGACGGGAAGTTCTATTCTCCAGTAATTTGGCCGGCGAATTTGGAGAACAAACTTGCTGTTCATCTCGTCGATGCACCAGCATTGACTCCTGAGCAATATAGGTTGCAAGGCAGACCCGCAGTTGAGAAAAGCAACAGATCCGGGGGCGCGATAGATTCTAAACGGACCTTGGGGAACCAAGTCAGTAAATTTTACTCGACGATGAATGACTGCTGCGTTGACAAACTTACCAACGGCAATGGTTCTCTCAAGTTGAGAAGACCATGACAGTGTGCCTGGGGCATCATCCCCGCGAAAGCCAGAGTTGCGCCAGAGCGCTCGACCGGAAGCAGTAAAGGATATTATCTTGACATTCGGGTGACTATACAAGGTCTCGACGATCGCTTCTGATAGCGTTGGGATTGGAGGGGTCGGTTCTGGTAGCGAGATGGGGGCCGTCGCAACCCGCCGGGGAGCCGGGAATCGCAGGGACGAAGACAACGAATCATCCATGATGATAAGGGCGCTCAGTTGGGTATTTATTTTCAGGTAGTACGAGAAACTCCTTTTCCGAACGGTAACTCAGGCATCGCGACGGCAAGGGTCGAAGTCGGAGCACATTATTGCGTGACGTCTTGCAAGAAGCGGTGTCGAGGTTGGCATTTGAGGGCGTTGCGTCAACTTGAGGGGAGCGATGCGACAGCGCAATGGCGTGTGCCGAAAGGACGCGAGTGTAACCAAACAGGACAAACCCAAAGCTCTTCGGGTCTTGAAGGAAGAAGGGAGATATCCGGATCGAACGACTTTGTTGAGGCACAAGTATGGCCAATATCTAAACACACCAGCCAACCACTACCCTTCATCAAGAAGTAGAAAGCACGTTCGTTCTGGGGAACTAGCTGGGGGTACCCCGGATCCGTAATCCTTAGTCATCCTATTTTCCTGCAGCCCCTCTGAGGTTCGCGCATGAGTCCTGGACCCGCCTGCACAAAACTCATTCGCGCCACTCGCACCACTCATCCCACTACTTTGCCGGGGTCGCTCCACTTTCCCAAAGCTGCACTGCACTAGCAGCTGACACGTTGTGTCCTGTGCTTGTACGTACTCATGTACAACTACCAAGTACTTGCACAGTGCTAAATTCAAAAAGAAATTGCACCGGGAATAAGGTGTAACTCTGTGGAATGATGAGGCGCGCTTCACGCGACATGCATCAATCATGTGTACTCGAGGCAGCCCAAGGGAGATCTCCGTCATGCATCTACTGCCACGAGAATGATTGATCACTACATTCCAACCACTGCTAGTTCACATGAATGGCCGGGAATTCCGAGCAATGTCGATTGTGCTGGGGAATGGAACTTGGATTCGTGGTGCACAAATTATCGCTATCATTGTCTCAACCAAACAGTTCTAACATGTCCCCCACTTCCAAATGAGCGTTATTGGTTAGTCTTGGAAATATTGAGGATGAAGCCTCAAGAAGTAGGCCACAAGAGCCAAGCAACTGAGCCCAAAACTAATTAAAACAACATGTGAGAAACATTTGGCACATACCCTTTCTTCAGTTCGATTTTCTTTACAACATAACTGAAGGAAATACGTGCAATGCACCGTTTGATTCCATCCCCCACGAGGCCGTTTTATTTCGGCTTGATGTATGCTGTATGCATTCAGAGAGAGGATGGGACAACTCAGCCTCAGTACGTCAGCGCTTGCCAAGGAAAGGTGGGCAGTGTTGACATCATCCCCCCACAAGCCTAAAGAAATCTGTCCTCCCCTCAATCTACCTCCCCGCTGCCACTACCGATCTCGGTGGTATCCTTGGCTCAAAGTCACTATCAGCTTTCAGTTGTCTCAATTTTTATTCGTGTTTACCCGATTAATAATTTCGTAAAATACAACCTGAAATTTGCTCCAGATTAGTCCAAGTTCAACTTGACCCGAAATCCATCATCATTCGGCCTGGAAGCAGATCCCATTCATAACTCATAATTCTTCTTTCTTCCCCGATCTCCCATCATGGATCTACAAAAAGGACCGCAGATTAATAAGGCCAAGGTCAAGGAGGCATTTGATATCTCACATTTTGATCTGAACACTGTCATCCGTGGTGCTCAGTTGACCCTGGTCGGAGGCAAGTGAATTTGATCTTGGGTCGGTTTAAAAGCCAAGTTGACAAAGCCTGGCGCCTCTAGCTCATCGAGCCCTTCAGAACCCTGCACTATTCACAACTCATCACTACCGTCAAGCTGCGATAGCTGTCGTGGCGGGCATTGCCATTCGTCTCATCATTGCGGTACCTGTAAGTGCTTTTTTTACTTAATATTAACATCAAGGCTGAACAATTTGCTAGATACTTGGGATAAAAGTATTTCTAAGTATTATATCTCTCTTCTACTCACTTGATGATGTGACTTGGGATGATACTATCGTCAACGGGCTCGATTTCGTGACGGAATATGTTCTTCAAATTCCATTGTTTCTGATGACACTCATGCGCTATGTCGTCCCAACTCTTGACAATCTGTAAGAGCTCTAATTTCTTTGCCCTTGTTCCTTTCATCTAGAGTTTTCTTTTTTAGTAGCCTCCCACTAAACAATCTTAGCTTTATGCAATCCCTTCAGTGGGTTGATATGACTTATGTTCAGAAACACAAAGGTGACAAGCCATCCCATTTGCGAGACATGTATTACCCAAATCTCAAACTATATCGCCCAACTGATGGAAGTACGCACTCTGAAAGTGCTGCCCAAGCTGTCTCCATGTTTTTCTATCGTTTTTTCCGCAGAGGTTTAATCTCTATAGCCATTTTCGCGCTATCATACCTTCCAGTGGTTGGCCGTTTCGTCCTACCTGCAGCGAGTTTCTATACTTTTCACAAAGCAGTTGGATTAGGGCCTGCTTCTATCATCTTTGGAACAGGAGTGTTCCTCCCTAGACGACATCTCGTCATATTTTTACAGACCTATTTCTCATCTCGGAGTCTTATGCGAGAGCTATTGGAGCCATACTTTGCGCGGGTTCACTTTACGAAGGAACAAAAGCGCAATTGGTTTCACAGTCGTGGAGGCGTTCTATTCGGGTTTGGACTTGGATTTTATCTTCTCGTCAAAATTCCTCTTATCGGCGTCCTCGTCTATGGCATTGCCGAGGCCTCCACTGCCTACTTAATCACCAAGATTACCGATGCCCCTCCTCGCCCTGAACATATGAGCGAGTTTACAGCAACCCAACAGAAGTGGACAAACAAACACGAGTTTTTAAACCTATCGCTTGAAAATATCGACACGCTCCATGATGAAAAGATTCCAGGAAAAGACCAATGAGAGCAATATGAGGTCTTTGTCTCTTTGTTAAATATTTTGTCATTCTACATTATTTGAGAAAGAGTGAAGCCTGCAGCAGTGTCTCTTGAAATTCTAAAGTTATCAAGTGTATTACATCTTTATCGATTAACTCCATAGTTGAATTTCTTAAACTACGTCTATGAATAGGCTACTTGCACATTACTGTTATTGTAAATGCGGTATGTCTCTATCCTGACAACTCGGGCATACATAGAGCTTTGAAAAGGTCGTAGGGTTCGAAGAAGATGTGCCAAGGGTACGCGCGAGTATTCATTTCCACTGAGTCCAAACTGAAGGCCATGATAAAGTAGAGCTATCAGAGCCCAACCAACTAAGAATAAAAGTCGCGAGGAGTGGATAATGTCGTAGCACAAAATCATAGGGGTGGCACAAAATTTCAACATGTTGCAAAGTGCATTTTTACCAACCAGAAGTCTCGTCTGTTTGGCAATATTGCACTTTTCGGCTAAGAGGGCTGATGCTCTTGTTTTTTTAATTATAAATTAACCGATCACCTTCATGGCGCTAAGGTCGAGCTTTGTGAGGACGACCCTGACTTAGTACAATCGAGTGTATCTTGATTGTATCTTGATCAATACATTGCTTTGGAATATGCTACCAGTCTGGGATGACAGAGAACCTCTCATGGCCAGTATCCTCGCTATGCTGTCTCATAGCCCTATCGCCTTGCCCAATGAACTCACAACCCGACACATCGCAGCTTCGGAGGACACTATCACCCTCAACATCTCTAATTTCGCTCAACTCCACATGTCCAGTTTGTTCTGCATGCTTTCTCCCTTCAACCTGACCACTACCAATCCAATCGCAACCAGGGACATCACATCGGAGTATAAGACTTTCGGTGTCGGTGTAATAATGAGCTTCGTGGAGCTTGCGAACAAGTTCTTGCGCCTTTGTTAGGATTTCGTTGTCATCCGTCGGCCACACTTTCCGATCCATGTCAGGTGGTAATGTTGTCACATTGTGAGGAAAATCGGAGTAGGTAAACGCAACCCGATCATAGTGAATCCCAGAGTAAACCAAAATGCATCTATCACGTTTTTCTTCACCGAAGTTGATTAGGTTTTGAGCCTAGTGGCAGTTAATAAAATATATCCAACTATTGGCAGTGAACGCAGTTAAGGACAGGATACACACCTGAACATCGAATGTGCAAATCTGGATATCAAATATAGCAGATAGAATACTAAGTTCAATACCTCCTCCCCAACGATCTGGGTCTTGAATACTGCGGCAATACTGGTTAGGTGGTGTACCCAGTACAACTTCAGTGTATTCATCAGGGTGTTGAGTTATGTAGTCTGCCATCATCTTCCTTAGCTTTTGGGCGGGTATCTGCTCAGGCAAGGCGCCACCAAATGCTGTAAAGAGACAACTATTATCGCTAGCCAT
Organism: Calonectria honghensis; assembly: GCA_013403855.1. Taxonomy (NCBI): domain Eukaryota; kingdom Fungi; phylum Ascomycota; class Sordariomycetes; order Hypocreales; family Nectriaceae; genus Calonectria; species Calonectria honghensis. The sequence continues at coordinate 1,342,703 of VTGB01000029.1, forward strand.
GACTCGAAGCACTGCTTCAGGTCAACATCAGATCATTCTTATCGCTCCCGTTAGACTTACGCAGTGTACCCTCGCGTTCTGGCCATGGGACATTAATATCCTCAGGATTCTCACCCGACTGACCTCCTGGTTTCATGGATTCAGTCGTCTTCGGCGGCGTTGGCACTTCCTCTTCGGGAACAATGGTCAAGGTCTCGCCATGGAGGCCTATAGAACGTGCTATCTCACCAACTCGGCTAAGATCAAGTGCCTTCATGGCCATGGGAGGGCCATATTTCACGGCAAATTTAGTAATACCAGTTCGAACTCGCAATTCTTCCAGAACATCCTGAACCGTGGCAGAGTCTGGGACATCGATGATGCCGGTGCCAGCAGGCGCTTTGAACCGAGCTCTCATTCTGACGCGTATATATGTGTGCAGGTTTCTCTTGTTTGTTGAGGTTATAGAAACTGTAGAATAATGTTGGTAAGTCTGTCCATGGTTGGGCTCCAGAGAGCGGGGATCAGAGATCTTGAGACAAACTCGACTCCATCCCAATGAGAATCCAGCCTAACGAACACAAGAAACCACTTACCCAAGTCTTTTATAAGCACGAGGACAGCAAAAAGAACCTGCCTTTATTATTTTATCAGCTCGAAATTTAGTTGAGAAATAATAACAATTTCAGTATTCGCGGAATGAAGGTTCATCTACCATGTTCACATACGACTGACTACCCGGGAGCCCTGTCATATTAGCCACCAGATTAACAGATGAAAATAAACCCTAACCAAATGCGGAACGATGGACCCACTTATCTAAAACCATCAGTGATGAACAGAAGCAAGTACTTGTCCGTATTCGGTACGTACTTAGAACTGGCTCAATCCTACAATCGCGAAATTTGACGTTCCGATTCGCGACTTCATTTTTCAAACAGCTTTGGCAATTGCGCCGTCGGCAATACACATCCGAAAACATTCTCCGAAACCCATTCGTAAATTGACGCGACGTAGCGAACCTGCCGCATCGGCCCTCGAACCGAGCCATGTCTGCCCGGAGAGCTGTCGCGCCGGAGGTGCGCGAATCGATCGAGGCGAAGGCAACTGACCGAGATGTCGAGATGAAGGACCATTCTGATGATGAGGCTGATATTGATGCCGAAGGAGACATGGACATTGATATGGATGCGGAGGGTGAAGAGGATGCAGAGGGTGAGATGGACGAGGAAGGACGTCCAGACCTATTTCGCATGATCCACAACCTGTCAACCTATCTATGCAACGTCGAGGAGGAGTAAGTTTTCCCATTCGCGTCTAAACGTACGAAAAGCTCACAAAGACAGCGGCGAGGAGCTCGCCAGCGGCTTCCAGCGCATCCCGAATCGCCGAGTCCTGCCAGACTACTTCGAAGTTATATCTGAACCGGTTGCATTCAGTACCATCAGGGTAAGCCAACAACGTGGCAGAGCTGGCCTGGGTGTTTTTTTAACGTAAGATGTAGGGAAAAACACAGAAGAAACAGTATATTTCCTTCGCCGAGTTTGTCAAAGACGTCGCGCAAATATTCCACAATGCGCAAGTTTACAATCGTCCCTCTGCGCCCATATTTGGTGCTGCTGTTAGGCTGAGAGAAATCTTCATGGAGGAGCTTCAGAAGCTAGTCGAAAAGGGGTATATTATGCCAGGGGATGCCAGGCTACCTGATCTAGGAGAGCTTCCCCCAGTAGAAGGCGAGTCACCACCAGTTGAAGAGTACGACGAGGAGGATGAAGAAGATGAGGAAGAGGAAGAGGAAGAGGAGGACGAAGACGAAGACGAAGATGATTCGGACGATGAAGGGGGAAGACGCCGCAACCGCCGACGAGGCCGTGGATTTGGCCTTAGTCGGAGAGATCGAGATGAAGATGATGACGCACACAAGCGAAGAGGGCGACCACCTATGGTCTTGACACCTACTGAGGCACGCATTGCATCAATTCTCAAGGGTCTTCGAAAACCTAAGGATGCTGGTGGAAACTTGCTTATCCTGGCTTTTGAGAAATTGCCTGATAAGGCTGTGGTTCCGGACTATTATCAAACCATCACTAACCCGATTGCTCTGGACAATATCAAAAAGAAAGCTAAGCGGAAGAAGTATCAACATGTCGATCATCTCATGCAGGATATCGAATTGATGTTCGAGAATGCTAAACTATACAACGAGGATGACAGCGAATTGCATATGGCCGCTATCGAGCTTCAGAAGCAGGCTCGAGTTCTAGCCCAACAGGAGAAAGCTCGACCTGACGATGACTTTCGAGATGAGGACGGCAAACTACCTCTTGCAGACATTCAATACAATGGCCAAATATGGAAAGTTGGTATGTGCACTGTCATTCATCCATGGAATTTCACTATCTAGAGCAGCTATTGACGATCATTTCCAGGTGATTGGGTTCACATCCGTAACCCGAATGATCTCGCCAAACCCATCGTGGCGCAAGTCTATCGGACATGGCAGGACCGCGCTGGACAAAAATGGATCAATACCTGCTGGTATTATCGACCCGAACAAACGGTGCACCGCTTTGACAAGCACTTTTTTGAGCATGAGGTAGTCAAGACGGGACAATACCGCGATCACCAGATTGAAGATGTCCTGGACCGCTGCTTCGTCATGTTTGTCACGCGGTTTAACAAGGGCCGACCTCGTGGGTTTCCCCATGATAAAGATGTCTATGTGTGCGAAGCCAGGTACAATGAAGAGCGATTTCGCTTCAACAAAATCAAGACATGGGCGAGCTGTGTGCCAGATGAGGTGCGAGATAAGGATTATGAAATGGATCTCTTCGATGTGCCTCGCAGGATGAAGAAAGTTCCCAGTCCTATCAAACATCTACTCCGGGAGGACGCAAAGGAGACAGATGATCTCCCGAAGCCAACTTGGGGAAGTCCTAATGCGCCACCTATTGTCGGTGCCGTGCACCGTCGCCCCCGAGAATCAAATGTGAGTACAAGAGTCTCCCCAGGCTGATTTTCTTGTCACAGCCTTGCTGTAGCCTGCTTGGCCGACAATCAGCCAGCCCAAACCAGCCCTACACTTGAAATCCCTGCCCTCATTGCCCCTCGTGCTCTCACTTTGTTTGTTCATACCACGAAGGCAGGGTCTTCATGCCTCAGGTTGCGCGCAAACTACCGCTGCCTTCACTTCATCGTTGCATTCACTGACAATGAACTTGCCATCCTGCAGGAGTCGCCACCCCCAGAACCCACGCCACCGCCGCAACCCATGTCTATGTCGGCCGTCCCAATTCCAGATATTACCATTGATGCAGGTCGACGCGCGTCTATGATGTCGGCGCCCAGAGACATGACTATGGATGCCTCGAGAGGTCCTGTACCATATCCTGGCCCCGGCCCTTCTCCATCACCTGGCCCATACAATGCACATATGGCACCTCACTTTCAGCCTGTCACACCAGTAGCAGTGCCTCCGCAAATTCACCAGACGCCGGTGCCCATCCCTCACCCCCCGCATCTTGGACCCCCGGCGCCTCAGGTATCTGTTCGCCCGGTGCAATACCAGCACCCCCACCAACACCCGCAGCCCAGCTATCCTCAAAACTATGCTGCAGGATACCCTCAGTCGCCAGTGCCTCCAATTCACCAACAACCACAAATGGGTAGTCCTATGGGACCTGCATATGGCCAGGTACCCGTCCCTCCAGCTGCGCGGCCTTCCATGGGCCCCGGTGCTGGCAATGTCATACCCCCTGGCAACATGTACAACCCGCCAAGACCACCTGAGGTCTACACGCTTCCCGACGCACTTAATGAAGCCATCCCACCAGAAGTTCGAAAGTCCTTCCAGCATGACAGCACAGGTCGAATTTTGTTCTTCACTGCACCACCTCTTGACCGATTGCACAAGGGTATCTCAAACGAAAGTGCTGGGCTTGGCCACAGCATCAAATACCTCGCTGGGAGAGAGCAATGGTTGGTCGATCGGGAAAAGAAACGTAAAGATCGTGATGAAAAATTGAATGTTGAATCTCAGAAGCGCATTGAGTTGGAGGCAATGGCTTCTCAGGAAGCTAAGCAGGAGCTTGCTTCGCAGGCAGCTGATGCCATGGCTAAGTGGATTGAGCATTTGGATGACGACACGCAACGATGGAAGAAGGAGGCCGGCTTAGAGGGATGGCAAGAGGTCCCGGATCAAAAGAGCGTGGTATGAGCCAGCATAGTTGTGTGTCAGCTGCTACTCAGGGTGTTATGGATACGGGAGGCGTCTTAGGACTTCGTGTAAATTGTTACAATAGCGGCGGAGCCCCGGGTGTTGGGGACCAGGATGTCAGAGTTTCGGAATCACCATCTTAAAATCCCGTTGGTCCCAATGTTGCCTCATTCTTAATAGTTTTAAAAAAGACCTCATTGGGCTTCTAATACAAGTTGATCATGTATCTTTGGCCCAATGGAGAAAAATGAGAGCGTTAACTTCGCCATCGCTGGTGGTAATGCGCTGTAGGGAAAGTAGATCGTGATGTTGAGTTCCTAAGAATGTTGACAATCCTAATTCCAACCCACTCAACTCTATGATGTCTAATGTGTAATCTAATTCATCTAATATAATGCAGCATGCGCTTTGGCAGGGTCATTTTGAGCCGTTCGTTTTTCGCCCATGTCCTAATTCATACATCACCCACTCGTACACAGCCCACTGGACGGCGTTAACGATGAAAGCCCTTGCACAGCAAACTGTGAAGCCACGGAAGAATACCTGAATACCGCCTTCTATGTACGCATCTTGTGCGATACGGATTGTACTAATTCGTTTGTTTGATTGAGCTGTGTCTGATCCAAGAAGCGGTGCTGCCTCAGGTTGCCCCCATGTTTGGACCTGAACCCGCGTCTTGATGACATCGAGGGGGAAGATGCTGGCCCATGTTGCGATACCAGCTAATCCTCCGCACAGCAGAACCTTCGCTGTCTCATGTTGAATATGGGCTTCCTTGCCAGCTTCTTTGGCGAACCATTGTGTACTAAGCTCATAGGCCCAAAAGTAGAATCCATACCCAACGCTATCGCGAAGGGCTGTCACTCCGCCGCCGAAATAAAGGCCGCGGATACCTTCGCTTTGAAAAGTCTGCTTCGTTATAGCCCAGCTTGATAATTGTTGTGCTGACAACTGGGCTCGGCACTTGATTAGTTCGGTTGGTGTGCTGATAACCCAGGTTGCGAGACCGCCAACCGCACCAGCGAACCAAGTTGACCAAAGGCTTTGTCGAGTTGAAAACACATCATTGAGGGCTGCCTCGGACCGGTTGTAGGAGACAAAAAGAAGTGCATTCAGAGCACCATACCCAATGATTGGGGCAGCAGTTCCAGCAACCAAGGTACTCGAGTTTCGAATCGATGCAGGTAATAGGCTGTGACCAGATGCAGCCGCGGCAGCTGATGCACTTGCAACAATAGCTGGAGTTGGAGCGCCTTGGGCTTGCAAGCGGACTTTAAGTATGTCAAGGGGGTTCCCAATAATTATACCAATAGCGCCACTTAAGTAGCCAGCCCAGAAGTCAGCCGACATGGCAGCTGAGCGAAGGAGCTTCACGAATCCGAGTGAGAATGCAGGTGATCAGTGTGCCTGGCGATATCACGTTGAGCTATGGTGACGGCGCTTAGCACACCAATATAAACAAAGCCCCAAGCGAGACCAGCGGTGGCAAAAAAGCGGCGGTTTGTGGGTGCACTGAAGTCCATACGCTGGGCTCGAACTAAATATTGATAATAGGCAAAGTGGCCTGTGATGGTCGTAGCGAGAAGGGCCGTGCGATTGCCTGCGATTGCCTGCTGAAGAGGGGTTGGAGAAGCCGGACGAACGGTTGCGGCGCGATGTTCGGGAAATTCATCCCCGCTGGCCGATCGGCTCTTGTCTGTAGCGGAGACGTTGGTGCTGGGATGGAAATGCATGTGTTAGTGAAGCTGGAGATATATCCGTAATGAAGGACGGATGTAGCTGGGATTTGGCAGGTTTGTTCAGTCAATTTGGGATCCGTGTTATAGATAGGGGAACGGTGCTTAGATTTAAAATGGGAAGGAAAATGTATTTTTAGGTATTGCTATTCATGTTGGCGATCTGCCATGCCTTTGAGCCCTCGCGCTGTTGCCTTACTTTGTTTATGGCTTTATGTAAGCTAGTGGAGGCTGCAGTATGCTAGCGCTGCAGAGTTATGGAGTTGCCGAAAATCGGCCTTGGCTCATCTGTTGTGGGGGCTGGCCTCTTTCCATACTTTTGGCGTCGTGTTGTTCACGTGATAGCGTGTCTGCCTTGCCGCGTCTTGTGCCACCGCGTTTGACCATCAACCTCGTTACACTCAACGTACAATCGTGATTGTGGCAAGTTGTTTCGTTCTTACAATCTTCCCAAGGGATGAGAAATTTGTATACATCCAAAAGACTTACCTTGTGGATCACTTCGTCATCTCCGTGAGGCTTGCAGAATCATGCCCCTCCCGTGTGTTGCTTCCATCCCCGACCTTCACATGCTCCTCGATTACTAACCTGCCACAAAAGGTCCACGTCCACGCCGGCTGGCGGCAAGTCTTTAGGACCGAATCGCACACACACAGCAAACTCAGTCGACCGATTGCACAAGCCATTTAAATGTCCTGGTGTCGCAGGCAGGACCTCAACAAGCGACCGTCCAGCACGCAAGAAGAGAAGAGTTGACTACACGGGCACTGATGGCGACGTTGACTCGGATAAACCTTACACAAATAAAGACAGACTTGCTCTCGCAACAAGAGATGCCAACCGCTTCCCCGTGTTCCAAGCTAAGGACAAAGGCACCGTCTTCCGCAAGGCTTTTAGTGTACCACTTAAGAACAAGGATAGCTCAGCTTACAACCCCAACCGCCCTCCACCCACTCTTGGCCTGCGGCAGGGCGCTGTATTCATCCCAAAGCCCCTGCATGACCCAAGTGGCGAATTTGCCATCGTCCTTTATGATCCCACTGTGGATGATAAGCCGAAAGAGCCCCCGAAAATCGAGGCTGAGAAATTAAAGGTGGATGCTTCTGAGAAACTTGACGCGCCATTAGTGCACAAGAGCTTGGCCGAGATACTCGGAATTAGAAAACAGGTGGATAAAGAGCATCCACGTGTTCCCGTTGTGATCGATCCCAAGCTCGCGAAGATTCTTCGTCCCCATCAAGTGGAGGGCGTTAAATTCATGTACCGATGCGTGACCGGCATGATTGACGAAAAAGCCAATGGGTGTATTATGGCTGATGAAATGGGCCTGGGAAAGACTTTACAATGTATAAGTCTTCTGTGGACACTGCTGAAGCAATCGCCAGACGCTGGCAAAACGACAATCCAAAAGGCAATCGTGGTTTGCCCCGCTAGTTTGGTCAAAAATTGGGCGAACGAGTTGACAAAATGGCTCGGTGCTAATGCCATCCACCCATTTGCTATCGATGGCAAAGCGACGAAGGAGGAATTGACACGCCAACTGCGTCAGTGGGCTATTGCTAGTGGTCGGTCAGTGACTCGCCCTGTCATCATTGTCTCGTACGAAACATTACGCCTAAATGTCGAGGAACTTAAACACACAAAGATCGGTTTACTGTTCTGTGACGAAGGCCATCGCTTGAAGAATGGCGACAGCAACACATTTAGTGCCCTCAATAATCTGAATGTGTCAAGGCGGGTCATCCTTACAGGAACACCTATTCAGAATGATCTGACTGAATACTTCTCCTTGACCAGTTTTGCGAATCCAGATTTGCTGGGAACTCGGCAGGAATTTCGCAAGCGCTTTGAAATCCCGATTCTTCGTGGTCGAGACGCGGATGCATCGGAAGTTGATCGTAAGAGGGGCGATGAATGTACTTCAGAGCTCCTCGGTATCGTGAACAAATTCCTAATCCGTCGCACGAATGATATTCTCTCTAAATACTTGCCAGTCAAGTATGAACATGTCGTGTTTTGTAATCTAGCGCCATTCCAGCTTGACCTCTACAACTATTTTATCACAAGTCCAAACATCCAAGCACTTCTTCGAGGCAAAGGCAGTCAGCCGCTAAAGGCCATCAATATTCTGAAGAAACTCTGCAACCATCCGGATCTTCTCAACCTCTCGGATGATCTTCCGGGTTCTGAAGGATGCTTTCCCGAGGACTATGTTCCGAAGGAAGCTCGCGGGAGAGATCGAGAGATAAAATCGTGGTACTCTGGCAAAATGACAGTGTTGGATCGAATGCTTGCTAGGATTCGCCAGGACACAAATGACAAAATTGTATTAATCAGCAACTACACCTCTACCTTGGATTTGTTTGAACGGCTATGTCGGTCTCGCGGATATGGAAGTCTTCGTCTTGACGGTACGATGAATGTGAATAAGCGCCAGAAGCTTGTTGATCGGTTCAATGATCCCAACGGCGATGAATTTGTGTTCTTACTTAGCAGCAAGGCGGGAGGCTGCGGAATCAATCTAATCGGTGCAAATCGTCTTGTTCTTTTTGATCCGGACTGGAACCCAGCTGCTGACCAGCAAGCATTGGCCCGAGTTTGGAGAGATGGCCAGAAGAAGGATTGCTTTGTGTACCGTTTCATCGCCACTGGAACAATTGAAGAAAAGATTTTCCAGCGTCAATCTCACAAACAGAGTTTGTCTTCTTGTGTGGTTGACTCTGCCGAGGACGTTGAGAGGCACTTTTCTCTTGATAGCCTCCGTGAGCTTTTTCAGTATCGCTCCGATACGAAAAGTGACACACACGAAACCTTCAAGTGCAAACGATGCAAACCAGACGGAAAACAATACATCAAGGCACCGGCTCTATTGTACGGAGATACGAGTACTTGGAATCATTTTGTGAATGAGGGACTCAAACCAATCCAAGATCTCCTGCTCCGACAGGAATGCGGAGAACCAGAAGTATCTGCTGTTTTCCAGTACATATCTCACTGAGTTTCAGAACATCGGCACTAAGATGAGGTGTGATTATGACTATGACAAAAAAGGCGAACATAGGGGGAGCTGCTATAAGGATATGATTCTTGAAGCAAGCTGCTATAGAAGCATGTGCAGGTCAGGAACAACGGTGTGGATTGAGACATTAAACTCTTAAGCACATTTGAATCAAACTTCATGACGAATTGAGCATTATGAACCTTCGTAATTACAAGCGGCAATCACAAAATATTATTTTACATGGAGCTGTGACTGATTCAACGATGGTTGAAAGTGCTAAACTTCCTGCACAGTGGTCTCCATATGATACTGTGTAAATATACTGTGCGTGGCTGCAGATATTTCACTAGCCCCTCCAGTCACCTAGACCAGCACATAACTTTTGCAGTTGTCTCAAAGCAAAACCGCATTATTTTATGATAGTAATCTTTTCTCTTTAGATCCCATACTATTCAAAATGTCTGGGAATACGAATACTGAGCAGGAGCCCAAGTTCTCGGCCTACTACCTGCAACGCACCACACAGGAGCTCGCCGAAGACCTAGACAAAGTCCGCACAGCAGAGGACTTCAAAACCGATTCAATCCCATTTCTAGTGCATGCCTTGCAGCAAGGCGCGAGTATTTTCTCAATTGAGGACCAAAAGCGAGTGACGAAGGCATCGGAGACTGCCTCGACTGGAGAGACTTGAGGCTACAAGCCTTGCCATGTCCAAGAATTTCCACACTGGGGCCGTCGAGCAATTCCGGGAATGGTTGCCTGTTTTTTTCCCCAGCGAGATTCTGACGCTCAAGCATATAGACTGCAAGTCACTTTATTGCTCTGGCGACAAGAACACCGCGTCTTTGAGATATTTCATATTTCCTTGAACCAGCAGCCGTTTGTCCTTGAACATCAACATATCTAACGAGCTACTTGCGGAGTTGGCGGTTGCAACGAAAACATCATGGTTGTCCAAGCCGAGCTACTGTTTACCGTGCAAGACTCATGTTTGGAACTTCTCGGGGCTCCGCATTGTGACCCGAAATGTTGATGTTTGTCTAGCAGTATGTATTTATATTCAAAGAGCGACAATTACAATCAGTATCAACTTTCCGTCCCAATGCTATGAAAACTGTGCTAAATGATAATGCTGGTATCATAATGAAGAAGGATGAGTAGAAGGACTCAAAAGTACAAGTCGTTTAGTTTGTGAAGGGTATCTCAAGTCAGGTTTGACGCCATGGGCAACAGTTTTCTGCGGCTATGACCACGCAATTGCCTATCCTGCCCATAATAATGTATTCATTTATTCGTCTCGTCAGCCTTAACGAGGGGAGCGGCGTTTTTCACGGCGAACAGCCCATCCTTTGACAGAGAGAACAATAATCTCCCACGCCATTAACAAAGCAACAAGGCCCATAGTGACGGTGTACACAAACATGGCATCCAAATCATAGTGAATCATTCCGTCAACCATATCACCGGCCTGCAATCGATTAGAATCCTCAGTAATGATTTGTAAAAACATAGCAAACCTACACTGGCCATGAAAATTATGCCTCCGGAGATTAACCCGAAGGAGGCAAGGAGCTCGGTGGGGGGCCTTGATGGAAGGATAGATTTTGGCGGCTTGAGGAATACGAGGACGTATGTGAGGCCGCGAGCAAAGGAGGCCCCAAGAAGCAGGTCGCCCCACTGCTTGTGCACCATGCTCGAAATCATGGTGTGTTGTGTATGGGAGCTCATCATAATACCCAGCAGCATAATTACCAAAGCAGGAATGGGGTTCAAAGAAAATCCGTACGTCTCAGGAGTTTTTGCTTGGTTAACTTCCTCGTCGGAGCGATGACGGGCTTCGTCCACATCAACAGTAAAATTGAGGAGGTCCCGAATTCGAGTTGATTCCACGAGTATACCACACTTGACTTTTGTTAAAATTCAAACCGGAATTGATTGATCAATTTCACTCAAGGAGGAATCGGACTTACCATGCCACCTCCAATAAAAAGAATGGTAATGGAGATATGTTCCATATCTGTTGGAGTCCACTCGCCTCCCCAGCCCCCAAGGTGCTCAAGGAAGATGTTGGTAGCACCATAAAAGAAGATGAGAAAACTCTCCACAAACTCAGGCGAGGGTCGCCATTTCTGTCCTGACCGTCTTGGGCGAATGTTCCACGCCCAACCGATTTCAGCGAAGCTGCCGCACCAGCGACCTAGAGTGAATAGTCCCAGCCAGAAAAAGACACCACCCTTGATCCAATGAGCCAAACCGTTAAAAATACCACTGCCCTCCTTTGGTGCGATATTTATTAGTTTATGATATATCAATCCGAAAACTGATGTTGGTACTCACAAAGAATCGACCATATGTCACAACACCGGTGGCGTAGGCCACAAAGGCAAAGGGGAGGATGATCCGGTTAATAATCCTGTTGACAAGATCCAAGTACTTCCAAATATTGGAGGCAACAACTTTGTCGATATAATGTCTAAGGGTGGATTTTTGGGTGGTAGATGAGAAGGGAATGGTCTCTAGATTGTTATCTTCATCATCATATTCTTTGTGTCCAGGGGCTAGAGCGAGGTCGTCTGTGCTGTGGAGAGTAGATGCTGAGTTGCTTCGCAGAGACTCAGTGTTGGGCTCAGTACCTTGACCGCTATCATCAGAATGACGATACGGACTCAATCGGTAGTCATCGTGCTCCTGATACCGAGTTTCGTGAGGCGCCTCAGTAGACACAGGGAGGAAGGCCCGACTTTGGCTGCGAGAATGAGCTTCCAGGAGTTTCACAGCGCCCGCTACCCATCCCATGGCACTAATAAGAATCTGAGCCGATACAACCCAGGTGGTGATCCAGCCGATTTTGTGGTGAGCGTTATTTGGGTAAAGGTCCGGAGTTGAGGCGTTGTAAATAGTGCCCACAAGAACTCCAATAACATTTACTGCGAGGAAAATTAATTGGGATACAAGTGTGTACCGTGATCTTGCGAGAGAGAGCATCACAGCTACACCAAGTGAGTCAGAAGGCGATTGAGGGGAAGGGGCATAAAGTGCCAAACTTACCCACTGGTAAGACAAAAACCCAGGCAAATGTCATGAGTGTGATATGTGTATAGATAGCACCGACATAGTCAGGGTGAGTAAAGTACGATGGGGGGTACTTCGATTCATCTTTGTTGACATCCTGATACTCATCGCCGTGTGCGCTCATGCCACCCATTTGGCCCTCATCATGATCTCCCTGAGCGAGAGCAATAGGAAGAAGCCCTAGGACCAAAACAAGGCCATTGGTAAATTGAACCAAGGTTAGATTTATGGCCATCTGTATACCGTGTTGAGGGCGTCAATGTTACTTGGAAGAAGACTCAGGCTTGTAGCAAAAGACGCTTCCTATACCAAATAAGAATGAGATGGGGATGGTTCAAAGGCTGACCGAGACTACTCAGATACCATAACACAATGGGTACTTAATAAAAGAACTGGATGGAACCAAGGGAAGGCCGGGGGAGGGGAGCAGGTTGCCGGTCCATGGGAGGCCATCGGGCGCATTTTAACCCAGTAGGACGAAGGTATCACAGGCATGCATCACTCGGAGGGCTTTGGGGTCGGTTACAGGGCCAAGAGGGTCCATGGAGCCGCTGGTGACCAGGGAAAGAGCCTTGCACCATCCGAAGTATCCGGATTGCTTCAAGATGCGGTCAGCTAGGTAGGCGCTGTTGGGTCAACCTCCTGGTGGCCATGGTGGGGATTATAGCGGACGTGACGTGACGGGAAGAGTTTCGGCCCTTCGGACGCCTGGGACAAAGCATGGACTGCATAGTACAACTGAGGAGCACCTACTACAAGATGACTGACTTCCTAGTGACCGGGGATGCTGCAGCATCACCATGGATGTTAAGAGGTACCATGTTTCAGCACTTTGACTTGTACCGCACAGTAAGTACCACCCATGTAGCTCCGGTTTGTTTAATTTTTTTTCTCCCGACATCATCGATCGATCGACACTAAGTGTACATGACGCTACCACCAAGCACATACCTCCCAATGTGGACCTGGCGTTTGCTAGTCAGTCTTGGCGACTTGCCTGGGACTGGCAAGTCCGTTCATGTTAGAACCTGTGAAACTGGCCGACGCAAGACTCTGACCCACGCTGTTACTGGGCACGTAAGGTACCTGCTGACTGAATAGCGGTCATGTCTCTGGGAGCTTACAAACCCAACTCAGCCCAACCACCCCATATTGATGAAAACCCATGACAAACAGCCCGTAAGTTGAAGCCATACGCCACCACACGGACAAACTGATATATCGTCGCCCCAGTAAGATAACACGAATTGCCACGACCGCCAGTACGATCTGAAGCCACTGGGGCCTCATTGAACATGCATGCACCACGTCCTGTCCCGAAGTCACATCACGGCGCGACGGGAGAGCCGACCGCCCCATTGCGCGCCTTGCCACCCACAACGGAATATGTATGTATACCACTCCCCTGCTCTACGGGTTGGCCCTGCCGTGTCCAGGGTCAAAGGGCCTGGGAGGAGGGCATTCTCCATCCACCCAAGCTTTTTGGATTACACCTATGTGAATGGCAAGCGCCAACATTGTCGGGGCCTCCTGGATCGCAATTCTACCAATTTTTCGCATTGAATATTTAAAGGCCAAGCCTGTTGTTCCCTTGAACCCTGACGTAGCCCGTGTCTGGTCAGATGGGCGAGCTGGTTAAAGCCAGCCCCATGTCAGACATGACGGCGGAAAAAGAGCACCTATTTCGTCGCACAAATACCTTCGGACACTTTCCTGGACGAGAAACACCTCAACGTCACAATAAACTGCCACCCATGGTTTAGCATCAAGAGCATGTTTGTGCAGCAGAAATTGCCCTACAATAGCATCGGCAATGAAGTTTAGATGAGTAGGCAATGACTATAATTCCCATTTTGGAGGTGAGCCATGCAAGATGCAATCGCAGCCGCTGCTCATGGAGGAGAACCGCATGCCGGTACCTATTAGCTCGCATCACGCGGCAGTGGCCTTTTTTTCTTCATTGCTCATAAACCTCAATTGAGCGGCCGGGCTTCACCACTTTAACCCCGAGCCACGATATTTCCGGATATACGGGACCACCGTCCCACTCCTTTGGTCATGGCTTTCGGCATGGTGCTGACCTATACCCTACCGCACGTATGCGGAACATGCGTGGTACAACACGTAGCGGGCGCAATACAATCAGCTTCTCAGCTGCCACAAACTTCAACTGGACAAGAAACCTCCCGTGTAACTCAAAACACCAAATCATGAGGTGGGGTTGTTTGTGTTTTCCCAACTCAATTTCGTTCCAACCCTCCATTATGGGATATCCGAATAAGCAAACGGCGTGTGATTGTTGTCATCCACACCCACGTCCATTGGGGACGCCGAATCCCGGCAATCGCACTCATGAGCATGACCATGTGCAAAGCAAGGATATGAAGCATTTTCTGCATTACCCATGTCATGCAATATGCAATGTAGGCGCCCTGGGAACCCCATCTTAAAGCCCAAAACCACCCGAGACAATTACGATACTTGATTTCCCCATCTGCAGCATGGCATGTGCCAACCCTACCCTGTCCTATGTACTGTAGATGATGTACTCCAACCAGAATGTCGATTGGTTAGCAGTCTGTGGATGGATCTTGAGAGGAACGGTAGCGCCGAACGAGGAGAAGGTAGAAAAGTTCGCCAACTAAACAAGAAGGCATGGGCGGGTGGCATCTCTGCTTCCGGGTTGCTTTCTCTCAGTATTTAGGGAATAGGATTGATTGACGCCGCTAGACTCTGCTCAGGATATGAAATTGCCGAAATACAGGACTGCGTGCGGTCTTGATTTCTTTTGTTTTCGCTTCGCCTGGTCAAGTATATACTTTTTCTCTTTTTTTTTCTTTTTTTTTTCTTTTGGGGGGGGGGGGGGGGTGTGCATGTGGTCACTCAGGGTGCACACCAAGTTGCCAAGCCGCGAACTGTGTGCCGAATATTGTGTAAGCCTTGTCGTTTGTTGGCAACAGAACCAATGCGGAAACAAAGGATGGGCGCTTGTTTGCCTTGCTGACCAGGGTAAACCAATTATTAATGGGCCATCCCCCGCCCCAAGTCCAGGATGTGGCGCAAGAATTGCCAACGAACTTGTCCGAAACTTCCGGAGCGCTTCCCACAGCAGAACAGTCGCAAACCTTCCGATACTTGGCCGGACACCGACGCCTTGTAGCTGGGGCGGGTCGTATGACCCCACGGCAATGACTCGGCATCAAGACAAAACGCTGGAGAAATCTGGTGAGTTTCTGCAGCGCCCAGTGGGATTTCCCTTTGCAGTTATCGGCCAGATTGGAAAAGAAAAAGGCAGATTGTGATGCTCACTACAACCATCCTCAAGAGCTCCACTATCGCCTCGGTCCAGAGGTGCGCCAACGTTCCACACAGTTCCTAGTTTACGGCTCCAGAGTTATCACAAATCAACGCGCTTCAAAAAATTTAATTGCAGCGCGGTGTAGACTGCCCTCGCTGGCATCGCCGAAAATTTAATACCTTGCCTAGAGTGAAGCTATCACCATGACTGGCGCCACTCACAGCCAAGCACGAAGATGCAGCCCCCTCCGCCAACCCCACCTTAGCTCGGGCACAAAAGACCACATTTTTCTTCTCCTGAGCAATGGTGTTGTTAAAAAAGTGGCTGCATTGGGTTATGTGTTGGGTGGCCTGTAGATCACACCCATGATGCATCAGCAATACCCTGACAATGAAACAGTGAACTATGTACCCAGTCATGGCGTTAGTCAGGCTTATCGAGCACATGCAGCATGAAATGACCGTCGAATGCTTCCCTCCAACCCAAATCGCTTGCTTATCTCCAATGGTTTAACTGTCCCAGTCATGAACAAGCGACGCCACCCGAAGCTCCCGAGTGACCCTCCCGCGTGTATTGATGGGCGGAGTAAGCAATTTCTTCCCGCTCCATTCAATCCAGCTGACCCATGCGTACCGTCGCACATGATCGCTTGCACAACGTCACGCAGGCCCCCAAGACTTCGCGGTTGTTCTTCCACGTGTGTTCCATCGTTGTAGTTCTGTTGGTTCTTTGGCTCCGGAAATTTCCATAGTCTAACCTGTAACTCCGGTGATTGCATTCCTCGCCTATTGAAAACCAACAAGAACAGGCATGTAATCGAGCAAAGCGATGGCCGTCGCAAAAGGATATATGAATTACTATGATTGGGGCTTTTCTAAGGTTGATCGTAACTATAAATATAGTGCGCATGTATATGCTATGCAAGATTGAGATCCGTGCCCATGTAGGCCGGATGAACGCCTCCTCGGCCACCCACCATTACCATCGTAATATTTTCCCGGGGAGACAGAGCATTGAGTATTAAGACTTAGTTCCTATTCATGTTTAGCTCGTTTATGCCACTAAAACCCACAAGAAAGCCAAGAGATCTCACTTGACCCAGGTGCAACTACTTACACCAACCATCCATCACGACACCCAAGATGGTTGGCATTGTAACCAGCCACTAACACCATAAAGTGCGTCCCTCAACAACAAGTAGCCACTTATCTCCCTGTCGTGAAACACGATCTTCGCACGCGAGCTTATGCAGGATCTGCAGTACGCCTCCACAAGCTGCATGGTGGAGTCCTTCAGGTACATCTTTGTATATGACCTTGACCAATTCCATAGCAGTCCATGCAGGTGGTGCCGATGCCACAATGTCATGTCCAATGTCACCATCTGATTGGGACGCCAGAAGTCGAAGGACTTGGTCTTCCCGTTGCCGCCGATGAGCAATGTACTCAGTAATTTTTCCCGGGCCGTCTTCGATGACGGGCCCGTGTCCCGGATATGCTCGGCCCCTGAACATTGGTTGCATTTTTTCCAAGCTCTTCATGTACGTAGAGATATCCTCGAAGACGGCTGTCCCGTGACCAAGGACATTATCTGCTGTAAACATGGCACCTTCTTCCTTCAGGATGAAGATAAAATGATCAGTAGTATGCCCAGGGGTATGAGAAGCTGTCAAGCTAGCTCCTTCGACTGTAAACTGCTGCCCATCTTGCATATCAATCTGTCCTTCCTCCGGGTCATGTTTATATATGCGAGTCCCCGGTGAAAAGCTAAGAAGATCCTTGATCCCGCCTGTATGGTCATGATGCCAGTGAGTGATAAGTGCCGTGTCAATGGTAGCGTTCTCCTCTTCGAGTGCAGTCTTGATCGAGGAGATCCACTCGTTCCTACCCTCTCCCGTATCAATCAAGATACGCCGATGACCCGTACCAAGGAGGTAAGTGTTTGTGCCCTGGAGCGTGAACTTGCCAGGGTTCCCACCTAAGATCCGAATACAGGCAGGGCTAAGACGCTCGACAGCGGGAAGAGCAACGAGCTGCACAGTCATGGCAGGCAGTGTCTACAACCATAAACTACCGGTGTCGTGTGTAGATAAGTTAAAATACACAATGAACGTTGACGGGCCAAAGTTGAATCCGGAAGCGATTCCGTAGGTCACGGAGGGACGCCGGAGCCAAAAGCTGAAACCGACGGGTTGAATTCGAGTGTGGAGTACAGAGCCGAACCAGAGCCAAGAATCCGACAGGAGAAGAGTAGACTGGACCCGGTGTTGTAAAAGTGATGTGGGGGAGATAATCAGAAGAATGGAATGTTCCTGCTAATCTCGAGACAAGGATGCTCAGGACGGGTAGCTTGTCGTCATTTCGGCCTGCAAATGTATCATATACTCGCTACCTAATGAAGGTGCCAATGGAAAGCCTCGGACCAAGGTTAGCTTCTAAGTAACTCTAGTCCGTTTTGCTTGACAGCTACATGCTGCAGTGGATGCCCATCCACTATAGGCATAGTGGCTTTTAGACGTTCGGTTACAGTGGAAGCCCTTCCCTATCTTATCGGGTCTTCGCTTGGGTGAGTGACCGTGCACGCGTTTCTCTGCGTCTTGGGCCAGGCGAACTTAGGTACCCCTCGTAGCTTTTTAACGCCTAGTGGTACCTTCAAAATTAGCCCATTGGCACGTACCTGTCCAGCCTCACCATAATCTCCTCCTCTACATCCCTCCAACAATTCAATCCACCTATTTCATCACAGGACCATTCATCTTTTTGTTCCTGTTCCTCTCCTTTCATATTCTAGTCCTTTTGATGCCAATACTTCTTGTCCATCACAACAGGAAACAATCGTGAAACAGCAGAACGACCCAGATTGTTGTCGCTAACTACGGTTCCACAATCCCATCACAGCCTCGCAAGTCCCGGTTTCCGCATCTACGGTGCGGTACCAATCGTAAGAAGCTATATCTTCAGGGAAAGGTGCGCAATATTTTTTACTCACGGAGCTATCCAACACCTATCTATTGTTTTGGAAGCTCGTCCTCGCCTCATGCAAACGGCGCATTAATGTTTTGTGATAGCAGCTAAACCTCCAAACGTGTTTGGAATTGCGAAATCCACGTCTACTACACATTTTCTCAACGACACCAACCGCCTCCCCCGAACTGCCTCTCTCCAACTGCCTCGGACCATCTCGATTCCCAAATATTAATACGATACGGGATAACATGCGCATGCCGCGCTTATTCTCGCCACCAACACCCCACTGATTCAACCCAACCGAACTGGACTGAACTCGCGCCACCACAACACACTCGACTCTACCGCCTCAGTAGCCTTCCATTGTTCCCAATACCCTTTCGATTTGGATACCTTTCAATATGGCAGCTCGTCCCACTACCCCCGCATCCCCTAAGAATGCCAAGGTCAAGTCTCCCATACCGGGGTCACCAATGTTTGGTTGTGGTATGCTCAACCCTTCTCTGGCAGAGAACTTTGAAGGTGCTCAGTGCGGCCTTCTTTTCTGACCAGTCACAGAGCATGTGCAGTTGTTATTTGGACAAGGGCAAGAAGTTATGAATAGTTCCATCTCGCATTATAAGATGATTCTTCGAGGTATCTTCGACTCAACCCCGATCGTTCCTCAGACGTCGACCAACCAAGAGGGCCGTCCCATCACTTCACTTACCTCCAACTATCTCTGCCTACAATGCCCTACAACCGTTTCTGAAGATGACCGGCTGAAGCACGGGACGAAGAAATCCCATCGATTTTGTACGAAACATATTTCTCTGCGCTTTCGGCCATACCAGTATTAACCTACCCCAGATGTTGATTCAAGAAGCGGCTCTTTATACTGTCAAATATGCGATGATCTGGTTTGGGATCCGACCCTTGAAGAGCTTCGGGTACGCAAAATAGGAACCGGCTCTTTCACTGGTGAGTGATCAGTAATGTTTCGTCATTGATATCCGATAGGGAGTTGTTTATTCAGCAATCATATCGCATCCACTTTTAAATACACCCACTAACAAAACAAATATATAGGTCGCAAGAGAAAACATGATGAACTTTTTAGTGACTCAATCAAGGACGATCCCCGCTTCATTTCTTCCAACACGACTGTTGCTTCGTGTCGTGCCAATGGTCTCCGAGGCATCTACAATGCCGGTGCCACTTGCTACCAAAACGTCGTGCTCCAAAGCTTTCTCCATAATCCCCTTCTTCGGAACTTCTACCTCAGTGACGGACATCAAAGCAATGACTGCCAGGTATCTCACTGTCTTAGCTGTGCTATGGACGATATGTTCCAGGACTTTTATGCACTCGAGAATACAAATGGTTACACCGCCGCCAATATCCTGTCTGGATTTTGGATTTCTGAAAAGAAAGCTTTTGAAAATCTAGTGACCACCAAAGAGCAAGATGCGCATGAATTTTTCCAATTCCTGGCTGAAGAACTTCATGAGCGCAATGGCGACGGCAAAAAACCCGAGATTGGAAGCGAACACAGCTGCAATTGTGTTATTCACCAAACATTCTATGGCAAGATGCAAACCACCACAATATGCCAAAACTGCAATGGTACCAGTGGCTCAGTTCAATCGTTCCTAGATCTGAGCTTAGGGTTAGATCATGTGGTCCAAAAACGGATCAAGAAAACAGGGCAAAAAAAGCCGTCTCTAATGCTGAAGGACTGTCTCGACGAGGAGTACATCAAATCGGACAAGTGTGAATACCGGTGCAATCATTGCAATTCGACCCAGCAAGCAAGGAGGCATACTAGCATAAAGCGCCTCCCCAACGTCCTATCTGTACAGCTTAAGGTAGGTTCGATGACGTCACTATGTACAGCCTTCTCAAACAAGGAAATCTAACTCGCTGTAGCGCTTTGAGTATAGACAAGGCCGACATGACCGGGCCGCCTCCAAAATCGACAATGAAGTCCGATTTCCCCTTCAGCTCAATATGTTGCCCTATACACACCGCGTACGAAGTCGCGATAGCCGTGAGAATCTTGAGTTAGAGCGATCCTGCACATACGATCTCTTGAGCGTGGTGGTTCACGTTGGCGAGATTGAAACCGGCCACTACGTATCGTACTGCCGTGTTGGGGATCAGGTGAGTTCACGCAGCAAAAATGATGCACTGCGAGGTGGCAAATTACTGACAGATGCCTGTTCAGTGGTTCAAGTTCAACGATCACAAGGTGGAATTAGCAAGTCTATCAGATGTCTTAGGTGCTCAAGCATATCTGTTATTCTACATCATCCGGTCCCTAGCATGAGATACGGAATTATAAAGAAGAGAAAGCAGTCCCTTCAAAAGGCAATAGTTATATCACTGAGGAGTGCACGGGGGCGAGGGGGGGGGTAAATTAAAAGTAATGAATCGGCGCAAAGGGATGTTTTGAGATGACATTTAATTCGAGATGAGAAGCAATTAAATAACCCGGAGTAAGAATATATAGCTTGGCGTACGGTTTGACATGAAATACTTTTGGTGAATGACAAAGCAGTGGCTATATTTCTGAACAAAGTGTTTTTGGCATTTAGAAATATGAAGGGAGCTTATGTTCAGATATAAAGGCCAAGATCGCATTCTGGCTACTCCAATTACTTCCTGGCAAGAATCAGGGCGCCTGAGGTTGGACTCGCACCGTCCTCAGTCAAGCATCTCGACTATTTAGACAAGCACGCGAATAGCCATGCCATCGAAACATTCTTGATATGCCGGTCTGTTCTCAATCTATACGAGTATAATAAGAAAGTGCCACCGAGTCGGCCTGCATTCAAGATTTTACGTACTTACTTCTGGCCAAGCTGTGATGGTCAACAGTCCCGACGATAGTAAAACTCTCAAGTTTATACGTATTAGGGGATGCATGCAAGAAGGTCATGAGGTGATTGCCAGACGAATCATCCATAAAAACAAAACGCAAAAGTGCCAATAAATAGCAGTTAGGTTCTATTGATCCTTCTAATTCTGCTTCAACTTACCCCGAAGAGCAAAATTACAGTATTAAAACAAACACTGCAATTAATACATCACTTTCAACTTACCCAAAACAATTAGAGCCGGATCGGTTACTCATCTTGAATTGGTATCAAAACTTGGGCTGGCATCGGGCTACGAGCATGAACACCTCGCCACTGCATTGATTCTCAAGCCCCACATCATTCCAAACTAGTGGATACTTACTTAGTCATCAGCCTCCACTCAGCCTAACCCCTGACAAGCGGTTGGCAGTAGGTCACATGGTGATAAGACAAACAGCGCCAGTAGCTAAAGCTATCTGTCTAGTTCCGCTTAGTATCAATTGCATCGCACTTCTTACCCAGGAATATTTGCGGAACCAAGGGGATAGGGGTGACGGCGTAATTCCAAGACCCAAGGATTGGAGCTGTCTGCTCTGTTGACCGATCTAATCTCCCCCGCGAATTCCTTGGGTGACCACTCCGTTCTGTCGCGTGCCACATCATCCCCGAACCTCCCGACAGCTCCGTGCAGCCAGAATCGCATCGTCATGCCGAGCGTACAAAGTTTCAACGCTCTTCGAGCCCGATCCTACATTTCCAGACTGCCGCTATTCACACGGGCCATAATTATAATCATATTGGGCTTTTGGGTCGCCGGGTTCCAGTCAGTAGTGGATATTCAGGAATGGGGGGCTCTGGTCCCCGACCAAATCAGCATCACTGCTGGTAAGTATGATGAGATGCTTGGTTGGTAACGTGCACTTACTCGGCTTGGATTGAAGCATATAGGCTTTCGACATTTCCGCTTGTCCATTTGAATTTCCTTCATGCACTAGTCAATATATTAGCACTAACGCCTCTCATGGAGAGGTTCGAGGGTGAATATGGGACACTGACAACACTGGCCTTGTTCTTTGGGCGTAAGCGCGTCGCAAATCTTACCGCCAATAGCATTGCTAACTTTCTTTTAGCCTTGACGACAATACCTGGTGTGCTATACGTTATTATCGAGCGTCTCATTCTTCGAGGAAATAATCCTGTTGTGGGTGCAAGGTGAGGAGGATACGGTCCATCATTTGCCAATCGCGCTTTCAAAATAGCTAACAAAATGGCGGAAGTGTCTGGGTCTTCTTGCTTTTGGGCATGGAAGCAATTCGAACTTACAAAACAAATCCACATCTTGTGATTGGAACGCACCATATTCCTACCTGGACAATGCCACTTCTAATGATGCTGGTTGTTGGAGCATTGGTACCAAGAACAAGCCTCCTTGGTCATTTGTGTGGAATACTTGTTGGATACGCCGGTATGTTTTGACCCTAACAGCGTGCCACGATGAGAAACCAGTTATTGATTACTCTGACAGCCGGCCTTGGCTATGTCAAATTCCTAGCACCTCCTGAGTGGGCGCTTCGATGGTTGGAGGCGAGGCTGAATCTCCTGGCCATCTTGCCACACTATATCAGTGTAGATCAGAAGACATATGGTCGCTTTGGTGTTTTGCCATCAGCTAACCGCCCTGGCCCTGCTGGAAGCGCAGCTACAGAGCTTGTGGGAACCACGCAACGACTTGGGCCCTGAGCAAATGTATTCCTATATTGATGAAACGGCGGCATCTTCTTTGTTCTATAGAGTGGCATTGTTTCTGGTAATCGTTTTCTGGGTCACTGGATGGCGCGTATTTAAAGATGGGAGGTTGAAAATGTGTCTTTCTTGGCCACATGTTGTCAACCGATAGCGCAACAACATGATGTACACGATATAATATCGACTGGGGTCACACAAACAACGTCGGATGTGGCTACGGGCTAATTGTCAGGCAAACAGTCCGTTCATAAAGCCATACCCTACATTATTCATGGGAGTGTTCTAATATTTTGTTTATTTTGTTATGTATAACCATCATTATAAATTTATATTCAAACCTAAGCGGCATAAGCCTCCCTCTTTTGATGAGAATCAGCGCCAATCCCACCACAACATAGCTGAACGGGCGCAATGAACGAATAATTGCACTTGGTGCTTTAAACCTATTTTTCAGACCGTGAATTGCAATTTGCGGGGCGTCATGCAAATCGACAACGATATAAAAGTCAATGAACACAAACCTCTTGGATCTCGATCCCAAATGTAATAACGATACTTGGGTAGGGCTCCAGGAATCATTTTGCCTCGTCCCATTCAAACGATGATCATTTCTTCTCCCCCAGTGTCCTTGAGCTTCGCTGCAGTACCACATCTAATTATATTCATTCATTGGCTTAAATCTCGGTCCCTCATATTTTTGAGTCAAGTTAAATCCCAATCAACCTCAACAGAAACAAGATAGTTACATCATCAGAGAGTTTTAATATAACTAAGTCTATCTTTATTGTCTCGCTTATTTTAAATAATATTTCTCTACCGAATTTAGCCTACCAGCCTGATGAGATCTCACGATCATTTAGCAGAGAGATTTGATTACATGTTGGACTCCAACTAACCAATTATACAGGAAATATGTGGTGCGCCGGGCAACATGCTTCAAAAAAAGAATCGCAAAATAACCCATCTCGCCCTCTTGTTTGATGCCAATGCTTTGCAATTGCGGCGTTCCCACCAAGTTCCCATCCAAAACAGAACTACCCGAACCCACGATCGCGAGAAATTGTTATACAGCCTAGATAGTGACTTGATCACGTGGTGGATCCATCCTATAAAAGATCGGATTCACCCCTTTAGATAGAAGGATCAACAATCATTACCCTCATATCACTAGATCTAACTGTGTCCGTGCCGTGAGCCTCATGAATAAGACGAATACTACGACCAATACTACGCATCCACCAACACTCCGGAAGTGCTGGATCCACCTCCTAGATCACACAATCCGACGCCCAAGCGAACGATAACAGAAATACACATTTGCGTGGGCTGGTGAGTTTAAGCCTCTCTTTAAAAACAAGAAGAACGAACCAGTACCGCATGCACAATCGTAGGTAATCTCTAAGTGGGCTCTTATTGACTAATTTAATACATTCAAAGCAGCACAACGGATGCACAGACGAAGAGAACCCGATTTTGGGGAGGTGTGAAAAAACCCAAAAAGAGAAAAGGGTCAATTGCAGCGACTTTTTTTATAATAAAAAATTCGCTAGACAGAAAACCCAATAAATAAACAATAAATAAATAAAAGTATGATGCTAGAGATGAACGCCTTAGGTTTTCCATTCCCTGCTTCCACCATTCTCCATCCATGCCGCAAACCTATTATATATTCGCCAAACCTGGTTGGCTCTTCCTTCACATTCTTATCCACATCACATCGGCAATTCCCCGGCGCTAGGCCGCAAGGCACCAATTTCTGGGCCATCGGCACTGGCATTCTTCGACACAGCATCATTCAACCAAGGATCACAGACATTCCCTCGGTACCATCGTGTGACGGCCAACTGGCAGTTACCCTTGCGACAATTGATCAATTGGCCCCTCGCGAGGACCCTTCCACGACCGGGATCGACAAAGTGCACCCTTAACCTACACCACGATGTCGACGCGACGAGCAGCTCTGTCAGTCCCACTCCATCCCATCCGAACCGCTGAGCTCACCACCAACGCACACATGCTAACACTCACGGTTTCAGGTCGCTCTACCGCCGCTCACTGAAGTTGGCATTGGACTGGGCTGTCCACCGACACCTCTGGCGTGGCCAGGCTCTGTATATTCGCTCACTCTTCGAGGCCAATCGCAATGTCACCGATCCGAGGCAGCAGAGGGTGGGATAATCAACGCAATTGGATAATGGCTGCAGCTAACCAGTATGAAGGCGTTGTTGACCGAGACCGAGAAGTTATTGGAAAGCTGGAAGCACCCCGACCCATACACTGCTCCAACAGCACCCGGTGGTCAGTATTGATCGATGCCGAAATGCTACTCCCGCTAACATTGCATAACAGGTTCGAAATTCGAACGCAACCTCCCATCACCAATCCTGGATCGTGAGTTTCTCCTTCCTTGTCCCTGCTCCTATACTAAAGATACTGCAGCCCCCCCTCACGCTGTCAACCGACACTGATGATGAACTGCTTGTTGAATGGAATGGCGGGAGCTTTGTATATAAGAAACAAGAACCAAATCGAGATAGAACAATCATGTCGCAGTTACAAGCACAATACTCCAGCAATTGGAGCTTGGAAACTCTGAGTAACCTTCAAGCTCCCGTTTCCAAACCGCCCGAACCCAAGGTGAATCACACAAGATTTAAATTGATCGGATAGTACCAGACATTAAGTAGTATATTCCTATTTCTCATGGGTTTGCCGGGCGTGTACAACTTAGTGCTCTTTTTATGTATCTAGCAGGTTGTAATTATGTACATTGCGATGTGCACGGAGAGGCGATCAGTATGTATCACGTGAAAATTAAAAAAAAATGCAGGAGTTGATCTTTGAAGGTATTCTTATTCATGACCGTAGCCGTGTGGATTATTGTACAACCCTAACGCGCGAATAAATAAAGCAACCGTGAACCCTGAACCGTGACCCCTTTGTCATGACAACCCAAACAGCCAACCATCGCAAGAAAGCAGAATCAAACGACGCATTTAGAGCTCTTGGCTCGCACCCTTGCCAGCCTTGCTTGTCTTCTTGGGGAGAAGATCTGGATAGATGTCAGTATACGATGTGTATAGTGTGCAAATGCGAACTTACTCTGGTGGATGTTGGGCAGAACACCACCCTGTGCAATGGTGACGTGTCCCAGAAGCTTGTTCAACTCCTCATCGTTTCGGATGGCAAGCTGTAGGTGACGAGGAATGATACGAGTCTTCTTGTTGTCACGGGCAGCGTTACCAGCCAGCTCGAGGATTTCGGCAGCGAGGTACTCGAGGACAGCAGCCAAGTAGACGGGAGCACCAGCACCAACACGCTGGGCGTAGTTGCCCTTGCGAAGCAGACGGTGGACACGACCGACAGGGAAAGCGAGGCCGGCCTTGGAGGAACGACTGAGATGTATGAGTAGCTGTACAAACGAGACGCGACTGGACTGGAATGGATCCGACGCTAGCTGAAGCTTGACGCGAAGGGTAAACTTACGATTGAGCGTTCTTGGAGCCAGAGGCCTTGCCGCCAGACTTGCCGCCGCCAGTCATTTTTGGAGAGTGTGTTGGAGGGTTGGGGGAAAGTTGAAAGTGGTTGGGTTGTATTGAGTTGAGGGAGTTTGACGGGTTGAAAAGTCAAGGTGAGCTGTGTTGGTGACAATTGTGAAATGTAAGATAGCTCCAGAGATGTCGGCGGGGGACGTAGAGGTTAAGTACTTTTCGCGCGTCGCTGCCGTGATCACGGATCACTCGCTGCGAGGCGCGATTTTTTGCGCTAACCCGATTTGGTGAAAATGGGTTGGGCGAATAAAAAACAAATCACACCCCTGCCACCTCGCATCAGCGACCATGGAGAAAATAAAATCACAAGCGCGCCCACTCTCAGTCTGAGCGCACTTGGTGGACTTTTTTTTTTTTTGCCCCGTCCCTGTTGCCGGTTTTTTTTTTTTTCGACTGATTGTCTTGCCGCTTTGGGACCTGGGTCTGGCGTCCGACGACCCAATATCAACGAATACCATTTGAATTTTGTATCTCCTTTCCTCTTTTTCTTTTTTTCCTTTGGACATATGGGTCTAAAGACCAATTTTCCCTTGACTTGCATCTTTTCGCGTGTTCGAACAGCGGTGTGTCCGTATTTTTCCCATTCGTAGTTCTCACTCATATTTTGTGATTGAGAAGTGCTTTCACCTCTTCCGATGAGTCAAATTAACCTGGTGTTTTTTCTGTGTAGTTTTTTTAATTTTGGTCTTGATTTTATTGGTTTGTATGTGGTTATATATGCTCTGTCTTCGCATGGCACTTGATATGTGTTGCTCTTTTTTGGCTCAAATATGGGTCAGAAATCTCAAACACATTCAACGTACAAGTAGATTATGGTTTTAGTTTCGGTTTGATATGGCTTTCCAGGGTCTGTTTCCACCTAGGCCCTGCCCGGATCCCGATATAGATCGAATCTTTAGTGACGTACATACATCTGGTCCACATTAAGTCTCTTTGGCTCCGATCCGAATCTCAAAGTCCCGAAGTACGGCAACGGAGCCGGAGGTTCAGTCGGACTCGGTTTAAATATTTGTGGAGAGCGGCCGGGATGGAGACGCGCCTGGCGCCTGGCGGTCGGGCAGTCGATTTGGTGTCTTATGAGTGGATATAGTACACTGGCGATTGTATGTGCTCTAGGGTAGGCGGCTGACATTTCGTGACCAAATATCGGCCATTCAATTTGATAGCCTTGTTGATAAATAGTAGCCAGCTCTGTGTTTTTTTTTATCTTTCTTTTGTTTTCCTTATGCTGTTAGATATTCTGTGTGTTCTGACACCAATTCACCCCAAACAGTTGTCAGACAAATATTGCGTTGACATTAAATCATACTTGCCACACAATCCGTGCATATTTGAATGTCACTTGATATACCAAGCACATCGAAATTTCGGGATACTGTGTATGATGAAGGGACTAACATGAAAACCAAAACCAAAATATCCACATTAGACATCACAACAGGCAAACACGCAAGTAGAGTAGTAGCCAGCCTAGCGATACTGTAAGGAACACCGACCATGTGAAAGTATCTTCATATCTGTCACCGCTAAGAGGTACGTACCGCGCCTGTCGCCGATGGTGAGCGGTAAGTTGGTTGATGTGGGCAACGGAAAATGCGCACAAATGGACCAATGAAAAAATAGGATTCCTGGCGTGTCGCCTTTTTTTCGACGGTTCCCCAAATTTCCCAAATTTACCCTTGTCGATGCACCTCACTTTCTACTGGTTGGTTGTAAGGATCACCTCCACAATGAGCGTCAAGGGTACGTACCGCGACAGTCAGTGCACGGCACCCAGCCCCCAGCGCCAGAGCGGCCCCCTCACCCCGGCACCCAAAATCCCAGCACGCGTACATGCGCGCGCGCTGCAATCAGCAATCAGCAATCAGCAATCAGTAACCAGCGAGCGCTCTTGCGCGCCCAGCTACAAAAAGCCAGCCCACCCCCGATCCCATTTCACCACCCATCTACTTACATCAACATCCGCCATTCCCACTCGCACGATCACATCCAGCCCTCGCGGTACATTCCAACCTGCTTCACCCAACCAAACTTTTTTGAAACCTCACCCTTTCAAACTTCAAAATGCCCCCCAAGGCCGCCGACAAGAAGCCCGCCTCCAAGGCCCCTGCCACTGCCTCCAAGGCTCCCGAGAAGAAGGATGCCGGCAAGAAGACCGCTGCTTCTGGCGACAAGAAGAAGCGATCAAAGACCCGCAAGGAGACCTACTCTTCCTACATCTACAAGGGTGAGTCACTGACGCGTTTCTGCGCGCCATGCACATTCGAACGCGTCGCTAACAGTAACATAGTCCTCAAGCAGGTCCACCCCGACACCGGTATCTCCAACCGTGCCATGTCCATTCTGAACTCGTTTGTCAACGGTTAGTACTCCATGAGATACACTCACAACATTTGTTAATTTCCCACAGACATCTTTGAGCGTGTCGCTTCCGAGGCATCCAAGCTTGCCGCCTACAACAAGAAGTCCACCATCTCTTCTCGCGAGATCCAGACTTCTGTCCGCCTCATCCTTCCCGGCGAACTTGCCAAGCACGCCGTCTCCGAGGGCACCAAGGCTGTCACCAAGTACTCTTCTTCCACGAAATAAGTGTGTTGACGTGTCTTGTTTGTTTCGGGCATTTGATTTTACACATGACCTCGGAGTGTCATAGGCTTGAGGTTCTGCAGGGTCAAGGGCCCTATCTCGGGAGTCTCTTAATGCGTTACGGATGGTTTTTGTTTTTATCGGGGGCAATGTCTTCTCATGGGCAACGGGGTTTTGCGGATGTACAATAAACGTCGAGGAATAGGGTCTCGATACCAATGAATTCGTGCACACCAAAAGATCCAATATGTTGAAGATGCTCATGTTCTACATAATCCCTCAGTCTACAAACGATCGCACAGTTTAACACAAGCGTGTATCTGGCATCAGATATAGTCCCAATCTAACCCAGACCTGCCTTTGACCGCTTCATGGTTTGTGTCACTGGCTGCAGGATTCCCTTGTTGTTGGTCGACCCGAGCGCCGTTCCGCTACTCCATCCCATCTTCTCCAACATGGCTCGACCCCGATTCTCTGTCCCAAGCTCTGGCGCGGCAGCGCCGATGATTTCGCCATCTCGGTATGTTGCAGCCGTGTGGTTGGTTCGAACCACGGGGGCTCGCTGCGATCTTTTCCCTTTGTTGTCTAGCCGCGGGAAGTAACGTCGGTTGATCCGATGGATGATTTGGTCAAATGTTGACTCAACATAAGGCAGTGTTCTTTTGGTTCGAGATAGAGTGGGCCTTCGCTGATCTGCCTTCCCAGTCGATTTCGACTTAATTTTGAACTTGCTCGCAAGCTCATGAATCATTTTCCGCGCATTGTTGTCCATAGGAGGTAATATAAGACTAACGGAGGGCATTGTTAGCAAATGAACGTGTGCTCAGATGAGGGAGGGGTAGCTGGATTTGGGAATTCTCACATCTCATCGGACCCTAGCAAAAATGTGCGGAATTCATCGGCGACTTGTTCCATGTCCATGCCATCGGGATATTTGACTCTCAGGTCCTCAGGGCCAGTCTTGTGACCCAGCATACCTAAAGCGCGGAGTTGCTCGCGTTCTTTCTTGCGCTCGGATTTCTTCAGTCGGTCATTTTTCCATGCCGCTTGCAACTTTTGTTCCAGCTCTGAGTCCGAAACGTTGAAGTTTATTTGTGCCTTTGCCCCCTTGCCCCTTTTTCGCCGTAAACTTGGTCTCTCCCAATCCATCAGATCAAATTCATCATTTGTATTGGCTTGTTTGCCATTGCCTTCGTCGTCGGTTGAGGAACCTTCGTCGTCAGGCAAGTCGCTAATTTGTCCAGGTTGGTCTGCAATCGAATTGTGTTCGGCTATGAGCTTCGCCATTGTTTCGTCGTCAATTTCACTCTCAGACCCATCTTCTGAGGAGTCCTCATCGCCAGCCGGGCCATTGCCGTCTGTATCCATGTCGCTATCGCCTTTCGTCTTATCGATTTCACTTGGCTGCTGTGTATCCTCGTCATTGCTTGAATCATCTGGAATGAAATGATCTTCGCCTCCAAGGTCCCGTCGATTACCCATCAAGTTATTCATCATAGCATCCGCGTCACCGTTTTCTCGCATGTTTGTAATGTAATCGGCGAGTATGGCGTCTTCGTCATCATTGGATATGGTTTTCATCCTCCCCCGTTGCCGGCTGTTCTTTTTCTTCTTTCTCGGGTTGACCTGAAGATTCTGCTCCAGAGTTGTGTTTTGAGCAGCAACAATCTGCTCCTCCACAACTTGTATCTCGGCGCGCATTTGTGCCATATTGATATGCGTGACTGGATTTGGTGCCTTCCTGCGGGTATCCCTACCTTTAAAGAGTATCACTTCGTCGCTGGAGCTACTGCTTTTCGACGAAGGTCTCTCGGGGATATATACGGGCTCATTAGTCGGTCTTCCCTGGGTCTGATCACCTTTGAGATCAAAAAAGAATGTTGGTTCGTCCATGGGGGTCTCCTGATCTTGGATTGCGACTTCTAACTCCTCTGGCCCTATGAGGTCATTCTCGCTTTCGCTTTTCTCATCCGTGTTTTTAACGGCAGGCTCGGATTCCTTGGCCGTGATCAGATCCAATTTTGGACTATCAGGTGAACTTGATCTCGCGGGATCTTTTTGTTCGCGCTCCTTCTCCTCTAGAAGCATGTCCAATAGTTTCAGCGGTTCACTGGTCCCCGCGCTGACGAACTTCACCGGCTTCTGTCGTAGATTTGAACCTGCCCCCCAAAAAGAATGATCATGTTGGGATGTTTGTCTTGCCTCGTCCGCGAGTGTAAATCCAGCTTGAGAAAATGGCCGAATTAGTATATTGCACAAGTTAGGATGTGGGCATCAGCAAAGTAGTTACCGGATGCACCAATGAATGGGATGAAGGAAGTTCCGGGAGTGGTTCGCTGTTTCCCCTGGGGGGTTGCCCGCCCAGTTTTGCCCTCTCTGCCTCCTCGCCCACCTCGGCTGCCCTTGGAGCCTCGCGAGGCTGAGGCACCCTTCTTATTTCGAGGCATCTCTTAAGTGGTTACTGACGGAATTGCATTTTTGGCTGATGTAAGTCTGTGCCCAGAGGTGAATCTTGGGGGGGGGGCTTTTATAGCCGTAGCTACTAGGATTATCGAGCTTGTTGTGACTGCGACGTGGCGATGACTTCTGCAGAGATGCCAGTGTCATAAAAAGAGTCACCCCGCGATGCAGTGCTCAACTCGCTCAGGCAGACATGCCTTTATCTGTCCTTATCGATAAGCGCTTAGCTCTTGATGGAGTCATGGCTTAGTTGTTTTGTGGGGCAAGCCATCAGGCACGGAATGTAATGTTTCCAATACTCCGTTCGGATGGTGTATTTCATTATAGGGCAATTTGATTCATATCTGCCTTTTTTTGCTGTTTATTAACACTGCTTCTTCTAGATGTGTCCGTATATATCGCAATCCAAGTTTATGTGATTATCTGGTGTTGATGTAAATGCTGGGTTGCTACAAAATCCCTTCGTTCGCCCTATCATCAAGTAACTGTCGTTAATAGACCCCTCCTCACCTGACTTGGTTAAATGGGGACATTCCGTTATGGCGGTAGGTGCGTAGATATTTTCAAGGTCGAACAACAAGGAGAAGCAACCAGCTGAGTGAGATATTATACTTGCATAAGCCAACAAATTAAATGATGGAAATAAGAAACAGATAAAAGAACCAGCATGTTGCCGCATTGGAGGGTTGGGGTGACGGTGGAGGCTGCAGTGGTTCTCCACGCTACCGAATTCCAAGCACATCGCGCGGGGCGCCACCACCCCAGTGAACCGGGCCAGAGTCACAAGCCGCCTGCCGACCTCCAGGTGACACTCTTCCCACGGGTCAAGGTCTGTCATCTAACAACAACCCATCCTCCCTTCATCGTTTGGCGCCCATCGCCTCTCCCACCGACAATACTTGGTCATCCATCTCTCGCATATCGATGCCGACCTAGTTTTGCTCTTTTATCACTGTCGCTATGGAAGCTGCCATGGCTAACGTCGACCTCGGTCGCTACCGGCGTATCGTCCAGATGTTTTGGGACCCAGAGCCAACCAACGATATCGCACAGGATCAGCCTGTTTGGTGCCTTGGTCGCCGGTACAGACTGAGCGACACCAGTACCCAAAAGACTGCCGAAAGTAGTGCTCCGACTCCGCCGTCTACAACTGTCGCCCTCGAGCCAGACCGCAAGGACCCGAGCCCTCCACCCCACCGGCCCGCGAACGCGCCAGCGACCCCACCCGAATCGATATCGAGCAGCTTCTCATCCTCGCTGGCATATGAAGATTCAGGGGCGGGTGGCGGATGGCCGTTGGGATTCATATCTGATTTCGAGTCCAAGTTTTGGATGACATATAGATCGGAGTTTGAGCCTATTCCAAGGTCGACCAACCCTCAGGCTACGGCTGCCTTTTCGTTTTCCATGAGACTGAAAAGTCAACTTGGGGAGCAGGGAGACTTCTCATCTGATAGTGGATGGGGTTGTATGATCCGTTCCGGCCAGAGTCTGCTCGCAAATACCATGGGAATGATTAGCCTAGGCAGAGGTATACACTCAGACGCAGTGTACCATAGTCCAGGATGCTGACAGCTGAGCTAGACTGGCGTCGGGGGACCTCACCCCAAGAGGAGCGCAAAATTATAAGCGCCTTTGCAGATGATCCAAAGGCACCTTACTCCATCCACAGTTTTGTAAATCACGGCGCAACTGCTTGTGGGAAATACCCAGGCGAGTGGTTTGGACCATCAGCTACTGCAAGATGCATCCAGTAAGACCCACCGTTGCATACGGCCGTATCATAAAAATCATTACTGATCAACC
The DNA here is from genome assembly GCA_013403855.1 of Calonectria honghensis. Taxonomy (NCBI): domain Eukaryota; kingdom Fungi; phylum Ascomycota; class Sordariomycetes; order Hypocreales; family Nectriaceae; genus Calonectria; species Calonectria honghensis. Next base: position 1,375,960 of record VTGB01000029.1, read on the forward strand.
CTGCAGAGCCCTGGCCAATTCTCACGAGCCTCAGCTGCGTGTTTATTCAACAGGAGACGGCCCAGATGTCTATGAAGATGAATTCATGAAGATTGCGAAGCCGGATGGTGAAGATTTCCACCCTACATTAATCCTTGTTGGCACACGCCTGGGAATTGATAAAATCACGCCAGTATACTGGGAAGCGTTGATTGCATCTCTTCAGATGCCTCAGTCTGTTGGGATTGCAGGGTATGTCCGGAAACCACCTGTTTGCCAATATCGCTGACATTCAGTGACCTAGGGGTCGTCCTTCGTCATCTCATTATTTCATTGGTGCACAAGGCTCATTGTTGTTCTACTTGGATCCTCACCACACAAGACCCGCATTACCATATCATGAAGACCCAAGTCAGTATACTGAGGAGGAAATAGCGACGTGTCACACTTCTCGACTGCGACGTATCCATGTCCGGGAAATGGACCCTAGCATGTTAATTGGATTCCTTATTCGAAGCGATGAGGATTGGCGAGACTGGAGACGGTGCGTAAAGCATGTACAAGGAAAGTCTATCATACACGTAGCAGACCACAGCCCTCTTCTGGGGGGCCAGAACGAAGGCAGAGAGGGTGCGATTGATGAGGTGGAACCCTTGAGTGACGATGATACTGATACTGTTCATGAGGGTTAAGTTAATGGGCGTATTGGTTGTGATTTTTTTTAATACCCTCCTTAACTTGGTGGGCATGACTGGAGTTCCATTTGGAATAGATGATAATAATGTCCGCGATTATTTCCCTCAGGGTATTCTATTCGTTGGGCCTAGTTATAGTTTGAAAGTTGGTATCTGCAATTTTATCCATGCAATGATGTATTAGCCTTCAAGCGCGTTGAAATAAGCACCCAGGGCTTATATGCTGGCGGCGTGGTCGAGGTAAAGACGAGAAATGCCGGGCGCATTTGCCCTCGCCTAGGGTTGCCCTGAACTGAGTTCGAGTCCATACTAGTGAATGTCAGTCTCAACAACATTGTTAGAAGAACAATAGCCCTGGAAGATGAAACACGCATGTTTTCCTTACATTCACGACCACATTATATACGACCACCTTGCATGTGAAGGAATATTTAAGCATCGATGTGGGGTACTTGCGGCGAACCAAGCAAAAAGTTGGAATGATGTTATTATTTTATTTCCTTTTTTTTTTCCCGCCCACGATTGGTCTCTCCACTGGCGCTGCGTGATCGTTTTCACGGATGTGGTTGAACAATTTGGTTTTAGAAGTGTAAACCTCACCACAAATCGAACATCGGTGCTGTTAGTGTCTCGATTAGCAAAGAAAGATGGCTGAAATCATGATAATCCTGATACTTACACCATCGTCTTGCCTTGCCTGTGCAGCAGCAGCGGCCGCCTTTTTTTGTCTCTTCGCTTTGGCTTTGCCCGGTTTCTTTTCTGGGATCGATTCGTTGACTGCAAGATTCTGTGTTCCCGCCGACAGGCTCTCGTCGACAGTATCGTCTGCGGTGCCATCGTTTGTTTCAGAAGGACCAGGAGCCAATCTTTCTTCAACAATGCCCCTGGGCACATAATCATCACTATCAGAAACCACAACTGAACTTGACTCATCTGTAACATCTGCAGGGGTTTGGATTTGCTCATCGCGTGCAACACTCTTATCATGGACTCCCGAATCCGATACAGATCCAGGGTCGGGGACAGCGACAGGCGTAGAGGTGGAGGAAGAGGCGGGCTCGGTCTCGTCTAGCTGAAGCTCGGCTCCCTCTCGTTTCATTTGACGTCGCAACTGCTGAACTGCCTTGATATGCTTTTTGCTCCTTTCGTGCGCCTCAAGTTGCTTCTCGCTTTTAAAGCACTTGTTACAAACAACACACTCGAGGATTTCTACCTCAGACTCCTCTTCTGTTTGGGAGAACTGATCCTCAGCTTGGCCATCATCAGATTTGGATTGCGCCCATTCGGGGACTTCGAAGGAGGTTAGGCGTTCTTGGTTGGCAGCGCGGGACCTTGCAGCTTGAGCAGCGGCAGCGTTTCGCAGAGAGGATTGTCGTTCAGCGTCGGTTTGCGAGTTGGGGGTGTATCGAGGGTCGCGCTTCCGCACGAAGCTTACGAGGAATTTGACGGCATCGTTAAATTCGCGAATTGCATCCTCTCTAATCTTTTTGTTCTCCTTCTCCATCAATCTGCGGACACGACGATCGGGGGCATCAGATAGACGATATTTATCTTTCCAGGAGAAGGATTTAGTGGTAGAAAATCCTGTCCAAATGGCGTAGAATGACTTGACCACTGTTTCATAGTCATCGTCGGATGAGCCGAAGGTAGGGTAGTCCGGAATATCGATATCATCATGATCGGCTGCGGCTTCCTCTTCGAGGGCCAGATGTTCGAATGTCTCCCTAGCAATCCCAAAAAAACCTGTGGGTTCATCATCAAAGGGAATGGCGGAGTTAAATTTCCGTATCAAGCTCATAATCTCCTCAGCCGAGGTCAAACGAACATTATGGTATGTAGCAGGTTCGGTGCCAGGGTCGTTAGGGTCTTGGCCGCTCAGGATGGTGTCACGGTGGGAGTCGTACCAGGCCCTCTCTTGGGGATCGGATAGGATCTCATAGGCAGATTGAACTTCAGCGAACCTCCGAGTCGCCGTCTTAACATCGTTAATATTGCGATCAGGATGTAGCTCCAGAGCTTTGCGTCGGTAGGCTTTTTTGATCCTGTAAAGATGTCAATGATACCGGATATGGGTTGCAAAAGTGATAGGATACGTGGGAGACGAAATATCACCTACTCGTCGTCGGTAGCTTGACGTTCGACGCCTAATAGCTCGTAATAGCAGGTTTTGGCTGCTGTCGCAGTGGTGGCGCCGGAAGCATCACCTCCCTCAGACGACTGTTGAGCGCCCATGACTGAGCGGACTACTGGCCGTGAAAGACAGCGGTCGTTTAGTTTCGTCGAATATTTGTTGAATAGGGTTTGGGCAAGGTGCTAGTTGGAGGCCTGGTAAGTTCTTCAGGCTTATATATCATGGCATAATGTGGAGGCGGGGGCCTAAGAGGACTAGAATTAAATATTCCGGTCGTGTCCGTTAGGTGACTCTTCCCCGGGATGTTGACGTGTCGGGGTTGTTTTTCTAGGCTAGATGGCTGGATAAAGATACCGCATTTGGTGGTGGATGGAGGGGCAGCGCGGGGTCAAAAAATTATCACATTTTGGGCTGGATTTTCTGTGGCTGCATACATTGGTGTGAGCTTGACCTGCAGGTATAACTAATGCAACGAATACCATCCTTCGACATGGGATTGGCTATTAAATAAAACATGTAGGTCTTCTGTGCTCGACGCAAGTGTGGCGGCAGACCCCAGAGTCTTAATTATGGCTACAACCAATATAATAATGCAGGCGGATTTGGGTTGTGTTACTGGGCTCGCTCGTTCATTCTGAGGCAAGCCAAGCCAATCTGGGAGTAAACCATAGTGTGCTGATTGAGAAAAAGGTCCCGTCAAATGACACATTCACATGCAACTCGATTTGGGGGAGGGGGGTGTCACACAGACGCGACTAATGTCATTTCCCCGTTCTCCCCCAGTCGAACCCTGAGTCAGTTGTTCATTTTGGCATTAAGCCTAGTTTCCAAAAAATCTCTCGGTGAGCATCTTTGGACAAATGATGTGTCATGGGACCTTCTTGCGCCGCTAATGAACATTTTCCAGCAGTTGTGTTTATTTTTGAAGAAATAACATAGGCGCCCAGAGTACAAAATTGCTTGATGCACGGCTTCTGGCCTTTTTGATGCGATAGCGACATGGAATGATCTTTGACCCTTGGGATTGATTTTCCCCGTCACATGACCATCATGCTGAAGTCATACTTCTATTTTTTCTTCTTTTTCTTGGAGCCTTCTTCTCGTCTTTGGGGCCCGATAATTGGCCGTTGAGTCCGCGTTTCAACACCTCTTTTCCGTGTCTTTTTTTTTTTTTTCGTTTGAAGTAGGCCGGTTTTATGGCTATCACTCGTACATGCTTTAATCAAGGCGACCAGAAACAGGTGGTTTGGCGAATGGATGGTCGGGTCGAAAGGTTGGGGCTGCCTAAGTACAAAATGGGTCTTGCATCGTTTCCCTTCTTATATGAACAGTAGTGGATAGGTAGGGGCAGTAAGTGTGATTCTGGACTTATCGCGCCCGATTCCCCTCAGGCTTGTCCGCGCACATAGGATAGATTTGTATTCTTTGAATGGCCGTGAGCGCAGGCCACCAATCACTAGCGACTTTTTGGAGTTCAATGGAAGAAAAAAGTATGGAGTGCATAGACTCTACGTTCGTGCGATTAACTCGATAACTATGATCAATGGTCTGGATCTCCTTCGGTGAACAAAGAGGCTAGGCGCCTCAAGCCATCATGGATGGCGCGCACCGCTCCGCTGCCCGGCACAAGATTGCCGAACACAAAGCTCGTGGACCAACCGTCAAGCTCCAACAATCAAGTACCGTGGGACCTTTAAGCGAGACGTGATCCATCAAAAATTGCTCGAACTTGACCACATCAAGAGGACGAGGTAACCCTGGCACGCAAGTTTTTTTTCCTAGCCTAAAAAGTAGGTCCTGGTACCTCGTTCTATTTTCACGGAGCGACCGATGCACGGGAACACTACATGAACACTGACACGAGAGCCAATTACTCGTTCCGCTGTCTTATTTTCCTTTTCATCCCCCCGCCCCCCCAGCTTTACGTTCCTCCAGTTGTCTCGCATTGCAGAATTAGCCACCATTTGTATTCCCCGTTCGCATCCCGTCTGCACGCCACAGCAGTTGGCCCCACCACTTCCATTTCCCTCTTTGGTCTTGTGTCGCGTGCCATGCTTTCGACCTAAGGCTCTTCATTCGCAGGTTAAGCTGTCGCTATGAAGTTTGCTCACGGCTTTAAAGAGTCTCTGGCCTCACAAGGTTCGTCGCTTTCATTTTGATTCGTACCTTCTCATTCCCTCTCTCTCAGCTTTGGAACTAAAAGTTGTTTTCAGACTTTCCTCCACACTGGATCAACCACGCCATTCCCTATAGTCAGCTCAAGAAATGTCTCAAGAAAATCCAGCGCGAGCTGCGCGATCTTGGCCTGGATGCAGATACACTGCGCTCCTTGCTTGATCCTAATAACAATTCCCCAGTCGCACTGCAATATAAGCTTAATGGTAAGATTCCACGTGCTCTTCTATATGTTGACTCTAGAACGCGCTGACATATTTTACAGCTGCTTCAAACTCGAATCTCTTGCGGCCTAAACTCACTGTGAATGTCCATATGAGAAATGGGGTCCTGATTGATGCATCGCTTTCTTCTGCTTCCAAAGAATTTCTTCACAGAATTGCAACAAGTATCTCTCAAGATCCCCAAAGGCACAATGCTGAAGTAGGTTCTGGACATGACACAACACAGCCAGAGCCCGAGAATACCCCTGTTTTCAAACCTGAATTCCCACCTAATTATGACGCTGAGGCGGCTGCAGAACCGGAGGAACAGTTGGTAACCGCCTTGGAATCCCTCCCCAAACCCACCTTGGATACCGCTGAAGCCACGCCTAATGACACGTATGAAACCATAGAAGTACCTCTTGTGTTTGATGGGGAATTCTTCGACATACTTCAGAGTGATGTCAACAATCTTGATGTCCTGCAGGCCGAAGAGGAGGAGAAGATGAAAGCTGAAATTGTCGATCTGGGAAAAGAAGTTGCTCAAGTCGCTAAGCCCTCTCGATTTTCTAAAACTGACCTTGCTCGATGGCGAAATATTTTTGAATTGTATCTCGACGCTGAGATTTTCTTCGCAACTCATGAAAACGATCATGGTTCTCGGTCAAGTCAGGTCGCTTTGAAGAAGCTGAAGTGGTTTCAAGATCAAGTAGAGTCCCGAGGCCTTGCCAAGGAGTTCAAGTTGGCAGAGAGCCGTGCTGCTTTCACCCGCTTCTTGAATCTCAATGTCTCTTTACTCAAGAACCTGCAATTTCAGGAACTTAACAAACTCGCTGTCACAAAGATTCTTAAGAGTGAGTATACTTACCAACCGGAATAAGGCATATCTTTATTATGATAACAAAAACTAACACATTATTCTAGAATTCGATAAGCGGACATCTTTTGGGATTTCCAAAGCCTTTCCATCTGCCGTTCATTCGAATAAACTTTTGGCCGGGGAAATCTCCAAAGACGTGTGTGCTCAAATGTCGCAGGAATTGGTTTCAGTTGTTCCTCAATTGAATGACTACCTCTGCCCTGTCTGTTTCTCAATAGCGTACTTGCCTGTTCGCCTGGATTGCAAGCATGTATTTTGTATTCGTTGCGTAATCAAAATCCAGCGGCGAAAAGAGAGGCACTGTCCTCTGTGTAGAGCTGATGTGGTAATGAGAGCATCCACAGGTGAGCGCGCTTGTATTCGTTATCTTTATTACGCATAACACTAACCTGTCGTTTAGAAAACCTAGACTACGACTTGACCAAGTACCTGAAAAAATACTTCCCCAAGGAGGTCAAAGAAAAGCAACGTGCAAACGAAATCGAGCGTGGCGTCGAGGACTACGGCCCTGGCTATGTTCACAGGGAGTGTACAGTCATGTAAGGACACTCAAGGAGGAACATGGAGTTATGCATCGCTCAACACATGATATACCCCGCACGAGAATGAGGTGTGAGCATGCAAACTGAGACAGGTGTATGACGACCAAGTTAGTAATAAATGCCATGGCTTAATAATTGGTTTATCTAGCTTGTCCAAGATAATCAACAGGAACTCGCCCGATTGGTATGATAATACTATACACCCTGGTTCAAGGACTTGATGAAGGCATTGATAGAAGGGATAAGCCTCAGCCAGAACAGTAACCGTGGCGATGATATTTTTATGAATCTACAAGAGACTATACGTTCATTTGGTAGCGCTCCTCACTCGGACACCTGAGCCTCTTCGGCAGCCTGAAGCGCTTTTCGGAACGTCTCCTGCAATTCAGTTGCCTCCTCCAAACCAACGCTCACCCGGACAAGGTCAGGGTCAACACCAAACTGCGCAGCCCACGGCAATTCTTGGTAATGGGCTAAGAGAACGTATGGTGAGCAAAGTGTAAAGTTGGTGCCGAGGCTTGGCCCCTTAGCAATGTCCATGGCGTCATAGAAAGCTTGTGCTTGCTCCTTTTTATTGAAAACGATGGAAAGCAGGCCTCCATACCCTCCAGTGGGTAGTCTCCAGGTGTCGTAATTGTTTTTGGTAGGATTGTACTTGGGGTAGTAGACCTGCTTCACTAAAGAGTGCGTACGCAGCACATCGCAGATAGCCTCTGCATTGGCGTTGATGCGCTCAACACGAGACTGGAAGTCGCGGCTATTTCTCTCCATAAATATGACATCCTCAGGCCAGTATGTTTCTTCGTAATCCTCTCCCATGGTTGCTTTCAGTGCCTTGTAGTATTTGCCTTCAGGATTGAGGATGGCACCACCGCCCATAACATTGGAGTCGCCAGAGAAGATCTTCGTGAGACTGCTAACAACGATATCGGCAACCTGCAAGACATTAATGTTTGCAAATGTCCCTATTGTTTCATCGACCACAATTGCAAAGTCGAATTCATCGGCCAGCTTTCGGATGCGAGCAAGGTCCGGGCAAGTCAGGAGAGGGTTTCCTGGGAACTCGCAAAATAGGCCAAGGAAGCGTTCTCCATTCTTGAGCCTAGCTTCGAGGTCATCTAAATCGTCACCGGAGGCGTGGCCATAGAAGAGACAGCCAGGGCCAAATTTCTGCAAAATCTTCAATGTATCGACATAGGGAAACCCGAAATTGATGCTTTTTCGTGGCTCCCGTGCCCTCAAAAGTGCTCGATGGGCATTGTAGATGGCATTCATACCACATGGGTAAAGATAAACATCACCCTCTTCAAGGCCCTGGATACCGCGGGTATTGGACGCCATAGATGGCAGAGGACCGTTGCCTATATCGATGTCGTGATTGAGAGCACCAGCAATTCGTCTACGGATAGCTGACTTAGCCCGCTCAACCATGGAAAGATTGAGATTTCGACCAAATCGCTCCTCGAGGAATTGAGAACTCTCCAGAGACTCCTCTGGCTGCCTTGGGGGGGATGTGCGAGTAGCCCCAGGCTGTATCCCATCTATGGAACCTGGACGCTGGTAACGTTTTGGACCACGGAAGGGCCTCGCCGTGGTATCTTGAGCAATTTGTTGTTTAGAAACAGGATCAAGGAGGCCATTCTTGAATAGCCCGTGGCAGAATTCGGCACGACGGCTCGAGGTACCATCACCAGTGTGCTGCCAATACTGCTTCGCAATAGGGAACACATCTTGGGGAAAGACAACGGCGGAGATAGTAGGTGCAACCTTCTTTAGGAGCGGGGAGAGGTCTTTGGTGGTATCGAGACCAAAGTCAATGGTATAGATTTGGCGCGAAACCTCGGGACTGGTGCGCTGGCAAATGAAATCAAGACACCTCTTAGCCACCTTTGGTGTGGGGAAGAGCATGGCCTGCTGACCCAGTCGGCCATGTCGAGATATGATATCTTGAGCAAAAGCACCAATACTTCGGTGCACGAAAAACCTAATGCAAAATTTGGTCAATGCTGGCGTTTGGGAGCAAACAAGTTGGGCAACAAATGCTCACCTGGGGTAGCCCGTAGTCATGCGACCAACAACCCACTCTTCTCCCTCCTCATAGCCGACGTTGGACTTCCATGTCGGCAGAGACACACTCACGGCCTGGGAAATTATGATTAAATATGTTTTTTTCCCTTATTTTATACGCACACATGGAGCCAACTCACATGGGCCGTGTCCGGCGGAATGGACTCTCCAAGTTCAAAGCCAGGCATAATTCAAACGTGAAAGAGGAGATCTTACAGACCCTCACTCGAAGAATGTGTGAGAGAGAGTGCAAAACGCGCGCGGGGGGAGCAACGGATACAATGTGTGACAGAATGCAATGTGTGACAGAATGCAATGTGCAACTCGGCTTTGGGGGCTGCCAAGATGGATGTAGGAAATCTTGGAGGGACGAGAAGAAAAGAGTCAACAGGGGGAGGCCGAGGATCGGAGTGTGAGTGTGCGGCTAGACCAAGACCAAAGTGGGAGGTGGTGGTCTATCTGGTTTATTTTCTTGGTTGCCCTACTACGGATACTGAGCCGTTACGAGTTATGTTCATATGTAATAAATCCCTCTTCCCATGAATAGGAAGAATAAAATCAAATGCTGCTATGTGCTATGTATGTACATGATAAGTCGACCTCGGAATTGGGTGGGATCTCATCCTTCTCGTTTTGCGGGTGCGGGTGCGGGTGCGGGTGCGGGCTGTATTGAGTGGCTAGTGGGCATGTAGCACCAATGTCGCCCAAATTCTACAGCCCCACACACCACACCGACCAAATACTCATCAACTTCAACTAGACACAGGTAAAATAACAACACCACCATGATATGAAGTGGGGGCAGTGATTGAGAAATAGACTGCAGATTCGGAGGAAAAGCCGGGGGGTAGACTCTCATGTATTCAATGTTTACTAGCCTGTTGCCTGATGAGAAGCAGAAATACATGTTCAGAATAATTATAAATTTGACTGGTTTTCTATATGCGATTCCTGTACGCACCTCCTGATATTTGTTTTCTGTATTTTAAATGGAAGTATATAAAATATGACCCTTGTAGTTTCCCGTTTCCCCGATCTTCCCATGCAGCGAACAGTTCAAACCCAGAATGGATGCATTTACGGAAATAAAATAAAAATTTGGGTGAAATACGCGATCCCAGTAACCATCTCTAATCCAAGCCGGGATACCACAAACGTAATGAAGAAAGAAACATTCGATCTCATAAAAATCACAGAATAAAACATGCATGTTGGGTGTTGAGTATCAATGCCATGTGAGCGGGCATCAATGTAAAACCGCTCACCTCATGCCGGCCACCCTCGAATTGTATTATACAAACAAAACGAAGGACATTATAGAGTCATGCTCTTCATTCCTTCAAGTTTATCGAGCCCTGCGACTTCTTCGGCTAGCCTTGCTTCCCACGCAGCTAATGCTGTCGCTTGGAGCAAGACTGATAACATCATCATCCCAGTCCGCCTGACTGCTGCCAACGCCGCTCATGGGTAGAGATACGTCCCTTGCTGAAATGTGACTGGGAGCGATACTTTGGTGGCTCATTATGATGGGAGGCTCGCCTCCTGTTGTCAATCCTCTCACACTCAATTTGCTACCATCTCGATTCCTTATAACCAATCCCGGACCTCGTGGGACATGCTCATAGTCTTCAAAGTCATCGTAGATTGGCTCGTCCGCAACATCCGGTGCCTCAGGTGCAGCCATAACCTCTGTCTCAACAGCCGGCGGTGGCGGATGGCGTACTCCAGCTGAGGATCTGCGCGAACGCGCAGAAAAGTAGCTGTCTCGCTCAGGGTCGTGATCGGGCCTCTGAGATCGCGCACGAGAATATGTCGATCGCGGAGCGACACTGTGACGTGACCCAACGTAGCTACGATGTTCCCCATCAGCCATGAAATGTGAGCCCCGAGAAGTTGGTGCTTCACTCCGGCTGCGGCCGGAAACATGGCTATGTCGAGAGGAATGGCGGCTGCGGGTCTCCTCAATTTCGTCAGGAATTCGGCTCATGACGCTGCCTCTGGCCACGCTTCTAGCCGTGCTCTTGGTGGTACTCCTAGCGGTGCTTCTGCCAGCTGAGCTCTTCTCTGCAGAACTCCTCCCGGCAGAACTTCTCCCCGTACTGCTCCTAGCCACAGTACTTCTCTCGGCAGTACTTCTTTCCGCAACACTTCTCGCTGCAGTGCTCTTGCCGGCTGTACTTCGAACCGTGCTCCGGGCCTTACTTCTCGTTGCCGTGCTTCTGTTGTCTTGGAGCGGATCCTCTGTCAAGTATTCTACGGCATGGCGGGAATGAGCGCGACGGGGCGGCTCATCGCTGTCATCGTCGCCATCATCGTAAGGCATCTTCCTTGGGGTGTAGTCATCCGGGAAGGAAAATTTGTTGGGGGTGACTTCCTCTCGATACATCAACTTCCGGGGGGCATAGTCGTTCTGGTAGCCGGCCTGTCGGAAAGGGAGCTCTTCCACGTATGGCTGGGGCGCAGGGAGAGCAGGCTGCTCGTAATGTCCTGTAGGTCGATACGGTAAAGCCTTTGGGGGGTAACCAGGGTAGGCTGGTGCGTGGTCATCATGCCGGGGTTTGTGGTACATGGAAGGTGCCTTTTCAGGGAATGTGGAGCGACGAGCCATGGTCGGGGGTTCCATCTCGTGGCGGGGTTTGCGATCCCGGTCTTTCGTGACCATGTTGTAAGTCAGGGCAGCTCCAGCTGCGGTAGCAGCGGCAACTCCTAAGATAGCACCAACAACTTGAGTAGTACTTAAGCCGTTGCTAGCGCTTTGCCGAGGTGAGAGGGACGCTTCCTCAACCGATTCGTCTTCTTCAGAGACATGACTTGGGGCTCGTTGAGACATAGGAGTAGAAGGACCAGGTCCAAACCCTTTGTGAGAAGAAGACCGAGTTGTCACTTGAGATCGTGGCTGAGGTTGGAAGGGAGCCTGGGTTTTGGAGTGGGAAGATTCTGAAGAAGGAGCGGGGGACGGAAGGGGATGAGATTGGGAACGAGTGCGCGTGTGCTTAGAGCGAGAGGCGAGATCAAAATCCCATTCTAAAACCTGGCCTGCATCATATTGGGCGGTAGGCGGGACAGGAATGACCTGAATGATATTGCCGTCGAGATCTCGCACGGTGGCTCGACTTGGGTGTACACCGCCCTCGATGCCTAAGCGATGCCTGGCGGTATACCCGCTTGGAAGGCCGTCGGCGTCGGGTTGTAATTGCTGCCACGGGTTTGCCGCATGTGCACATTCGTGAAAGTCAGCGACAGTAGTAGGTGAGGCGGCACCCAGGACGATAAAAGAATGCTTGAGTGGTTCGAATGGCCGGGAAGCCTCCCGGATCTGCAAAATAGGCAAAGACTCACGACGACTTTGAGCCTGGAAACCGTAAGTGACAGTGCCAACAGAGGACGACTTCTCGCGGCTGGTATTGAGATAACGCAGACCGAGTGGCTGGAGAATGCTTGCGTAAAACGACGAAGAGGATGCCAAGTGTGACACCTCAATGTATGGCAGCGCCATGATGACTTGTATCCGTCTGGAAGTTGCCGATGCGGCTGCTTGTTTGGAAGCCCCGCCTGGATGCCTCGGGCTGGTTAAAAGGACCTCTGAGGAAGCCTTGATGGGCGTCAATTCTGCAAGAGGTGTGTTGCTGGCTAGCTGGATGCCGGGTAACTGGGGGTGTGGGAAGGCAGGGTAGAGTTGTAATTGGTAACGAGACGGTCAAGAGGACGTTGCAGGTAAGAAGAACGATGCAGGCACCGTGTGATGAGAAGGGTAAGCTAAGGGGGAGTTGGGGGAGGAAAGAAAACCAGCTGGAAAGAGGGTGAAGCGAGGTCAGTTGGACAAGTGGGTGTATGAGTAGGATGAGGAAAAGCGAGGGGACAGAGTGAACGAAAGAGAGAGTAGTAGTGGGGATTGACGATTGGTGATGAGTACCTAGGGCTGCGAGGATGTGAGCGATGAGCTGCAAGATGGGTCGAGATGGGTGCAGTGCAGCTTGTCTTATGGAACCGCTGTTGCTTTTCTTTTTTGAACCCCCCTGGGCCCAACGCCTGTCATAATCTGGGCCGCCAAGTCGGGCTGTTGAAGATGGGACGTGTGGCTGTTGGTGTGTTGTGGTTTGGTGGCCGTTGGTGAGTGGGTAGTCGGGTCGAATTGGTGGAGATGTGCGGGGAGGGGGTCAAAGACGTGAGCCCTGCTTAACTTTCTTTGGAGTTTTTCTTGGGCTCCTGTCAATGCGCCTGCATAGCGAGCCGGAACGTCCTGGTCCACTTGCAATATTGTGGTATTATGCATGTTTTGTGCTGTAGTTGTACCAGAATGTGTGCGATTGGGCGTGTATAAAACTTTGAGCAATTCGCGGTGTGAGTGTGTACAAGAGACTTGCCCACTAGGTGTGGGGATGTTTGGCGGCGTGTGGTGACTAGCCGACCGACTTGACTGACCGACAGATTGCGAAGTGAAGGCCCGGAGCGAGCCTGCTAGGGTGGGAGAGACAACAAAGCCCGGGGCTGGGAGAGCGGTGGACGGACCGGCGGGTTCTATCCAAGGGGATCTTCAGCCCCCTCACTCCTTATTCTCGTTTTCCCTCGACGTCGACCTCCGTGTCTCATCAGTCTCTTCTTGCCACCGGGCGCGCGGGGCGTCTTGCATTCAGTACAATGTATACATGTCTCCTCTCAGGGTCCGTCAGTTGGCCCTCCAGTCCAAATCCGTCCATTCCAAATCTTCCACTAAGTGCCGCCTCCTCTACCGGGGCCCTAGGACTTGCCTTCACGTTCAGAGCACGGACAGTGAGAGCGACGGATTAGGGGGGTGATTCGTGCCGGTTGTGCCCTCAGGAATACGTAGGAAAACGTACTGGGGCCACATCCGCAGGTACTCGGTATTTCTTGCCACCGGGTGAGGGTGTCTCAATGCCACCAAGCCAAGTACATACCAGTCTGGCCCTCGGCCTGTCCTTGACTTAACCATGACCCAGCCATGCCCTCGATTGGTAGCTCCCATTAGGTACCTACTACCTGCCTCTTTATCGCTAAGAAGTCGCGGAAGTGTCACCGTACATCCCGTACCACTACCACTACATTCAGTCCTCATCTCAACCATGGAGATCAATCTTGAGCATCTCCATCGTTGTGTAAACTGATTTTTTCTACTTGTTCTTGTTTTTTTTTTCTAGCCATGCCAACGCGGATCACCACTGGCTGGCTGGGGCGACAATCCTGACAAAATTCCCTCCACAATACATCTGTAGCACCGCACCAAACTCTACACAATCCTTGGGAATTGATTCTATTCGGTACATGCAGCCACAGGGGTGTTCTGAGGGAGGGTACCAGATGCATACCAACGAATCGCCCAAGAGGACCAGTTCTTGCCCCCGAATCTCTCTTACTCCTCTCGCCTTGGGCGGGAATTCCCTCACCCCAAATGGAGTACGCTTCGTGCCACAGGAACAAACAATGCAGCTCTATGCTGGGGCTCTATCCACATACACCTCGGCTTCGAACCGAACCTGAAGCCGTATATCTTTTCGAGTCTCGATCTCCTCGGATATATTTGTTCATTTTTCTCTCGAGTATGGAGCTGCATAATATGTACACTAATGGGCTGTCCTCTCATCTATTGACTCGTGCCACGTCGAACCTGATGGCTGATGGCTCGTTCCCACCAGGCCCTCCATGACCTCCACTCCCCGACCACCCTGGAGCTTTTGAATGGATCATTTCCCGCGCTCATTGCCCAACCCCTCGTCTAGCGTTCACGGCCATTCAACACACGTTTCTTGCATGCACAAATTGATGACGATACCGGTCTCACTGTGACTCAGCGGAGGTAGGCTGATGACAAGATACGGCTATATAGGGTAGCATCCCCTGGAGTGGTTACCTCAATTCCTTGACAAGTCCCGTAATTCGTTATTTTGCCAGGTCTCAACCCGATATGAGCGAACTATATGGTTGACATTTGTGGATAAAAGCGGGTGTTCGCGTGTCTAAACGGAACGTAGATCTGGCTGAAAGAAAATAAAAAATGATGTAATTGTTTCAATCACCTTGCGCCTCAGGTAGCAGCACTAATGATGAATATATCTTCCGGATCAAGTAGACGGTGCAAACATGCTGTAATTCCAGGGCATGCGTTTCTCTCACCACCCATTACTCCACCCCACCGTGTTGAGCCAGTTAGACATGTAGATTGATGTCTTGTTCGTGGTGGATGAGCACTGAGACTTGCTCGTATCCAGACGTCACACTTCCGACAAACAGGGACGAGCACAGCAGTAGAGCCAATCACATCTAGCAAGTTAGCCTTGCCTCAAATTGGGTTAGAGATTTGGATTATGCCAACAGAAATAGGTATTTGCTTCAATTTCCAGTCTCCGACTAAATTGTCCCTTCTCACATTTGAACACATTTTCTTCTCCCAGTCTAATCAGGGATGAGGTGCTTCTTATTTCAGTAGTCAACCCTATCCTGGTTCACTTCACCGTCTAGCTTCAGCCTTGAATTGTCATGGTGTCAGTTCTGTATGTCAGTATCTTTGGGGCCAAGCCATAGCTTGGCGTTATAACCTTGGGACAAAAATGATAAAACAAGAAAACTCATTCAACAGATGTGCAAATGTGAGGGAGCAAGCATAATTTAAAAAAAATGGACCAAGTTGAAGTGGTCCATCAAGACGACATTGAACCCGTCTTGGTCCCGTTGTTGAACGCCTCATGTTTTGGTTGTAAAAACAAGCGACAGCGTAAACCCAGGATTTCCAAGTATCCGCCAATCTACCCCGCGGCGATGTTGTATAGCCGCTAGGTGACTCGGCATTTGGCTTCTGTCTTCGTTTGCTGTTTTCAACCAACGCACCTGTGATGCCTTTACTGGATGTCCCAGACATCTTCAGCCGCGTGGCAAAATTTGCTGCAGGCCACACTTGCAGACAGCGAATAATTGCTGATAGAAATTTTCTCGTCAACAAGCGAGTCTGCGAAGTTATCTTCGCCTTTAGCCATGGCACCGACAAAGACACAGATGCTCTCCTTGGAATCAACAGACTCAACCCACTCACGAACGCGCACGAGGGGAGCGTCGAAACTCAGCGTCACTTTGCGACAGTTAGGGGGCAAGTGGTCAGTGATGGGGTTCTGAATGACACGGAGGAGCTTTTCGTTAGAGTTGGTTGAGCGGATGGACAGTCGGTGTAGAAGCTGCACCATCAAACCAGCGAATCGCTTGAAAGTTCGAGGGATACGGACCGAGGGTGAGACCTCGATGAGGACACCCTTAGCAGTATGGATATATATTTGAAGCTTGCCAGCCTTGTTGATCGGGGAGTCTAACAAGGTCAGGAGACACTAGGAAAATGTCAGCATGTTGAATGCCAACTCAAATGGTCAGGGTTGAAACCTGGTGGGTGATGTCGGGACGAGCATCACTGATATCCCGGTTCATCTTTCGCATGACACCGATGTGCTCGTCGCTATTTAGTAACGAGTATTTATCCTCCCGGTGCGCGCCATTTCGACTGGTGCCGCCATGGGAAGCTTTGTACGTCTCCAAGCTGGCATTTGAAAGAACGACGATGAGTCGTTGGGAATCTTTGTCGGTAGGAGGAATAGGAGTGTTTTGCTCGGCGACTAATTGCGGGAGTGCTGGGGGAGGTAGTGATTGGGTTCCTGAATTAGCGCCTAAGGCGTCAGTGATCAGATCTAAAGAAGAGCGACATAAATGGACAGTTCATACTGGGTCGCTTGACTCCGGCGCGACGCTCGGGCGAGGACATGGTCAAATTCAGGATGGGTGGGGGAGGAAACGCGGATGCGTGGATGAAGAGGTGTCAAGATGTGGGCAATCGCGTTGGTAGTAGAATTAAGACTTGGAAGGAGCTCTCGTGCTATCCGGAGAAAGCTGGAGAGAAAGGGACGAAATCGAGGTGATATGAGGATACGAAGAAGGCAGAGAAACAAGAAAATCCTGTTGGAGGGGAAGGAAGAAGGAAGAAGAGAAGAAAGGGAACCCTGAACCATGGATGCATGGTAGCGTGCCTTCTAGCCTGGCTTGTCCACTACCTGAGTTCTTAGGTACCTAATAAGTGGTACCTGCCACCTGCAGAGAATTGCCAAGCTGCCTAAGTTGCTAACCCGCCGAATGGATGACATAAAAAGCACCGATCGCCTCAAACTGTGTTGATGACTACAACACCTGCATAATAAAAATAAGTATTGATTGCATTAAAATATTCATATGGCTTGGATGATTGATTTAGCAAATTATCACACAGTAATATACGGATAACTATCGATCAATTGGGTTGGCTTCCATTGTGAAAGGCTGGATACTTTTTTTTGTCGTCCACCTGCTATCCTCTACTAGTTGGTGGGTCCTGGTACAACGGCTGACCACGCAAAATCTAGAACGGAATGCGCACGTGCCCATGAGGCCATTTCTCACACCTCACAACCACAACCGCTCACGAGATTTTAGGTGAGCGTTTGAATTATAAATGGGTGTCACAGTGTTCGGATATCGGGCTAAAGGCTAATACTGGTTGAATGGGAAACTTGAGCATACTTTGGATAAAAACCTCCCCTGTAGTCCCAGTCTCACTGCAACCAAAAAGTTGCAGTTTCATGCTGTCTTCTCATCATTGGTTCATTGCATTACCTAATCATCAAGGTGTCCACACACTATTCTGATTGGTTGATAAAATTTGCCCCTGTCTTTCATTGGGGCTGTATGTTGATGGTGGTCTTGGTTGACATCAATCCCTCCGATCAGCAATTGACAACCGACCATAGCCTTGGCCTCGCAGCTGGTTGCTCCAACGTCGAAACAATAACTAATCTTTGGCCCTAACTATAATGTCCTCCCAAGTCGCAAAGGCTGCTCGCCGCGTCACGCACGAGTTGCATGGCGTTGTTGTATCGGCTGGCCTCATGCAAAAGACAGTAAAAGTCCGAGTTGGCGGCCAAAAGTGGAACAAAGTCGTTAACAAGGTAAGTATTATCATCCCTAATTTTGATGCTTGTGGGATGTTCTGACATTACCTCACAGTGGTTCGCCGACCCCAAGCATTACCTTGTTCATGACCCCAACTCTTCGCTTCGAACTGGCGATGTCGTGTCTATCGTTCCCGGCTGGCCTACCTCGCAGCATAAGCGCCACGTAGTGAGGAATATCATTGCGCCATATGGAGTTCCGATCGAGGAACGACCCCCAGTGCCGACACTTGAGGAAAGAATAGCAGAGCGAGAAGTCAAGAAGGCCGCCAAGGATGAGAGGAGGGCTGCTCGGAGGCAGCTTGAGGAGGAGAATCGTCGCGAGGAGAAGAAACTTGAATTGGAGAAGAAACAAGCCAAGCGAAAGGCTTGGGAGGAGGCACAAGAACGAAAATCTTAGGGTGAAATAAGTCACCTTGGCCGAGGGTTCTGGTAATCACTGGAACTTGACCGCACTATTTTGATGGTCACAGGGAGCTGAGGGACCGCGTCTGTTCGGAGATCTAACGTGGAAACGGAATAAGGCTCAAGCATTGGCCTGTATCATAACATGTACTTGCTGACGCCACGAGGCGTCTTGTACCAAAAGTCGACATGCACACCAACTGTATCATATACAAAATCACCAACTTTCACAACGCTCGCCAATGTAGAATATTGGCTTATGAATTTACTAATCCTACAATGGTCACATGTGTTCCTTACACCCAGTTAAGATACAATTGGGAGGGGCAACGTGAATGCAAAGCTTGATCCTCTAGCCACCCCGTTCGCCAAACTCCTTCGCCCAATCCTCGTACTCCTTTAACCCCGCCTTGCTCACACTGGGTCGTATTGTGCCCAGACTCGCTTCAAAATCAGCGAGTCTGATAGGGCGGATCTGATCCATTGTCATGTGTAATAATGCTTCCCCTAGAGATCGGAGTGGACCCATAGCAGCATCCTTGGCCAAAGCTGTAATATCCGAGCCAGAAAACCCTGTTGATAGGTAAGTTAGGAATTTGGCTAGCTCAGTAAATACAGATGTCACTCACCATCTGTTAGTTCTACAAGTTTGTTGATGTCTTGATTTGAGAGATCGTGCTTTTGCTGTCCTAAGAGTGTCTTGAGTTGTGTTTCCCTGGTGGTTGGTTCTGGGAGGGGTATATATTGGCGTCTAACGAAGCGCCGTCGAGCAGCTTCATCAATCGCCCAGGGTAGATTTGTTGCGGCCAGCACGAGAACTCTATTTGCATCACCTCGTTCTTTATCCTTGTCGCTAACTTCTTTCCCAGCAGCAGCTCGTTGAAGATCGCTCCACTGTATGAGAAACTCGGTTTTAATCCTCCTGGTAGCCTCATGTTCACCTGAACTAGATCGCTGGGATAGTAAGGAATCAATCTCATCGACGAATATAATGCTGGGAGCGAGCATCCGAGCAAGCCCGAACAGGGCCCTCACTAGCTTTTCTGATTCTCCGAGGTACTTGCTTGTCAAACTACTCGCTGAGATGGAAAAGAAAGTGGATTTGGATTCTGTTGCCACTGCTCTTGCAAGCATTGTCTTTCCAGTACCCGGAGGCCCAAAAAGCATCATGCCTCTGGCAGGTTCTCGTAATCCCATGAATAAATCTGGGCGGAGGAATGGGTATACTACAGTCTCTCGTAGCGCGTTCTTTGCAATCTCTAAACCTGCTACATCGCCCCAGTGAACCTCATCACCTTGAACGACAACATCATTGAGAATTTGCTTTGCGGCAGCCTCATCAACACCTGGTGGAAGATTTTTGAGGATCGAGGCCTTCTTTTTCTTCCAGATCGTCATCTCATTCGCTTCTTCTTCTATCGGCGATTCCTCTGAAAGTTGACACTCCGAATCTGTTTGAACTGGGCTTTCTTTGGTTCTTGCACGGCTAGATTTAGGTAGAGGTTGGTATGGATCATCACCAGACGCACTTGAGACGGAGGCCGGCCGCGGCCGTTCGCGTCTACGAGACCTATTTCCCTTCTCTGGGTCTGGCCTCTGTTGTTTGAACTGACCAGACGTCCGTCTCGTAGCTGGGCCTCCCCTAACCGGCGATTCGAGTGTCGTTATCTTATCCGAAGCCATTGTGTAGTCGTCGGCAGATCCTGATTCAGGAAATGATTCCTGCCTTGATACTTGGCGTGGCGAGTTAAATGATGAACTTGCTCGACCACCAACGGGTCGCTCCAGACGATTGGACGCCGGTTCTGGCGTTTGGGACGACTCTTGTATCGACAATGCCCCTAGAGCGCTGGATGCAGCACTGACAGAGAGGAATGATGGCTTTGTGTAAGAGTAGTCATCGGAGTGTCGGGTCTCACCACTCGGTTCGCCTTCTCGAGGGACGATGAGTCTTCTGGAGTGGCTATCCCATTGCAGAGGGCCCAAGCTAGGTTTGCGGACTTGGTCAAGGGAAGCCCGCGGGCTTTGGTTTGACGATGGTGACCTAGCGTCAGAGGGAACGCTTCTGGAATACTTTTCCCTTGAACTGAGCGCACTCCATGCCAGTGTTGCAGCTTTGCTCGATCCTTCCCCTGCAGGCTTCGGTGATTTGCGTGTACTCTTGCTGGGCTTTTCGCCAGGCTTTCCAGATCTCAACGTAGTTCTCATTGTATGCTTTTCTGGGCTGCTAGATCTTAAGCTTTTCCCTGGCCGGGAGGGTACGTAAGGTGACGATGATCTTAAATTGGCAGGACCAACCGGATCAAGATACGGGCTGCTATTTCCATTGATGACAGTATGTTCAGAGGATCCACGCCTGGGGGGTGCAGGGCGCTGAGGCAGGGCGGGGCGGGAGAGCTCTGAATATGTGACGGCAGGAATTGTGCCTTGTCCTATGGCACCCTTGCCCCGGCTGTCGGCTTCCGGCAACGTTGGCCGTTTTGAAAGCTTTCCAGTGGAGGATGATGGGGTTGATTCATCTTGCCGCGATATTCGTAGAGCCTCTAGGAGGTCGATACGCTCCTTGCATTGTAACTCGAGCTCCTTGACAGCATCCTGCAGAGCCTTTTCAGTGCTTGTCAATGGAACATGTACAGGTACGGCTCGGTTCGCCTGGTAATCGTATATCTGTTCAAGGGCAATTCTCCAGTGGCGCATAGCCTCGATTTCGTTTCCCTGTTTGGAAACTGGCTGTAAGTCTGGAAACTTGGAGTGGCATCCGGTATGGTATCGAGCATGGGATAACGTACCTGGCTTTCATAGTAGACAGCTGTTGAGCAGCTCAAGTAGCTGTCATCATATGTCTTTTGTAGTACAGCCAGGGCTTTGTTGCGTAGCATGGCTTTGATTGTAAGAGCATAGTAGTCCTCAGCCTTGCTTTGGTCGATTAGGGGACGGACCAAAAGCGGCTTCGCAGACTTTGGCCGTCGAATGCGGCCGCCTCGTTTGGTGCGCAGTCAGCCGATCTGTGGTAGGCAATCGGTGTCCGGGAAAGAGGAAATGACGGGGACACGGGCGATTTGGATGCGGTGGGGAGATTTGCGTCGTGGCGCAGAACGCTCTGAGGATGTCGCTGCTTCGTTTGCTGGAAATGGAGTTGGAGGAATTGGTTGTCGGCACATGGCGAAGGCGCGGTAGGTTGGGTACTGTGGGCGGTGACGTCGTCTCGCTCGCACCGCCCACCTGGGGCGCAATCCAGTGGCAGCGGGGTCCACATATCAGTCGCCCTGGCAGGGGCCTGCTGACTGCTTCATGTGTCTATCCAAAAGCATGATGCTTTGTGGGGAGCGTTTATTCAGAAAATAATTGTTACGATATGTTCTGGTTTGGTTTTAACATATGAATCGTTCAAACATACATGTTTTATTTTTAAAGCCAACCTCTATAATAACAAGTTCTACACTAAACTATCCTGCAGCCTCTTATTTAGTGGTAATTGTATCTGGAACACTTCAATTCATAGCCATCTTCTGAAGCGTACTTTTTTTTTTAGATAAAGGGAATATTAGTTCGCGGTAATTTATGGCTTTGAGCCCAAATTGCCCTTTGGATTTATCTAAGAAAGGAGCACACGAATTTCGGCAGTTGTTCTAGGGAACACAGATCTGAGCTCGTCTTCGTCCTCTGAGTCTGTCGAACCCCCCACATCCTTTGTAATCGCTTCTTCTAGACGTTCGAAGTCACCACAGAATTTTTCAGCGGCTTCTTCAGTAAGTTGGCGGGCGAGTTTAGAGTCCTGGAGGTGCTTCAGGTTCTCCATCGCGTCCATGAGCGCCGAAGGGAGAAAGTCATCTAGAGTTTGGCTGGCTTGGTTTAACATGTTTCTGTCTAACGATGCTGCTCCATTCTTTTCATATTTCTGTAACATGTTAAGGACGGGCTCGAGCCCTGATCCTTTGATGAGAAAGTTGTATTGGCTTTTGACAAGCTTGTGAGCTTCTCCGGATGCTCGCTCACGAAGGGCTTTACTCCTTCGTTGCGTGAAACCAAATAGCTCCAAAGACGCAGCAGCTGATAGCATGCAGTTGATGAGGAAAATGATTCCCTTTTGGCCTGGCATCGATTTGGTCATATTCTCACAACCAGCCATGAAAGGTTCGAATGCCTCTGTCAAAACACTCTCAAATTCTGCCTCTCGGTCCTCTGACGCAGACAGAGACGACTCATAGGTCTTGCTAATGGCGCCCAGCTGTTTTAGAGAATCTTGTAGAAAGCTAGGTGGGCCAAGGTCAGAGGGCGCGTGCTGGAATTCTCCTTGAATCGTTGCAATATGATCTCGCACAAGTGCACGGAATTGTCGAAGGGCCTCTTTCTCCAAACCCTCTATTAGCCCAACTAAATTGAACTCTGGGCCTAGCGTCTTTTGGAAGGTGATGCGATAAAAATTGATGAGATTCGCCAGCTTGTACGCTGGGATAATATCCTCATTGGCTTGTATGACCTGCTCGACTCGCTGTCGTAGGACGCGGGCTGCGCCTGAAATATCTCGGTCTACCAAGTCGTGGAGGGCCTTCAAAGCATTGAAGTCTGCTTCAGCCTCGTCATCGTCGGCTACCAAGCGCCAGACTTCAGCGTCGCGGCCGGATTTTAGCCCCTTGGCTAACTCTTCGCCTTCAGCGACAAAAAGAACTTCCAGAGCCTCGCGCTCACTGACTGTAGCTGAATGAATCCACGCCAGCATATCTCCCACATATCGCAACGGATCATGAGCTGTCATGTCAATTGGTTTGACTGAGGGATCCTCCACGCCAGATGGTGAAGTCCCAGTTAGAGCAACGTAGAATGAGTCTGAAAGAATACGCTCTCGAGCCTCCGCGAAGAAGTCGAGGCAATTCTGGAAAAGAGATGGTCGCTCAGCCAGAACTCTTAGCGCACGCCGGATGGAAGAGTTCATTTGTGGATTTTCTAGGTTCAAAGTTTTGAACTCCCGTTGAATCCATTTATATAGCTTTTGAAACCCCAGGTTGATGTTTTTAGATGTCTCCTCCATCAATTCTAAGCCTAGTGTCTGTTTCTCAAAGCCTAGTAAAATCTCACAGTCTTTGCTTATTCTTTTTGCCTTGTGAAGAGCCTCAAAGAATCGATCATCCACTGGCTCCGCCGTCATTATTAATGCAGCTACTTCGTTTTCTGACATTATGAAATGTTTTTTGAAGGAACCAAGGAGCTCTTGCTTGACCTCGACCTGTTTGCGCTGTTCCAGAAGGGATGAAGCCTCTGAGAGCGCTTGTGTGGTTTGGTTGTGAGCTGCAACAACTTGGCTCTTCATATCCTCATATCCTGTGTTGAGTTTTTCAAGAGTTGTTTTGATTCGTCTTAGTTGCTGAAATTGAGTTGGTATATATTCTCATTGTTCCTATTTTTTTTTTTGGACGAGCAAGCCTACCTCTGCAACACGGCTAAATTCTGAAACAACTTCTGCATTGATGTCGATGACTTCTCTCTGTAGATCCAAGCGAAGTCGGCGTCTGGTCTCGGCATCATTCTGTGTGCCCCGTTGGTCTAGAAGCGAAAGTGCATCTCTGAACTCGGTGTCAGAATGTGTGGTTGAGAGAACACTAGTGACTTTTGAGGCAAGAGGGCTCGCACCTTTGAGGGTGGAGGACGATGCTGTAGAACTCTCTGTTGATAGAATAGCTGGGTTAGAAGTGCCTCTGGATGGCAGGCTCATTTGGGCCCACGGCTGATCTGCCGCCATGGTGCTTGGGATTAACAATGTTCAGGGGGTTAGCAAGAACATGGAAGGAAATTCTGGAAATGATAGCCAATTTCCCAATATGGCTTTGTTCGCTGAGAACACTTGAGGAGATGGTTAGGGTTGTTTGTCAACTTATGGGTCGGTTGAGTGTTCTGGGCTGTATTAAATTGGCTAAGTGACGCAAGTTGGCCCATTGCACTTCGCTTCATGGTTTACAGTAACTAGTATGGCAACGGTGTCGTGAGTGAGCTCCTGGAATGGTAGGCGGTGTCCTGTGGGGCGACACCTTGACCCATGCATAAGTCCGGCAAAATGTACACACCGCTTTGGAGCGTCATACCTGGGCCAGGTGATGCCTGGGTAGATTAGACAGGCCGCCATCAGGATCTCGGGACGGAATATACTATGCATTTGATTGCGAAGGCATATGCGCTCAAGATTACAAGGTCAGTTAGATTCCATATCTCCTTTAAAACCCCCGATGCCCTGGATTGTGCCTCACGTGCGACATTCATGCACGCGGGCAAGGTCACGCTTATCAGAGTCACCTGCTGCCCGCATTCAACCAAGTACCTTCACCCATCAACCACACTTGGCTCATTCATCTAGATTAGTAGAATCCACCTTCTCTTCTTCATCGCTCGTCTATTTAAAATAACGAAAGTACCCCCCCAAAACCGACATTTTCCCCTCTTACCAACTCGCCCTACCTCTGGTCCCCGCACTCACTACATGGGCTGTCGCTTTTCACTCGCGTCACAATAGAATATTGGAAACCGACATGGGTGTCATGGTTCTTGGGTAAACTGTTTCCTCAGAACCATCATGACATCCAACATATTTTCCCGGATCGCTCCATCTTCGAGAAGCACTCGATCGTTTTACGAACAACTTCGCTCCGAGGATGACGACGGCTTCGCAGATGAACATCCTGGACTGGACGAGGAGAATCTGGGTCAAAATTTCAATGATTTCGATACCGAAGGTCTCGGTGTGGGTGACAGCAGGATGACAGTCGATAGCGCGGCATTTGATGCGAAAGATAATCTCCGAAGCACACGCCAAATCGGCACTCATGTACGAAATCCAAGTGACCCATCGCCGAGATGGCAAGCCAATGATGATGATATCGACAATGATGTACCGGCATCCTTGTTATTTGAACACAATGAGACTGAGAATCACCCCCCTACATCTTCGAAAAACCCGCGACGATCGAATTCCCGTTCCCAAGCTGCCGCTGGACCGTCGTCAGCTATGGCGCAAGCACAGTGGCATGCGGCTACTACACAGCGACTCCACAGAGACGATCCATTTCTTGGTCCTTCTGGATCACAGCCAAGGCCCCTTATGAGAGATGTCATCTCAGGTAGCCCCAAGGAAAAAGCCCTCTGGAGATGGGTTAACACCTCGAATCTGGATAGCTTTATGCGTGATGTCTACGATTACTATGAGGGTGGTGGGCTATGGTGCATTTTATGCGCCAATGCTTTGTGGCTACTGTAGGGTTGACTTTCAAATCTCATGTGTGGGAATCTTGATGCTAACTATTTACAAGTGAAACTCTTTTCGTGGCCATTCTATTGACATTTTTATGCCAATGCGTCGACTACTCGAAAGTTCCCCATAGTAGATCGCTAGGTCAGGTGGTCATTCCACAGTGCACGAGCAAGATATCTGGAGTCTGGAACTTTGGGATTTGGCTGTACTCATTCTTTTTCATCTGGAAATCAGTTCAATATTTCGTTGAAATCCGACGCCTTGTCCACATTCGCGACTTTTACACCTATCTTTTGGACATACCAGAGCAAGATATGCAATCTGTGTCCTGGCAAGATATTGTGGCCCGCATTATGACTCTAAGGGATCAAAATCCAAAAACAGCGACTAATATATCACCAAGTCTTCGGCGGTTTATCGGAAGCCAGTCCAAGGAACGTCTTGACGCTCATGATATCGCTAATCGATTAATGCGCAAGGAAAACTATCTCATTGCTATGATAAACAAAGATGTCTTGAACCTTTCGTTGCCAGTGCCCCTTTTAGCAGGCCGCCAATTATTTTCCAAGACAATGGAGTGGTATTTGCACTACTGTATCCTCGACATGGCATTCAACGAGCTCGGTCAGGTCCAGCAAGACTTCCTCCGCGCGGACCGAAGGGGCCTACTCAGTCAGAAACTGAAGCAGCGGCTCTATTTTGCAGGATTCCTCAATCTTGTTTTCGCACCGGTGGTGCTGGCCTATGTTGTTATCGTGTATTTCTTCACATATTACAATGTAAGTTCAATACAAGTTCAGATCCGCATGAATATATTCGCTAATGAGCCTTTATAGGAATACCAAAAGGATCCTAAATTAGCCACTGCTCGCAAATACACGTCACTAGCGGAGTGGAAGTTCCGCGAGTTCAATGAACTTCCACACATATTCTATGAAAGAATCCATATGTCTGTGCCGTTCGCCACTCGATACATTGATCAGTTTCCCAAAAGAATGACAGAAGATATAGCTCGAAGTATTGCTTTCATGACGGGAGCAATCACAGCTGTTCTAGCAGTGGGTTCAGTGCTGGACTCGGACCTTTTTCTGAGCTTCGAGATTACTAAAGATCGGACAGTCCTCTTCTACTTAGGTGTATTTGGCGCCGTCTGGGCCATTTCTAGAGGCATGGTATCGGAAGAAACGCTTGTGTTCAACCCAGAATATGCATTGCGAAGTGTCATCGACTATACCCATTATATTCCAGACCATTGGAATGGCAGACTGCATAGTTTTGAGATCAAACAGGAATTTGCGGAATTGTATAAGATGAAAGTGGTGATATTTTTAGAGGAGATCATGGGCATCATCACAACACCCATGCTTCTTCTTTTCTCGTTACCGAAATGCAGCGACCAGATTATTGACTTTTTTCGTGAGTTCACCATTCACGTTGATGGACTTGGATATGTCTGTTCTTTTGCCGTCTTTGATTTCCAAAAAGGGGTTGGAAACACTGGACAGCAGGGCATGCCCCGTGATGTGCGGGAGGACTATTACTCAACCAAACACGGTAAGATGGCGGCATCATACTACGGATTCATTGACAACTATGTCATCAATCCCAAGACAGGAATACCTGGACATATTCCGCCAGGGTCTCGACAAGCTTTCCACCCCCCCCCAGCATTTCCAGGGCTGAACTCTCCAACTTTGGCAGCGGATATGCAAGGCTCACAAATGGGACGAACAGATGTAGGGAGGACAAGAAGTCGAGCCCCAGCTGTTGGGAGAGGATCACGACCTGGGCCATCAATTCCACCGCCCTCACCCATGGCGTCTATTTTGTTAGATCAACACCACCAACCGTCGGTGCCAGCGAACGCCGGTGCGCGGAGCCTGTACTGGTCAAGACACCCTCGTGGCGGGTATCGCGGGGAAAGTCAGATTATCGAAGAGCCGATAGAAGGAGGGGTGCAAGATCGAAGGCTGCCCGTGGAAGAATCTGTTTATGAAGGAGGAGGCATATTAGGCGAATCTACATGGGAGACATCACCAGGAAAGGGCCTTACTCGAGAAAACAGTGCAGCTAATACTGATGAATCGGAGGCTGGTGTTCTCGGACTCATCTATCAGTTGCAACAAACGCAACGACCTCGGCGAGGAACAGGAATGGTCTGAGATTGATGTCGCTAAATAGTATACAAATGATATTATTTTCTCAAGCAATTATTTGTGGGAATGGCTCCCTAATATGTGGAAGCGTTTTCGGAACTTGTTTACTGTAAAAATATCAAGTTTGGCATTTGTAACCATGGGCTAAGTGAGGATAGTGATATCAATGTGATTCTAAATGCTCAGGGATATTTTTGGCAAAGCCTTCGGCCAGATCACATAATTCGCGGTGTGTGTCGAGATTCAAGGCGGCGGGCGGCGCAAACATCGATCCAAAGTTATGGAGCTTTTCTTCATCACAACTTTGAAACACAACACGCACCTTCTCCATTGTTGTGTAGGTACTAGGGCGCCAAGTGTACCAATTGAATATGTACTGACTCCCAGTAATATTGTGACATAGTGTTGTGCTGTTTCATGCAATCTATGCAGACAAGGATTAGTAAGAGATGTCCCGGCCAGCCACCTTTTAACTAGGCAGTGTAGATGTCAAACTTCGATTCGAAAATGCAAGAGAACGTTTCTCTCGGTTGGTTTGGCCTTGACCCGGGATTTAGAGGACTAAGTTGAGTAAGCTTCTGATCTGCCTTTAGGGCAAGGAATATGATGGAGTGTGCGTGTGTGTCAGGTCGGGGAGGATGTTGAAAGCAAAAGAGAAAACTAGATTCGTAAGACGGGTGGTCTCTTGACCATAACAAAGCTTTGCAGGAGAGGTAGATGACGCGATTGATGCCATATTTGTTTGGTGACGATTTGATCAAACTGATTGATTGATTAGATTAGAGTGGATCCATGATGGGAAATTACAGCATGTCCAAGGTGAGGAGAAAGCGCGCATGTGTAGGGTGAGCGAAGTCCGGAACAGTCAGAACATGCGGCTCGTCACTGGCGTGAGACAATACGACAGGAACATTACGGATGGACCAGACGAGTGGAAGGGTGCATCGGTGGTGCGTGTGACAAATTGGGGCTGGACGAGATGTGTTGCGTTGTGGGGAAGGGAGAGAGGCCTGAGTTGATTGATAACTTGATTATTGCGACCGTCAACCATTGCATAACTGCAATACCCGAAGTTAATAGGAGGCGGGCTAGAGCAGGGGTGAATGCTTTTTACCCCCAAACTTCTTTTCTTCTTACCCTTTTAGCCAGGTGATTTGTAACGACGCTAATCCCTGCGATTGGATCGTTCGCCTAATTACCAGCCGCTTGGTACAAGAAAGCGGGAGCATGGTTTTTTTTTGTTGTGAAATGGAACATGTAACTAGGACTGTTGGCTGTCTGAAAGAATGCCATTGAGGCAGCATCGTTTTGCTCGGATATTAGGAGTCCTCATTGTAACAGGGTTGAATGGAACCAAGTATGGCCTGGCGTGTGTGAAGCTGTTCTCAGGAGCGCTTAGAGATCAGCTTTGCTGGGAAAAAGAACTGGGCGAATGTCTCATGGATCCAGACACGTCCAAGGAGAGGTTTCTAATTGGTGAAGCGAGCGCGTGGAGGGATGCAGGTGCAGCGACAGCCAGGTGGGCACTTGCGTACACCAGTGGGGTTCACGGCTCCTGCCGAGGAAAACAGTAGCGAGACACCACTGAGCGATGTACACAAGCTTGTCAATACGAGCGCGAGGGATTTGTAGATCTTGGCACCCTCTTGGAAAGGGCTTGGGTGTTTTCCCAAATAGACATACGGATACGTGATGCTAAACACGCTGGTGGCGCCGTGCGTGGGTAGTTTTTTTTCTTCTGGTTTGATACCGCCCCATTATCCTCCACCAGACATGGCAGACGATTTTGGGTTGTTGCAAGGTCGGTACTGGATACGTAGTAAAATGAGGGATTACGTACAAATGTGGGATGGGTCCAAAGCCTGGGATTCAAGACGCTAGCATGCAATACCAAGCATCTAACAGAGTTTGTGCATCGTGAAAGCAAGAATTGTATCACGGCACGGCGAGAGCGAGTGTGTCCGAGGTTGGTCTGAGCGATGGTCGCAATCCAGGACCAAAGATTTAGAGTGCCTAGTACACGGGAACTACTTTCAGGGAAAAAAAAAACTGACACCTCCTCGGAGTTCGGATTCTCGCTCACCCTGACGCAAACCCGGGATTTGAATCACACATGGCAGCTGGGCCTTGCTGGTTATTTGGCCGTGGCGCAGTGTATTATTTTCGGACCAGCTGGAAGACAAGGAATAGGGCCTCAGCTCTCACGGCCGAATGAGACTCGGCGTGGTTGGTTTATAAACTACATATGTGATAAATGGCCGTGAAAGTTTCGCGGTGAATTGCTTTCCCTCGTTGGGTTTGTGGGAAAATGGCAGTTGAAGGAGGGGCCTCGGCGCTAGCGGCCTGTCGCCGCCGAGCTATTGCGCCCCCCGCACCGAGAAGACGTTCCGTTAGGTGGTGATACGTTGGGAACTTTAGTGGATGCATGGGCAGGTCATGTACCTAAGTCTTGATAGAGGCCCTGGGGACAGCACCGTGGCGGTTGTGGTTGCTGCCGCATCGCCGCCCGCCTGCCGCTATGCTGCCCGGACTCCGAGGCCGTAAACGGAGCAGCACAAGCCACGCCCACCCCAGGAAATTTTTCTAGATAACAGCTACTCACTTTCCGCTTCGTCGCTCCATCGCCCGCCCGCTCTGCTTCTGCCCGCTTGTTTGGCCTTTTCTTGTATTGCTGCCCATCCTCGCAGTATTCTACAAACTCGACGGAGACATTCAAGCAGATAGCGAACTTGCCTTTAACCTCTCCACTCAATCGATTACCTATCCCTCTCCGTCGCCGCCGCATTCGAGCCCACATCTCCTCTCCAGCCACCCAGCGACCCCGGTCGAATTGAGTGCCGTCAATTGCACGGCCTGAGTCTTATCTCATCTTCATCGTCTCCCTCGCTGACCTCGACGGACTCTCCGCGGTGCTTACCTGTCCGTATCTGCGCATATATTCCTTCACGTTTAGTCTATAACGGCAATTGCCTGGCCGTCGCCCAGCTGTCAACCTGGCTACCCTCGAATCCAAGCCTTTCGGCGGAGCATCGGAAGCTGTGGCCGCCATGGCCCAGCCAAGTGCAGAGCCGGTTGAGGACTACGAGTAAGCTTCCCCTGCTTTGCTCGGTGCTCGTCAACTTTGACAGCACCTCTGGCCCAAGTTTAATGTCACTCACTGACTCAATTTTCTGTAGCTATGAATCCCTTCCGCCCAACTTTTCCCTGCTGCAAAATATGGCAGCAGGTGCCTTCGCCGGCATAGCCGTATGCTGCACCCGACCCTACATGCCACCAGTCTGAGGCTAACCAAATCTTTGCCATGCAGGAGCACACCGTTATGTACCCTATCGATGCGATCAAGGTTCGAATTTTTGTTATGCTATTTGTAAATAGCTACTGACTTACGCTGTACAGACGCGAATGCAGATCCTCAACCCAAGCACAACCCCCGCCTACTCAGGTGTCTTGCGCAATACCCTTCAAATTGCCAAGACTGAGGGTGTCTTCAGCTTATGGCGCGGCATGTCAAGTGTCATTGTTGGTGCTGGTAATACTGTCTTACTTACCATTGTCGCTTGCTCTCGTAGCTAACGCCACCCACAGGTCCTGCTCACGCTGTCTACTTTGCGACATACGAAGCCGTGAAGCACGCCATGGGCGGAAACCAAGCTGGTGTTCACCACCCTCTTGCAGCCGGTGAGTTGTGTGTCAATATTATTTAAAGCTTTGCGCAATCTAATGTTGAAATTTCGCAGCGACCAGCGGTGCTGCCGCCACTATTGCCAGCGATGCTTTCATGAACCCCTTCGATGGTACGTTGCCCCAGGCTGAAATCTTCGCATGACGCCCCCGACATACAGCAGCTCATACGCTCGATTCATAGTCATTAAGCAGCGCATGCAAATTCAGAACTCGAGCAAGATGTACAGATCTATGGTCGACTGCGCCAAGTATGTGTACAAGACGGAAGGGCTAGGCGCCTTTTACATTTCGTACCCAACGACATTGTCCATGACAGTTCCCTTTACCGCACTCCAATTTCTCGCCTACGAGTCGATCTCCACAGCAATGAATCCCGAAAAGTCCTACGATCCCCTCACCCACTGTTTGGCTGGTGCCGTTGCTGGTGGTTTTGCTGCTGGCCTCACCACACCCATGGATGTGATCAAGACAATGTTGCAAACCCGAGGCACCTCGATGGACCCTGAAGTGAGAAGGGTGAATAGCTTCATTGGCGGATGCCGTCTCCTCTACCAGAGAGCCGGATTCTCTGGGTTCTTCAAGGGCGTTCGTCCCCGAATAGTCACCACCATGCCTAGCACTGCTATTTGCTGGTCTGCCTACGAGTTCTCTAAGTAAGTTGTGTGACCCGTCTAAGTGCTCAATAGCATTTGCTGACGCTCGTGCCTCTCGATAGGGCCTACTTCATCAAGCGAAACGATGCTTCGTGAAGTTCCTTGACATTATATATACAATAAACGCATCTGGGGGCGATCTCAGCAAAGGGCAAGCTTGCCGTAGTCGACAGAGCACATGGCTCCCGTGCACCATTGGAAAGACAAGCAACAAAACCGTGCCAACATTGATGTCAACGGTGACTACTGCGGCGACAATTATGACAACAACGATAACACCCCCCGACCCCCCGAATTCTTTCTTCCCCAGTCCGACGTTTACTGGCCCAGGTTTGAGCTGCTGCGAAGGGAAACATCGCCAACGCCAGAAACTTATGTTTGGGCGGAAATGATCGGCTTGGGACTAGATACGAGCGACGGACGTGTGTACATAAAAAAAAAAAACTCCAAATCATACTAGGGGGCTTTGGGCGTGTTAAGGTTAGATGGTGGAAATGAGTTGTCTCTGTGATGATATGTTTGAGCCGGTAATATTGTGTCAAAATACATCAGCGCGCCTCAGGCCCGATGGACCGGTTTTGGGCGGTGGGCGCGTGTGTAGATTCTGTGCCAAGTATTGTGTCAATTGTACTCATGTGATTGATGCCATTCTGGTGTAAGAGCTCGATGTGAGTATTCCATGATAGCTGACAGTTAGGTTGAAGAACAAGGCTCTGTCGCCGACTTCGGCGTCGTAGACGAGGTATCATTGCATGTGCAGTAACCGAACCTAGATTTAGACTAGCCATAGTTGGACCTGCGACTCCATCAAGAGCCGGGGACCTTTTGCTGCAGACGGGGGCGATATTCTGGCACAGGTTACTCTATTTCTCAAAAAATGTAGCTATTATAAGCTGTGAAGATAACGAGCTAACACCAAAAACACCGGCCGAGCCTGTCCTGGCACCCTTTTATCAATCCGTACTTACCCATTCCTTTTCATAATCAACCCCTCCGTAGAATTGGCGAGAGGTGACCTACTGCTGTCTTCGCTTAAAACCCAAACTGTTGTCCTCCAAACTGGAATTTGAATTGTTGACCACCGCCGCCATGTCCCTGCTGGAACATGAAAGGGTGGCCACCGCCGCCGCCGAAGGGGTTGCCCTGGAAGGGATTTCCGCGCGGCTCCTGGGAGTTGGGGTCATCGCCACGATCGAAGCGCGCGCGAAGTTCAGGATTGCTAAGGACCTCGTAGGCCTCGTTGATGGCAGCCATCTTCTTCTCGGCCTCTTCTTTAGAGATGCCCTGCTTCACAGCCTTGTCAGGGTGGAATTGCTTAGAGGCCCTGCGGTACGCCGATTTGATCTGGCGCTCATCGGCGTCGTTGGGCACACTAAGGACCTTGTAGTAGTCCTTTGTCTTGCTGCGCTTGAGAGCAACCTGGGCCTTTTGCAGGATGGGGTGAACCTTGTCCTTGAGATCGGGCCGGGCCTCGGCAGCTTTCTGAAGGGTATGGATGGAAGCCTCAAACAACTCTTCCTTAAGCTGCCTCTTTCCTTGGTGAAGGAGACCCCAGAACGAATTGGGGTTGATGTTGAGAGCATGCTCACAGTGCTTGGGTGCATCTTTGTGGTTGGACTGATAACAACTGTTAGCGACCAGGACAGACAATGGGGAGGGGAAAACTCACTTCGGAATACGCCTGGCATGTCAATTCAATCACCTCCTCTAATAGCTTAATCCTGGCGTTTGTCGGGATAGTTCCCTTCTGCATCAACTCTTCAACCTGCTCCCGCATCTGAGGATATAGTCCCGGCTCACTATCGGTACCAATCAGAGATCGGCCAGCCGTCGTGGACTGGCCTCGCTTCAATTGACCCAGGACCTTGGTGTGTGCCTTTTGAAGGGCTTTTTCTTGCTTGTGGAGCTTTTTGCAAACCTTGGAGTCAGGGTCAGAGTGTAAGCACTTCCGCACCTGGGCCAGGCCATTGTCCATATCTCCCAGCCCGTAGAAGGTAGTGGCAGAGATGACGACGTGGGGTAGAGTATTTCCGGGTCGAAGATGCAGAACATGCTGGAGATCGCTCATGCCCTCTTCGATTTCGCCGCGTTTGAAACGGCATCTCGATCGCAGCTCTCGAAGGTCAGCGGAGCGGGTAGCGACCAAGATGGCAGTTCCAGCCTGCGTCACACACTCATCCCACTTCTCGCCCTTCTCGGCCAAGGCTGCGAGGTTGGCAGCGAGCTTAGCATCTTCCAATTCCTTGACCTGGGGAGAGTCTGGACCTCGGCTTCCGGTTTGGTACTGAGCTCTGGCGCCCTCCCAATCACCGGCGCGAGCCTTGATCTTGGCCAGCTGCAGATGGGCACCCTCGAAATTGGGCTTGATGCTGAGCACCTTATTGAAGTCGTCGGTAGCTTGTGTGGTTCGTCCGAGAGAGAGGTATGTTGTCGCTCGCTTAAAGAAGGTCAAATAGTTTGAGGGATCGCGGGCAAGAGCGGCATCGTAATAGACCAAAGCTTCGCTGGTCTCGCCACGGGAGAGATGAGACTGCGCGGACGATAAGAGCGACGAGACTGGAACATCAGTCGGGATGTCCTTGATCTGGAGGGCATGAGCTGATGCCAGAAGGGTCGTGGCAGCCAAGGCCAGCGTGGAGAGGCTGAGATGCATCGTGGATGGTGCAGCGCAGCGTATGCGTATAGCTTGAGGGCGAGGACGATAGGAAAATCTGATCCAACCTTAAAGTGTAAGTTTAATTCAGTATAAGAAACATGGATGGATCCAGGGAAAGAAGGCAAGATGCGCAAACGGCGGCGTAAACAACGACAACGAGGCTATCCAGGACAAGGAGCCTACAAAGGACACAATTATGATTTAAAGGACAACACAACCATCAACCAACCTGAAGTCCAAGACCGGAAAAGGCTACGATTCACAAATGGGTCTGGCCCATTGGGACAGCGCTGCGGGACAGGACACAGGTTCCGATCACTGCCCACGCTGTCCTTTTTCCGGTCAGTGCTGTTAGTCATCTACCTGGAGCCGTGCTAAGAGCTTTTCTTCAGGGCAGGTACCTTGCTATCCGCGCCAACAAACCCCACGATACACGGGTACGTACCGGCGCATCCCCTGCGGCCCATGTACAAAGACTAGCGGCGGGCGCTATACGGTTCTTGGGCCACCGGGGGGCTGGATTTGCCGGCGCGGACTCTGTTGCACCGCACCACATGTGGTCGGATTGACAGGTACCTGCTGCATCCTGCACCCTGTGCCGCACGGCCTGGCTTGTCTACATCCTTCTTTTCCTTGTGAGAACCGAGTTGATCTGCAACTTCACTTCAACACGCGACAGCTCCAAGCTTGACCGGAAACGAGCCTCATCGCCAATTGCACTGCATTCAACCTCGAAAAAACAAGGATCCAAGGAGACATTCAGATTTCTCACATCGCGGAAACCCCCAAAAACAATACAACACCCACCAATAACCTGATCGCGGGGTCTTTGCACCAGACATGGCTCACCACCACCACGCCCGACATCTCTCCCAAGACTCCGCAATCTTCTCACCCTCTGTCGCCCGCATAGCTGCGTCCACCGCGCGCGATTGGTCATATATCGACTCATGGCTCGCCACCAAGTTTCATCCCCGTCCCGTCCCTGCCTTCGAGCGTAACCAGGACACTCTGAAAACCCTCCTCGCCCTCGCCTCTCTCAACGAAGCCGCCGACGAGGAGCGCAACCTAGTTGCCCAGTCCGAGGCTGCTGCGCTCAAGGAGCTGTTCGGCACGTCACAGTCCACCGGGACGGAACAGCGTCGCCCGCTCCGAGAAGGTCTTCTGGACGCGGTTCAGCACAACCTGCCCACCGAGGGCCACACCGCTCTCGATGCCATGGCCAGCATGTCCCTACAACTAGGCATCGCTTATCCAGAGCCCG
Source organism: Calonectria honghensis (assembly GCA_013403855.1). Lineage (NCBI taxonomy): Eukaryota > Fungi > Ascomycota > Sordariomycetes > Hypocreales > Nectriaceae > Calonectria > Calonectria honghensis. The sequence continues at coordinate 1,411,659 of VTGB01000029.1, forward strand.
AGACGCTTGGGCGCCGCATGGTTAGCCTTCAAGCAAGCATCCACGAGACAGAGCAAATGAAGGCTAGTGTGAACATTCTCCACCGCCATATCAAAGAGGAAACCTCCCGTATAAACGATTTGCTTCACCGGGTGCAGAGTGATGACTATAAACCCCCAGTCCACCTCGCTAAGCGAAACCTTGACCTGCAACGGAGGGTCAAGACCATGTCGACCAAATTACCCGAACTTCAGGACCGAGTTGCTGCTTTAACAACCTCGGCCGAATCCTCCCATCCTACCACTGCCGACATTGCTCGAGACGAACAGGAATATTTAGCCATCCTCGCGCAAAGGAAGGAGCTTGATCTCCAAATGGCCTCATTCCACGGATTATCTAGCAATCCCGATATGGCTCGATCTGAGCTAGAGGCACTTCGAGGGCAACTGCGCAACATAACATCCCACCGAGACGCTGCCTTCGAAGGGTTAGTGGAACGTGAGAGTCCTATCAAGCGACGCAGATGATTATTCATTCATTTATGTATACAATGTGAATGCCTGTCTACATGTCGAGCGGAAGACATATTCGCCGTCTTGGTCAAACAAGAGTATCCGAAGATCAAACAATCATCCCCAAAATCAACCAGGCCCTATCAATTTCGCCGATTCTTACCAGCCACTGCCCCGCCAAGCCTTCCAAATTGTCTCCCTAGACCGGTTCGTTTTGCTGGCACCGGCGGTGCTGGGGTAGTTTCCTTCTGCGCTGCCTGAGCTGGGGCCCTGTCCTTACCTTTGGAGTCTAGTGGTCCATCGCCGATACGAAGCTCGCTCACCCCAATCGAGGGTACGTCGTCTCCATCTACACTTTGCCTCTGTGCTCGACGAGCACGCTCCTGAACACTACGAAACTTGTCCAATAGTTCCACCCATCGGATATTCCCGTCCTCCCGGCCCTTTAATCGGTTAGGTCTGTCGTAGTTCGAGCTACTCGTAGAAGATGTAGCACTATCCTACTGTCAGCTATCAAGCTCTAGAAATATAGGGGCTAAAGAGAGGATCCATGGAGAAACAGGTCATGCTATCACCCCTCGCGAAGACGTACGTTCTAGGTGTTGCGTGCAGATAACCAATAGAGCTAACGCTATTAAGCCGATTTTTCAGTGCAGCAAACGCTGATGATTGTGGTAAGAGCATCAAAATTCCATACATGCACTTGTATAAGTAAGGGTACTTCTCGGGCTCCAATAGTTGCAGACGTAAATCTATGGTAAATATTGATATTAATGTTGTTTTTGCATCCCAATCGATTAAAACTTACAAGTGAATACGGGTGACTCAATTAGTTGCACTAGTTTGTCGACTTGGATCAACATGTTGACTGTCATCTCTAACTCGCCACTGAAATATGTCAGTTATAACAAACACCTAATCGAGAAAGAGAAAGAAAAACCTACAAAATCTGCAGTAAATTGTATGCTTGCTCGTAAGCTTGAGCTAGCAGGCAAAGAGAAAATGTGGCCACAGCGTTGTAACACCACGACCTGAACAGGCCCACGAATAATGTTTGGCCATCCTTGAAAACCTGTTAGCTTCGCTCGTTAGGCGATTGGCCATTCCACTCACTTTGGTTTCAAGATTTCGCAATCGCTTTCGAACGTCGGCGAGCTGTGGCGCTGTGATGAGGTTGTTGTTGAGATTTTGTACCATAATGCTGGCAAACTCAACGTCTTCCTCTTTCTCAATACAGTCAGCCAGAGTCCTGTATATTCTTTCAGGGCTAAGGCTGATGCATAGTTGTCTGATAATAAGATTACCCCGCGTCTCAAGCAGCTTGCGGTCGGTCGAGAAAAGCTGGAGGAGATTCACCATAAAGTTGGCAAAGTAGTCGTCCTCCGAATTCCGGGATATCTGCGAGAGAAGCTGGAGATCCTTGGTGACGACAGCATCAGATGGATCGGATAGTGTCTTTAGCAAGGCTGGAAAAGTTCCGTCGTTGAATGCGAGCACTTTTCTTGGTGCTTTCCTATGCAGCATGATGAGCCAAGTCAAGGCCGCAACACGAGTTGCTTCATGGTCATTGAGAAATAGGAGGGTGAGTGAGTTAACAGCAGCAGCGTAATCCAAATCAGCCTGGGTTTGTATAGTGGGAAGATTTGTTGGTGTGGAGATTGATCGATTTTGCGCAGGTGTGGGACTTCGAATGTCAAGGTCCCTCGAACTTGACAGTGACGCTCTATTGCTATTAGAGCCTTCGTGTCTATCCTCTCGAAGAGGGAGCCGAGAAGTTGAACTATGAGATGGGCCGATCGAGGCATGACTTAGTTCAGAGTCATCCGAAAGTGATACGACGTAATCCATCAAGCAGGTGTTGACGCGAGTTGCTGCTTGGTGAATTGTCTCTTTGGTGCTTGCCATTGCTGGAAGCATGTGTGCGAGGATCTTTGGAGTAAATGGTAGGACCTCCTCGGGGCAGATATCAAGAAACTCAACAATCCATCGCAAAGACTCTAGGAGGCAGTCTTCTTCTGCTTTATGTTAGCAAAAGGCACTGCATGTGATCGTCATGAATACGCACCGAGAGGGGAGTCTAAGGTAGCGGTCAGAATATCCAAAATCTTCTTGTAGTTGATCTCAACGTCTTGGCCGGGAATCCAGTCCTCTTCGCTGGTCCCTTCCTCGTCATCGTTGGCTGCCTCCGAATCAAGCTCATCACCCTCTTCGAGCTCAGGGTTTACTGAGTCACTATCCATAGAATCCTGGCGCTTTCTTTTGGTGCCTTCCTTGGACCTCCGGCTTTCCAATATTCCCTTCTTGATGCGAGAGATGCGCTTGATCTCATTGAGGAACTTATCCAAGCAATTCTGCGTGGCAGCTCGCACGTCCGGATTCTGATCTGAAAGGAATTTCAAGAGGCCACTGAGGAAATCGGGCAGGTAAGTCACCAGCTCCAAATCAGGAATTGAGTCGAGCAGAGTGATCCAACCAACAAGGAACTGTCGAGTGAAGGGATTTATGACCCAGATGCGTTCTTTAAGAAGCGGAATAAACCGAGGAAGAGAAAATGCAGTGGGCAGGTGAGTGTGATCCTCCAGCTCGGCTTTATCATCACCATCAAACTCTGGGGGGGCCTCGAGAATAGATACATAAGATGCAGCAGACTCGGATACAATGTCTTTGACGAGTCGGTCTAAGAGCTCTGCACCGTTTTTTACAGATAACTCTGAATCAGCGCCAAGCTACAGGCTGTTAGCATCTTATACCGGCGACTGGGCTAAGGCCATTCTCAGGGGTAAAGAGTTAGGTTACCTTGCAAAGTTGATCGAAAATGCTGTTAAAATAAACGAGGATTTCGCCCTTAGCGACCTTGGCAATGTTGTACATAGCTTCGCAGGCATAGTATCTTACCCTGGCATCTTGGTCCGTAAAGCAGGCTAAAACAGGGGGGACAATCTTTGCCAGGTAGCGAGGGAGATCCTGAAAAACACATCCGAATTAGCGAAAGTACTTGGACAAGGAAAACCAAATGAATAATGAAGCACGAAGCTCCCAGTGTACTAGATGAAAAGAACTACGTACGGGACCCAAGGCGATAGCAGCGGCAGCAAGACCGATCAAACCGCCATTTCTAGCATGGGGCTGATGAACAGCATATGCATATTCGTTGCAAAGCTGTTCTAGAATGTCGTGAACCCGTTGATAGTCCTTATTGCTGACAAGCTCACGAATGACGCGCTCAAGCCTAGGCAGGGTTAGTCATGAGGCTCAAATGTGTAATAGGCTGGTTGGGTTGCGGTGAAAAAAGAATTGCCCCCCGACCGTCTTGACCAAGCGCATAGAGTGCATAGCTAGCAAACAGGGGGAATAAATGAATAGGATCAAGAAAAAAGGATGTCATGGGAGTGTAAAGAGGACATACTCAAGAGCACCGACTTTGCGCTTATCATAGAGCTTGTCGTTGAGGGCCCGCTGGATGCTTGTCTCCATGATGAACAGCTCTCTCACACGCCGCAGGGCGCGGGCACGGTGATGAGAGTGCTTGTGGGCGGGAGGCAACAGCAGTCGGCAGGGATAAGATGAGAATAGTATGCACGAGGGGGCGACGAGATAGTTCGGGGGTGAGAGCAAGCCGCCGAGCCGTGTGAAGCAGCCAAGCTCGCTCTGTGGGATGTCGTCGTAAGTAAGTTGCAAAGTTGGATTCAGCCGTGGCCACCTCTGTGCCTCAAGGTCGTGCCCACAGGTAGCGGGATAAGTTAGTGGGCAGGCGGGCACACTGAGGTTGGGTCTGCTCCCGCTCTAGGCGACCATGGCCACCCTGACGTCAGGGCGTCATGGCACGCTCCCCCGGGCGCTCATGCCCCTGGGATAACGGTGGTACGGGGGGCTAGAACTCACCATCGGGGCGCGGGCAATCCGGCCTGGTGGGGTAGGTGCTCTGCAATAGTTCATGGCATTCAAGGCAAGGTACGGCCACCAGCGTCGTGCAAGTGAGCTGTACGAGCACGCACCCCTCCGTCTGGCCAGCCGGATACTCCCCCAAAAAAGCCAGTTGGCATAATAGCATGTGCGTCAAATACAACAGCAAGTGCCTCAAGCGCACTTGATCACGCTTAGTCCTCGTGACCCTCCTGCGCAACCAGACGAGCCAGCTCTACACCAACTGCTTCCGGTGTCCACCATCAATGCGGCGACGCGGGAGGCGGGATACTACCTCCCTCCCAGTTTAACAACAATCAAGGAATCCTAGCGCAACTAACGCATGCGGCCACGCTCACGCTGATCTGATGCTGCAACTCTCCTCTGGTATTCCGGCCCTTCCATCTCACCCCTCCCTGCCCTCGTGCGGCACCCATTCCCCGGAAAGGTTACCTCGATCTCAGGTTGCCTCAAGGTCGCGTCGTCTGCCGAAAAATACCCATGTGATGGATTCGGTCCGCTCCTCGCCCGTCTCCACGGCCCGCTTGGCTAACCTCGAGAGTCATGGATTATTCATGGAAGTTGCACAAGGTGTCCGGTCCAGAGCGGAGGGGATTCACTCAGAGGAAAAAACAAAGAACAGCAAAATGTCACATCACAGGCATGGGTTGGTTCGTGGATGAGGAATTTCTTTTTCCACCATTGCTGCACCCCTCCAGCCAGATGATGCCCAATGCCACGGACGAAACCCCCACACCAACGGGGAGGGGAACAAAAGAAGGATTTTCCCTTTATCTGTACTTCATACGTACCATGCTGTATATTCCACACTTTGTTATCTCACATGACCATGGAATGTTTGTTCCCACTTGGACTGGCGAGCGAGAAACGCACGGCACGGGGCAGACTAGCTGCCTGATACCCCAGGGGCTAGGAGTTGCCCTAGGCACATAAAATACAATGGCCAGGCGACACAAGCCCCTGGCGATTCATTTTCCTCTCAATACCACTTAGCTTTATCAACGCGAGCACGGACAAAGACAGAAAATCTCTCTCTCATGTGCGAGATGGAACTCACAGATACATTTGATCTATGCGGAGGCTTGAGGCTGGTCCATCTGACCCCGGACCACCATTTCGCAACATCAGGGCAGTAATAGAAATACCGAAGCTTGGCAGATATGATTCGTCAGGCACTGCTCGGTAAGTGGTGGTGGCCGTGACTCTGTTCCCACAATTGCGGCACTGGGCGTTCCTTGCTTTTGATCTGCCTGTACTAATGTTACATTCGTTGCAAGATCTGCATGTAACTTCTCGACTCTGCCTGCCTATTTATCTCTCTCCAAGGCGCAAGGATTACAAAGTTAGCTCCCGAGTACCGCATAGGGCGTGGCGTATGACGATCCAACCGGTTGATTGCAGCTTCAAAGATTTCAAGTCCGGGCCCAAGCCATCCTCCTCTGGTCTTCCCCATCATGCCAATGAAGGGGCATATATCCTACACAGCCGATGGCCAGCCCAATCATCATCCTCCAGTGGTTGGCTCACACCAATTTGTGACGCTAACCATTGTACACCACCCTTGTCGTGTAAGATCCAAGAACCCCCCCCCCCCCCCCCAAAAAAAAAAAAAGCAAACCCGTCCCCCTGGATTCCGTTGTATCATATATCATGCACCAAAAAGCACTTGCAGCCCTCACCGTGGCGCTCATATTGAACCACTCCCCGGCCGGTTCTTCGCCCAGCTCTATCAGCTCTCACCCGTGACAGGCACCAAGATGTTACACGTCGGTTGGGCGTTGCACGGTAATACAGGGATCCCTGTCATGTTTCCTGAACCATTACCATTACCATAGCTATACTTTCTTTTTTCTCAACTCTGTGAACCATGCCATCCCAAACACCATCCCAAAAAAGAAATTTGCTTCGTTGGCCTACCGGGCTTGTTTTTCCCCTCCCCGAGAGTTGCCGTTGCTCCTTGTGCCCTTCATGCCACCGTTGTTGTCCATCTCTTGGTTGATTCGAGCCGCTGTTGCCGCTCGCCTTGCAAAGTCGTCCTCAACCCAGAGTCAGTCCTCTACTTTGCTTCGACTGGCAGGTTCACAGTTTGCATCTTACCTTTACCCCTCTTGCTTTGCGGATTCTTGCAGCCGCGACGTCGTCCATCTTGCCAGTGGTCATATTGAGCCGTGCCACTATTGTTTTCTTGGGTCCAATAAACGAAAGCGATGCTGAGATTGTCGTAATCAAGAGGTCCAGGTGAAAGTGAAGCATAACCATCGGGGTACACCTCGCCTTAAATACTTTGCTTTTGCGTTCATTTTCATCCCTCAGCCTCACACGCAGCCAGCATCCATGCACACCCCACAAACTCCCCCTCATGGCTTCGACGTTGGCTTCCGGGCCATGCTTCCCCAGGGTTGGGCAACATAGAGCCCCTCTCCAACCGGGATCTGATCCACGCTTCCCATCCAAGCGGGCCGCTGATCCTTCGACATCAAGCCCTTGCGTGTCGCAAGTCGGCATTAGTAGTCATCCCTACACCGAGGCTGGGAGTACGCATGGAAGGCTTGGTATCGACGGAACGCCTGCCGAGTCTCGGGGGAACTCAGCGCCTTGATACGAGAGCACATAAAGGAATCATCACGACGTGGCCAATGCGGATCTGGCACACCAGAAGACATTTCGTTCGGTCATGGTCATATTGACATCGTTCAAGACTCCAGAATACCTGCTAGATTATTGCTTTGTGAAGCGATTTAACAGTGAAGATAAAGCACGCAGGCACTAAATTTGACTAAAGGGGCATATATACAAAAGGCTAGTCACTTGCGGCAGTGAGTCATAGTGAATTAGTAGGGTACGCCAGACCAGTTGCCGCTCTCAACAATCGACTTCTGACACTTGGCCAAAATGGCTGCTTGCCTTGACACCTCCGCCAGACGCCCAATGACTCGCTGATTGCTATTAGCAAACCCATAAAGAGCATATGGGATACCAACTTCATCACAAAATTGTTGCACAAGCTTCTGGGTTTTCCGCAGGTTGTGTCGTGGGACGCGAGGAAATAGGTGGTGAATAACCTGGAATTGAAGACCACCGTGGAAAAAATCAAGCCACTCAGGGCAGTCAATGTCCATTGTGGTTCGAAGCATCTTCTGGCAAAACGATTCCTGAGGGCCCAAGTCGATTGTGCTCATAGCGAAATGGGACAAAACAATCTGCACGTGGAGTGGCGATGAAGTGACGTGGCTAACCATGACAAAAACAAAACGAGTCCAGTTATCAGGAAGTGACTTGTAGAGAAGGCCATAGCCGAACCAAGTCCAGAAGAAAACCTGGCCAACCAACTCAAGCCAGCGATGCCAGGCTGCTGGGCCCTTTTTCGGGCCACGGCCAGCGAGGAGAAAGTCCCAAGAGAGAAAGTATAAATTGAATCGGCCAAAGGCAAGAAACGGGTAGTAAGTCCAAGCCTGGATACGGAGAAGGACCTTGGCTGCGGCATTGTATTCCATGACTCGTTCATAGAAAGTAGATCGAAGACTGCCAAGAAGACGGTGGGAGACAGCAAACAAGGGCATATGTTCGATATCAGGGTCATGTTCAGGCGCGTTCGTCACAATGTGATGAACATTATGGTTCCGCTTCCACCAGCCCAGAGACAAACCACCGATAAAGTCAGCAATGATGATTCCCAAGACGGTATCAACATGGAAGGAGTGCGTGATACCCATGTGTCCGGCATCATGGGCGGCGAACACGAGCTGATGCCACATGGCTCCAAGGAAGAACGCTCCAAGGGCATACCATCCGAAGTGAATCGAGAGGCACATGAGAAAGAAGAGCGATGTGTATCGAGAAACCTCTACTGCATATGCCCAATAGTTGCATTTATATAATCCTTCGTCATAAATGCGCTGGTGGAGGGCACGGTACTTCTCGACGATCTTAGCCTGTGTGGTTTCGTCGGGAGAGGGATACTTCTCGAGGTCAAGGGTGGTGTATTCGCGGGTCACAGTATCCAGATATGACATGCCATCCATGACCTCTTCAGCTGAGGAAGCAGATGAGACAGAGGCAGCGCGGGCGCCCTCTTTAGTTTTCTCACCTGCGCGATGGCGGAGGCCCTCCGTATCATTATCGAATACCGGGGAGGGAGCGCGGGAGGTGGAAGTACTTGATTCATCCTTGTGGCAGGTGGCATTGTTGGCGGCGGCTTCGATTTGGGTGCGTGTTCGAAAGACGCCACCTTGGATTGGGGGGATGAAATTTGTCCAGCTACCTTCGTAACGACCGATCCGATACCGCAACATTTGACCTCTAGCTTCGAGGGAGTGGAGACTGAATTCAAATGTATAGTTAGTAATGTCGCTATCATGGGATCTGGGAGCTGGCGACATACGCATCAATCTCATCGGAAGCATCTTTCCCAACCATGTGCAAAATGGCCTTGTCTCCACCAGGATGGTATTTGAGCCATGGGTCAGCCTTGACAACCTGGCCATGAATGATGATTATTTTCCAATCTTCGGCGATGAGGGCCTCGATTTCGTCACGCGTCATGAGCGGCAGCGTCCGCTTAGAAGCATTGGGGTCCTGTGGCGGAAAGCCCGTGATCCGGTGGGGGGTTGGTTGGGACATGTTGGTGGTCAAGGAACCACTGGAATTGGGGACAATTGGCTGCTTGATGGCAATTACAGCCTGTTTGATACCAGCTAAAGACTGCAAGCGCAGAGGCGAACGCAGACGACGTCGAGGTAGAAAGAAAGAATCGGGAAGAAGAAGCCAGGCCAATTCACCGCATCTTTTTTTCTTGCTGCCACAGTGGAGGTACGTGGTGAGTTTCAGCGCCAGTGGTGGTTCTGACGAGCGTCGGCGGAGCTGGGGGGCGCTGTTAGCCCAGTCATTTGTCCTTCTGTCCACAGGGGCCCTGAGTAAGAAAGGACTGGAGGTTGACTGGACAAAGGTACACCCAATTACCAGGCTCTCTGAGCAACGCCCTAACCTCCCGCACCTCCCGGTAGGACGAAAGGGGACAGTCCAAGAATTCAACCACCCCCGCCACTTGGGGAGGGGGGGGGGAGTGGGGCCGTACCTTAAATTGGCCTGAGGCCCTGGAAGGGAAGATAAATGCCGGCTTCATGACTTCTATCACATTGTTGAGATAGACAGGAGCACAAATAGCCCTAAGATTGAGTTGCACCGAGAATTCATTCAATTTAAGATAGACAGGTTTTGGCTCTGGCCATTCCAAAGCCCCGAATGTTCGAGCCCCGGATAATGTTGCTTCCAGCAAATAGTTAACAGCAGCCCCAAAAAAGGCTATTATTCTGCTGCATATATGCAGAAACTGTAGTGCTTTAGACTATTTTCTCCATTTTGAAATTCCTGGTGAAGATGCCGACTTATAGGAGCCCGCCGCTGTAACGCTGAAATCCCAAGCATTGGATCACATCCTCGCAAAGATGGCCACTTCTCAGGAAGTTCGGTGTCATGGTTTTCGGAATCGAGATGCAAATCCGATTGAGACATTGTATCTCCTTTCGTTATTTACTGAAAAGTATCACAATTATAATCAATGTGGACAATATTGAATTGTACTTATTTTTTCAGTTTCCATTCATCATACTACGACAAAAAGAAAATATTACTAGTTTACATGACCACGAGACCGAGTCGACTTGCGCTCGTTTCCGTTTCATACAGGTCTTTGTTCAGTAACCCCCTCTTGTTCTTCTCAAGCGGTGGTGGATTCGCTCTTACTCTACACGATCTCAGAGTCTTTATTCTCCTCCGCAAGAAGTAAGCTAGAAACGGGTTGGCGCCAGTTCATCTGCGCCCTGGCGCTCAGCTATACGAGCAACTCAGCCTTCTCCTGCCGCTTAGAAGTGGATGGCCTTGGCGTGTGTGGCCATGGCAGCCTCCTTGAAAGCCTCAGCCAGGGTAGGGTGGGCGTGGCAAGTTCGGGCAATATCCTCAGTGGAAGCACCGTACTCCAGGGCCAGAGCACCCTCAGCAATCATCTCACCGGCGTTGGGGCCGACAATGTGGACACCAAGGAGACGGTCAGTCTCAGGGTCGGCAATCATCTTGACCATGCCCTCGGTGTCGAGGTTGGTCTTAGCTCGGGAGTTGGCGCTGAAAGGGAAAGTACCCACTCGGAAGGGGATGTTCTGGGCCTTCAGGTCCTGCTCGCTCTGGCCAACCCAGGCAACCTCGGGGAAGGTGTACATGACAGAGGGGATAACACCATAGTTGACATGACCATAACCCTTCTGAATGTACTCGACAACAGCCACCGCCTCTTCCTCTGCCTTGTGGGCAAGCATAGGGCCGAAGGTGACATCACCAACGCATCGGATGTGGGGGATCTTGGTTCGGTACTCGGAATCGATAATCACTCGGCCGCGGTCGTCGAGCTCCATGCCAATGTTCTCGAGGCCAAGGCCACCGGTGTAAGGGCGTCGGCCAATGGCGACGAGGACGACTTCGGACTCGATCTATCACTTCATCAGCTTCCAGTCACTCTCATGTTGATTTCGTCCACTTACGCTCTCCGGCTTGCCACCTTTGGCAGCATCAACGTCGAGCGTAACAAGGTTGCCAGAAGTATCACCACTAACAACCTTCGTATTGAGCTTGAATTCAATACCTTGCTTCTTAAGAAGCTTCTGGGTAGTCTTGGCAATCTCGTTGTCCATGCCGGGACCACCGATCTGACCGAGAAACTCGACAACGGTCACCTTGGAGCCCAGACGAGACCAGACGGAGGCCATCTCAAGACCAATGATACCACCGCCAATGACAGTCAAGCTCTCGGGGATCTTCTCCAGGGAAAGAGCACCGGTGCTAGTAACAACACGCTTCTCGTCAATCTCAAGGCCAGGGAAAGGAGTGGCCTCGGAACCAGTAGCGATCAAAATGTTCTTTCCACGGACGCTGGTCTCACCACCGTCGTTAAGCTCGACCTTAATTTCGTGCTCGTCGACAAAAGAGCCAGTTCCCTTGATATATTCAACGCCGTTCTTCTTGAGGAGGAATTCGACTCCCTTGGTGAGACCATTGACAGCATCATCCTTGGCCTTCATGAAGTTGGTCAGGTTGAGTTTCACATCGCCAACCTCGATACCGCGCTTCTTGGTGTCGTGTAGAATCTGGTGGTAAAGATGGGAGTTGTTGAGGAGAGATTTCGAGGGGATGCAGCCGACGTTGAGGCAGGTACCGCCGAGAGTTCCACGCTTCTCAATGCAGGTAACCTATGCGCACCGGCATTGTGAGTCGAACTATCCAGCCATTGACCTCACAACTAGAATGTTTACGAACCTTCATGCCTTCCTGGCCAGCCTTGATAGCAGCGACGTAGCCAGCAACGCCACCACCGATGATGACAAGGTCTTTCTCCTCTATCAATTGCAGTCAGCGCCAAGCTCAACACGTCCAGAATTGAAATCCCACGCAAACGCACCAGCGGCGGAGGAATAACCACGGCTCCATCGTGAGAGGGTCGAGGGGGCGACAACGACGGGGAGACTACAAGTAAGACAGCGAAGGTCAGCTAACGAGTCATTTTCGCAATAGCGGCGGGTGCAAGTTCTGAAGCTCAATAGGTGGTCACGGGCCAAGGAGCACCAGAGAAAACGTACGTGGATTTTTGGAATGCCGGGCGGGCCACCTTGGATATTAAGCGACTGGAAAGCATGATGTGCAGAGATTTTGTGTGTGGAAGGACACAACAGAAGGGTGGGGATGGAGGTGGGAGAGAAGAGGAGGGTCGAGAGGACACGAGGTTGAGGTTTGAGGTTGAGGGAGAAGATTTGATGCGAATTAGCGAAGCTCGTCGTTGCTTAGGCCGCGCACCCGGAACACAGGGACACCGCCGCAGGGAACTTCGGCAACAAGAGCCCGCCATCAGGTAATTTTTTTCACCTCTAGGAGGCTATAAAACCGGGGCCACAGCGCTGAGCAAGCCTAGGTACGTACCTACAAGCACTGTACTTACCCTTTCAAGGTGGCTCTTCAGTGGCTCTCCAGTGACCTTTCGGTGGGTTTTTACCTGGACATGTATGTCCGGCCGTCCAACGACAGTGCGTCCTTTACATCTCTGACCTTGGCTCAAGTCGGCTAATGATCCCAACCAACTATTGTTGTACCGAAAATACCGACCCCCAACAACAAACCCAAGGACAACACAACCTACACCAATTAGACATCATTCCGTACTCTTCTTATAGCATTCGAATCTAGTAGATGCCTTAGAAATTACCCTCAAAATAACGGGCTGATTTGTCCGGCCATTAATATCTGTCGTCAGCCTCTGATTTCTGAACAAAATGACTCTCGTTAAAGCTCTGCCCTTGGCCGTGTCGGTCCACACCGAGCGGCCCAGCCTCCGATGCATCCTTCGGCGACCGACCGATTGCCCGCCACAAGCCCGCCACTACCCGACCCACCACCGAAAACGCACACAGAATCGACGTCACCGTTCCTCGGTGATGCATTAGACCGGAGGTCTCAATTGGGCCGCTTTGATCACCCGAGAGCAACTCACGAAGCAGACAAGCCTGACAAGCATTACCATTAGTGGCTAGCCAAGCAAACCCATTGCCAGCTGTAGTGATATCGGATCTTTATCCCGAAGATGTTTTATTTCCACTTCTCATCACCCAATTGTCATACATGCCATCAACATTAATTAATTCAGTGTTACATACATTCTCCTAGCCCAAATAATTCAGGCGCCTAGTGATCTATTGCAACTGTATTGACTGCCGCCTGCGCTTTCTCACGAACTCGCTCCAATTTCTTCAGCTCCTTGGCGCCAATCAATTTGGTCTTCCGGATTTTCTTCCGCATCATCCAATGGATGCCAGCGGCGAGAGACGGGAGGTCTCTTGCTGGGCCAAACATCTTCTCCACTTTGATATCCTCGCTAGCGCCATTGGACCGGCATTCTTTCAACAGCGAAATCATTAGCCACTGCGTAAACATAGAGGTCCATTGATTCGTCTCAGGGAGCTCCAACGGCTTGAGGATTGCGATGCTCAATGCTCCATCAGCGATAAGTGATGCATAAAAGTGTGCGACATTACTGATTCGCCTCTCGTCTCTCATTCGCTCTCCTTCGGCTGTGTCATCATCCTCGGGCTCCTCTCCGAAAAGTGATTCTCCCAAGCTTCTGAATATTCTCCAGAGGCGATCTTGCAGTGCAAATCTAACCTTGTTGTTGGTACACGCCTGTCCCGCAACCAGCGCGTAGTAGGGGTTATACTCGGCCTCACTCCCTACACATTGCACCAGTACTCGTGCGATCTCCAATTGATCATCCTTCTTGAGGTGAAGGTTAAGAAATTGTCGATAGCCATGTTCAAAGTCAGTTGCAGACATGAGAGCCGTAAATATGGCAATTTGGGCTGTGCCGCTGAGACCTTGTGCCCGAGCCTTCTTGGGGTAATCAGGCAACACAATATCCATATCCTCATGATCGCTCGAGTCGTATGTCTCTTCCCGTGCCTTCTTGGACTCTCGTTCTTCTTTTGATTTTTCCAAGTTTTTGGGAACGCTAGCGCCAACTAACCACCACTTGCCTCTCGTATTGGCGCTCTCGATGTCCGCCAGTCCCACGCCCATGGGTGCAAGGCCATCTAGTCTTCGTGATTGGGATTTAAGCTCGCCCAGTCTTTTCTTCATGCGCTGCACATGCTCTGATACAACTGCCGAGTCCATGCCTCGCGCCTTGGGCTTGCTGTTCTTTAGGTCGGTAATTGTCTCAATCATAAACTTTGTGCGTGCTGAAATGTTGGCATATCCGGTCTTGGAGACCGATTGGTTCAGGGCCTCGGATACATGTTTAATGGCCTGCGGATCATCTCGCCTTAACAAGCGGCCAGCCATGCGGCAGATGCGTAGAAGCAGTTCGACATTGATCTCCGTAAGATCGCTTAGTAGTTTCTCCATGTAATCAATGACAATCTTGCTGCTGGCAACCTCAAACACGTAAAGTTGAGAGACAAATGTCAAAATATTAGATCCCTCCTTCTGGATAGCAGACTGCACATCGACCTCTTTACTGGCCTGCTCATATTGCTCACCGAAGTCCGTCACCACCCTTCGGATAAGATGAGATCCGAAGCTCGATCCAATGATGCGATATATAGCAGCAGCAAATCCACCGGTCAGGACAAAGAATTGATCCGGCAAACTCTCCGGTTTGCATATTTGTGCCATAATGGAGTCGGTGATGATGTCAGTAACGTCACCGCGTGCGTTGTTTTGGTAGAGTTCTTCCACCGACTGTACGATTGACAAGATGTTTGTATCCGTCAGACGATTGATCAAACCTTGGACTTGTTTTCGTAAACGCATCCTATTTTCTTCCTCTGTCCCTGAAGCCTTTCGAAGTGATGGGGGCACATATTTCGCAACATTGACTCCTGCAATCGGTGCAATGTAGGGATTTTCTCGTTGTCGAGGTTGAGCGGGTGTGTCTGAATCAAAGCCTTCAAACTCGTCGTCGTCGTCGTTCATGCCCTCATCTTCATCTTCGTCCCCGTCCAGCATTTCTTCATCTTCCTCCTCGTCCTTAAACTCTTCATCGAGGTCCAAGTCATCATCCTCTTCAGATTCTTCTTGAACCTTTGCATTTTTTGACGACTCCATTGTTTTCCTCCGCTTGAAAGCAAGCCAATCGTCGTATTCATGTTTTCTTTTTTTGTCTTCATCTTCGATCTCCCCAAGTCTCTCATCCATCTCACCCATCAGATCGTCAAGTCCATCTTCTTTGAATGCTTGAGGTAACGACTTTCTACCTTTCTTGATCCCCAGTTTCTTCTCGAACTCGGCGATTTCTGCATCGTCTTGGGCGAGTTTTTCTTGAACCGCTTTAGACAATGACTTCTTTCCGGTTGATTTCTTTGACTTAGATTCTTCGTCTTCGTCATCATCATCCTCGTCATCCAGTTGATCAAAGGCATCCTCTCCATCACTCTCTCCCAGAGACATCAGCTCTTCATCATCTCCAGCCTCACCCTCATCGTCTTCAATTATTTTTGAATCATTTTGTTGTTGGTAGACTCTCTTCTTCTTGGATTGTTCAGGACTGTTCCGTCTCACTGCCCTTCGCGATGGAGTTTTCCGTTCAAGCTCCGAAATTTTCGAATAGATGTGGCTCTTTTTTTGCACTCTCTGCGCCTTCCGCTGCTCCTTTCTTGAAGAGAGCGGGCCGCCGCGGCCGTCGCGTTTGTGATTTCTGGGCTCTCTGGATTCTGGCACATCCAAGCCCATGCGCTTGAAAAGTTTCTGCTGAAGCTCAGGGACAGTGGTTGACATCGTGATGAGCTCACTTCAGATTTTCCAAATGTGGTTTTGAATGAAATATAAAAATCACGGACAATTCGTATGTCCCCAAGCCATACTAGGAGCGTGGGTTCGTATTGTAAGAGAAAGCAATTTGCTTGTTGTGAAAAATACAGTGATGCACAGGGGCTCTGAACGAATCCAGAGCAAAAAAAAAAAAGTCACAGACGGTACGTCACTCTGGCCGCGCCACATTGGCAAAAGCCCCGCCACACTTCCCAAGTGGCGCCACATCACATTTCCCCGTCCTACGTTGCAACTGGTGCATGGCGGGGCACACGCCTAAATCCTCCTCGACCTCAATCTCGATTTCAAGAGACGCAGGTGTATCCCGCGTTCGTCAACTTCAGTCCGTAGCAGCACCATGGCGGCGAAACACATGAGCCATGACGAGGTCAGAATATCCCTTTGTACCCGGCACAACAACGACACCAGGCAGCTCACCGTCTTGTTTGACAAAGTCCGCTGACACGCCATCACAGTTCTTCGCCAAGTTAGGTGAACTTTTCGATCATCGCAAGGGCAGTGATCATGGGGCCGTGTACCTGTCTCAAAAGCGCAGTAAGTCATCACTAGAATGCCCCCTCTCAGTGTGCAAGCCGTGCCTCCAAATATGAGCAAGTGTGCTGAGAGTTCTCCCAAGTGACCTACGGCCAAGATGCTCCCAGTCCCTCAGATGAGAGCACTGTGCTGGACAAACCTCTGCCGGTCATCGTTCGTGCGACAAATGGCCAATCCAAGAGGGATCGACCCAACAAGGTCAAGCTGTCGACAATAGTGCAGCCTGGTGACCTAGAGAGCTTCTATGCGCGGTATGCAGACGTGTGCAAAGCCGGAATGACGGCGTTGAAGCCCAGGGATCGAAGCAAGAAGAAGGCCAAAGCCAAGAAGAAGAAGGCTGCAGCTTAATTAATTATCGGGGGTTTTATGCAAATTCAGTAAAAACGGTGCCGAGTCGGAAACGGGATTAGATGAGGAATGCCAGCTTCTATGTCACTATCCTTCTCAGGACCCGCCATTCGAACATAATAATAACCCCGTAGCATTTTGAATTAATTCTCAAGACCGTCCCGTTCATGAGAACAGGGGCTCAATAAGGCCAGAAACCGAGGAGCAGGTAGCTTAGATATATACTTTGAATCCTATGGTATAGCGACCGCAGTCGTCTCTGGAGCCTAAAGGTAAAGCAACAGGAAAGCTTTTCAAAGTTTTCTCTGAGACAAATATATCATAATAAAACCATGTTTTTGCTACCAGGATTTCTATAATCCAACACATTCATCATCCCTTGTCTGATGCATCCTAAACAACCGCCATAACCCTCACTGCGCAAATCACACCACAAACAATATGACCTTGGAACGAGGCATTATTCACGAGAAATAACACCGTAGTGTAACATATACTCACATATATCTCGCCATTTAGATGTACATGTTCAACAACTATTCATGGTCAACTTGACTATATCAAGTGCATCAAAAGCAAAACCGCGCGCGGCAGTGCACGAATAAATAGTAGGCTAGCCGCAAACAACATAATCGCTGAAGATGCAGATGGGACAAGCATAAACCACCAGCACACAAGACGATTGCCAGTAGACACACGCTCGCTACAATTATTTTCATGCCTATTGCTAAAACAATATCGGTGTCATAAGGCACCTGTCCCAACACCATAGGCTCATCGTCAACGTCAATCAACACCAACAATCATCAGAGGTAAATGCGAACTTATGATCAATATAAACGCACACCTGCACTAGACACATACTCCCGGCCAGACAGACTGCCATACGCCCCGAGATGCTACGCAAACCCACGCATATCAAGCGCCGCTCTCTTCACCCAGACCACCAGCCGTCAATCATAAAAAGCCATCAGATGATTACTCGAGATACATTCTAGGTAGAGCCATCTGTCACCTCCTATAAGGCCAGCAGGCCAAACCATCAGTCCACCCATTCACTAAAAGAACCCATTTTCTTGATTTTGCTGCCTGTTGTAGCCAAGACCTCGTCTTAGGGAAGCGAAAACGAAACCGCTGTTACGTGGCTAAATCCATGACCTGTTCCTCCTTGCCACCTGTCCTCCAAGTATTACAAGGTGTCGGTTCTTCGTCGACGTCGAGATCAACAATGATTCCGGAAAGATTCCAGCGTCAGCGCCTCCCAGTTTTGTTGCGCGCATGAAGGAAATTGAATCAAAGAATGAATCGCAGTAGAAAGGAAATGGGTCGAGACGAGAAAGTCGCGCCACCCTGGAAAGAAAAAATACAAAAGAAAAATCGTCATCGGACTTTTTCATCATTGTGCAAAAAGCCTCGTTCCACTGTCGACATTGAGACAGCTTTACATGATCTGGTCCTGTGTTAAACCGGCATGAGCTTCGGTCTCCATGACATCGCCTCCCTGCTGGTTAAGGTACTTGACAAAACTCAAGTTGAGAGGACGGCCTCCATACTGGTAACCCTGAAACTTGGCAATAGCTGTCTCGGCTGTCTCAGCCGTGTCAAAGCGGACGACGCCAGTGCCTCGGGAACGACCGCTAGGTTCATATTGAATCTCAGCTTGCTCAACCTTGCCAATAGTAGTGAAGAGTTCAATCAAGTCGTCGTTACTGGTGGACCAGGGAAGCTGAGGGGAGTTAGTTGTTGGGTCAAGTCGGCGCAAGTAACAACAACTCACATTCCGAACGAAAATGATCTCGTTCCTCTCAGTTCCGGCAGTAGCAAAATCAGTGAAAGCGTTAGGGGGGACAGAAGCAGCGGCAGGTGCCTCGAAACCACCAGGGGCACCGCCGGCGAAACCGCCACCACGACCACCAAACCCGAAACCGCCGCGGCCGCCACCGAAGCCTCCACGGCCGCCAAAGCCGCCGCCAAACCCACCTCGCATGCCGCCACCGTAGCCGCCGCGGAAGCCCATCCCGGGCCCGCTGCCGGCGTATCGGTCCTCGCGGACCTCGAGAACACGGCCTTGCCAATCGTAACCATTGAACTGTTGAATGGCATTGCGGGCATCATCGGGGCTCTCGAACACGACGATTCCGGACCCCTTAGGTCGCCCATCAGGGCCGACATGGACATCGGCGCGGACGACACCACCGGCCCGAGCTACACAAAACAAAGTTAGATAAACTCCCCGTATCAAGCTCGTCCGCCTCACAAAACGGAGGCGGAAACTACATACCTGCTTGTCGGAAGAGGTCCTTCAGGTCCTGCCAACCGACATTGAAGGGTAGCTAAACACTCAAGTCAACAACCTCCCGATAACCATCATGGGAACAGGGGAGCAACAAACGTTGGCAACGTAGATCTGACGGCCACCGCCTCCAGGGGCACCGCCGCCATACCCAGGGTTGAAACCACCAGGCATTCCGCCGCCAAAGCCGCCGCGGTTACCACCAGTGGCGCCAATGAATCGAGGCTCAGCCTCTCGGTCCTGCAGCTCAAAGTTAATCACACAAAATTCGCACCACTGGAGGTCATTGTTAACTCACCTCTCGAACGTAGACAAGGCGACCCATGAGGTTCTGGTTGCTGAGCTGGGCAACAGCCTGTTGGGCTTGCTCCCGTGTAGCATATTCCACAATACTAGCCAAGGAATTAGCTTCGCACAGATTTGGCAAGGTCAGAGAAAAGTAACTCACCCGCATCCCTACAATCACCACAGGACAACGTCCCAACCCGTCAACCCAACCATCCACAAGGCCAAGAGGGAAGAAAACCACAAAAGAAAGCCAACCAAAGACTACGCGATGAAGCCCACCTTCGACATTCCGTTTGGAAGCAATAGCACGTCGGCAAAAAGCACCTCTCCAGCTAGATCACCGTCTCGTCAGTCCCACGTCACTCCTCCAAAGAATCCGCGGCATCGAAGCCTCACCCTGTCTCATGAAATCCTTTAGATGGTGCCACTTGACATCGTAAGAAAGGTTGCCGACATAGACTCGGCGGTCTTGCTGGGATGATTCGCGAATGTTGTTCATCATTTGTTCTCGTGCGACAGCCCTCTCCTCGTATGATCGATGAGGAACTTGTCCACTGTATCCTGCACTTGGTCCTCCTCCGGGGGCACCTGTGCTAGTCATGGGCGAGCGATCACGACCTCGGCGATAATCGTCCCGACTAGCTGATCGGCTACGGGGGGAATAGGACCGGCGTCGAGTTGAGCGACCAGGGCTTCTAGAGCGTCGTCGAGGTGATCGGGACCTTTCGCGCTGGTTTCGGTTAGCTGAAGGACGAGTAGAAAGTGATTCCATCCCCTAAATACGAGGCGCAACTGGCGACGTGTATGAAATGCGGAGTACGAGGGGAGAGTAAGCGAATGTGAGAATGCGGCGAGCCTGGTCGGGGTGGGGGCCAGTGCCGCGCGCTCGAAGCAAGAAGTGATTCACTCCCCAAAAGACACAGCGAATGGCTGCTCAACCCCTCAGGCGCCAAACGCCAGTGACGGCGCACAGCGGCAGCGGCAATAGCAGCACTCGTTGGGAGAACAAGCAGTCGCAACGACTTGTTTCGGATGAGCGGAAACTACCGAGGGCCTCACGCATTCCTCAACACTAATGATCTAGCTTTGAGGTGAAGCGGGGGCAAAGAGGCTCGAAAACGGCCAGGAACATCCGCCGTGCAATGGCGCGGGGGAGGCACATGTCCTCGCGCAGAATGACGAGAGGCGGGTTGCATAAGAGGTAAAGAGGATATGGGGACGGAATCGAAAGAAGACTTAGACTACTCACGGGTCGGTAGGTATCGCCTGAATCAGCTAGAGAAAGGTAAGCGTTAGAAACAAAACTTAAGAGAATATCTCCGTGCCAGAGCCAACAGCAAGTAAAGCGAGAAAAAGCGAAGAGTTGTTGAAATAACGGGGAGTGAGGGTAGCTAGGTTGAGGTGGTGGAGGGGTGGCAGAGGGGAGCGGCGAGTGGATCGGGCGGGAAACATGCAGGTAAGGGGGTTTGATAATGCAGTGTATTGGGGGAAGGCGACGGGAAAGAAGCGGCCGGAAGACGTCTTCGGGTGGAATGGGGCCTCCGAGGTGCATCAAGCAAGAGGTGGTATCACATTGATTGATGAGGACACTCCAGGAGTGGAAGGGAAGGAACAAACAGAAAGCTCAAGCTCTTGGGTCAAGCTCACACGCTCAGGCATGTGAGGGTTTGGGCGTTGGTGAGGCTCAGGCTCAGGCCCAGGCTCAGGCTTGTGTTCAGGCTGAGGCTCAGGCTCAGGCCGTCTCAGCAGACTCTGGGGGAACAGACTGGGTAGAGGGGAGACAAAGGGAGGTAAGGCAGAATGAGGGAGGAGGAGGTACGGGCAGAGCTGGGCGGCGACACGCTTCTCAGCAGGCGCAGGCGCGCGTCTGGAGCGACCGAGAGCCCGCCGCGGAGGCCAGCACCGAGCAGAGCGACAGAGAAGGCAACCGAAGATGATAACATACCCATGGCAGCTATGCTCTACAAGAAAGAGACCTGTTTGGGGGGTGGGAGGGTGTCCTTGTCGCGTGGTGAGGGACGAGCAGCCAGTCTGGATAGGCGGAGGGCAGCGTGTCCGGTGTCCACGTCGCAAAGGGACTGCGGGATAGCTAGGGAAGGGCAGAGCAGGCAAAAACAAGCCACTGGTCCGGAGTCAGCCAGAGAACGTCGAATGTCGCATAAATGCAAGCTGGCTGCAGCACGGGCGATTCGTGTCGGGCTTGCTTGGGCTTTGGGGAGGGGGGAGGAACAACTGGGGCAACGCGAAGAAAGCAGCTGTTGACGGCGGTCTCGTCTCTGTCAGTGCCTTGTCTGTCGCAAAAAGAAAAGACGCGTTGATGAGGTGGAGGGCACCAGGCGACGAATAAGGTGCCCGGACCCGGGTGTCGACTAGGGGGCCCACGATGAAGCTACCCTACCCTTCCGTACCTACATTAAAATGGGGACAGGTATGGCGTACAAGGACGATGACCACGACCGCGACTACGACCACGACAGGCTGGCGGCAGACGAGATGGCGCTCAGGGGCGACTTTGTCAGGTTAGGCAGCATGGACTCCAACGGTCAGTTGGGCCTTGCTTTTTTGTTTTCCTTGGGTCTCTTTGTTTTTTTCCCTTTGATCGGGTTGGCGCAGGGGCGACAATTTAGCGACTGCGAGTAATTGGCAGGCAGCAACATCATTGGGCAAATTAGCATATGTACCAACAAGGTACCACACACGCAAGACGAAGGCCTGTGCCAAGCACAGCTCTCCCAAAGTCTCTTATGAATGCACGTCGTAGGGTCTTGACAGCCGCTATTTGGAGCTAATGCCTGCAGATCTCGCCGACAATGGCGATACGGGGAGGAAGGGAGCGGGCTGCAATGCGGCCCACGGCCTTGGAGCGCTATTCCGCTCCCGCAGCAAAGTCAGGTTCTAGCTCCAGCTCCAGCCAGCGCGGGCGACCAAGGATCCAGTGCTGGTCTCTTGGCTCTGGTGGTCACAGGGCTGAAAGTAGCAGATGAGGGGCACCTACCAGCGAGAGTCCAGTGAGCTGACTCTGACAGCTTGATTCGCCCCCTCTTAGCTTCGTGTGCTCCCGCGCCGTATGCACTACAATGTCCTTGTCCTTGTCCGAGGGTGTATGTCTCGCCCGTCACGTCTCGCCGATGGCAGGTGATTGATTCAATTGGCACGGGTTGGCGGTGGTCGGTGGTGGTGGTGCAAGGTGAAGCTTGGTGGCGTTGAATTATCCTTGTCTTAGCAGGGCAAGTACCTCGTTAAGGCAGGCGATTTCAGTGAGAGGCAATGCCGGAACCTGCAAGTTAATGGCACCGCGATGCCCGTCAGTCACAATCACAGTCGCATCCATGCTTCGTCGCGGTGATTGGGGTTGGCCGGGGAGGAGAATCCGCTTCCAGGTGGATAACGACACTCGGGTTTACGTACGGGGCGCAGAGTACGGCCTGAGTTTACGGCCTGGGAGGGGCCGGGTAGGAGAAGATGGGAGCTTAATTATCTGGCGTCTCCTTAGGCGTACCGGCTTCGGCAGATTGGCGATATATGGTACACGGACCTTTCAGTACGACGCCCACTCTCACCCGAACCCATGCGGTTCTACTGAAGGAGAAGGCAGTGTGATCCCAATAAGTCATCTCCGAACAGAGAGATGGCGTGGAATCAACTGGTACTGTTGCGGATAATTGGAGAAAGTGCCAGTCGGATGAAGAGGATGTGCCGGCACGCGGCTACGCTAGGTTGCTCACAATGTGGCGGCATGAGTTGCCTGGATGCGAGTAGCTGTCAGTTAGGCGGAGAACCTGCGACATGCATGGACTGGGCAAGGTATTGTCGTGAAAGCTCTGTCTGCAGCACAGGGAGTGACATGCCCTAGGTAGAGGCTAGGTTTCGATCGGATATCATGATCAAGTCCCTCTCTTGTATCAAGTTGTCCACCCAGCAAAATCAGAGAGCCTCTTTGAAAAAAAACCCATGAGGTAGACAATCAAGCAGAGAAAAGTCGACATTGGCACTGTGGCAGCCTTGCTCTTGAACCTAGTCAATACGAATTCACCCACCGTCTTCCAGTTCATCTACTGCGGGTAGGGTATACTGTGCATATCTGGCGCGAAATGGCACCGTATAATCCATACCTACATACCTGGTACATTGGGTCGTAGACCTCCATCTCAACATCCCATTTTGCATGTACCCCATACAATAGGCAACCCTGATCTCCGCGCGCTTGTCCGCCTACATTTATCCACAATCACGAAGACGAATGCTACGCAAAACTCACGGTCTTTACGCCGCTGCACCCAGCTTGTTAGGGCACCCGCATCAACCACGGTCCGCCCAGGGACCCCGACTAACACATCTGATTCACATGCGATCTGCGCCCAATAGACCCAGCAATTTGTGCTCGTCTGCCGGTGCTTGCCAATGCCCTCCGCCAGTTCCTACCCACCCGCTGACGTGCTCAGCACAATGGACGGGCCATCCATCAGTGTGTGCCCAGAAGGCCCCGGCTCTGTCAGCCAGCATGCCGCACGCCACTGAGTCCTCTGTCACGGATCCCGCGTCCGCTGCAGTAAGGGACCCTGCTTGATGTCGCATTTGCCATATTGACTCAGCCTGGTTCTCATCAACCGCTCCCTTGCCTCGCCCCGTTGGACCCTTGAGATGAATTCAAAGCACATAAGCAGCTTCCCGTCAGCAATGCCATGCCCAACTTAAGTTGGCCGAGAGTTCACTCACTGCAGAGCAAGTTACACATTGGCTATAGTTAATTGCCGAGTGGGGCCCTGCTGATGGCGGGATGGGCCAAGACATGGTCAACGCCATCCATCAGCTCGCGCCAGCCAAGCTCGTTGGTGGACCACGGACTGCAAGCCGCTCGAAGCGGCTTGATACATGATGCCGACAAACCCTTGTCTGCATCACCTCGGTGTTCACACACCAAGATTAATTCCCTTGGGCACCGATCCTGGTGAGGCGCTGGACTGTGGCTCTTTTCAAGAAGGCCAGGTTGGTTTTCCCAACCCGGAATCAACACTCGCTACGCCGTACTCGTGATGCCAAAATACGGCCAGCCAAGTAACTATCAATTCAGGTGAATGATGCGAATAATGGACTCGTCATGCATGGTCACTTGAATGCCAACATGCTGTTAAGTCTGCGCCTCCAGCCCACATCCTGCATTACTTGGGAGCCAGTCCCTGGTCAAACATGACAAAGTCTAGACAATTCCATCCGCAAATCCCGAGTCAACACCACCAGGCCCCTCCCCAGCCCCTAGGCCCAGCTCAAAAATGCCATCAGTGCACTCTCCTTCGCTATTTCCGAACCGTGGCATTGAGGACTGCAGGTATTGTTGCAGGAGGACGACCCGTCACACACTTCTGGCCTTGCTGCCATGAAGGGCAATGGTTCCGAAAGTGCAGTCCAGTCCGCGTTTGGAATCACCAGCATCACTTGCCGTGGGTTACAGTGGGACCGACAGCCAAACCTCAGTTGGAAAACCAAACATGGACCGTACCGGCCAGTTCACCAGTCCCATCCGAAACTGTGTATCATGCAAGCCCTCCCCGCCATTGCAGCCTCGAACCGGTGATGGTGTGGATAGCGACTTTGGTTGATATTTGGGGTACCAACTTCCACGCCGTACGAATAAAGTTCGCGCCGTTACGCGGGCAGCTCAACAGGTGGTTCAACGAGGTATCTGGCCAATCGCTCTCCCTGCTGTGTCATGTCTTTCCGGGTGTTATTTTACAGTTCCTTCTCCATCCTTCCGGAGATGATGTCCTCGGAAACAGCCTGACGATCAGGAAGTAACGCAGTTGTCGGCGCATCGTGGGGCATATTCGTCAAGCCGTGTGTGGTGTGTGGGCGGGCCCAAGCCACGGCGGCCGGGCTATGTCCCTGCGAGGCTGGTCTCTTGAGATGACGGACCTGTCCCCCGGATAATCGATGCGACTGGTCAGTTCACGACTAAAGTGGCACATGGCTTCAACGGGAGGATCACCCCTACCAACAACCAAATGGCGTAAAAGTCTGCCAGATCTCCGCTATGCCCACATCACTAGTGCGGCACTTATGAGTCTCAGCTTACCAACAAGCGAGCGAGTCAAATCACAGCACACCAAAAGGCATGATGGACCAGTAAACTTCAGAATGAAGCACAGGGTGTAAATAAGAAGTAGGTCTTATCAGTTGTGCCGTTGGTCTTCTCTTTTTCTCATTAGAATATTGTGTGTTGCATCCTGCCGCTCGGGTGGCTAGATGGGTGGACTATCACAAGGTCTGTACACTTCTTGTCAGACCAAAAGGGTACTACAGGGCAGCCCGGCCAAACGAGGTAGGCGAAGGCCGCTGAATCCAACGGGATACTCGAAACGGACCAACAAGCATGGTAGATCTGATCATCAAGGTTGCCAGCGGATCCCACGCTATGCAGTTTCTAGTCACATTGGACTCTAAGCAGCAATCCATGTGGAGCGCTACTTATAGCTCGGCTTGTGCCCTGGACGAGGAGGTGAAAAGAGGTATGCCGGCAAGTTGAGTTGTTCTACTTCAACTCATTATGCCATGTCAACAGGATATAATCGCAATTTACTGTTACTTAGACTTGGCCTGCCCACGATTCTCCAGCATGCCGTCGGGAATTCAACGATGTTCCGGTGGATCGGTCCTCCGGGCGGTACCATCACGATGCTTTAGGGTAACTGAGAAACTGGGAACCGGATGTACTGGATGGAGTGGTTCCGGGTAGTCAGATGGCCCGAGCTCCGTCTGGTCAATCGCCCCACGCCAAACTACCATCTTGAAAACATGCCGCCGCAATTAGGAAATTTGTAGTTTAAGAATCAAGACTCGGACGATATACGGCTCGATATCGACCGGTGCCGCTTCCACCTCCGAAGTACAGTTGCACCAATTAGAGATAAACAGAAATGTCAGCGTCTGCCCGTCTCATTCCCAGGCAATCCGCCCTGCGGACTCACCAACTCGTCGCAACTCGACGAACCGCCAACCGCCTGTACCACTCCTACGACCACCCATCGCCACCGGGCCCATTTGGCGATTCCGAGAAAACTATACTAGCCGCCGCCTACAAGCATATCCCCGAGCATGGCTTCTCCCAACGAGCACTGGGTATTGGCGCCCGCGACGCTGGATACCTCGATATCAGTGCCAGCGTCCTTCCTGAAGGCCCATTTAGCCTCATCAAATACCACCTTGTTTCTCAGCGAGAGGCCCTGGCCGCTCGCAGTAAGGAACTTTTCAAAGATGATGGAAAACCAGGAATCACCATCCGAGTGGAAGAGTTAACGTGGGAGCGCCTGATGGCCAACCAACACATCCTGGATCGATGGCAAGAGGTGGGCTGACACCTAGCGGCGCAACGGATTTCGCATTGAATTACTGACGGCGTTCTGTAGGCACTGGCCATCATGGCTCAACCTAGCTACGTAGCTGCATCCCTCAAAGAATTGGCTGCCCTGTCCGATGAGATTTGGTTCCTGGCTGGCGACAAGGCTGTCGATCCCTCGTGGTACACCAAGCGTGCAAGCCTGTCAATGATTTATAGCACGAGCGAATTGTTCATGACTAATGACCGCTCCCCCAACTTCATCGAGACGAGACAGTTCCTCCAGCGAAGGTTCGGCGAGTTCAAGTCTCTCGGCGGCATTGTCGGGTCTCTGGGCCAGTGGACCGGTTTCACTTTCAACGCTGGCGTAAACGTTCTGAGAAGCAAGGGGGCTCGCATTTAAACAGCCCTGCCTAGAAGACGAGATTCTGAACCTCTAGTTACCTGTATGATAGTGTATGAGCCATGTAGTACCATTATCACCCGCTAAAAACCCTCGCGGACGTACATAGGAGCATTGGCATTATATCATGTTCCACCTATCCATACTCCCTTTTTTAGGTCCCAGATGCCGCCACTGCCTGAAACTCCAAGCACTACAGCCCTTCATGTCAACACCCAAGCGCCTTGCCGGTGCCATCAATGGCATCTGGCTCCCGATTTTTTTACTGTTTGTTATCAAGCTACATTGTTTAGGTCCTTACACGAGAGTTCGTTGACGTGGATCATTCAGTCTACGAGGAGAAAAAAAGTAGGTTAGTAACTAAAGTGACTACTCATATTGCAGAGGCTTGCGACATACTTGATGATTTTGACATCCTTGTCTAACCGGGCACGGCCTTCAATGGCATTGGGTGTAATGAGAATGTACTGCCGTGATACAGAGCGACGTGCGGCATCCACCTAAAGACCAAATCCATGTCAGTTTCGAGCCTCGCCTCTCATATGTCTTATGTCAGACCGGGCTTCACTTACCAGCATGTTTGTGCTAATAGCACGATTCACGTTATCCATAAAGACGTCAAACTCATCAAGGCACCGTATTGGTGAGCCAATAGCCTCCCAAACCGAGAGAAGCATGCAGATTGACGAGAAGGACTTCTCACCACCCGACAGCGTCTTGGTGTTTCTGCCAGCAGAGCTTTTGCGTGTCTCATCGGGCTCAATCTGGATCAAGACCTTGCGTGCGCGGTGATCAAGTTCAATTTTGCCTCGGAAGCCACGTTCGCTCAGGAGATAGTTGAATTGAATACGGATTCTCGCACTGATTTGTCTCTGGAACTGGCGCCAAAGATGAAGGCGGTGTTCGATAGCACGCTTTAGTGAAGCAATAGTGTGGTCCACGTCTCGTGTTTGCTTCATGACATTGTCGTACTTTTGGCGGGTTTCGGTGGCACGATCGTAGATTTGCTGGTCCGTTGCTCCAAGACGCCTCTCTCTCTGGGCTAGCTGCTCTCGGACTTTTTCATATTTCTTCTCGATGCTTTGGTGGTTTTCATCGTCGGGGATATGAACACGATCAGGTGCCATTTCTTGAGCCTGTTCAGTGAACTCGGCTACCTCTTTGGCTTTGTCATCTCGCTTCTGCTCTGTGCGCCGTTTTTCGGCCTTTTCGATGTCCACCCTCTCGAAGGCATCGTTCTTGTTGGAGACGGCAATCCGCCTCATGGATTCATGTGTGTTGATTTTTTCCTGTGCTTTGTTGACCTTGCTCTGGAAGTCGTCCCGCTCCGCCTTCTCAGCCTCCAACCTTCGCTTAGCATCTTCAGATTTGGCATTGAGCTCTCTCTTGGCAACTTTTAGAGCACCATATTGATTCCCGAGGGCGACCTCTTCCTCGCGCTTTGAATCAAGTCCCGCTCGTAGGGCTACCAGCCGATCATCAACGCCTTCAAAACTGTCAAGCTCCATAGAGATGCGTTCTATATCAGCTTGTGTTCGGCGAATCCTGTTTTCAAGTTGTTTTGAATTCCTGCGATGCCCTTCAAGCTCCGACTTGCATCGTTGTAATTCTTGGTGTAATCGGCGATCCTCACTCATAATCTCACGCATTTCCAGGCCTAACTGTCTCAAGTTTTCTTTGTGCAGTGCCACTTGCCGTGCCGAATCTGACTGCATCCTGGGACGCTGTCCCGAGGGTTGGATTGGACTTGTCGCTATCGAACCGTTTCTGTTGGTTATTCGCAATCCATGACCCCGTTTCCCCTTTCCATCATGGAAACAGATACAGGCGGCCACATTATGTGGAGGGACATTGTCCACCATGATTCGCTGGGCTTCCGTGCGTTCGTTGATTAATATTACCTTCTCTATCTGGTTGTTGATAATGAGCTGCGATCGAATTACGTCGTCGTCGAATTGAAGCACTCGGAGAATTGTGTCGAATTGAGAGTCAGGTTCTTGACTTCTGGTATCGATTTGCGTTGCATATGCGATATATATCGGAGGTGGCTTTCTCATCCCGACTCGATGCATGAGGTGTGACAGTCGAGATTGGTCGGGTTTGTTCCTTACAATAAAGGCATTTAGTGCATCACCAAGCGTCTTTTCGAGCACGCCAGACCATTCTGGCTTTGAGAGCCTGACTCGAGAGCCGATGGGTCCGATGGGCTTCTGTTGAAAGCCACTGTCGTTCTCGACGGCTCGGATGAGGTTATGCATGTCTCTATCAAAGCCATCCAAAGCAGAACCAGTGCTCGACTCGAGATCCCGAACTTGGTGCTCTGCAGCCACAATTTCCTTGCGCTTATTTTCTTTGGCTTGCTGGTGTTTTCTGTTGGTTTGTTCAATCTCGGCCAATGTGTCTTGGAGAATGGGTAGCTGCTGTGTTGCTTCATCAATCTCTTGTTGCAGACCCTTCTCCTTCGATATTGCTTCGGCAAGTTCAGCATCCTTTTCTGTACGAGCAGAACCCGTCGACTCGCTCAAGCGCTGTTCCTCTTCTCTAATTTTAGCCTCAGAGGATTTAATGTCCTCCTTTACTGTCTTGAGACGACTGTGGGCATCTCGTTCTTCCAAGTGTAGCTCTGTTAGCTCCCTTTTTGCTGCTTGGAAAGCCGATTCAGCTTCGTGGATTCTCTCATCAAAAGCTTCTCGATCTATATCAAGATCTTCCCTAGCTCGCTTAACTCTTTCTAACTTTCCCTCCATGGCTGCAAGAGCCTGAGTCATTTCTTCACAGTACTGTTCTGCTTCAGTAATAGCTACAGTACGCTTTGAAATGCTCTCCTCGCGCTCAGCGAGGAGTCGTTCTTGTTCTACCACCTGGGACCAGACAAGTTGATTTCGGTAGTGCCTAGCCTTCTCGCGGAGGCTCTGATTCTTCTGTGCTGTCTCGGCGAGTCGATGTGCGTCCTCCATCTCTTTTTTAACAGAGGCAATCTTGGCGGTGAGGTCGTCCCTGAGAATCAAGGTTCTGTCAAGCGTATCCTGTGACATCTTGTAGTCATTGTCTAGCTGTTCTAGCTGAACGCCAGAAACAAAATATTTGTACTTCTGGGCGGGAGATGCTGAATTAAGGAATTGGCGTGCGTTGTCCTGTGATAATACAGTCAAGGGGTTCCCAATTTGCAAGGCATACCATTCGGAAATTTCATCCACCTCTTGCTTCTTGGTCGAGATAGTCCGGCCAGCAGCGTTTTTCACCTTGAAACCGCTAGCGCCAGCTTTAGAGAAGTTACGCTCAACGGTGATAGACTCGCCGTATACTTCAGGCATGTAGGCATCTGTCCCTGCGTTTTTGATCGTGACTTTCAAGCTTCCATGTTCACAGCCCTCCTTCACAAACGACTTGAGACTTCCTCCGCGGTTGGTATCGCTGGCTTTGCCTCCCAGGCAAAGTGTAAGGGCCGTTAGCACAGCGCTTTTCCCACTTCCATTCTCACCAACAATAAAGTTGATGAGAGGTCCCAGCTCGACAACTAGCTTTGTATGGCACATGAAATTGATACATTCGATACATTCAATAATACCACCCTCAGAAACCATGTTGTTGCCCAGGTTTGTCGGTCTTCGCATGAGCTTTTGGGTGGCCTGCTGATCGTCCCAATCGGTGTTGTCTAGATGTTTGAAGCCAGCATCTCGCATGAGTTCGTATTGGGTCTGAGGTGGAGTGTCTGGGCGATCACAATCGGCTTCATCATCGCTTTCGGAGCTCGGCGTCTCGTCTCGCTGGGAGGCTTCTTCGTTTACCTGATTATCGATGGAAATTCGAGCACGTTTGCGCTGGGGTGGTTCAGAAGAAGCTAAGTAGTGGGAAGTAGAATATCGAAAGCTTACCGCCTCACCCGGCTGTAGGCTTGAGCGCGCCACACGGGGGTTGGCAACATCATTATCATCGTCTGCCTCAATGGCACGTCTGGATCGCTTTGTGGGCGGCATGGTAGCAGCGCACAAGGCTGCGCGAGCGATGAGGCGAGGAGGCGAGGAGATGAAAAAAGGCCCTGGTTGATGCTATTGTCAAAGTGTGGTGGGTGGGAAGAGAGCAGCCGTAGTTAGGGGTCGTTTGAATGGCAGTAGCATGTCCGTCGCAATACTTTCTAAAGATGTATCTACTATACGCGTCAAGGTATCTGGGAACGTGTTTGGCGTTGTGGGGTACCTTGTTACCGCTCTCGGTTTAGCGTGTCGTGTTTGTTCAACTTGCATTTGACCCCACCATCCATCACCAAGACACTACCCTGCAGGCTCAGGCTACACATGAAAAGTGTGACTGGGCTTATCCATTTGAAGATCCGATAATGTGCTGCTGTAGATAATTTCTACTCTTATAGGGCATTATTAGGATTGGTATAAGGAGAGCCCCGGAAATGAGTGCCGAAGAGTCACCATCAGACCAGCCTGGTCTCAAAAAGCGGTTGCCAGACAACTGCATCGAATATTTCCTCTTCACATTTGACAATGCCCAACCGGAGGCACGGAGACAGCTCTCTCAGATAGAATCAATACGAAAAGCGGCCCTAGAACTTTCCAACTCATTGACGAAGGATTATATCTGGCAAAAGGAAGAGTTTAACCTGGAGTTGAAAAATGAGCAAGGTATGCCTCAATTTCCTCCCACAAAATCTTACTAATATGTAACACAGGACTTATTTATCTATATGGAACAACCGACTACAGTGATGCAGTCGAAGATGAGTGGCTTATTGTATACATTCTCAGGGAACTAACAAAAACCCACCCTGCTCTCTGGGTTCGGGTTTTCGATACCGACGGTGAATTCCTCCTAGTGGAAGCAGCGAATGTGTTACCGAAATGGTTAAGTCCAGAGATTGACCACAACCGGGTCTGGGTCCACGACGGAAAACTGTTCATTATACCATTAAATGATGAGATTGGACTGAGCAATAGGAACCTTTCCTTGCTCAGTGCTGTCGAAGCCATCAAGACGAAGCGAGACGCACTTGCTCACTCGGATTTAATTGAAACAGAGGCCTTCTATAGACTTGAGAAGTACCCTGCTCAGATATCCGACTCTGTCCACCATTCCCTGACGACGATACCACGCAAAGTGGCTTGCGTCCTTCACTCGCTTCCTAAGTCCGTGGCACCTGCTGTTGAGATATTCTACCTCAGAGATGCTATTGGCCTCAAGCGTATTACCTCACCCTCAAGTCCACTCACGTTCCCTCCAGAGGACCTCGTTACGATATCAGTAAAATTCAGCAAAGTACTTTTCGCCCAATTGCGATCGCAGCGTTTTGAGACACCCTCGACTTGGCGAGATATGTTCCAACGAACACAGAAACAAGCATCATCCACTGACACGGAGAGGGACTTGGCAAGACTTGACATCGGCATGAAGTTGACGTGCGGCCTTGAAATGCTTGCCGCTAGCGCACACACGAGTAAGAGTAGGGTTGTCCGCGAACTCGCTATCGTCCTTGAAGACATGGCTGAGGATGGAATTGACGCCTTACCGTCAAACGAGTTTATTAAGTCATGGAAAGATGTGAATAGGGACGACAGTGAAAAATGGATGGACATCAACTATGAGGACTTTGAGCGGGAACTCGAAGGCGGAAGGGCCCAAGGAGAGCAAAGCGCAAACTCAGGATTTGGCGATGTGAAGACGCAGGCCGACCTTCGCAAAATTGTTTCTCGGTTCGAAGCGTTCCTCAATGATGATACTGCGGGAATAGATGGTGTCGAGCTCGATGACATGGACATTGATGACGAAGACTCGGAAGAGGATAGCGAAGTTGAAGACAAGGATGTGAGCTTCGATGAGGATGAATTCGCGCGCATGATGAGGGAGATGATGGGGCTTCCTGCTGCGGAACAGAAAGCGAAAACTACAACTGCGGCTAAGGTTAAAGAGCCAGCAAAGCCTACACAGGGGGAGCCTGAATCTAGCGACGAGGATGACGAGGAAATCAGAAGGCTAGTTTCCGAATTCGAAGCGGAGCTGAACCAGCATGGCGCTCTCAAACTGGACCCTGTGAGCGAGAAGAACCCCCGCCTCAAAGACAAGGCAGAATCCGCAGGAAAGACCGACAAGAAAACCGCACAAGTCGTACCTAAGGAGGATGAAGAGGAAGAGGAAGAGGAAGAAGATAGCGAAGAGGAGGTTGATATAGATTACAACCTGGCCAAGAACCTCCTTGAGAGTTTCAAGAGCCAAGTTGGTATGGCTGGCCCCACAGGCAACATACTTGGTATGATGGGATTTCAACTGCCAAGGGATGAGGATGATGGAGATGATGAAGAGGAAGAGGGGGGACCTTCGGGCCCAAACCAGACACGGAAATGAGAAATGAGAGGTGTTTGGAAAAATGGTATTGCTATTCATGATCATTCTTGGGTCAAATACCCATCATTCATTATAAAGGTCGCTGCGTCATGTCCCATAACTGTATGTCTATCATCACACACAACACCTCCTCGAAAAAAAAAAGTCTATTCCATGAAAAAACCCCAGAGAGCATCTTAATGTTCACAATCATCACCGCCAGATCTCGGCCTCTTTGCCGGCGACACTTCGCCACTCGGCCGTCTCCTTCTTGGGGCACCTAAATCGTCCAACTGTTCCAACTGGGCGAGGACGGTGCTCAGCTGCTTCCGGGCCGCGAGTTCTCGTTTATTACTGTCGGTTTGAGGACGGTAATACTCGCGGACGACGGCGACAATGGCGTGGTAGCAC
Source organism: Calonectria honghensis (assembly GCA_013403855.1). NCBI lineage: Eukaryota > Fungi > Ascomycota > Sordariomycetes > Hypocreales > Nectriaceae > Calonectria > Calonectria honghensis. The sequence continues at coordinate 1,445,366 of VTGB01000029.1, forward strand.
TCGTAAAGCAGCAACCGGATATGAGCGTTGGGCTCATCTTCTATTATGCTAGCCGCCAAAGGCTCTGTGTCGTCGGCTCCGGGGATAGCTCGATCAAAGCCGCCCCAAAAGGCTCGCGTTGGATTTTTATGAAAGACCGAGGCAATAAGAGGGTCCCCAAAGAGGCAATTCGTCCACTGTCGCAGTCCCGTCACATCAACATGTCCTTTTCCTTGAGTTTCTGATAAGTGTTTGTAATCTTCCTCGTCTTCGCTATCCGTTTCGTCGTCATAGTTTTGGATGTCCACTGTCGGAACGCCATTGACTTCGGGCCGAATCGATGGTTTCCTCGTGGATTTACTTTCGGGCCGCTTCCCATTTATGCTTTCTGAAGGCGAACCGACCTTCTTTCCCGAGTCTGAATATCGAAAGACCAGTGTGTTAATGTCCTCTCCAGCGTCAACTACAACTAGGCGAGGTTTTGTGACGGCATCCAGCAAGTGTCCAAAACGATCGAAGTGCCGTCTTATAGCTCCGTAACTAATCATGATGGCCAAGTCTTCGCCGTCTCGCAGGACAGATTCCAGCATGGCGTGGAAGGCGATTGACCAAGAGTCGGCACCCCGCGTGGAATGCAGCCCGCCCTCAAATCGTCGAGCTTGAAACGACGAGGGCTGCACCGATAAAACGTCAGCGACGATGCCAAATCTCCGGTTTGGTGAGACTTGTGACGAGATGCGGCGAAGGAGTTGACCCGTTTGGAAGTCAATGATCCTTCGTTCTCGACAGGTGAGTGACCGCGAAAGGGAAGTAATGGCTACACCGTGGGGTGGCCTGCTGAGGTTGTACTCAACGGCTGGACCGCCACCCATCGCCTCGTGCCTGACGAGGATGGGTAAATATTCAGACAAATGATTGACGGCCCTCTGACAGCCTAGAGACTCGTCTGGGTTCTTAACCACGACCGGGTCTTTTTGAGTCGCTGGTGTCTTCTTCCCTTTGTAACCTGACATCCCCGATAACCACTTCAAAACAGCGGCCTCGGAGGCGATGGATGACTTCTCGCAACGCAGCAGGCGCATGACTGCAGGGGGCGAAAGAGCGAGGAGGAGACTGGGTCCCTCGGAGACTTTGACATTATAAAGAAGCTGGATTCTCGGCGATGGGACGGCCTCGAGCTCTTGAACGGAGAGGCCCGGGTTCACGCCGCTGAGCAGCGAGCGGACGAACCTGTCAGGCGGGAGGGCGGTCATGGAAATGGAGGGAGATGGAACAGAGAAAAAGGGCCGGGCCGAGCGAGCGATGGTGTCGTGTGCGATGTTGCAGCTTTGCGCGACACACTGGGATGTGCGGTCATCCCGAATGGTACATTGGTACGACGGTAGAGTCATGGAGAAGGAGAAGGAAGGGGACGGGTGAGAAGGGTTGGAGGAGTTAATAGGCGGATGAAACCCGGTTGACATTGGGGGTGGTGTCATTAAAGCAGGGCAGCTTTTTGTCATAAGTAGAGGACTTGTGACGAGGGTTGTTGACGCATGTCGACCTAAGTTGAGTTTCGGACGTGATACCCAATCGTGCGTCTTGTTGACAGGGATTGAGATGAACGGGGGTACGTATAGACGAAGATCAAGCAGTCTGGTGAGAGAAGAGGCAGAAGAAGTGACAAGATGAGAGAAATGACGACAGTGAGTGGTGTTGGTGGTGGGTCAATTAAGAAGGGGAGCTCTCCCGGGTTGCAGTTAGCATTTACCACTAGGGGCGCCTCAAGATGCGGTCAAGCAAGATGATTCTCGGGTAAATTGGCGAGGGGCCATGCAAAGTGCATTTGGTGCAATATGGGTAAAAAAAAGTCTGGACTTGAGATGTGGTGACGGAGCAAGGATCGCCAGTGGACCGAGACGGGATAGGATAGGATAGGATAGGATAGGTCATGACAAGAGAGGATGGCTTAAGGTACAATACAAGCGAATGAGTGGCCCCGTTCTTTTGGGCGAAGGCCAAGGCGAGGCCGAAAGGGAGGGGACCGAGAGAGCAGCGGAATAGAAGGGAAAAGAGAGGCGAAACCAAGGGAACACGCAGCAAAGCAAAAGGCAAAGGCGAAGCGATACGGTACAGGCACCACGACGCTTCAGGAACCAACAAACGAACAGGTCGCTCTCCAACTAACCAACCGACCAACCAACCACGAGCGAACCATACTAAGCTAGAGGATGCGCAGATCGAGATGCAACGCCCATTTGCATCCATCCGGGGGGCGTGTGCGTGTGTGTGTGTGCGTGCGTATGAGCTCGCAAGTTACAGACCAACCAGCTCAACCCAACCAGAACCAGAACAGACCTAGTCGAGCCAGGCCAGCAGTAAGATGAGCCAAGGGCGACAGGTATAACGTCAGGCAGAGGTGCCCCAGGACGGGTCTCTCCTGTTAGCCTAGCTCACGAGCCTAGAGGGGAGCCACACCCCGTGCGGCGCCAAATTGGAGCGCCTGCAGACCACGGCGCAGACCAGACCACAAGAGCCATTAGAGACATGGCGAATGGGCCGCGACGGCGAGACCGAGGCGCAGGACCTGGTGCCAACCGGAGACTAGAGGCTGGAGGCCAGATGGGGACGGTGGTGAACGATAGCGAGCGAGAAGAAGGTATAGCAGGTTGGGATAATGCATGGGGCTGAAGGCGATGCACATGACCGGCGAACTGCCCCTCCAAAAGCGTCGCCGTGTTGTTGCTGCTGTTCATGACTGTCATGTCGAAGCTCCCGGCCTCGCCCTGGTTCGGGACGGGGGCCCTGGTTCTTTGGCTTACAATCTCATCCGCCCCCCTCTTTTTTCTACCTGTCACTCTGCACTCGCTCTTTCATTTCTAGTGTAATGCCTGTCGAAGCACCACCATGCGGGCGAGACGAAGCGAGAGCCGAGGAGGATGCCCCCGAAAGGTGCAGGGCCCGGTTCTCGATCCATTGGCGCCTTCGCTGGCGAGCCGAAGGGGGCGGCGCGCCACGGCGCAAAAAACGGCAGAACAAAAGGTCTTTGGAGCTAAAACAAAAAAAAAAAGGCCGCTCGAAAAAAAGAAGGAAACGAAAGGACATTATTGGGGGCTGGGAGAGGGCCGGTGGCCGTCGCGGCTGAAAAAAAAAAATGGGTGACGCCCTGCTTTGCGTTGCTGCCGTTGTTGCTTGTTGCTGCCCACTCTTGCAATAAGACGCGCAGCGAATGAAGCTGGGGTCCAATGTCGTCGCCTTTGACGACGATCAATAGGATCAATAGGTTGCATTAACAAGCGAGCCGGGAAATTTATGATTGGCTGTCACAAGCGAACGCGACGTGGGTGTCATTCCGCGGGTCCTAGTGTGGCGTCCGTGACTCGGCGTGCGGAGGGTGTGCATTGGTGTACTTTTTTTTTTCTATGGTGCTCGGTCGTCCACATTCGCGGCCAGACTGTCTGGTCATCACCTGTCTTGGCCTGCCTTGTGCCTGTTCTTAATTTTTGTGTCTAGTGTTGCATTTTGTCTCATAAAACTTTGGAACGATTTGATGGTGTGTGTCAGTGTCAGGGAAAAGCAAAAAAAGAAGAAAAGAAGCCAAAGAAAACAGCAACCCATGTCCAAGTTAACCTCCCCCCTCCCCCTGGTCCTTGCATCTGTCAACTCACTGGCTGTTGGGTTGGCTGATTTGCTCTTTGCGGTGTAGACTTTTGAAACAAACCACGATGCCAGCTGAATGATGCACATGGCCCTGCCTCCCACCCCTAAAGCAAGCCAAAACCAGAAGCTGACAGCAAATAGCCTGCCGTGGCGGAGTCTGTGGAGCCTTGACAAATCATGGAGCCCATCGCCAACTCTCGTAGATGAGGCTCCCTCCCGCCTCTGCGGAGCTAACCCTACCGATGCTCCGACTGTGGGTGGTTCCGGCTCCGGACGGCTCCTCCTTATTCCATACATCACCTCATCATACATGCCACCACTCTGCGCACGTACGTCAGAAGTGGGCTTTATCATCGCCTCTCGCTCCCTTGACGAGTAACGGCTTAGCATCTTCAGCCACCGCGTCTGAGATCTCACTCATGCTCACGCAGCCACCCGCCGGGATCGCGACCCCCTCTCAAGTTTTTCCCGACTTCATGCGTCTCATGCAAACCTGATCACCGGCCGGGAGTGTCTGCATCAAAGTTCTTCTGCCTTTTATGGCGTTGCCGTGAGCCAATGCCAAAAGCTTCGACGCCTCTCGTCGATCGCCCCCTCTCATCCCGTCTCGGCCCGCCACTCTTGGAACTTTCTTGAGGAGAAAAAAAATGTCACTGATTATTTCTACATATTTCTTTTTTTATGACCATTTGGTTCATTCCAAGCATGGGGTGCTGTAACCGTAGACCATTTTCAATGCAGCAAGTCACAACCGATGAGCCCTGTGCCATCAACTTGATCCTAATTATTTCTTTGGAATGTATCACTGAGCCCTGTGCCATGTTGCACCAAACGCCTCCTGATGCACTTTTTCGTGGCTGCAATCTACCTGGCGAGACCCGTCCAGGCCTGGAAATATTGGAACACGTCTCGGGTATTTTGTGCGTAGGCGAGTTAAGCGTCATGCCTTATTGGCTTCATGACCAGTTTTCATCTCTCAACCGTGAGCCCAACACTCGCTTGTCGTAACACGTCGTGGCTTCGCTTATGAGCAGAAACGGCCGCTACCATTAAGTCGTCAGCCCTTCACACAAGTGACACGTCAACCGCTAAACCACTTGCGAGCTAACTATGTTGACTTTGCGGCATCCTCGGACGTAGTATCAGCGGGAGCAGGGGCATCCTTTTTAGTCTCCGAAGCTAATTTGTACAGCTCGTTCAGATTGTACCGCTTAAGTTCTTCCCACTGCTGACCATCAACAACAGAGATTCCGCAATACATCTGACTCCAGTTAGTTGCACGAACCACGGATGGGCCCAAACACGCGAGAGACTGTTTACCTGGAAGATTTCGACCAATATCACCTTGTCTGGCTTGCCCAGGTTGACCTTGTGCTTGGGACTGACCAGGCCTGCAATCTTTCTGATAACTGCATCCGACTTGAAGGTGGAATGGTTCCGGATGTTATGCCGAATGGCGTACTGGAAACACCTCTTGATTAGCTTCAAGGTACCGAAACACAAGTATACCACCAACACTTACCGTGCACGCTGCGTGTTCCGTCACAGTGCCTTGACCGTCAGCCCCGTCTTGGTCATCATCAGACTGGCTTTTCAGCTCGAATGATCGAGCCAAGACCGACCGCGCCACCCGCTCAATGCCTTTTTCGCTTGCCTTGTCTGTATCATGAATAGGCGTCAAGCGATTAATGTACTTGGTCTTTCGCTCCCGCGGATCCGGGCAATCTCTAGCATCTTGACACATTTGCTGGGTAAGCTTTATGGGGTCAACTGGCTCGGATGTCTTCATGAAGAAGAGACACTCGAGGCCGGTTGAGACGGTGGTAAAGACCTGCTTTGTCTTGGGTTTTTGGGAATTCTGGAAGCTCTCCAACTCCTGCTTGATTGAGGCCTCAATATCTTGCTCTACTTCCTCATCATTGACTTCATCTGTCGGATCAATTGGAGGCTTGATTCCAAAAAGAGACTCGCCATACTGTAAAATTCGCGTTAGTTTACTGGGGTTACGACCTTGGGGAAGCTTCAGGGTGCGTAAAACAGCTGTCGTTTACCTGGTTGCAGATTGTCTTGAACTCGCGCATGGCTTTGCCCTTCATGCCTCGAGCATAAGTCACCCAGATTCCAGCATCATCGACATCCAACTTCGTGCCTAGATCTGTCTTTTCGGTCTCCTTGGCCTTCTGGTGTGGCGTCTGCCATCTGCCTGCATTTCCGCCCTTCGAGACCTAATTAGCGCCCGTTTCAAGATTGGTGATTGATTTCTAGGAAGGATCCAGGCCATGTGGACATAGGGATTGACCCGAGCCTGTAGGAGGTGACAAGAGTGCCAGCGACCAGGAAACCGGTATACTTTCTTACCCTGCTCTTCTTGCCCGACGGGCCTCTTCCGCCCCCGGGGCCGCCCTTTCTCTTGTTTGCGCTGTCACTCATGATCCGGGCCCAAGTGTGGAAATTTATGTCCGAAAAGCGAACCGGGATATTAATCTTAGGGTAGAGCTCCGCTGTGGTTGATGTTGAGAATGAAAGCTTCAATATCCTCTTATGTTACGGTTTGCCGAACCTGGGGAATTTTCCATCCGGCCCCAGCATATCACGTGCCCACACAGTATCATATTGCAGGTGTGCATTTGATGAAGGCCAGGTACTAATCAGACTCAGAAACATGCAATGATCAAGATTTTCTAAAACGTCGGTATAAAAAACATAAATCTCGATTTATCAACATACCTCGTGCCCGCTCATTATTTTGACGAAAACCCTCAGACAATCAAACCACTAGACGAGACGGCTCAGCTAACCAATACCTAGGCTGAACTGGAGCTCCTCATTTCATGACATGCGATTCCAAATAATAACTTTCCCCACCATCTATAGCGTCGCGGAATCCGGCCGCTGCCTACTGAGTCTTTGCGTTGTTCTTGGCGCTCGCTTCCGCGGTCAAGATCAGTGCGCGAGGAGCATCCTCCTTGGGCATGTAGAGCTCCACAAACTGGAGGCCCTTGGCGGCCTGAAATTCCGTGTCGGCGAGAAGCTCATCAAGTTCGGATTTGGTCTTGACTGCGTATGTCCTGGATGTGTTTTCTCCTCCAAAGACGCTAACTAGGTCCTTGTACTTCCAATTGTTGATGTCGTTGTACTCAGCCTCCATTCCGTGGATGAAGCGTTCGATAGTGAAGCCATCGTTGCAAATGACGAAGCTATTTCCAGAGTTAGTACTGATTCATCAAGTTCAACTAGATCATGGACTGAGCTAGACCAATGGCTTGAACTTACATTGTGAGGTTAAGGTTGTGGCGGATCACAGTGCTCACTTCCTGAGCTGTGAGCTGGAAAGATCCATCACCAACAAAAAGGATGGTTCGTCTGCCATTGCCAGCATCTTTGGCTGCCAGTGCAGCGCCCTGAGCAGCGCCAACGGACCAGCCAATGCTTCCCCAGAGAACCTGGCTGAGAGCAGTCACGCCCGCCGGGAATTGAGTGTCCCAGATACCAAAGTTTGCGGTTCCCGTCTCTGTGATAACGATGTCCTTCTCGATCAAAAATTCGCCGATACGGGGCCAGAAATAGGCTTGAGTGATGGTTTGTGAGTCGTCGGTGTTCTTGTCAAGTGAGTTTCGGACAGTTGGGCTGGGCTGAGCGTTGAGTGTGGCGGGGTCGACTTGGTCAATGACCTTGCGAAGAACACCCCTCATGGCGACCTTCGGGTATCTCGAGTATCGGACAATGCAGTGATCGCTGTGGAAATCGATCGAGTTGATCTGAGAAGTTCTGTACGAGAATCCTGTTGTGTTGAAGTCGCTCTTGAGAGCACCGATTGTAAGGAGTAGATCTGATGATTCGACGATATCTTGGGCCTTGGCGGGATGCGAGCCGGAGCCGGCATAGACACCTCCGTAGTTGGGATGGTTCTCATCAACGGCTCCCTTGCCCATTGGGGTCACGAACACTGGAAGATTTGTCTTGTTGACAAGCTCGTGAACCTCCTCGACGACGCGGTGGCGGATGGCGCAGGCATCGACGAGGATGACGGGGTTCTTGGCAGCGATGAGGTTCTTGAGGACCTCGCTTACAACGAAATCTTCAGCTTCAGTGTCGTTCTTAGGTTCAGACATGTCAATGGGGGTCTCGAGACGAGCACCCTCAACCTTGATCTGGACCATATCGGTAGGGAGCATGATGTAAACGGGCCGGGAGCGGAGCCAGCACGTCTGTAGGACATGATCGATCTGCTGGGCAATCTCGGCAGGGTTGTTGAGCTTGGCCATCTCACATGAGATTGGGGCACTCATGTTGGCGAAGACGTCAAAGTCGCCATCGCCCAGGGTGTGGTGAAGTAGCATGCCATCGCGCTGGGAAATTGTTGAAGGGCAGCCTACAATATGGACAACGGGGACATGCTCAGAGAAGGCACCGGCGACACCATTGATGGCAGAGAGTTCGCCAACACCAAAAGTGGTGATGAGAGCGGAGATCTTGGAGACTCGGGCGTAACCGTCGGCGGCATAGGCTGTTGCATATTATTAGCGGCGAGCTTGGCGAGGACATGCATAAAAATGCAAGGGTAGTTCGGGGGAGGGTGCCGTCGAGGGCGGGGTTGCAGGTACACGAAGTCATGATATGATGGGAAAGTGGAGGTGTGGTAGAGTGGCAGTCTTACCAGCATTGAGCTCGTTCACGCTGCCAACCCACTTGAGGTCGCAGCTGGGGAGGTAGTCGAGGGCGACAAGATTGTAGTCTCCTGGAAGACCGTGGACGGAGCGGACGCCGACCTCGTGGAGTCGCTTGAAGAGATACTCAGCGACGTCAATGGGATTTTTCAAAGCCTGGATTCGTGCGTCTGCCATGATAAGGTTGTTGAAGTTCGAGATCAAACCTTGCGGTTGTTTGCTGGTGGAAATGATTCAATCAGGAGCTTGAGGAGTGCGTGGTGTAAACCCTCTAGGTCGAGAGCCAGGGAAGTTGGGAGATCTGTGGGTGCAAAGCTCGAAAGCTTGAGAGAAGTGATGTGAGGGCTGCTTGTGAAGCTTGATGAGACACTGGAATGGTGAAGAGAACGGAAGAGACGGATGCTGAGGAGGAAGAGGAGGAGGGAGATTTATATCAACACGAAGCAACCACATAGTGCCGGGCCCAACAAATAATGCATAAAGGGGATCCCAAAATAGACTTGGTATGGAAGCGTAGTCGGAGCAGGAGTGAGATGACACCTCAAGCAATATCACGGTACTATTTGCGGGCTTGACAAGTAGCGCAATGTGGTATGGATCTTGATTGCGCCAGCATTACAGCAAGCACGCCGGGAATTTTTTTCTGCGCTGTATCTATGACCCTCTATTCGGGCAGACCAGTACCCAGGTCGCCATGAGTGATGGCGAATGGCGAGCGTTGCGTCGTGGGTGCTGTGGTAAGGTTGGTGATGTAATGTCGCCAACGCCACACCAAGGCGGCTCCCTATGATCATATGATGCAGGTTTCGCTCGGATCCATGAACGATCCCACCCAGCAGCCCTGTCTTTTCGCAGATAGCTGTTGCGGCCCGTAAGTCGGTCAGTCAACTGTGGACAGCATCCGGCAATAATTCTTTAGAGCCGCCGATTGATTGATTGACTGATTGGCGGCATGGTATAAAACGACGATATACCTGGCCCCGGCCAGCCCGGGTGTGTGGCCGAGTACCAGGCCGAAGCATTTCATCATGATCCATGTCCCGTCGCTGCAGGTTGCGATTTAGATCATGTCAAATTTAGTGGGTAAAGCACCCATGGCCTTTGCTCGGTGAAACTACGTGAGGCTGCGGCAATTGAATCGCTCATCGGGTGGTAAGGGTGGGTTCTCGGCCGGTGTGGCCGGGGACGGTAGCGAGACCCAGAGTCGTATGCATCATGATATTCACCATCCTCGGTTACATTTTGGCCACTAGTCCCACACTGAGGGCTAAAAAATAGTGATGACCTCTGATTCTGTGCGAGAAAACAGGAACATGCAGCAAATTGCTGGTGGTGGACACGCGGATGGGGATGAAAATGGAATAGTCAATCCTATTGATGCGTATTCGGATTGTGATATTGGGTAGCATGGGAAATGATATCGGTGACACGCTGTAAAGAAAATGATATGGCGCGCAGTATAAAAAAATCTTATGAAATCTCTTGGTATTGTCATTGGATTCCGTTTCCTGCCGCTGATGTGCGGAATTGATGCTGGACATGCCAGCGTGATAGGCCTATAAGTTTCGTCGCGTATACTGGAAGTAGCCACTTGTGACCAGGCTCAAGCTTGGGAGCTGCAAACTGCTGGACATAAAACCTTGCTCTCAAGGGCCTAAGCGACTGGTCAAGGAAGAGGCATATAACAACAGGGTTAGGTAAATTCTAGGGCACGAGCCAAGGAACCTGAAAGTTGGAACCTGCAAAAGGGTCTTGGTTCGGCCGTGGTGGGTTGTTCGGTGAGCCCATCGCACTGGCCGGGCCGGTAGTTTGGGGTCCATGTCAGATCATCCTTATCGTGCGGCGACTCCTCCCGATGCAAGGGCCATAACTGGGCCGCGGAAGACGATGCCCGAGGACCAGCCATGTAGTTTGATACGAGCGAGACAGAGCCTGGTCGGTGTACTTGGACGTTAACAGTAAAATTTGAGGATATTTCCGTCGGCGCTGTACGTCATCAATCTGACGTCTTGTTGCCCCCCACTGACGACAAACGCTGCAGTTTTTGGGGCTCTTCTGCAAAAGCATGCCACAAATGTTTTATTGTGTGGGTTTCATCCTTTTCCATATGCTTTTTTTGAGGACAGAGGTGAATGTTGACTGGTCATCCTTTGCTAGCTTTTTTTATTCAAAAAGTAGTTTCTGTCCAAACCGTGAGTAGTGATTCCATATTGGAGAGGTACAATAATGTTACACAAAGCTAGGTTCCGGTGCCTCCCTCCCTTACCTTGGCCTGAATCTTGCCCTTTTCGGTTCCTTATTAGGGCAAGTATCTGCTGGGGCTTTTATCCCAACATCAACACTGCACCATCACTCTCCCCATATCTAATGCCCATCTCCTGACTGCATCTTAATTTTGTAACCATGATTTTCTCACGTACACGCCATGATGGCCATCTGCAGGGTCATGGATATTGATGCTGTTGTTGTTACATGTCTCACTGGTGCTAATGCCGGGCCACAGCCGGTGGACCCCTATTTCTGACAGTTTCGTGTCAGGATATCATGGACTTTGTTCACCGAGGTGATGCCCGATTAATCGCACCGACCATCCTTCCAGCCTGTACGCCACCTCTCCTCCCATTTCGAGCAATCGAATTCTGGTTTGCCCAGCTTTCGGTTCACATCGTTGTGTGCTCCGCAGAGCCATTTTCCAAACTCATCTCGGCTGTTGACCTTGGGCGCATCCCGCTTCAGATATCCCTGGAAGTCCTCGGCGCATACCCAACATGGGTAAAGCTTAGAGAACAAGCTCACAAAGCTGAGAAGGTCCGATTTCTGATTTTGTGACGGCTTTTCTGGATACGTCGCAGCAATCGAGTGCAGCAGTGTCCAGGTGCTCCGGCCCAATTGTTCGACGTCTGGAGGGCAGTTGGAGGGCGGGCCCCGAGTAACAGGTTTTGCTCGGGCCTCACCCTCCTTGATTGACTCCTTGGTTTGAGCGGCCCACGCGGCGAAAGACGTACAGTTACGGCATCTGTTGTGGATAGGGTCAACAATGCGATCCACCATAAGGCGATTCCGCCGAAGCGACAGCCTAAGATACTGGGGCGTTGACTCACGGTTTTCCATCGGGACCTAGAACCACTCCCCTGGGAATCTTCTTGGGCGGCTCTGCTGAGCCTCCTGGCGCAGGGGTGGCAACCACACCACTTCCGGGTTGTTGATCTTTGGATTCGTCGGACATTGTACCACGTGCTGGGGCAATATTGATCTGGCGTGTCGAAAGAAAAGTCAAGACCCGATAATCGGAAGAGAAAAGGGGTGACGGAAAAGAAACAAATATACCGATATTCATTAGCCGCAATAGACGCCGACGCTCTCGTCACACCACAGACAATTTGTCAGCGTCAAGATGCAGAACGTTATAATGACAGAGCGACGAGCAGTTCTTATCGATAACCAAAATATTCTAGACCCGCTTGGAAGAAGTTGAACACTGCCTTGCCGCTCCCCGGGTTATCGATAAGTGCTTTTTCGGTTACGTCGAGTGACCTCATATCCACCCAGGTAAAAAACAACCCCGCCAAAAGTTACTGTTTATCACGCCGCACATCCGATAATTCAACAGCTGCAAGTCTTGGGAGCTATTTATTGACCCCGTTTTCTGGGCATTTTTAACCTTTCACTTGAACACGTCCTGATGGACGACATCGCCATTGGCCACACCCTGTCAACGTAATTGAGGGGTACCCCTCCACCAGATAAGCCCCGCGATCATGACTGCCTCTATTCCCATCCTCTTGTTGAAGACCAAGTCAACACCTGGGGACTCATATCAAGACCTATTTTCTGAGTCGCAACACAATGGAGTCTCGTTTGCACCGACCTTTGTGCCTGTACTTCAGCATAACTTTGTGAACCTCGGTATGACGCAGGTGGGCACGTTGCTTCGAGATAATCGTATCGGAAACGGCGAGCACCATGACTATGGCGGCTTGATTTTTACGTCACAGCGTGCGGTGGAAGCATTCGTAAAATTGGTGGAGGATGAAAAACCAGGTAGGTTGCCAATCCAAAGCAACTGGATCCTACAGCCGCATCTATAAATGATGAGCAGTGTTCATGAATACTGAATTGATTACCATTGCTCTAGATGTTCAAGGTGGCAATCATTCTGATGCTGAGAACTGGCCTCATCTCCAAGATGTCCCTGTATACAGTGTCGGTCCCGCGACAACTAGGGCTCTGTCTGCCGTGCCCCAGACGCCACGTCTCCAGGTATTTGGTAATCATACAGGTAACGGTGCAGCTCTCGGTCCCTATATTCTCTCCCATTACGCATCCTGGTATCCGGATCGCTCGGCAAAACCTCCCATCCTTTTTCTTGTTGGAGAGACGCGCCGCGATATCATCCCTAAGACACTCACTAACCCCGCACTCCCGGACTCCGAGCGTATTCCCGTTACCGAGACGGTGGTATACGGCACTGGCGAGATGCAATCATTCCCTGCCGATCTTGCTCGGGTCTTCGACGAGACGAGCAATGCTGATATTCGTTGGGTTGTTGTCTTCTCTCCCCAGGGGAGTGATAGTCTACTTCGAGGTATGGGTATTCTTGATCGTGACACAGGCAGAGTGCGACCTGGAGGTCGTGATGGGCGGACATTCGTGGCAACGATTGGACCGACAACAAGAGACCACCTCAAGACATTTGGGTTTGTGCCCGAAGTGTGTGCTGCGTCACCTACACCAGCAGGCGTGTTGGACGGGATTTTGGAATACATGATCAAGAATAAGAACCAAACTTGAATATGTTCAGCCCATCCTCCAGTATTTCTAATAGCTATCGTTGTACTTGTAATCCTGATGCAATAGTGTAGAGACGCTTGTGTATTCAAGCATTGATCTATTGATATGATCAAAAAGAGTCGGGAGTGTCAAACTCCGGGTATCATTATGAAACTACGCATTCCCCGCATCATGATTTTCGTCGCGCGGGGCGGGTTCGTTTTGCCTTGTTCGTTTCCCATTTAGACCATTCCAGCCTTCTTTCCCTCCAAGTATGTCCAAAAGAGAAAATAGAGAAAAGTGAAATAAAAGAAATCCAACATCCTATCATAACCATGAAACCGTACTCTATATCATTGTCTGATTTTTTTTTTGCCAACCTGGGGTAGCCTCCCCGTAGAAGGATGCCTTTTTTTGTGTTTTCGTTTCTGTGTTGAACATGTTTTACCTTTTGACCGAGGAAAGCAGTGGATCATTGGAACCGTTGACGTCGTCTCAGGGGTACATCATTTTTTTGCTTCTTTCTGTGGTTTCGGGGTTGCATTAGCTCTTCACACGCCCATGACCCACAACTCGACGCCAATGACGCCGAACTTGGTGCCTTCGTCACTGAGCGGTTCATTGCCAAACGTCTCGCAGCGCGAGCTGTGGCCTAGGTCGAGGGAATCGTCCAACCACAGGCCGTAGTGACCTCCGCCTGAACCTACACTCAAGAAGCCCGTCTCACAGTTAATACAGAAGTCGTTGAGACCACTGTAGGGGAATGCCTTGAAGCGGATCGCCTCGCTGGGAGTCGGTGAAGTGGCGCGCGAGCTTGACGTGGACGAGGAGGGCTTGGGTGGAGGGGCAAGTGTCGTAGTGCGTGTGAGGTTGGTGGTGTCGGCCGACGGCGGCAGTGGGAGAGGCATGTGGGTGGAGGCGCGCCAGAGGAAGCATTCGCCATTACCAAAGTATGTGTGCGCTGGGTGAGGGTACTCGGATAGGTAGGCACCAAAGACCTGCGTGTTGAAAGTGGGTTGTCAGCAAGATGTCAGGTAAGAGAGAAATATCAGCTCATGTGTGTCATGAAACACTCACCCCGCCTTCGCCATCCTTAACGACAAGGACAAAGCCGGCGCGTTGGCCCTCGTATTGCCGACATCGTTGGTAGAGTGTGGCTAGACTGGAGCCGTCCTGGTCGAGGCTGTAGACGAGGTGCCAATCGTCGACGATGCGCAGGCGCTCGGGGACCATGGTGCGGATCTCCTCGGCGATGGCAGGCGACAGCAGCTTGGCGGAGTCGGGCGTGGATTCGCGATAGCCGTGCAGGATGAGGGGATCGAGGGGTGGCGGGCGAAGCGGACTGGCGGTGCGGCGGATGGGCGTAAAGACGCCGTTGATGCCGTCTTTGAGCGGACCACCGCCATTCTCTTCGAAGGCGGTGTCGGCCTGGCTGGAGAAGTGCGAGTCCTCAGCTGAGAAGCGACGTATGAGGCCAGTCCACATGTTCGAAAAATACGATGCGGATGCGCGGTTGTAGGAGGCGGCGAGGGCGGGAGTGTGGATGCCGGAGGAGGAAGCTGAAGACGAGGACGAGGAGCGGGCTTCAGCGGAGTTGACGATGTGGTCCGGCGAACTCATTGGGGACAGGTAGTGACAGGAAAAACAAAGCTGTTTGGAGTTGATGAAGGGTTTAAGAGGAGAAGTGGGTGGAGAGTGAGAGCGCAAATTGGTCCGTGTCCGAGGGGAGGTTGATGATCATTGGGATGGCGGACAGGGACGTCTGGTTTTTCTGTTGAGCTGGCGCCTGGATTCGCAAGGCTGAGTTGAAGTGCTCTGCTCTGACTTGAGGTCTACTTGATGAGGGGACGACACCGCAGCACCAAAGGTGGGCTGCTTTAGAAGCAGCGGGGATGAGAACTCGTAATTGCGGTCGTGTCCTGGGGCCTGAGACAGGGCAGCCGCAAGAGTTGGTTAAATAGCACAGGTGCGCGGAATGAGGACAAGAGGCAGAATGGGAATGGGCTTCGAAGTTGTGTGTTTATGTTGTTCTGATACACGCCCATGCGGCATGGCATGGCATAGCACCGTCTGGTGTCTCCATCCTTCCTTCCTGCCCGCCCACACACACTTCGCCGAAAGTGGCGGGAGGGGTGCCATGCTATTGGGGCTACGTAATTCGCGGTACGACCTGACGTAGGTCGCCTTTGCCCAGCCTAGCACCATCAGTTGGCCATGGCCGCCAGGGAAATTCACCCATTAACAATCCAAACAGAGCCCAAAAAACGATCACCCCCAGGCACTTTGCCCCCCTCCTCCCCTCCTCTCATCCCCGCCGCTGTCCCGGATGGAACGGCCTTACCGCTCTTTTCCACTGCAACAGGCTGCTGCACCGCCCAACGCCGGTCCTCTACCCGTCACCCCGCCAATCTGTGGCACGATTTCTAGACCTCACTGGCATCTGCCAGTCTGACAAACTAGTTCGTTCCTTTGATCACCATGAACTTTTTAACTAGCTAGTGATAATTGCCCGATGCATTCACGAACGTGGCAGGGGGGCTGCAGCGATGGGCATCCAAGGACGAGCTTGTCTGCAACAAATGAAACGAGCAAGACCCAAGCCTAAAACATTGTCACTCTAGTGGCGCTCGCTTGATTTGCCCGATTTCAACTTGCCGACATCATTTAGGTTTAGTCTGCTGGCTTCGCGATAATATGTCATGATGTGCTATCATGCTGCTTGCCCTGGCATGCTTGTGTGTGAGAGCTGGGAGCATCTTTTAGCTTTAAACTTCATGTTCCGACACGAGTAACCAGCGGGCATCGACACCTTCACACCATTCACTTGAGGAATCCCGCCGACGCGGGGGATCACCGGCCTTATCCAGGCGTGGCATGGGGATTTGCCATGACATGCGACTGGTTTCCCAAAAGAAACGCAACTGAACCATTTTCGGGGCCAGACGAGGCATGTGGAATACTTTATTTATTCATCATGATCGGGCACTTGGACCATCCCGTTTCTCTATCCAACTCACCATTCGTCATATTTCTGGAAATGCCAGTAAGTTAGTCACACTCTCGGGTCCGTGATTTGGTATTTCCATCCCTCCACGTAAACAACCAGTATCCCACAGTCACACCTTTGTTCTTTGACCATCTTACACAAGATATACAAAGCACTAAGCAAAGCCTCGTGTGTCTGTCTGTGCGGGCGCGCCTGTGTTTGTGTCTATCTATCCTTGTCTCCAAGCTCGTTGCCACGCCATTCCTTGCGTCCAAAAACATCGAAACCCAAAACCAGGGTCCCTCTTGAACTACGCCTCAGCCCGACACGGGAATATTCAGCTCATGCCCCCCCCACCCATAACCAGGCAGGCATTTCGCCTTTCTGTAGATTTGCCATGTTCACCAAGCAGCATTTACCTCATAATCTCCTGGTAGATGAGCTGTTTCAGCTGCTCCTTGCTGAGGTTATCTTTGTGCTTATCAAAGTCAAAGAACTCCTCGGGGATCGGGGGTGCTGTTGGCTCATCCTCGGGGTCGTGGTAGGGCTCCAGGTAAGGGTGCTTGAGCGCTTCTTCCACAGTGATGCGCTTCACGGGGTTGAATGCCAGCAGCTTCTCAAGTAGGTCCAGGGCTAGATCCGACGTCTTGGGGAATAGGGTTCGGAAAGGTACCTTCTTCTTGAAGGGTAGAGATCGGATGTACTCTCGGGCTCGTCGCGACTTGATTCCGTAGTAGTCCTCCATCGTGGGCGTTCCTAGCACGTCCAGAATGAGGGTCAACTGGTGGTGGTCTAAATGAGTCAGAAGTCAGTAAATGCAGCCTTCACCTATATATTGGGCATAGCAAAGATTCGGGTAACATACAGTCCTTGCCGGGGAACAGGGGCTTTCCGCTTAGCATCTCGGCGAGAATACAGCCGACAGACCACACATCAATGGCCTTGGTGTACTCCTTGAAGGTCAACATGATTTCAGGAGCACGGTACCACCGAGTGGCGACGTATTCCGTCATGAAACCGGAGTTATCCTCCTGAGAGGCTGCGGATCTGGCCAGACCAAAATCACAGACCTTCAGATCGCAGTTGGCGTTGAGGAGGAGGTTGGAAGGCTTGAGATCACGATGGAGAACGTTGGCAGAGTGCATGGCCTTGAGTGCACGCAGGGTCTGGTAGATGAAGTACTGACAGTGGTCGTCTGAGAGATCCTGGGTGCGAATGACACGGTGCATATCCGTCTCCATCAGCTCCTACATAGTGGTAAACGTCAGAACCTGGGCGAACGCGAGGCATGCGTCAGTAGCGTGGGCGCATACCTGGATCAAGTAGACCTCATTGAATGACTCGTAGTTTCGAGGCTTCTGAATGTCGAGGATGGAGATGATGTTCTCGTGGTTGAAGTAGCGCAGGAGCTTCATCTCTCGCAGGGTTCTTAGACAGAACATGGAGTGGTCGAAGGGGGTGATCTTCTTGATGGCAACCTTCTGGCCTGAGGGCTTGTGGATGGCAGAGCTGTGGAAAGGAAGACGTCAGCGCTGCCTTGCGGGTGGAAATAGGCAAATCTCTCACCATACTACACCGTATGCACCCTCTCCGACAACGTCCTGGATATCATATTGCTCGCTGACGTTGAAAGAGATCTTGCGGGACCCCGCAGGGTTGGGAGGGTTCGAACGGGACATGATTTCGATGAGATCCAGGGAACGGCGTGTGCCGAATTAGACAATGGAATTGCGATTCGAAGCTAGTTATATCGTCGGGGCGCAATGGCGATCGCCAGGTCGACAAGACGCGGGGAATCGAGGCGCAGAATGGGAGTGTGGGAGGTGAGGGGAAAGGGGGACCGTGAGGCGCTCGATTGCTCGGGCTCCTTGGTGAAGGAAGTTACAGGCTTGGCGATTAAAACGGAACCACTGGGAACGAAAACCTCGCAACCACAACCAGCGCAGAGAGGACTGTCGTTGGCAATGGACTGAGGATGGGAGAAGGGAGAAGCGAAGCGACGGGAGGTGGAGTGGCAGTTGTAGAATTGTAGTGAGGTCGTGGACAAGCGAGGTGACCACAGTAATACTCAGCTCCGCTCGGGCCCAGTCAGGCTTGCTCTTGAAATAGACGGCGGCGCGGGGCACAAAGGGGAGGGGGGTTGAGTGGGTGGGCAGCGACCATGTACTAGGTAGGTAGTCTAGCGTCGCGATGGCCCAGGTTTCAGTCGGGTCGGCGTGGCGAACGGTGGATTTAGGTAGGGGTTGGCAACACGGGGTTGGTATCCTAACCAGAGAGATGTGAGCCAAATGGGGTTGAAAGAGTTGGTCTGTGAGGAAGAGGGCGCAAAGGTGTAGTATTGAGCTTGCCAAGGGCAGGATGTATTGCGAGCAAGGACATGAAAGTGACCTGACCCAGCAAGACGAAACGAAAAGCGCGACAAAGGAGGATGCGCAAGGGAAGGGAGAATGAGTCGAGACGGACGGGATGGGGGAATCGGCTGGTAAATGAAGAGGAAGAGATACGGGAGTTACAGTCTAGTCATCTGATTTGCTTTGCTGTTGGTCCGATGGCCATAAGACGCCATCAAATCACTGGGCCCTGGTGTGATGAAGGCAGAGCTGGGCGGCTAAGGACCAGCGACGACTTGTCGCGGGCGGCGGGGTGGACGGGATGGGTCAGACTTGGTGCTTGCTAGTAGTATACCAAGAGAGTTGGGTGTGGACAGCGACAGGGTGGTGAGTGGGTTGGGTGGATGTGCGTGTGGATTGTGGATGTGTAAGGGCGCAGGGGAACCTGGGGCTGGAAGGGCGAGCAACAAGAGGGGATGGATGATGCGGGCCGCTCCTTTGGTTGGCAACTATGTTTTGGTAGGCAGGACTAGCGAGAGAAGGGGATGAGAGGAGAGTGAATAGTGATTCACAGACTGTTCCGTGTAATGGCTGGTTGGCGATCTCTCTCTGGCCATATTGATTTGTATCGTGTTGGTTTGTGTGTTTGCCGTGTTATGGCGTGCCGAGGGGGTAACAATGGGGAGAGCACAATGATGAAAGCAGCACGTACCTGATGGTGTCAGAATAGGGAGAATGAAAGCAAACGGAACTGCTTTACTGAAAGGAGCTCAAAGGGAGAAAAAAAGTATGGTTGCAAATAACACCCTCGCAGCACGCTCTGAAATGCGACAAGCGACACAGTAAGTGAGGTGAGGAAGAAGGAGTAGTATCAATCACGGCGGGGGGGAGGGTCCGGGTGGGCAAAAGGCGCAGTGCGCCAGGTACTTGGGAGCGGGGATGAAGTAGTTTGTACTTGGGATAGGTACATGGCATTGTAGCGCAAGCAATCCAGGATGTGTAGTACCTGCTTATTGGCATATTGGTGGTCGCCATTCTAGCATTGCAATTGGACTTCTCCCGTCCTTGGCGAGGCAGCCCGTCTTGGTCTGTCTCTCTCAGCGCTGACCACAAGCACGGCAGCTTGCATGAAAGGCAGCTGTTTTAACAATCCACCCCGTTCAGTGTGCCAGAGCGAATCGGCCGAGTCCCTGCGCCGAATGATCTACATACATGCGGCGCAATTGCCTTTGCTCCCATTTACGGAGTGGACCTAGGCGCGGGAGCACCGCATCTTTGCCTCATCTGACCAACCCAGCCTCACCCGCCTTGTTTTGCTTTTTCCTTAGTGACTGATACCTGTACGCGGCCACGCTGCCGTCATGCCCAGTTGCATGCCAAGCCAACCGCCAGGCATCTTCCACCACGGCAAATGGGCGCACCCTCCAAATCTGTTTCAAGTGTCCAACCTGTTCCAGAAATGCCTCTAACATACACCGGTTCCGGTCAGCGGGAGATCAAAAGGCCTTTCTGGGATGTTCATCCAGCTATTCGGTCCTGCCCGCGACAGTTTCACTTTCTATTTCCCCACACGGGGTCCTTTTTGCACCCCGTATATCCGTATCCGGCATAAGGCCTTGTTGTGCGCACGTATCCGTCCATCAACCCTCATTTCTCCCACTGAGATTTACACGCCATTGTTGGTCTGGCTTCCAGAGTGGAGAAATCAACCAAATAAATCCAGCGGCGGAAATTTCCTCGATTGACCATTCTCGGCTGGGCTTCACCAGTTGAGTCCAAGTTTCACCATCTCTGACAGGAGCATGGCAGCCCTGTCTATGGACCGTCCTGGAACGCATGACAGAATACAACTGTAGCGTTTATGCAAATCATGAATCCCTCATGACGAGGGTCTCGAAATACTGGCCTCGTTAGTTTGTTTCCTCTCTTGTCTCCTCCATCACAACACCCTAGCCCAACACACGTACAGCACATGCTAGGCAACTCGCCAGCCATGAGCAATCTACTTAAAAAAAAGTCTCCGGCGCCTAATCTCCTGCCCTATTGGTTCAACCCAAACCTGGGCGCGTGTGTTTCACTACCCACCACCTCAGTCTCGTTTCATCATTGGATCGCCGACCCCTATTCTCGCCAACAGGGGGTAGCTACCAGGATGTACCAAGTCTTGTCACCAACACCGACACTTGGGGTAATCGAGGCTTGGTTGGTTCGGTGCCTGTATCAGAAATTTGGATCCAGTGATGGATGCATACTATCCAGCCCTTCCGTGATTGTGACGGAGGTAGTGCTCCACCCTTTCCACAACACAACATTTATCCTAGCCAAAATAACCACAACATCTAAAGCAAACGCATTCCAAAAAGAAGGGAGGGATGGCCCCGCGCCAGAAATGATGGCTAGGTAATGAAATTCCGAAGGCGTTCGTCTTATTTATTTTGGTCAAAAACACTGTGGCCTATAGTCCTTTTGCGTGATCACATGCAGCCAAGTGTTGAACGAACGGTCATTCGAGGGGTGCACTGGACGTACCGTACTAGCTGTCTGACGCTGTGAGGCTTGGCTCTCCCTCTAAAAAATATTTTCTTCATTTACTTTCATGGCTTCCCAAACCGAGTGGTCAGTCATCAGATCTAGGCGGGCATGGACCAGACCCTAAGGGCCTCGACGTTCCCTTGGCGCACCAGCCATTGCTTGGTCGAAAGTCAAAGGCCACAGTCTTGGTGTTTTTGCCAGGCTTGACGCCACGCTCAGTGAGATTGAGGTTCATTTGCTTGACTCCATTCCCATGGCTTGGGTCTCAATCACATCCAGCCGGAAATGTATAGAGCGCTGGAAGAAGAGACGGCTTTGGCAAAGCCTTCAAACGCGAAGCATTCACATTCTCAGTTGATTTTCAGTTGAGCACAAGCTTCAGGCTAATCGTGTGTTGAAACATTGTTTCCATTCTCTCTAGTAGATATCATTCCTCTTCCCCCCTCAAGCTATTTGGTTCAGACCCCCCCAAGAACCTCGACTCTCGCTGCCCTGAACAACTACGCCTCCAAATTACAGCCCCCTCGTTCATATCTTTAATGCCTCCTTGGGCATGGTTTCCTTATCCGACTTGTACTACTGAACAACCTGCACAGAAACATGCCGTCAGTCTCGAGATCTACCTACCAGTATGTGGACTGTGGTGTGTTCAACATACCTTTTCTCGCATTGTACCTAGCCATTGAGCAGCGCTCACGCCCTGGTCTGCCCGGTCCTCTATCAATAGCGTCTGCGCCCAGAGCTTCAAGCTGGGCTCGCCATCTTCCCGTACAATGTAGAGGTGAGGCACTGTGATGCTTCCCACACCCAGTGATTGATGGTCGCGGCTCTTTTGGATGACGGCGCGAACGCGCTCGTTGAAATCGCTCTCTAGCTCTGGCACTCTACCCTTACCCACGGCGACCTGGGCTCTATCCTCTACGCCGAACACGTCTTGAATAAGTTGGGGTACAGCATCACGGCCAATCCACAGGAACTGGGTCTGGCCATCATCGATCAAGTACAGACCATAGGGCACGAGCTTTTCTGATGAAAGGTTCTGAAGTGGCGGCAATACAATCTGACCAGTTTCCGCATCGGGTGCTCCAGCATTGTCGGGCATATCATGGAGCGAGTAGAGCCGAGGGCAAATATATCGCATTAGGAGTGGTACGGGTAGGGTCGATAGGAGACAGAGGGCGGCCGAGCGGATATCTGAAGGGATTTGCGCTGACTTGCGAAGACCCACGTTCTTAACTAGACCCAGGAACAAAAGGGGCAGACCCCGCAGGTTGGCTGGGAACTGCAGGCCGCCACCCATACTTCCTCCAGCGAGCTCCTTCTTGAAGGTCTGGAGCAACTCGAGGACCTTGCTCTGCAGGGCATCACGGGCAGCGTCCAACCCGTTGGATAATGCTCTCTCCACAGCCTTGTGGCTGAAGTATGTGGTAATAGCACACTGGTCAGCAGAGGCGTACATATCGGACAGGTTGGTTGTCGTGGGAAGCGCCAAGGTCATGACGCGGATCCGGCGCTCACCATTGCAAGTGGTGTGCAGCACAGCAGCCTGAAGGCAGATGACGTTCTTGTTGAGGTTCTCATCGATAGCCACCTCAACCACGTAACACTGGTCGCGAGGGAAGGCAGGGAAGGCGCAGAGATCGGAGCTTCGGTTGAAGAAGTTGCCGTAGAAGGTATTCATTCGCAGGCCAGTTGTTGCACGAACTCGAAGGACAGCCTCAAGGCCAATCTCAGACGACAGATAGTCGCTGAATTCCGAGGCGAACTTGAGGGCATCCTCTGGTCGGGACGCGTGCCAGCCGGGATAAAACCAGGTCTGGCCACCAGTGTATCGGGGCAGGTTGCTGAGAGAGGCAACATCTTGGTATTGCGAGGAGAAAAGAAACATGTCGACGGAAACCTGGCTCTTGGAGCACTCCACAGCGAAACTCTTGTAGAAGCTGTTGGCTGTCTGCAAGAGCCCACCCTCCTTGGACGTTCCTAGAAGCTTCTTGTCCTCTCGCATCTCAAGCTTACCGACACCCAAATTGGGCAACGAGGCAGTAAGAACAACAATCTTTCCTCCGAGCGAAGAAATGAGCTTGTGAGCAGCGCGGAGGGCGGATCCCATGCACGACCCATTGCTCTGGTTATTCTGGAACATGTCAGGCAGCTTCTGGAGGAACTTCTCCACACTCTGGCGACTCTCGGACAAGGGAACCAGAAGATCGGTAGGAATGGGGAGGAAGGGCTCGTCAAGGTCACTGACAACAAGCATGTTGGTTTCGCCATTCTCGTCCGCATCCTTGGGAACGGAGAAGTAGTGGAGGCTGGAGTCGACAGCCATGAAGCCAAGGCGTGTTCGGCGGTCAGCATTGGGTATCCTGTTGAGACTGTCCAGAATGGTTCTCGCGGCGGTAGCGAGCAGACCGGTCGATACGGCAGCATAGCTCACGTCAAAGCAGAAGAGGTAGATCAAGGGCTGAGGAGGTCGGACCATGTATTCCTGGGGCGCAACAAACTCGACAACTGAGTGGTTTAACTCAGGTCGCTGCCACCTGTCGACGCTCTGCTGGGCAGCGGCATCCCAATCGAAGGCCTGGGGAACATCATTGGTAAGGTTACACATGTTACACCTCCATCGGTGTCCTTGATCCAAAAACGTGACGTATGGGTTGATATATGTTCTGCATCGGCGGCAACGAGAAATGACCTGATCCTGAACAATTGGTACGGGGTCTTCGTCGTCGTGGAGTGAGCCATAGGGCTGGATGACAAGTGCGAGAGGCAGCTTGGACTTCTTCAGGAGAGAGTTGGTAGTGGGAACTGCATTGAGCGTGGAGCGGAAGTATCGTGGGGGGCAGTTTGCGCTGGGGGAAGGAGTCACACTAGTCTAGAGGGGCACATGTCAGTCGCAGGATCGCAATCCAGGCATTGGCTTTTGAACCTACATTGGGGGGGAGGACAATAGGGGGAGGAGGAAGTTCCAGTTCGGAAACATTGAAGGGTTGGCTCAGTAAGTCTGTGGGGTAGAGCTGGTTGAGCACAGCTGGACGAGCCTGTCCGCTTTGCTGAGGCTGTTGGGCCTGACCAGCCAAATTCATGTTGCCCATCCCCTGGGTAATGCCACCAACATTGGGAGCGCCCGGCCCAGGCTGGGGAGCGCCCGGAGCAGTATATCCCTGGTCGGGAGCTCCATAGCCACCATAGGCAGGAGTCTGAGGAGTAGCAGGCTGCGGTGCGCCGTATCCTCCCTGGGGAAACTGTTGGAAGCCCTGGCCAGCAGCTTGCTGGGGATCTGGGGCACCATAGCCTCCATATGCGGGAGCAGCAGGACCGGAAGATGCACCGTATGCTTGAGACGCGGGCTGGCCACCTACAGTAGCATTGGCACCACTGCCGACTTCAAAGGCCTGGGCAGCATATCCTCGTTTCTTCTTCTTGTGCGCTGCGCCTTGGTGTTGGGCCTGGTCCTCGAATGATTGCTCAGGGCTGGCATACTGATCAGTGTTCTGACCTGGATAACCGCCATAGTTATCGCCCGGCGGAGGAGGGGACGCCATGATGAAACGGTGAGCTAGGTTCGGCGCAGTCGAGGGATGTAGTTGAGGGGCCGAGAGTCGTTCGGTCGAAAGTGCTCCGAATGCGGCGCTGCAGCGAGGGCAGGCGATTATAAGCACGAAAAGAAGGACCGATGGAGAGGTATGGGGAAAGGCTAGGTACCAAGTCCGAGTCCCGGGTCGAGGACGGGTGGTTGTTGGACCGGGATGAGATGGATACAGATGGTTGGCGGTCGGTGGTGAGCTCAAAGGCTGGACCAGATATCTGGCTGGTGGGTTGCAGTCTGGCCTTTTCCCAGCCTGGCACCGCCACACCTTACATGCCACGGCCACATCCAACGAGGGGTGCTTTGCTGTCCAATTCTACAGACTGCACTACTGACAATGACCACTTGTTGAAATAATTATGAGTCACCATTTTCAGGTGCCGAAGCTAACATGCTCCAAAGAGGACAAGTACGTAGAGTTGTTGAAATGGTGGCCGATGTCATAGCTTCATCAGTCGAATACGTAGCGCAATAAATTCAGCCAAAGTAGCTTGAAGCTCACAGAGCGGGGCGTAACTGCAATCTGGGAATTTCTAGGAGCTGTGGCTAGTGGCCCCTCCCCCCCCTCTTGATTGCGATGTTCAGGGCTGTTGGCGCAAATGTTAATTAAGCTGATATTAAACTTGAGCCGCCTCTACAGTCATACGCAACTGCTCTGAACAAGTGGCATCAGCCAGCATCACTAGCCACAACTCCACCAAGTAATGTGGCTTGTGGAGGAGGCATGACACATCGGGAAGTTTGGGAGAACTAAAAAATAAGGTAAAAATCGCTGGGTCAATGCTGTGATAAAGTACCGATTCACGTGTCCCGAATTCATACGACAGTAGAACCGTTTAAGTTTATAAGTTGGAGACAAGATGTAGAAGCCGTGATCCATGTGTGCTTCGTTTCTTCGTTTCTTCGTGTCGGCTCTTCGGCGTAGGGACGCTTGGCATGACAGGATGCCCGGCAACGGGAATACCATTGATCCTAAACATTTGTTTCCGAACTGGGTGAGATCAAACCAAGCGGGCAACCCGTCTCAGGAAACAGTTCTCTATCAGCGGTGGTTATTCACTTGGCACCTATTGGGACCATCTGGGCTCGGAAAAAACAGTGGTGAGGGGGAGGGGCCGTAGACCAAAGTTCGACACTGATCCTATCGATACATAAACGTCGACAGCAAGGCGGCCACAGGGCTGAGATACACGCTCTTCAGGCATTACCCCAAAAGGTGAGCTGAACAACGGTGCTCCGCAAAATCGGCTTGCAGGGCGCGCCTGATTATTACATACATGCATGCAGCCCCCAGCCAACAATAGCTTTGTTTGAGCGCAGATACTGGTGATTACAGAGACTGTACAGTACATATGAGGCATGTACCCCTTCTAGACTCTCCTTGATGCAACGGAAAATGAGATGAAGTCGGAGCGGGACTTAAGGCGCTTCCCACCGATGACTGGCCCATGGGGTCCAGGTCAGCAATGTGCAGCCCCAGTCGCTTAGTTTCATGGCAGTCGTGACTTTGCGAATCCAAAATCCCAATAAACCCCCGATGTGGTTTTGCGATCACGCTGGTCTTTTTCTAGTAGCGACGCTGGGCACACTTGCCAGCCCACTCGTGACGCCATCCCATGGCATGCACGTAAATACAGCGAGTGGCCACACGGAGAGACATTACGCAACCCACCTAGTCGCCTCGCTGCCAAGACTGCCCTCGCGCCGCTCCGGCCCGGCATCCATCATCGCTTCTCAACGGGCTGCGCTTGATGTACCTCCAGGGGGCACCTGGACTGCCCGCTTCAGAGGGAGCCAAACGCCTGGGGGGCGACACACGGTGCCGACGGCGGGCCGTCTTGGCCGCTCTCATTGGTACACCTCGACAGCGGGCTTGACCACTAAGTTACAGGTGGGTATCAGCCTGGAAACCCAATCGTGCTAAACAGGCATGTGCTGAGCCATTCAAATGGCTAGTGGAGGGGTTGTAGTGCCAGGTTCCCTGCTGATCGCAACATTCTGCAATGATGCTATTGCCTCCGTCGTAACTACGCACGGCACCTGGGCTGACGAACCCCTCGCTAGAGAGCTGGGCAACGGTAGAAACATGCCCTGGGCGACCCTGTATTAAACGAAAAAGAGGGTCTCATGAGACTGAGGTACCGTTCTGCGTGTCATACTAAAGTACCACCAGTCCACCACACCCAAAAAAAAAAAAAGCACCTAATACGGCTGCACGCCGCACCCATCCGCCATCCGTCCAGCTGCATGCCATGCCCCTATCTTACTTCGCTCTTCCTTTTCCTGTCCTTTTGACACATTAACTGACTCGGCAGGCCCTCCATTCTTCCTTTCCTTTCCTTCAGATCGACAACCCTCTCTTTCAAAATCAACTTGACCCTTCCCGATCACTTCCCTTCCCTACTCTCGCGCCGTCGCTCTCTCGGACCCTTCGACACTTACGAATCACTCCACGCGACACTTGTAAGCGATCGACAAAACCAATTTCGACCATCCTCCACAATGGCCAAACCACCCTCTACCATCAGGTGCGCACTCTCACTTGCTGCCGTTGTGTCAGGTTTGCGCGAGAAACCAAACTAACATAAGAATCACAGCCAAGTGCTCCCTCTCATCATCGTCTCTGTGATTATTGGAGTCGGCGCTTGGGTCGGCTACCAGATCTACATCAGCATCTCCAAAATGCAGGCAACGGCCTCGGAGCGCTTTGGCAAGAAAAACGTCATCTTCACCAAGGACGGCATGCGCGTTGGTGTCAAGCAACGAAATACGGAGAGCTACGTTGACGCCACCCAGAGCTGGGTTGTGAAAGCTTGGAATCTTGGTACCGCTGGCGATGAAGCAGACAAGAAAAGGTCCGTTGCGGGGGAAAAACACCCCAAGCCCTCCCATTCATTGTTCGGCTTGGAACCGCGCCCTGTTGTGCCCCTTGCATCCTGTTACTAACTCGTATCCACAGCAAAAGCAAGTGATGCGACAACAGTGAAAAAACGAATCACCCACAACGCTGCGAAACGAAATTTACTTTGATACCACTACAGAGAGAGGCGCCATTTGACAGGCTTTTCGACCGGATGCGACATCAAAATTACCATGTGCACAATGAAACGAGGCAAAGTCGAATCAGGAGAACAATAGCCAAGGCTTGGTTCAAATGTGAACGCAGGCTGAGATCATTAGCCATGAGTCAGCGTGCGAACCACTGGGATAATTTTTTTTTTTTTTGGGGGGGGGGGGGGGGGTGGCTTGGTTTTGATTTTGGTTTTAGTATGTTAGGAGTTGGTCTTGATTGTATTGCAGCCATCTAGGGACTGGTGACGGGGCACCTTGTCGTCGCCGTGAGCCCTCATGACTTGATAGTTCACGAATATGACACCAAGTGAGACATCAGATCACACCGGTTAACCAGGATGATCAACTCGGAATCAGCACGTATAATCTCGTTGCACATGCGACGGAGTATTGACCAAGGGACAAATTGCCCTGAAAGACAGTATCGAAACTTTGTATATCTAGTCGTGATTTACAAGCCGCATAACCGGGCCAAGATCCGAGATATCCTAGCAAGTCGCGGTCTATGACCCGGACTGGTTCCTCCGACTCGCCGCAGTTTTCTGTTCAGTTCATTCCCATCATACTTTGGTCCGGTGCCCCCAAAGAAAACCGTGAGCCTATAAAAGAGAAACAAGCAATAATAATAGTAACGAGCAGCCATGTCCATCAAGGACGATAACGCCCCCAAGCTCTGAAATCCGTCTGAAAACAAGTACTCCCTTATCGCGGGAAGAAAAACAATATTAAGAGGTATCCATGACAGCATGATTCGTGTGTGGCCTTGAATAACAGACCCAACAATGCCGAAAAAAGAAGAAGAAATTTTACCCGTGGTGTTTTATTGATGCTCGACCCAATCAATAGCCAGTGAGCGATGAGTTCATGCAGTGTTGTTCAAAGGACCCATAGCAGCAGTTCGAACCTGCAGCCAGGTGGCTACCGTGTTCTCATCCAGTTGGTTGGATGTGCCCATGGCTTTGATGAGTAAGTCGGTCTTCTCCCGGTCCCTTTCGGCCTTCTGCATGGCTTCC
This sequence comes from Calonectria honghensis, assembly GCA_013403855.1. Lineage (NCBI taxonomy): Eukaryota > Fungi > Ascomycota > Sordariomycetes > Hypocreales > Nectriaceae > Calonectria > Calonectria honghensis. The sequence goes on from VTGB01000029.1 coordinate 1,473,940, forward strand.
CTTTGCTGAATGGGATTCATGGCATAACCCGCGGACGGCGGTGCGGACCTTGCTGAGAGAAGTTTTTCAAAGTTGTGGGCCATTGGGTACGGGTTTGCCATCAGACCATCTCTGCGGATAAGCATAGATGGAACGCGGAGGTTGAGCTGTCCTTTGCGTTAGCTCGGGGCTCAGATAGGGGGACGGCGAGGAAATAAAAAAATACTCAAGGGGCTGTGGGCTTACCTGATTCAACATATTGGCATACCTAATGCCCAGCTCGTTGCCAATAAACTGAAGCCGGCCCTTGACCCATGCCCTTTGTGCATCAGTTGTGTAGTCTTGGCCCTGGAGGGTCGTAAGTGGCCAGGTCAGAAAATATCCGGGGAGACCCTTGAGGGCATCTTCCTCTCCACAACCAAAGGTAGAGAGGTTGTCCTTTTCCAACAGCTCCTTTCGCTTGGAGAACCAGCCCAGCTGGTAGGGTACCGAAGCTATGATATCAGTGATAAGGTCAACGCAAGTGCGTGCAGCCGTTGCATATTCCGGCGTCGTTCTGTAATCCACGGGCGAGCATACCCAAGCGGCGCAACGCACGATCAGCGATGCAAGGATGATGCGCGAGCACCGCATCAGGTTCCAAACACTGGCGACCCACAAGTCCTGGTAGGCATCCACACGACCAGGGAAGACCTCAGCCAATGCGTAGTTTCCATTAGGAACGTTGTCTTCCCAGGCTACGGAT